>VZDJ01000090.1:10311464-11053761 GCA_008694505.1 Cyanoderma ruficeps | reverse complement strand
AGGGTTTGTGAACAAAAGCCTAAAAAAAACCCTTAGGAGAAAAAGTTTGTTCTCAAAAATCTATTATTAGCTAAACATGTGCTGTGAAGATCAGTGTCAGTGTTTGACACCTGAAGTTTTACTTTTTCGTTTGGAATGTTACATAGAATTCATGTGGATAAGAGATAGGAGGCAGAGCTTTGCCCTTGGTGTGTGCACTTCACTAACTTCAAATTAACATCTCAAACATCTCAAACAACATCAGAGCATCTGAAAAGGCAGCTGAAATCATGGAAGACAAACACAGCAAATTATCACTAATATAATGATAACTATATGAACTATAACTAATCCCTCCTTGATATTTTATTACTTTTGTTTCCATTTTTTATTATCCTTACTTTGGAATTGAGAACAATGCAGAGATTAGTTTAACCAATTCAAAGATCTGTATTCCTCTGGTTGCCAGGTCCCTTTCCCTTGCTGCAGTTTTAGTTTCCAAATACAGTAAACAGTTACAGACTGAGTAATTGTAACCTCTCACCGCCTTTTCTTTTCATGTTTGTTTCCTGCAGTAAAGCAGATTTAATTCCATTCATTTATTCAGACTGACAGGTGGGTTACATCAGTACAGCATGAGAATGGGTAAAACATCTTTTTGCTGGAAGCCTTGCAATCTAGGTAATTTTATTTATTTTAGTATAATAAACATCTAATCCATGGTCAGACACTGCCTGGAGCCTCTGTTTATCTGCAGTGTTGGAAGGGATTTTATTCATGCCATGTGTCTCAGAACCTCATGAGTCTTGAAAAAGACTGTGAATCAGAAATAATTGCAAAATCAATTCTGCAAGAGCTCCTTCATTTTTGGACAGTTTGCCCCTTATCTAGGCTCCATATTTGAATGGTCAAATGCAAATAAACCTTGGGTTTGAGTTTCTGAGCTACTATCAAAAGAAGTTAGTCAAAAAAGAAACTATGGGAGGTGAAGGGAACTGGGAAATCATCAGTCTGTTGAGTTAAATTTACAATACTGGCAATTTATGAAATGTTGATGCTGATGCATTGTGTCTTTCCAATGATTGTACTATTCCTTAGCTTTTTTAGAGCAGGCTGACATGTGACCACAAAACTACCTGTCTTTTAGAAAAGCTTTAAAATTAATCCCCTTGAAATGAGGAGAAACAAACCTACTTTTTAAAGAATTTGGAATTGCTACATTGGTTTTGTTTCCCTGGTGACTCAGATTCACAAGGAAAGATTGCATAGACCTTGCTTGTTTATCTGAATAAATAAAACTGGTGATCATCCTTTTACTGAGACCTTCCAGTCACTAGCTTGGTGTCACGAAGTTTAGTTCACTTGAACTGGAAACCTGAGATGTAGTCTGCCCAGCCTCAAAAAAATCAAATTTCCCCATTCTGGCTTATGTTTTGTTTCCAGTGAGTGGGGCAGGCTGTTGTCTGTCAGATCTCTGGTAGGCAGATCACACTGGTCTCTGCCTGATCACACTTCAGACCATGAAAGAATGGGGCAGCCACCCCTTGGGTGGGTTTACTCTGCTGGTACTGGGAAGATTAAACCCTTTGTGGTCCAGGTCAACCCTAAGAAAGCTGTCTCCCTCTGATCATACTGAGCAGCTATTCTACAAGACATTTTCCATCTCTTGAAACTTGTGGCGGATAGCACTGAGTGAGTGTTTTGGGAAGGAGCAGGGTGGTTCACATGTAGATTGAGTTGCAAAAACCTCTTTGCTTAATCATGTTTTAAAAAGGCTTTCAGGTAGAAAAATAGGGAATACGGGCACTTTTGTACAGATATATGTATATATACTGCCCCATCTGCATCTCCTACCTGGGTGAGGAAAATTTCTCTCTCACCTGGCCACCAGATGGGGGCATTGCAATGATATTGATTAATTGGCAAATTTATCATATCAGTGAGTCATTTGCACAAAAAAATCACCTCCCTTTGTCTTTTATTCCACATTTTTATAAGCATTGCACACTGATGAAGTGCCTTATCAATTAATTTGAACTAACATGAAAATGCCCTTAAGAAAACACCCCAAAAAAATTCAAAGGATTGCTCCAATTATAAAGACAGACTTTTTAAAAGATTTTTTGGCCATTGTTTCTTGGTTTTGATTCCTACTTCTCACTGTTGGACATAAAAGGCTTTTTCCCTTATCAGTTTTATCATTAGTTTACCAGATGCTGCTTTGGCGAACACTACAAAATCCTACTTTTTATTGCATAGGAAAATACACTGTAGGTTGTGCTTTCATTTGATAGCCACCATTCATTTTCATGATAGGTTAAATTGTCCCATTATGTTTCATAAAGAGAAAGAGCTTGATTCTGTTTTGATTTTGTTCTTAATCCTGTAAGGCAGCTGAACAACTAGGAAATTTCTCTGCAAGACAAGAAATATCATCATGGTTTCAAGTTGTTTATGTGTGAAGCTTGGCTTTAATATATTAGGAATGGGGTTTGTCCAGTTATAAACTAGAAAAAAATATATAAACTTGTAAAATTCATGGAAACTCATTGATGTAAGAGTTCATTCTCTTGATCGACACTTTCAAAATATATCTTTGAAGTAATAAATTATGGATTTCTACATTAAGCAGATAATTACTTAGGGTATTTTCTAAAGTTTTTTTTTTCTTATTGAGCAAGACCTTTCTTAGAAAATATCGTATATGGGAAGATATCTAACTGCATGTTTCTAAATAAAAGGTAGATTAATTCTTTTACTTAGTGCCAAGAATTCAATGACTAAAAAGAAAAAAGCTCACTTACCGAACTGTGATACTCCTTAAGTAGAAGTTGGGCAATATTTAGGCTGACATTAATTCATGCCATGTCTGTAATCTTTATCATGAGAGATAAGATAGAAAATGTCCTGCAGTTGCTGATCTGATAAAGCAAACAGATTTGATGAGAAACAGCAGAATGAAAACAGATAAGATCTGCTTAATGGGTCTCTTTGTAGTGCTTCAATAAGGTAAAAAGAGTATTTCTGAAATTTTTGAAGGTTAGGGATAGGTCTTCAAATTTATTTGATAATAAACTTCTGATTCTTGTACTGAGCTGCATTCTGCATTCTCTTTTAGAGTGAAAAAGGTGTAACTTAATAAAAAGCATCTTTTTGCTGTGGGTGGAAACAAGCATGTGAAATAGTTTTTATTTCAAAACTATTTTTTAAGAAGCAAGTGGGGAAATTGAAGGCATAGTTAGTTCCTTACCTTCCCACAATTTATCTTCCCACTCTGAATAACATTATTTGCACATTTATATTCAGAGTATATAAGTTCACCCAGTTTAGTCAAGCTGTCTTTCTATAACATGCTCCTGCTCCCTTCATAAGCAGGTTGTCTCTTGCCTTTAAATTTCTGTTGTATTTCCTGATTTGCTGTCTTTGTTTTCAATAGAGAGGCCCCGACATGGACAGCAGATATGCATGACTATTTGCAGAGACAATACATGTTGTATACACTCTCTATGAAGGTGACTGTGTCACCATCTATACATCCAATTCTCTCATCACAAGAAGCTGGGGGTTTAGGTTGGTTCTTTTGTTTGCTCAGGGTTTTTTGCCAACATATCATACAGAAAACACTTATCTTTTATCTTTTGGCCCATACAGCTTATTGATACATAAAAACTTCTGAAATATCTTATAGGAAATGTTAAACCTAAGTCCTCAGAAAATATTTTCTTGGTTACCTTTCTTTATCTGATAATGGGTTTTCCAAAAATGGGTAAGGTTCATAAAGTAAGGAGTTATCCAGAGCAAATACTGCAACCAGTTATGCTGAGCCCAGTGTCTCAAAGTTATTAAGATGCAAATTTGTATTTGTTCATATTTCTACTTGCATATCTTCTGAATTGCTTTTTCTGTCCTTTTCACTTGGTTTTGCATGAGGAAATATAAAACCCCTTAATATGTAGAGACAAATGTTGATGTGATTTGCAGCCCAGTGCCAGTGGTCCATAACCTCTGTTTAAAAGGAGATCCTGAGCTAATAATAAGGCACTAGAGGAGGTCAGTGACATCCCTAAATGAAATACCAGCTAAGTAAAAAAAGATTCCCAAGTGCAAGAAGTGATGCTTTTCGGGTCAGAATGCCCTGGTGTTTTCTCGGGTGGTGTTACCTAAGTTCATCTGACTTGACATGCAACAGTTCTAAATCTTTGCCTCCTAAATCTCTGCCACATACAAATAAAGAAAGTTTCTTTAAAAACCAACACTTGTAGAAATCTGCAGTTCAAGAAACAAAGTCTCATTCCCCTCACTTGTTTTCTTCTGACAGCTAGCCCCAGTGTATTGTTGGCTTGTCATCTGCTGCTGGCTTTTCTGGAGAGGGCAGTGGTGCTCATCCTTGTCCTCTCACTCACTCTTGTTTACTATGCAGGTGTTTCCCTTACTTGTTATGCAGCTGGGACACACAAGGGAAAATACAAGTCTGTAGAATATAAATGATCGTGGTAAATCTAAAATGGGATTCCAGTCGGATGAAGCAAAATTGCTTTCGGGTATTTCTGCCAATTTTGGCTGACAAAGGGATCTAGCTGTACAGGTTACACCCACAGAATAGGTAGGAAAGTAAAGTTGTTAAAATAGTCAGAGTTTTGCTAAAAATTCTGATCTGTAAGTCCACATTTTTGTATCTATTCCAAGGCATGAGTAATGGAGCGACAGGTAATTTTTAGCTGGTAGTTCCATTTACTCCCTCAGAATTTGTACAAGCTGTTGGACGGAAGGAAAAAAAAATGCCAGTGCATTTGCAGTGGCACCCACTTCATCCCAGTTAGAAAGAAGAGTTGCAGAGATTCTTTATTTTTTTTTCCCTTTTCTCCTCATCCTAGTGATCCTTTGCCTCTGATATTGACCAATGTTTGCGCCTCTGTGTTTTTCTAGATTTCTTTCTGGAAATTTCTAGATGCTAAGCAAAATGCTAGTAAAAAACTAACAAAATTAACCAAAATGCTACTTGTATTTTGGTTTTCCAAAGTATTTGTGATGCATCTGTGTAGTAAAAATTATCTTCAAAAACCACATTCCCAGTGTGGTGTATCTTGATTTCCCAAATATTTTTATCTTGTGGATAGATTTTTCTGTTGTCTGAGAAGGCATTTCTGATTAAGTATTTTCCTCTAACTTTCAAAAAAATATTTCTGGTACCATGGCAAATTTGATCTTCTGCTTTAGTCTGTGAAATCTCTTTTCACCACTTAGGCACCTACTTTGTAGAAAAGCTGTAGGAATATAATGATTTACTACTGGTAAGCGTTATTTTATCAGTTGGAATAAAATTTAGCAATGAAGTTAGAAATGTCTTGGGAGACAAACACAGAGGCAGCCTTACTGCCTAGGCATTAATTTCCAAGGCACTAGGCTTAAAAAGATTTGATTTCTCTTCTAATAATAAAATGGTGAGGGTTTTAAGAGACCTTTAAACATCATCTCCATTCAATTTCCCATGGGCAGGAACATCTAACTAGATGAGGTTGCTCTGAGCACCATCCAACCTGTCCTTGAACACTTCCAGGGATGGGGCATCCACAACTTCTCTGGATGACCTGTTCCAGGGCCTCACCACCCTCAGAGTTAATAATTTCTTCCTAATATCTAATGTAAGCATACCTTCCTTCAGATTAAAGCCAATCCACCTTGTCCTATCCCTGCATGATTGGGAGAATGATTTTCTTGCTCTGCTGCCTCCCCAACACCTGTATGTTTTGGGCAGCTCCTGAATCTTCTTCTGTTCTTTTGAAAGGTTGCACAGCCTTTCAGGATTTTAGCAGGTTGCTCTAATGATCTCCAGGACAGGGTTGAAGGACAGCTGAATAAATGAGCCCGTTGACAGATCCCGAGCTCCCCCTTGCAAATCACCTAAATAAAGCTGTGCTAGTACATAACACCCAGGAGCACATTTAATTAGTAAACAAATTAAAATAAAAAAATGAAGCTCAATCCAAAACTTGAGTGCCTGAGTCACTTAACTGTGACCATGCATATGGAACAGGGGTAGTGCTGTTCTGCTGGCATGAACATCCCTGGAAACAGCATAGAAAAAAAAAATTACACCCTAAGTGCAGGAAGATTAGTCCTGGCTAGAGAGTGTTACAAGATGAAGCACGATGTAGTGAAGGGATGGACGGCTGGGACTGGGGAGGAAAATTGGGGGAAACATGGTTCCAGTTTTTTATAACTTATGCTAAGCTTTTGTTTAAAAAGTATTTCTAAAACTAACGGAGTGTGTGTTTGAATTGTTTTGCTTGGACCCAGAAAATTATTTTTTCAGAGCTGTCACACAGATGCAGTATTAGAACTTTTGGGATCAGAGAAACAGGAAAAATAACAACTTTCTTTTTTTCCCCATGGATATTTCAAATGCCCAGGATAAGTATTTATGACACATGCAACCATTCCTGAAATCAAAGGCTCATTAGAGCTGCAGATGAAATGCACTAATTAAATGGTTAGCTGTAATTTTATTTTTAACATTCTTTTTATGTTGATGTCCACAAATGGACTCAGCTAGGGGTTCCTACATTGCCAGTGCTGTAGAGATCTAAAGCAGCCATCGCACTTGGATCTGTGCTATAAAACTTGTTTTTGCTGTTTAAGATCTATTTTTTTTTTAATCATCCAAACTAAAGGATCTACTGACACTGGGCAGTGCAGTTTTCACTTTCATGTCTGTACTCTTTCCTCTCTGAAATAGCTTTGCTCTTCTCCTTGTTGCTAAGAGAAAAGAAATGTTGCTGGGGAAAAAGTGTCCAGCACATACTGATGTCTTCTCTGTCAGATGTCAAAAGCATTCCTCCTAAATATTTTCATGTGCATACAGCAGACAAGTCTTAAACATGATGGAAAGAAAAGGTGGAATCAGCCAGCCTTGCTCAGTCATGTTCTAAACACTACCTCCAAATACTCTGTTGTAGCAGATTTTCTGAGAGAGAGAGTCTCATTCTGTACTTAGAATGAGACATTGAATAAAACAGTGAACTACCCAGCTGAGGCCTGTCTGGCTGAGCCTTGGCCTTGAAGGCCTTGAGGCCCTGGGGCCTGTTGCGCAGGTGAAATTACTTGTGGTGCAGCAGAAATTAGATGTTAAGGTATCATTGTGAGAGAGTGGGTTTTCTGAAGGTCACTGAGAGTAATTATTAGTGGGCACGTTTAGCCACCTTAAAAGTAAAATTAAACAGTGTTTGTTTGCATTCTTTCTATGCTGTACTCCAATAGAAATGTCGCTCTAATTATAAACTATATAGAACTGTATATAATCTGCCATCTTAAGCTGAATAAACGGAGAATGTGTGATTAACCATATTGGTCGGATCATATGTTGCTCTGGCTCGACCTCTCTATCTCAGGGCCTCCCTGCAACACTCTGTAGTGTACTTCTTTATTTTTTCCTAGCTGAAGCAAAGGATAAAACACTAGGCCCAAAACTTAAGGAGTTTTTTTTCACCTTACTCATTTAGAAGTGAAGTTTGTTCTTCCATGTTAAACTGTCTCATGCTAGTGTTATGTAGTCAGGGTGTGAAAAAAATCCTCAGAAAAAAGCAGCCTGGGGTGTGGCTGAGGCAGTGGTTTGCTCCTCCTGGGTTTGCTCTTGAAGCTGTGAGCATCCATCCTGTTGCTGAGGGCTACCATGGTGTCCGTGACACATGCCAGGAGCAGCAGGCAGAGATGTTTAGTGGGTGGTTGGACTGTCCTTATCTTTTTACTTGGCTTTACTCCATAGTGTAGAAGTTCACAGTTTCTAAATCACAGGTTTTAGATGGCTGAGAAGAGAATGTGTAAAGTGAAAATCTGGGGAAGGAAGAGGCAGTTCCTGTGCCATCCTAGAATCAGGGCTATGTGTTCTCTGTTATCAGCAGTATATTGCTGCCATATGGAAAAGGCATCTCTGGAGCATGGAATACTTTCCTTCATTAGACATCCTGTGCTAAGGATGCTCCAGGACAGGCTGTTGTACCTTACACTGTGTGTGCTTGCACTTGCACACATTTAATCAGCACATTTGATAAAGACTTCAAATATATTAGTTGGTGTTTTTCACTAAAATGGTTTGTAGCTGCAAGCAACTTGGAGAGATACTGAAAATTAAATGTAGGTAGGTAACACTTGGTTCAAGAAGTTGGTAAAGGCTGATGTTTTAAAAAGCTAAAGAAGTTGAAAGGAAATGGATAAATGTTATCACTGTTTTATCATGCTATTGTCATAAAATTATGTATCTGGTAGATTTTGGCCTATTAAGACTTTGTTCTTGTGTATCTGGGTTATTGATCTAAATTAACATTTCTGTTGTCTTAAAACAAAGAAGAAGCAAAAATACTGGGTTCAGAAATAATGATGTACAGCTGTGTGTTAGTATGGTCTCTTCAAAGTCTCTGGATTGGGTCCTTTAATGGGAGAGTTGCATCCAATGACTTCTGCTGTAAGGAATGCTTTGTCTCCTCTGGTCATCCACAAATCATCATGAACAAAAGGGGAGGAAATTTGCTGTATTTCTCCCAAGATATTCTGCCCCTAGCCTAAGCCTAACTCTGGTCAGGAAACAAGCAGAGAAAGGACTTGTGACTTTCTTTCCTAGAATTTTTGTTTGCTGGTTTCCAACCATAAACAGTTTTCTTTTCCATTTTACCTCTTACTTAAAATTAGTCTTCGAATACCTTTGGGTTTTGACGTGAACAATTAACTCACTTCTGGGGCGCTCTTCTCTTTTAATTCTCAGAGTTGCATTATGCAGTATGGTTCTGGAGATCCCTGTGGTCCAGTCATGCTTTTTGGCTTGGCAGAGCAGGGCTGTGGAGATCCAGATCCCATCTGGGGCCAGCAGTGCCTGTCAGCCCAGGGCAGCAGCCCAGTATCCTGCAGTGATGCTGACCAGCCTCACTTTCATCAGTGCTCCGTGTCAGGACCTCAGCTCCACAGCCACAGCTCCTGCTTCCACTCAACTTGCAAAACTGTTTCTTCTTGGAGAAACAAAAGTGATAGAAGTCAAAGGTGCTTCTAACGATAAGAAATGCTGATGAACAAATCAAGGTGATTAGGGAGTTATAATCACACCCTCCTTTGTGTTGAGCTCATTGTCTACTGTGGAATTGTTAGAAATCATAAAAGTCATGGTTCTATTTTTTTGTGTCTTGCTATTATCACTCATTTCTCTCAAGGATTAAGATTACAGCTGAGTATTGTACCCTTTCATTTTAGAAAAGAATACATCTTGCAGAAGAAGGTATTTTTTATCTTCTCTTGCTAGATCTGTGTACAAACAGCTCATATTGTCCTCAGCTGATTGAGTTTGTTGAACAGGCAATTTTCAAAAGCAGAAATGTACAGATAACACATTCCTCAAATTTTAACTATTACCTGTGACACTAAAGTGAGGTTACTGTTCTTGCCTCATACAATGAAAAAGATTGTCTAAAAGTCTGCTGCAGGAAAGAGTAGTGTATACACAGTTTTTGGAAAATGATATCTTCCCTAGGAATTCATACACAGAAAGCGGGAGTCCATTTTCATGAACTACACTCTGGGGGTGCTTGACATTCTTTTCATTTGTAAAAAGCAAAGAAAAGGAATGTGGATATTATAGTTTTGAATGAATCTTCACTGTGTTATTTGTTCCTGAGTAGCATTTCCCACAGAAACAGAGACTTGAAGTTTAAGTAATTCTGATGATCAGTGAACAAGAAACAGTTTCCTACTTGCAAATCAGATTTGCTTCTTAAATGGTTTACTTCTTCTGCCAACTTGTTATTTAGCAGCATGTCAGCGTTGTAAAAAATACTAAAAATTAGTTGACATTAATTGTGCTTTGCTTGAGCAAAACCATTTCTTTTTTAAGAAATGTTATTCACAGAAATGTCCTTTAAGTCTCTAAAATCAAAAAGTTAATTTTGTTATGCCTAAACAGACTTTCTTTAGAGGTGATTGAAATTGATAGTAATGTAACGAAAAAATGGTAAACAAAACTGGCTTTACAGTTGGAAATTTCCTTAATAAATCTGGATGCAGTTCTGCCTGGTGCCATACACAGTACTTTTACATACAAAAAAGCAAGCCTGTCAAAGATGTAATTGATCAAGAATCAGAGAAGATATTGCAAGAAAATGCAGTTGGGGGGGGTGGTTATGATACATAAGCTTTTTTTTTGCGTGTCTTTAATTGCTTTGGTGATTTTTACTCTACAGCATAATGGTTAGTGATGGACTTATGGACCACGAACCAAAATAGCAATTTGTAGTGGAGATTTTGGCTCTGGGAAGCTGTGCTTCATAATAGCATGCAAGGGCACTTAAAAGTACTTTTTTAGGCAAAAAAAGAAGTTTTGCTTGCTCTGTGATTATAGTAGAGATTGTCTAAACTTCGTGCAAATTGAGACAAAAATTCTGGTCAAGGTTAATGTTTTCCTGTAAAATATGAAGGAATATGAAGGAAAATGAGTCCTCTTCTATGAAGAATAAATGGGCAATACATTATTTTATAGATATATTTTCCCATTAATTTAAGACACTGTCAGGTTTATGATGCAGGATATTATGTTCTAAATCCTCAAGATAATATCTCCAAATAGTTACTGTTACTTCTGAAGTTCCTTACTGTCTAGTGATTTCTCAGTATTTTGCTGCTTTTCTTAGCATTACTGCTGGTTGCAAGGCACTGTTTGTTTGTTACCAGTATTAGTTTCTTAACAAAAGCCTCTTTATGTAGATTTTAAGCCATATATTTGAAAATACTGGAGAAGAGATGAAATTAAACAAGGTCTATTTTCACAGAGATTGGAACATCTTTATATATCTTCTTTTCTAAAATTTTCAGTTTTCATTTAGAAACAAGTTCTGGAAGCAGGTTGATACTTTGTGATGCCTACATTTTTTTTTCCAAGTCTTGTGAAAGAGAACTTGATTTGATGACCTTATTGAAAGTTAATTACTGGTAGCAGATTATTGAGGAAACACTTAATAAAATCATCAAGGAAGTCTATAACACCCCTAAGCTCTCTATAAAATACTGGTGTAGATGTAGGTGAAGAAGACTTTGGACTATTTTGAAAACAGGTAGAAAATAGCAAGAAATTTTACTTTTCGTGGAGGAGAATGCTAATTTCTCTTCTTCCAAATGTGGTTATCTGAAGTTTGTTTTTATGTTTTGATGATCTATGACTAATAGGAAATGTGTTATCTTAACACTGGTTTACATAATCTCTGAAACACTCTGCATTTTAATATTTTTGAGGGTGATATAATTGACAGATGGAAGTAGCAGCCAGCCATAGATCCTGTCAGTGCGTGGATGTAGCTTGCTAGGACTACTGAAATGACAGATTTCAACATGCCTTGGCATGCAAGATGCCATGGATGATTTGCTTCCCTAGGCACAACTTACAGATGACCCAGTAACCTGCAAATATCAAAGTGCAGCTTTGCACAGTGTGCTGTGAATTACTGACCTAACCATAAACAACCTACTACTGACCTAGTCTCCTCTGTATGTTAACAGTATGTTCTCACAGTGCTAGTGGGGTTTTTTGTGTATTAAGTCAAAGTGTCCCGAGATCTTGGTTGTCCAGCAGAACGCCAGAGCCCATCTCAAGTCTCATGGCATGTGTGAAACCTTTCCTTGGTGCTAGGTCTGTGTGCTCATGAGCTAAGCTATCAGTCCAGTTTTAGAAATGTTGGGAACTTGGGATAGTGCTAGGCCAAGAGATCATTTTGTTGTAACCGATGACTCGCTTTCGGTCAGTCCAGAGTTACCTACAGACAGAGTAACTCTGGCAGGTTTTTTTTTTAACTTGAAGTTAGGCTGTGTTTTCTGTTGTTCCTAATGGGTTTTACTTCAGTTTACTCATCATTACATTTTGCCCTCAGCTGCTAACAGAATCTGATCTGTTTGTTTGTGTATCGAACGCAACATCACCACAGCTCTTGAAATTGGAGTTCCAGACTTAGACTTTTTTATTTTTCTGTAGACTTGGGGCATTACTTGCCATAGTGCATCAGGGCTCAGGCTCTTTGCTCAGTGCAGAATCGGGCAGCAAACTGTGCTGTGTAATGTGGCTGCCAGCAACCAGATATATGGTTACTTTCTAGGGAAGTCTATGAGCAAGAAATTTGGGAATATGATATTAAAGCTGTAGGGAGGTACCTCAGTTTCTGCAATAGCAGAAGTTGTTCATTGAGCTTGGCTTCAAGTCCAAGGTTTACTGGTCTCAGAGAACACAGACAGAATGAAGGTGGATTGCAGGGTGTTGAGAGATCAGAATTTTCCCTTCGTGACAGGGATGTAGGAATGGACACTTATGGGAAGTGGGCAATTGAAAGGAAAAGGAAACCTGGTTCTCTGCTGCTTTGTCCGTATGCAAGGTGCTACAATAGTTCTCTTTACCAAATTTATGTTGGACCAGTTAGTCCCTTTTCCCTTTCAGTTTAAATGAATCAATAATTGCTTTAAGCAAGAAATTAAAATGGTTCAAAGTAATCAATATTTTTCTGTTAATCATCTCTGTAAGATCTTCCTTTTAAAATTCAGTGATTGATGTGTCATCTCATCTCTTGCTTCAACTAGAGGGATCACTGTTTAGGCAGCTCAAGTACTGGCAGGGCTCCATTCATCTGGCACACCTGCTTTTTGCCATGAACTGATGGCTGCACAATCTCCTTCTGTGAGTGAAAGGAGCGAAGAGAGTAACACAAGTAGGAGGTGAAGAAAAATTTGTCACTCAGTCTCTACTGCTACTTTCTTTGTCTGTTTAGCCAGTATGTAGTGCTTTCTGTATGAATTGAGGACTGGTACTTGGACAGGAAAGTGATAGTGACTAAGAATAAATGAGCTTGAATTAGAACAAAACAGATATATTGGAATGCCTGCTCAGGTGCATGTCATCAGTATAATTTTTGTGTGTTTGTTTATACATCAGTGTGCTTGTGTACTCCCCAGTGGCCTTTGCTCTTTGCCTGTTTTGATCCCTCTTCATAGAACTCCAGGCTTCTAGTCTTATAGCTCAATCAGGGTGAAGTTGTGATTGCAAAGATAGTGAAGGATAAAGGGAGTTAGAAAAGGAAAAGCACAACACAAAGTCCTTGTGGACTATTTCCTGTTATGCAAAAACAAGCTGAGAGAAGAATTTCTGTCACAATACACTGCAGATAAAAAAACCCATTCAATATGAGCTGCTGCATGTTGTATTCAAAATGGCTCCAAACTTTATGTATCTAGTCAAATTTCCTTCTGATCTCCCAGGGATAGGTGTTCACACTGTAACTTTACAACTAAATTGTATACCTAAAAATACACCACCAAATTTTAATATTTCAAACCCCAAATTACCTGCTTCACTGTATGTTATGTAAAACAGCTCATTGAAATGACTGGTTGTATTTCATTATGTGAGCTACTGAACTAGTGTGCATTTCTGGGTTTTTTTTAAGGAAAAATATGAAAAAAATTAGTAAGATGCACTCAGAAAATACAGCTTATAATAATGTGGCCTTTCTGCATTTAGGCCATTACATGTGGGGATGGGTAGTACCTTATCACCAGGAACAAACAAGACAAAGGACTTATACATGACCTTTGAATCTTAATAGGATGTGCATGGTGGAGAATGGGATCATAACTTCAGATGTCATAACTAAAATCTTAAATTTGGAGTTGTGCTCTACATGCCCTATGAAACTACCAAAACCCACTGTATAAGACTGAGGGGGAGGGTAAATTACCTGGAGGTCCCTTTAAAAACTCAAGTACTATCCTGGAGGTAAAGAAGCAAGATGTTAAAGCTAGTGATTTTGTTGTTTCCTAGTGCAATGTATGCTGAAAATCTACATGGCAGATCAATAAACCTGAAAGACCAAACTGCAAGAGTTTCTGTTCTTGGAAAGATTATTTCAGTCCCCAAAAATATTGCTAGGCTTCTGTGCAGTCACGTTTGAATTTAGGTTTTCATTATGCTAACAGATTAAATGAAACCTAAATTATACTCTGAAACTGAAGAGTCTGTGTGGATTTGGGCCACTGTTTCATTTATTTGTTCTTTCCCTGAACTCAAGTCTTTAAGTAATGGAAGCTGTCTGTGTATGACAAATGAAGATCATTACAAACGTGTAGAATTGTATTGAAATCAAAGTCAGCAACATTTTAGATATTTGTTATCCCAAAATATAGTCACCAAGTAAACAGGGGAAAAGAGGAGAACTGAGTTTCTAAATTTTTGATAGAATTACTATGATAGAATTTTGATAGAATTACAAGTTTTGGAATACATGAGAAGAGGTAGAGAAGTAAAACCATCACTGTTCTGTTTATTTGCCTCTGATGCTTGGGAAAGGGATTTATTCAAGGCATGAGTTATTAATTGCATAGGGTGAAGACTTCTGTTCCTGTTATATAGTTCCATTCAATAGTTCTGAGATCCTGTGAGAAAAAGTAGGACCTGCTCAGCAGATATCAGATATTAGTTTTCTTTGCAGAGCAAAGCTGCCTTTGAACCTGTAGGAGGAGTGAACAAACCTCAGTATCATTATTTCTGTATACCTGAAGTTCTCTGTTTGGGCAAATTGTTTCCAATAACAAGCAACTGAAGGTGGTTGATTTTTAATTTTAGTTTATCTTTAACTGAATCTTCACTACCACTGCTTATCATAAGACATGTATGCTATTCTTGGTTGAACTTTGAATAATGCAGGCAGAACTTCTGCCCTTGATTTTGTCAAATGTCATAAAAACCTTTGAGATTTAGAGTAGGTCCTCTTAGAACTCAGTGTCTTCCCTAGATGACAAAAGTTGTTTGATTTTTCTAAAATGATACTTTTACTAGCAACTGGTATTTTTCAGATACCAACTCAGATATTTCTACTTGAGGGTGTTATTTTTTCAGATATGTTAATTTCTTGCACTTCGGCACACTCCATGGTTTGAGGTAAGCTATTCAGATACCTCAGGATGCACCAGTTATAAATCAGTAAAGTGTTTTCTAATGAGTCTTGTCACTTTCCAAGATTTCACAGTGAAAAGACTAAATATAATATTATAAAAATTGGTACATCTTTCAAAGAGAGCAGAAAGTGTAAGTATGACCTTGGAAGCTGATCTGCCCACACTGAGCCATCTGCACTCTCTGAGTGAGACAAAGACCAAGAAGCCAAGGAGAGACAGTCACTAGGAGCTGGTGCTACATGAAGTGGATAGGCTGAATGGACACAAGGAAATAGAGAAGACGAGGGTGGAAACTTCTTACAGACATTGGAGAGATTCAGAAAGCTGGCCAGATGTTTCTTTGGACTATTACAGTAGACTTCCAGGAGATGTAAAGCTTACAGTTTATATACAAAAGGATCAGATGCTCTGAGTGATATCAAATCAACTTCTAGCTGCACTTCCTGGGATTTTGCAAGGCAGAGAAATGTATATTTCTGTGGTTGCAAGGCTGAGATTGTTCCACTTCAGGAACAGAAAGATGAGCAGGGACACACAGCAACAGATCAAAGGAACAACCCCCTTTATTTCAAAATCTGACTCCATTTATATACATATGTACAGAGCTCAAAGAGATTGGCTACTTCACGTTGCCACGTCTCAACGTGGTTGGTGGACATTACTATCAATCAACTCTTCTCTCAGAGGAGAAGTATGTAAACATTCTGAAAATACACACTGTTTACATGAAGCTGCATGAAAACTTCTGCACAAAGATAGAAAGCAGAAAATTCAGGGCAACATATTCGGCTTCTCTGCATCTAGATGTAACCCACCTTTTATTAAGTGCCTGTAGTTTTGTCTCCTATCTGACCAGTGAAAGGAGAGGTTTGAGATTCCCTTGCAGCACTCTCAACTGAGAGATACTTTCAGATATGAGAAGTGCAAGAACTAATGTGTCAGAATGGATAGCAGCTCCTGACTTCACAGGCTAAACACCTGCCTGCAGCCATATCTTCACTAGAGAGCTGCAGATACCTAACTACAAGATACATAAACATATTGATGATTTTTGCAATAATTTCAGACATGTAAACTGTGTGAAGGTTTTAATTTTTTTTTTCATTTTGTATTGTCTTTATTTTTGGGAGTTAGTATGTTCGGACATCATAATTCATACCGTGGTTACCCTGCTGCTTGCTTTGATTGTTCAGGCACTTACACGGATGTGTGGCAGAATGTGACTCCTAAAGAGTTTTCCCAAGCTACCATCTGCCAGCTGACACCTTGAGTAACTGTGTGCATTGCCATAGCCCAGCATGGTTGTAAACTTAAATGCATTTTCAGCCACAGTGTAAAAGTTAATAGTAAAAAAACCCATTCAACCAAAAACCTCCTGTGCTATTATTTCCTACCTTTTAAAACTTTTATTAAGTACATGTTATTTATATATGAAA
This sequence comes from Cyanoderma ruficeps, assembly GCA_008694505.1. NCBI lineage: Eukaryota > Metazoa > Chordata > Aves > Passeriformes > Timaliidae > Cyanoderma > Cyanoderma ruficeps. The sequence continues at coordinate 11,037,385 of VZDJ01000090.1, read as the reverse complement.
GCGTAATTGTCAGCTGGCATAGTGTCTGAGCTGGTGGTTAGTGACTAAAATCAGCAGGACATAATTTTTTGCTGTCTCCGCGTACCTTATTAGGGTGCTGCCTAAATTTTTGTTTGATACGTTGATATCAAGCATCTTAGGATCTAATTCTCATATTTGGATACGGTGATAAGTAGTCTGGTATGGGACTGTGCCATTAAGAATGTAAATCATCAGAATGAGCACATCATCCAGGTGTTCTAAGGGTTTTAAGAAAAAAAAAACATTCTTTATTTCATTATTCATGTTGTTATTTTTGTTATGATATTAGCTCTCTGTTGGTGATACTCCTCTGCAAACAGATGAGCTCTTAGCTGGAGCAGTGAGCCAATCACCTCAGCAGAACAAAATGTGTGTGCTTATAATAGGATCTCCATGGCTGATATGCTTTGAGTAGAAGCATATGTTTTGGTTAATTATCTGTTGGTGTTTGTTTTTGTGGATTTGGTGGATTTTTTTTATTTCTTTGTTTGTTTGTTTGGGGGTTTTTTTGGTTTGTTTTTTGGGTTTGGGGGTTTTTTTTGTGATTATTCTGTGGGGGGTTGTTTGTTTGTTTTAAATACTGAAGATTTCAGCATGTAAAAAATAATTTAAAACTACTTAAAATACTTTTTTCTACTCCACAATCAAGAATGCCCATACCAGTTTGAACACCAGTGCAAAACATTGCAACATTTCACCAGGAGTGGAAAACATGCAAGATTTCATCTATATCCCTCTTGTTTTGCTGTATATTCCTTTGTGAGGTATACTGAAAGATTTTCCTAATAAGACTGCCAGTAATTCTCTTAAGATTCTGTTCATAATTTTATTTTGGGCTTTCTGATTTTTGTTTGGTCTGTGTGATACTTAGCTTCTGATTTTTCTCCTTCCCTCAGGCCATTAAAATATTGCTCTAGATATTGTCAGGCAATAATTTGCTCATACATTACTCATATAGCACTCTGTGCACTGCATATTATCTTCTGCAATTATTTAATTAAAACATAGTTACAGGATGCCAACTTACCAAAGCAGATAGATGAATCCAAATTTCACTTGGAAATATAAAACCTTTGAATTCAGCTGCAGAAAACAAAAGACTCATTGACTGTAAGAAGAACTGGCTTTTGGGAATGATGCTTATCTGCATCACTACTATAAATGCATTTTACTTTGAAAAACTCCCCAGAGAGTTAATGAGGCTTGTTTGTTTGCTTTTTACTATAAATCTGGTTGGGCTCAAGGGTTCCTATTAAACCAGTACTATGAATACAGCCTCCTGGTGGAATTACTAGAAAAGATTTTCAGGGAATATTACAAATAAAAATGCAATTGAGTTACTACTTATTTAAACTAACCCAGGCAGAAGTTGAATTTTTTTACTCAATTTTTTCTTATTGTTTCTTGCATCTTTTTTTTTTAAAATGCATTTTGAGAATAACCTTTCTAGAAGCATTGAAAGACCACTAATCTGAGGCAGCCAACAACTGAGAGATGAGAGAGAATAGTTTCCTCACACTGTGTTGTTTGTTTGTTTGCTTTGTTGTTGCTTTTTTTTCTTTGATTTGCTGAGCCTCTCTCTGCTCTGCCTTTGGCCCGGAGTTGTCAAGCATTTGGTCATTTTGGTGCTGGAGTTTAGATTTCTGGCTTCAAAAATATGAATGTAAAGTGAGTTAAAGCTTTGGTATTTAGGTACCAACAAGCTTAGAATATACCTCATAGAAATAAAACTGATATCTGAGTTAATTGTGTATGTATTCAATAAATAGGGGCTGTTCCCACATGGGAATCCACATTAACAGAAAGAATGTTCCTATCATTTAGCTGAAAATACTTGCCCCAAAGAAATTCATTGTTCATGTGACCGAGCCCCAAAAGTAAAATAAATCAGAACTGAATGAAATAGTTGGATTTCTTCCAGGAAACTTACAAATGAATTGGAAAAATTCAACATGCAAGGAGAATTAAGGAAGTATTATAAAAACATATTAAATTCATTTAGCAGGATAATTTAATAAATTTCTAGTCTAATGAAAGAGTAGAATGCTGTCCTTTCACCACTTTTATTAACATTACTAATCTTTACTCATTCATATGATGCTGATCCTTTTTCTGTTAATGGAATAACTTCTGGGATACTACAGCATTATAAGGATATATTAGCCTCTGAAAAAAACTGTAAGCCTGAGACAAAACCAGGGAAGACAAATACGAGAAGGAGCGTAAGGCTGATGCAATTTCCTTTCCATCCCCCAGTTCTCCTAAACTGTGCATTTCAGTCCACTCGCACATATGCTAAGTTCTTGGTCCATCAGCAAGATTTAACTGTATAAATGTGTGTTAAAAGTGAACAAAGCAAGATTAAATCCATCTGTTCTTGCAACAAAATGTTGATGCTGTGGAGAGGTAGCCATGTCATCCAGAGAAATTGCTCTTCATGTGCAGGGATTGGGCAATAAGGAGACATTTGGAGGAGAGATGGGCACATTTGAACTGCAGCGTCTGGCAACGAGTATCAAGCCTGGAGCAAACTGAAGGCACAAGCTTATCAATGGAGGCTCTTGTGCCAAGCTCTTGAGAAATTATTTAAGTAGAGATTGGGGGGTTTTTTTACACATTTTTAAACACACATGCTGAAGTAATTTAAATTGAGGTGAGTTAAAAGAGTAGGAGCACAGTGATATCTGTAGTTCAGGATTTTCTGATAGTTTAATGAAAATATGCTGTACTGCGGCAGTATTTCTATGACTGGATTTTTCAAAGAGCTTTTAGGCTGTGTCACCTCTGCATGTCAAGTCTCAGAGTCTGAGGCCAGGGTTTGAGCTCTGGCACATTGAGCATGTCAGGGCCCCAGTGCCTCTCAGAGCACCTTGCAAGGAGACAGACCAGCCAGGAATGAGATCCAAAAACAGGCATCTCCTGTTTGTTTCCTGTTCAAGTAACTTGGGCTGGGAGCTGGGGCTTTCATGTTTCCCAAGAGCAGGAGCTAAACTGTTTTTGAATAGTTCACCATTGCCTCTCCCTAATCCAGGGACTGGTAAAGCCCGCCAGTGAAAATAGCTTACAAACAGCACAATTTCACAGTAAACTGAGTTTGCGTTCTGCATCAGTGTAAGAGATGCTGATATTTTCCAGAGGACTTACTATTTTACAATAGTTAGTATGATTCCCCATTTCCAGAAGGCAGTTGAGAAGAATGGTCAATAATTTCCCCTGGAGATGGAGAAGAGAGGTAGATTTCTAGTGTTAGAAAAGAATTTACAACGTATCTGAGTTTATTTACTGAACAAATATTTGGGATAAAATTGAATTTTTGATCCTTGATTTCAAGTTTATATGCTGAAGGCATGTCCAAGAGGATGCAGTCACTGACTGTCAGTTTCCCCATGTGAATTGCAACAATGGTGAGAGATGCTGCACTGTTTTTTTCCAAAAATACTTCTTCCTGTTTGTGTTCAATGCATCTTTATTTCCACAAAAGCATATTTTTATATTAATTATTACCTTAGTCTCTTCACAACCTTCTCATAGGCTGTGTAAAGAAATCAGAATGATTGCCTTAAGAATAGAACAATAAATGAACCAGTTAAATACAATTTAACAAATACATCAGAAAACCAAGCACAATCCATTTCTTTTCACCCTTTACTCTCCCGTCAAGTGGAACATCAATTTCCACTGTTTCTAGAAAAGATTGAAATCGCCTCAGTTTTTTTTAACTAAACTCTTTCACTAGAAAGACTCCACAGAATGGTGAGGTAAGCAGAGAGTGTACAAAAGTGAGAAAAAATAACTAACCCAAACTTTTTAGTGTCACATTATTTTCTTATGTGATTTTTGCTTTGAAATGCTTTTCTAATGCATCTTCACATCAGAAAGCAGAGTGGGCAGGGAACTATCACATTATTTTGCAAGAACATGAGCTCCCAGAAATGCTTTGTACCTTGGCAGGTCTGGAGACAACCCAGTGTGTAGAGTTCCCTCCAGAACCAGTTCCCCCAGTTCACTAACAAAAGCCAATCAGCAGCTAGCTGAGAATTTGTCTGTCTTCATTGTGACTTCCCAGCAGCTGGCAGTGCAGGACCCACCAGTCAGGCCAGTTTCAGCCCTGGCCTGGCAGTTTGGTGCTCCTTGGTGTTCGAGCACCACCCTGGCAGGTGCCCAACAGCTCCAGCATTCCCCTTCTTTGGTATCTGTAAAAGCCACATTCTTAGGCAGATGCATTCAAATAAGTTAATATAAATTAACTAGCCTCTAAAATATCATTAATGTGATAAATGAGCAGTTTTTGACTATGTTGTTTTCTCTGTTTCTCCTCTGAAAACATGTGAAAATATTCATTGCATTGTTGCAGTAGCAAAAGCAGTTGTGGGATGCTGGGGCTGCAGGCTCCTGACAAAATTGCAGTGGGATGCTGAAATTCTGGGGTTCAATGGCAGTGCTTTCTGTCAGCCCCAGAGTGCAATGACAGCTTGCAGCTCTGAAGGGTATTGAGGTATAAAAGTGATTTTAAAATGGCATGGCTGTTACCTGACACTGACAGTTGGAAAGGTCTTCAGGTGACATTAATGCTGTTTAAAGTAGAGAATAAGAAAATCAGTGATATGTGGTAAAGCTTACATACACTTGATTTTTTAAATATTAAATAATAAATATTTAAATGTTTTTGACTGTGTAAGTCATTGATTTTGAATGATAAATGTGAGGTTGCTTTTCAAGCAAATAAAATTATATGTGGAAAGCTGGAGCAAATCAAGTAAATGTGATTACTGCTTGAAGTCCTCTTCAGAGGCATTTTATTTGGTAATAGTTTAAGCATAAGCCAAAGTGGTTTTCTAATGGATAATGCAATATTTCTTACCTAAATGTAAGAAATAAAAACATTACCTGTTGTCCAAAAAAAGGCCTAAAAAAAGTATTAGGCTGCTTAATAAACAGTAAAGGGGGATTGATATAAAGCTTGAATTTACAAATTTACACAAAGGGCCTCTTGCATTTCAATGCTGCATTTCTTAAGAATAGAGATTTTCCTAGGAAGTTGAAGGAAGGAATTTTAGCAGAGCCATCAAAATTGAAATACACCACAAAAGCTGGGTTTTTTGGTGGTTTGTTGGGTTGTTTGTTTTTTTTTTTCTTTTTCAAAGGCTTGATTTTCTTCTATAAGTAGTGCTCTGGGATGTTAAGAACTGGGATAAAACACAAGCCAGTAAACTCTCTACAAAAATCACTTCAAGCACTTGCTCAAAAGTGCCCATAAATAGGGTGGGATTTGAATGTGACTTTAAGGATGTTGCAGAACTTAGCAAAAGAATGACGTGCTGTTTTTCCTTATTTGCATTCATTATTTTTTTACTTTCCTAGAAATGTTTTTTTTCTGTGAGTTTTATACAGCAACTTCTAGGGCTCCCACTTTTTTTTGCCAGAAATATATTTTTTTAGAAGTACAGCTTTAGTCTCTCTGCCACAGCCACAAAAGCCGATCTATGAATTAGTATGTTAACAGGACAAGAGCCAGGAAAATATATCTTGACAGCTTTAACATTGTGTACTGAGAAATAACATGAGATAAGGAAAATGAATGGTAGTAGCACATCAGCTAGTATAAATGTGACTGGCAATTTTTATTTGTATATGCTTTCTGGTTCTGAGCCATAGAAATTATGCAGAGAGTAAAAAAAAAAGTGACAACTTGAACAGCTGCCTATTGAAATTCAGTGCTTGATATTATGAAATTTGTAGATTGGTTTCATCCTGTGATTTTACTGGTCGTCATTGTGACATCTGCTAAAAACTCTCATGATAGATATTTCTAACACTTTCTCTAAGAGCATTAATGATTCATTGTTTGGTCTTGTTTTTAGAGCTTTTTTTTTCATGCTCCTTGCACGTAGTGATTTCACAGGCTCATTATCAAAGTTCTGGGGACAAACTGATCCCTAGTGGATCTTCCTCAAAGCTAAACTAAGGGCAGGGAGATTGAGAACAGCTAATTGCTAACATTAGGAGCAACTATTTGCTGGAATTATATTGAGTTGAGTCCAAATAGAACTACTGGATGTGATTGTGCTGGAAAAAAACTAAGTTTAGAAACTTGCTTAGGTACCCTTCTGTCTAACTTGTACTCACAAATTATCATATTGGTAAAGGCTATGGGCTAGATTTATTCCTATATTTTGAATTTTCTAGTTTTAATTGATCCCTACTTATTCACAATTTTATCTCAACATTCAGAATTCTACTTGTTAACCATACTTTGATGTTGACTAACACTGCTTAAATTTTTCTGAATTCTACCCTTATTTTGCCTGAATTATGTGAATAAAACACATAGGAGGGATGGGTTTTTACCAGATCACTAACTCTTATATAGGGAAGTACTACCTTAGTCATTCTAATTTCTGCTTTGAGTAGTGTGTAAACGCAGAAGTCAGGGATTTAAATCTTAATAGCAAACAATATTCTATGACATATTCTTCAGGTACATTTAGATGCTTGTATAAGGAAATCACTCTTTTTCTTTGTAACACCTGCCTAGCAAATAACGTGGAAGTATCATAGGTGTGAAAAAATGCTTTCAAAGCAAGCTTTGGAGTTGTTCTTTTAGCTGAACACCCCTGTAGGATTTTTCCAGAATTAATAACTTTTGATTTACATTCAGATTTTACTTTTGGGCTTTTCTTCTACTTGATTAGTAGGGCAAGATTAAATGGATTTATTTAAAACTAAAAGGCAAACAACAACAAAAATGGATCTGGACAAGAAGGAGCAGGTCTATTTTGTGTTTTAAGGAGGAAGGCCCTTAAAGCAATACTGATGTCATTCTTTGCTCAAAAGGGAGGTGGTCTCTGCTCTCTGCAGTGGTCCAAACTGAGAACTAATGATCTAACCTAACAAATTTTATTGTGCTAGTAGCAATTATGTCCTGTATTGCCTTCTAGTATCTCTTTTTTATCTAGAGATTGATATTACATCAAGGTATCCCTAGTGGAGTGGTATGGTGGTCAGATACTCAGCCCCTCTCAAATGTGTGGAAAGTTGCAATTGTTAGTGAAAGAATAGTTTTCATTGACCCTCACAGTGTCTATCACTTTGGAGTTTCTCCAATATCAGTACTACCAAAGTACTTTCTAGTACCCCTGCACCAATGTTATTTTACAGTATTGTTATTTATTCATTTGCATTCACTTTCTACCTTATGAAAAACCTATTAAGTCATGACTTTCAGGGAGAAACTATACACAGAGCAGTATGCTGTAGTTTTCTATTTAGTTATATTAATTTTTAGCATGCAAAGTAAATCTCTGAAGACTTCATTCCTTCAATGTACATTCTTTTATTTATACTTAAGAGTATAATGAGGTTGCAAAGCTGTGTTTTAACCTCAGCATATGCTGCTGTAGAAAATAAACCCTTCATTACAACTTCTTTGAAAAACCAAGCTTGGAAATTTCATCAGGATCAGAACTCTGTCTTTAAAGTCTGTCACCTTAGATAACCATTGAATGTGACAGGAGTAAAAAATACTCAGGTAAAAAATTATATTGATATGTGTGTTAACTCTGATAAAACTGGAAAATACTTTCAACCTACAATTCTCTACCAAATTGGTCAAAGGAAACACTCTTAACCTGTTTATATACAATTAACCCTTATGCTCATCACAAGTCTAATTAATTCATGTATAATTCCTAGTCCTTCAACAAAACCACCAAACCTAGAGCAGATGCCACAGGAGGGTGGAGGGGGTGGGGTCACCCCCCACCATTACACATGGAATTCTGTGTAAAGCACCTTAAAAGTAGCTATTTTTGAGAGAGATGTTTTCTGCAGGTAGAAAACAGAGGGCTACTCACCCTACGAACTTTTGAGGCCTGGGGACTGATACTAAAGAGCAACTTTCATTTTGATCTTGCTATGGTACTTGACATAGAGATAAAAAGAAATCTAGAGATAAACATGTGGTGCACAGCTGCGAGTGTGATCTGCTTAGAATTTCTTCCCTGATGTCTGTGGATTGAATTTAGTTTGGGCAACTATATACTTTCTTCTGCTCAGGTTCATGTTTAACTGGGGATTGAAATGTCCGGTTTTGCTGACCCTGTAGCTGGAGGTAAATCCTCTCAGATTTGTTTTCTGGTCATTTGCTCCAATAGCATCTCAAATTTGAGGGAAAATATGGTTGAAAATATAGTTGAAAAGTTACATAGCAGGAGCTTAAGAGCAGAATTAGAGAATTTAAACTCAGCTTTTCTGAACTATAGTGAAAATAAAACAGGGTATTCTGATGACTTGATATTCCTTAATCTGAACAAATTAACACCTGCCTATGTAGGAGGCCTTGTTCAGCACTCTTAGCTAACACTCAGATCTTCTTGGTTTCACCTGGAGAAAACAAGTAGAATAGGTGGTGTTTGAGAAAGACCAGAACAGGAGGAAGGTGAGGAATCTGCCGTATGCTGTGCATGCTCACAACTGCAGAGTAGAGTTCCCTGGATTAAGGTTTCCTGACTTTTCTGTTAAGAGTCTGGCAATGCTGGGACCAAATATGTCTACTTATAAACATTAAGCTTTCTTGAGTTTTAAGTCTGTCTGGCAAATGGTTTAGGAGCTAGAATCCATTCTCTAAAGTGAGTGATAGGCGGGGAGATGGTGCCCTTTAGTTACAGCTATTACACACATACATGTTCAAGTATCCTTCAAGTGACTTGGCAGTATCTCTTACTCAAGGGTACATCAATCTTTGCCAATTCTATAAAGATTTTAGAGGCAGTTTTATTGCAGTACCTTTCTAGTTAATTGACTAGAAGCTACCATAAAACCTACACATTTGTGTATATATACCTACAAATTTCATTTCACAGGAGATCTTTCATTCAATCTTTTATGATACAAACATTTTCATCTTCTATCACAGCCTCAATGAGGAGAATGATGTTTGGAAAGGGCCAGACTTCTGTTGTACTTGTGCATGTATTATTTAGTAAGTGTTCTCAATGTCTTTTAGAAGGCAGCGAGCATACAAAGTACTTTGCAATCATCAAGCAATCTTGTCAAGAGGAATCAGACTACGTTCCTCTCCTGTGCTCTCTGAGAGCTACTTGATCTATGGATGGCTGTTCTGGTCTAGTCCTGCTGGATATCACATGGCAGCTGTGCAAGCCAAATCTTACTGACTCCATCAGCCCAGCCAGGGTGATTAATAGTTACTAGATGACAAGTAACTTCAGATGCTGTGAAGTGGGGGGTTGCATCCCCTAGATAAATGTACAACTACTTGTGGCCTTGAGATTCAGGAGGGCCTCAAGCTTCAAGGAGTTAGAGCAGATTCTGGATGTCCTTGTGATGTGGATCTTTAAATTGCAGGATTTTTACTTTAGCCTCATCTTTGCATTTCAGTCATTCATTCTAAATAGAGGGCACTGCCTTTAAATATGCAAAACCAGATTTTGTGGGTGGAAGTGTGTTGAGACAGAATAGTCTTACAGAAAGTCAGGGGTTTATCTCCTACAATACCAGATTGGTATGTAGACACTTTCTTTTGGGTAAGGAAAGTTTCACTCTTAAATAACCCCTGGCAAGCTAAAAAAAGTAAGGTATGGTGAAATTCTGCTTTTTCAATTCTGTGCTCACCAGAATGCTCACCTACTGATTCATGCAATCATATTTGACGTTTTTATGTGTGATATACTTTATTGCAAGTGGAACCTTCTATGAATGTGGAGGTGTTAAAGTAAGAGATAGAATTGAAAATGTTGTCTGGATCTGGATCTCTAAGAATTTAATCTGTTGATTGAGGAGGATTGTTCTCGTAATATAATGTCTCATTTACTGCCATGAAACCATATCTAAATCATGAGGAGAGAATAAATTGTCCTGTAATGTGTTTTGATTGGGGAAGCCAAGCAGTAGAAGATTATAATAATAATAAAACAAATGCTAGTGGGTTGCTTTCCAGAAAGGTCATTAAAATAAAATGAAAAATTAATTGAACTGTGAATTCCAGATTGGTGTTATGATGAATCTCAGATCCAACGTAAAGAGTAAAATCTGTGTATTAGAAAATCCTATGACAGGGTTGCTCTCAGCTACACCAATGTAAGAAAGATGTTTAACACTAGAAGGAACTGTGCAATAGGAGACTTAAAATATAGCATCACATTAAATATTATCATCAGTGCTGACGGACTGGGATTAAAACAGTTTATGCATAATAGAAAATGGATTCATTTAAAGACAATGAGCCAAATTTGGGAAAAGATTGAACTCTCATGTCATGCTTTACCTGGAGATTGTTATACCTGATTGTTTTTGGTATTTGCCCCTTCTGCTGTAAAGTGAAACCATTTTCTAGACTGTAATAATAGTAGTGTTGGGGGTATGAGCAATGATGAGGATGAGAGAAAGGTTTGTCACAGAGGAATGGGAAATAAACACCATGTGCTGATACTTTTAATACAGAAAAATGTGGAAAAAAGAGTGAAACTTTAGAAGAATATGGTTAGGGGGATTCTTCAGTGCATGCACAGAGCTTTAGGGGTTTGTTGCAGAGGGCACTGCATGCTGAGCAAAGAATCTGAGTTCTGCTTGCTCCTGAACTTGCCACAGATCTGCTGAATGACTATGATTTAAAGCTGTTTTGTCTTTCTACATCTATTCTCCCTTTCCTTGTCTTTTCCTCTATCCAACAGTCCATCTAAATGTCCGATACAGCTGTTTAAGGTGTTGTTTTCCAGTTTGCTTTGATAACACATAGTGTAAGGGGACAGTTGCCTGCTTCCATATTAAATTACTATTCCTCCAATGTAAGTGGAAATGTGAGATTTAATATGACAGCACTTCCTTAAAAATGATGTATATTTTCATTCAGTGTTGGAGGATGGAATTAATTGTAAGCAAAAACCAGTCTGAGAAAAACCTGTTCCCAGCTTTAGAAGTTTCAGAAAGCTAGGAATGAGGAAGAAATTTGGTACATGATGTTGCGTTTCTGAAACACTGGAACTATAGAGAATTTTTAGAAAATCCCACCGTTGATAAAATATACAGAAATTACTAGTGGTAACAATCCTTCTTCCATCCTGTCAAAGATAATCATCACCCTAATTGAGGTCAAACAGCAGGGAGAAAGACAGTCTAGGAAAGAGGGAATTTGTGGAAATGTTTGGCTCCAGTATGAGTTGTTATTGAGAGATACCATCTTAGCAGAGGCAATAACACTGAAGGTTCAGCAGAGACATCTGTGGCAGCTCAGTCCAGGAATATCCTGGCACACTTGCAAAGCACCAGCTGAAATACTGCTGTGGCAGATGAGGAAGCAGTTTGTAAGCCACTACTAATATCTAATTGCTAAACACACGTCCACAGAGCAGATCTCACCAGGCTTTGCTGTAATTCCAAACCAGAGTTCCAGTACTGGTAAAGAGTAAAAGGAAAGAGACAATTGAATTGGCATAGTGGAGGATCTTTCCAGTGGTTACTCTTGGCAAATAGCTCAAGCAACATTTTTGGATTTGGTGGGACAAGCGCCAGTATCTAAAATGAAGGAAGCCAAACTATTTCAAGTGATTGCTTGCTTCATTTGTTTATGTAAAGTCTAAAAGAAACATTCTGAGTCATCATTGAAAGTTTTTTGTTTGTTTTTTTTCATGATAAACAAATAGTACAGCAGAGATGGAGTGGCTAAAAGACCTGCTGTACGCCAGAAGTCCCTGTGTCTCACTAAATGAATTCCAGTAGAATGTATGTTTGACAAAGTGCTTTGTGAACTTCACCTCAGTAAATTTTTATAACAGCAGCAAGGCCAGCCAAGGCTTCATGCTTATTCTTACACACAAACATAAAAGATGGGTCATCTGTGTCAAAGTGAAATGAATTCATAATTAAAGAAGAACTTGATATATTCAATCTGTATGGTACTTGTGTATCCGATTGCTAATAGAAATGTTTATAGTAATCAGTGAATGGTACACACCTACAGCTTGAGTTATTAAGGCTTTTTCAAAAAAGCCCAAGAAAAAGAGATAGTCAGAGCTCTGTGCTCTGGACTCTGTTTGACTTTAGAGTTTGGGGCTGGAAAGGGACTTTCCCTCAGGTAAAATGGCATGTTTATGAGGATGGTTGCAAAACATTCCTCTAAAACTGCTTTTTCTACACAAAGGGGAGAAGTGTATGGGAATTGGTGATGAGGTCTGACACCAGGAGTCTTCTCTGCCATGTAGCTTTTGCCCCTACATGGCATGGTGACTTGATCCTGGCTAGACACCAGGTGCCTACCACGATGCTCTATCACTTCCCTGCTCAGCTGGAAAATAAGGGAGAGAAGATAAAATGAAAGGCTTTCTCCACCCCTCCCTTTTTCCTGGACTTAAATGAACTTCCAGATTTTCCACCTTACCCTCCTATTGACACAGGAGTATGATGGATGGGGGCTGCAGTCACAGAGTCACACATTGTCTCTGCTGCTCCCTGCTTCTCCCCCATCCCTGAGGGATGACACCTCACACTGTTCACCTACTCCAGCACACTTCTCCTACTCCTCACATAGTTCTTCACAAACTTCTTCTGCATGGGTCCTTCCCACATACTGCAGTTCTTCATGAATCTCTCCACTGAGGGTCCCTGCCATGGGTTACAGTCCTTCAGGAATAGATTGTTCCAGCATGGGATCCCTGCAGGTCCACAGGTCCTGCTGCAGAATGGGCTTCCCATGGGGTCACGGCTTCCTTTGGCTACTCATCCGCTCCACCATGGCCTGTTCCATGGGCTACAGGTGGACATTTGCTCCATGATGGACCTCCATGGGCTGTGGGGGCACAGCTGCCTCACCATGGGCATGCACCTTGGGCTGGAGCACCCCATGCCCCACCTTCCCTGACTCTGGTGACTGCAGAGCTGTTTTTCTCACATAAGCGTATTGTTCTCTTCTCTGGCTGCACTTTCTCTTGTGCAATAACTGTTTTTCCCTCTTCTTGCATACATTATCCCAGAAGCGCTGCCACCCTTGCTGATGGGCTCAGCCTTGGCCAGTGGGTCCTTTGGAGCCACCTGGTGTTGGCTCTGTCAAACGTGGAGGAAACTTCTGGCATACTCTCACACAAACCAACCCTGTGCCCTCCCCAGCACTTCAAAACCTTGTCACCCAAACCCAATACACAGGGATATCTGCACTACTCCATCAGATCACAGTTGCCATTGCTTCTGAAGAGGTGTATTTTTTTCACATAGAGGATGACTTTTTCTTCCCCAGGCTGTTTGTTGTTGCTGCGTGTGACAACTTGGCCTTGAGAGTGACCTGCGCTTTTGGGGCCCAGAGCACACTGCTAAAATGGCTGAGGAGACAGGTGAAGGGACAGGTTCTCGTTTGGTGTGTGACAGCTGTGCATTGACAGGAACAGGGTACAGCCTCAAAGCGGTCCATGGATGAGGGCAGGATTGGGCTGAGGGCACGGGGAAAAATACGGGGCAAAAGGGGTGGAACTGAGGGCCAAGGTCCAATAGGGACAAGGTAAAATGGTGCAGAGGAGTGGCTAAGAACTGAGAGAACCAATAGGATAACAGGGGTGGAGTCATGTGGCAAAACTGGGCCAATGGGGATTAGAGAAAGGAGGAACATTCTAGAGAAGGTGCATAAATGGTAAATGGGGGCTGAACAGGGGAGACATTAACTTGACAAACCATCAGAATAGCAGAACCTAAAAGATATTAACATGTGGCTGCAATGGTCCATGGGAGAAAGGTCTTCTCTCACCCTAATCTAAGAGGGGTGTTTTCTCCTTGCCTACACTGCCCCTTCCAAGGCTGGGGTATTTTTGTAGCAGGCCTCTGGGCCTCCACAGTTTGTTGTTTTCTTCTCCCAACAAAGACACTCTCAACAACCCTCAGCATCTTTCTCTCAAGGTTATATACTTCTGTTCTTCATGTTGTGTCAAACCATCCTTTTTTGTCAATGACCTGAGTTTCTTCCAGCTAGATTTGACTGCAGGCATAACCCTTCCCACACAGCAAATACTGTGCCAAAGTCTTCCTGCACAGCAAGTTCTAGTTCCTGAATGCCTCGAGGTGATGTTGATTAAGTACACCAGCTTGAATAAAGCCAAGCCAAATTTATATCTTATGAGACCTTAGCTTTGTTTATGCTGACAAAACTTTGTAATGCCTACTGAGAATGAGAAATCAGCTAGCCCTTGGAGCAATTGATATGTTACCATTTACGCATTAGTAAATCTATGGTAAAGCAGTGGATCTATGTAGCAGTTTAGAGTGGCATCCAGGGATTAAAAGTGTTAGAACAAGAGTCCCTCTTTGCTCTATCTTCTTCAAAGAGAAATTGCTGAAGCCTGATCAGAAACATTGCTTGTGCCCCTATTCCATATTAAAGATAAGCAGAGCTTCTGAAACAAAGTACTTGTTTCCTGTACTTAAGCTTTAAACTCCATATTTCTGTCTTATTGTCTCTAACCATATTTCCACTTTTCTTGATGCTTCCCTGGGTTCAGACTAGGAATAACAGGAGAAATGAACCAGGAAAAAATATAGTTGAAATAAGAAGGCACACTTGTTTCTGCTGACTGTTCAGGTTCACCATAAAAGCCTTCAAACCCCGGCTTGCTACCCCTCAGTACAGGTTGGAGAAAAAAGAGATTGAGAGCAACCCTGCTGAGGATGTGAGGGTGCTAATGGATGAAAATTTGTCCATGTCTCAGTGTGCGCTCACTGCCCAGAAAGCCAAAAGTATCTTGGGCTGTATCAAAAGCGGCAGGGCCAGCAGGGTGAGGGAGGCCCCCCCTCCTACACTCTGGTGAGACCCCACCTGAAGTCCTGTACCCAGTTCTGGTTTCCTCAGTACTTAAAGGAGGCTTATAAGAAAGACAGGACCAGATCTTTCAACAGGTCCTGTAGCACTAGGTATTGGCTTTAAAATTGCAGAGGTTCAATTCAGATTAGATATAAACACTGAAGTTTTGTGACGGAACTGGTCCTTCAGAAAGGTGGTAGAGGCTCCATCTGCACAAATATTCATGGTCAGGTTGGAACAAGTTGATCTAGCTGAAGATGTCCTTGGCCATTCCATATGAAGGAGAGTTGGACTAGATGCCCTTTAAAAGTCCCTCCCAACCCAGACAGTTCTATGATGTTCAGAAGTTGACTCACAGCAAATTTTGAGGAAAAAGTGGTCAGTACATGTATATGTAGGTGTGATATACACCCTCCTGTGAAAATTAAAGATAGTGATTAGTTTTCAGGTTAAAGATGTAGAGAAAACTCAACTGTGTCTTAGAGCAGAGGCTGCAGTAGGCTGTGAAGAAGCAGCAGCATGGATCTGTTAGCAGGACCTTGGCAGAGGTGAGCTGTGCCAGTGTTACCTGGATCCTCAGGAGGGTTTCTTGGTGCCTGCTGTGCTCCACATGGACCAGCACAAGGCTGCTGCCACTGTTTGGAGTATTCGCTCGAGATCGGAGCTTAGGGTACACTTCACTACCCATAGGCACACACTCAGAGAACAGGTGCTGTCAGTGTACACGGGCAAACGCAAAGCTGTGTGGAGTATAGCTGGATCTGGGAAAGTTTTGCTCCAGTCTGTGCCTGCAATAGGACACCGTTTCCATGGTTCGGGTATATCTGGTTCCACGGTGGTCATAGCTTTAGTCTTTCACCTTTTTTCTTTCTGATATAATATACCCTTTAGACTTTGAAATGTTCTCCACTAAGATGACACAGACATGTCACTTTGGGATAAAACATGGTAAATTCCAGAATCATTTTGTAGATAAATCAAACCTTTCTGAGAAGTGTGTGTGCATAACAACTATTTAATGTTCTTTGAAATAACTTAAAAATGTGTATTTTATTAGAGTGGGACTGCTAGTGCCTTTATCTTCCATTACTTTTTCCTTCTTCCTTAAGTAGCTGAATCCTATATTCTGTAAGATTTAGGTGTGTGTCTTTGATGAACACTGGCCTGCCTGCATATCAGACATCCGAGTCGATGGCAGCTGGGAGAATATCAGTGAGTGATATCCTGTGCTATTATAATGTCAAAGCTAGAGTGGAGTAGAGAGGTTGCTTATATTCACAGTCTTTACACATTCCACAGTATTTACAAGTGGAATGTATCACATTTTTTAAGCTTGTGCTTTCTACTGAAAGGGGTTTTTATCATTTTTCTATTTCAGAGATGAAATCTCTGGCAAAGAGTAGTGTGAAATTTTAACCAACTTATTTTAAAAAATCATAGGTCTCTAATCATAGGTCTCTAGGTATGTTTAGTTGTTAATTACTTTAAATTCTTTATTTAACTCAACCCAAGTAATCTTTTGTTGAAATAACAGAATGTACATGTGCAGTTTCTTTCTCACATGGGATAACATAACGGAAAAACTAGAGCATACTATGCCAGCAGAAGATGGTGGTCTGGCATGCTGCCATCACATGTACGTAGCTGTCAAAATTCTTGGTGCAGTCAGTGTTTATCACACTTTGTCCATGTATTGATGTGCTCTTAGGTACCATTCATGTGTGTAAATGGGGAGGAAAGAGCTGCATGTACTATTTCTATGGGGATCTAGTAATCAACCTTTACCTTACACTCAGCATTGAGGTTTTCATCCTGAAAATTGATTTCAGATCTCAGATGTTGTGATTTGGATATTTTCTTTCAGGCATGGAGTGTCTGCATCAGCACTGATCTTAATACACTCAGCAGCTTAATCAGATATGAACGTAAGAAAAGACTAAATCAAAAACATGGTCCTCCCACTGATCTTAGCTGTATCAAAAGAAAGTGACGTCTCCCATTTAATGTGTCTTTTGCCTTCAATTAAAGCAGATGTATAAACAGTGTACGTGACCTTGGCTGATAGTGGCAAGAGTAACTGCGAGAGAGGAAAGAATTAAGAGAGCCAAGGACAATCTAAACTGCTTTTCAGCAGTCAGCGCTGACAGCAACACAATAAAAACATTCCCTCCTAGAAAAAATCGATGATCTTGAAAATCATCACAGAAGATCTAATCTTGACTCCTTTTGGTATGCCTACAATTGGGAGACTGCTGATGCACTGGGGTTTCTGGGCAGAACTATTTACTCTGCAACCTTATTATTTGCCCTGTGCCTGAAAATTCCATGGAAAAAAACCCAGGCTTTATAAGAGTTCATATTTTTCCCCTTGTTTTCTAAATGAAAGGATGAAAAAGTTGCACATTGGTACTTCTCCTTTCCTGTAGACCGATTTTTTTTTTTTCCAAACCTGAAAAAATTCAGCTGAGTTAGAGGACAGGTAAAACTATGCTGGGATGAAAAAAATGAACTCCACTAATGGAAAAGCCAGATAATGTCCTTTATTTTTGTAGTGTGTTTGATAGACTGGATTTGAAGAACAAAGGGATAATTTACATTTAGTATTGCTAAAGATGAATAAAGATTTTTTATTTTTCATTTTTGAAGCAGGTGGTAACTGTAAAAGAAGAGAATGAACAATCTCTAAAACTGATTTCTGAAAAGTGTAAATAATTTTTATTAAAATCTTTCAGAGGGATTTTTTCAGTCAGTCATATTATTAATCTCATATTTTCTGGTAACTTGAATCAAGAATCTTTATTTTACATTATAATACTGTGTAAGAACTTGATATTTATGCTCAAAAATACTGCATATCTGTCCTCAAGATTAAACTTATTGTATTTAAGGAAATCATGTTTGAAATTATAGTATTTCAGTGTGGGATTCTTCCATATCAAAACCAGGTTTGCAGCATCTGTATTCTGTGAGTTACAGTATTCTGTATGGTGTTTTAACTTGTATATGAAGGAGACAAGCTCATCAATAGGGAAATGGTTATTGCAGCATGAGTAAGTAAATAATGGGAAAAGGAAGATAAGAAGGCTCCTTCTGACATCTCCCCTGGCCATAATCACCTCATCCTGATATTCTATTTGCTCTTTTTATCTCCCACTTCATACCTTCAGCAATTCATGAGGAAATTTTAGAACAAGATAATTATTTTCTAAGAGCTGACAGAGAAAGTATGCCCACCTTTATGAGATTTATGGAGTTTATGTGTTTTTAACTCCTTTAGTAAAAAGAAAAAAGGAAAAAAAAAGGTGTTCTTTTTGTAGTGGTTAACACAGTATAAAATGAAAAATTTGCCCAACCTCTTTCTGATTCCCTTTCTACCCTTATTGTAAAGATGTCCCTATATTAAGTCCTATCATCTGACTGTAAAAGACCTAAATGTATCCCCCTTGGCACCCACTGACATGCATCTTTGTATAATAGAAGAGGAATAATTGGCAATTCTTTGATGATACTTGATTTTCCCTAATGGAATAGTTGTAGAATTCTTCAAGATGTCATTAATAATTGTCAGTATGGGAACTGTTACTGCCTGAAAAGCCCAGAAGCATTCAAAGATGTAATGGCAGCACAGGCAGCCCTTCTAGCATATTTTTCTTGTGCCAGGAACACTGCTGAATTCTCTGGAAAGGCATATGGACTTTTTTTTTTTNCAATTGTTTTAGCAAAATTTCAAACTGTGAAAAATTGCCATTGAAGTTAATCAAAGGATCTTACAGCAGTAAGACCTGAAGGATTTAACTTAGGAGGAATTCATGGTTTCAATCTGACTATACAAGATGACCTTGTAGTTTTGCAAATGTCTTTATAATGAAAATTGGCTGCTAAGTTATAAAAATGCACAAATAAGTTTGTGAGGAGGTTATCTCAGAAACAAATTTGTATGGCAAAGAATTTCATTTAATTATACAATTAAAGGCTAATCAGGGAAGAGATTTAATATATATCCAAAGCCAATTGGTCTATATGTAGTCACAGTGACCTAGGCTAAAGAGCTATCCTCTGAGGACACCAAGTTTTATTCTCAATCAAGCAAGAGGCACTTTTGCAAAGTAAATTTTATTCAGCTTTAATTAAAAAGCAGAGTAATCTACATGATACTTCTGAAAACCATGATGATGTCAGAATATAGTTGAAGACTACATTTTACTTATGAAATGTGGAATAGCAAAAGTTCCTTGGTGCAAAAGTTCCTTGGTGCAGATGCTGTTCTGGTTTAGAAAGTAAGTTGTGAGTGTAGGTGGTAATATTTGCTACTTTCAGACAGTATAAATGCTCAGCAAATAAAAAAGTCACCTATGGCCTTAAAATGACATTAAGTGGCATTTTGAGTCATGAAAAGGCTAATTATTTGAGACTATTAGACTAAAGAAAGATCCTTGTGACTGACTGAAATTTGATATAGTTTGGTGATGTTGCCATGTGGAAATATTTTTTTTTGTTTGTTTGTTTGTCCACTTTAAATAGATAGATTGTGATACTTTTGTTATCTATCAAAAGAGTGGAACTTTATGGATGTGAGCAAACAAAATATGGCACAACTAGTTTTACAGACCATTGTCACAAATATTTTCTGGAATCTTAATTATAATATTAATTTTAAATAATTAGTGCTGTAGATCGCATGGTGATATTAATTGGTGCAGGGGGGTAGAGTGGAAGGAAATATTTGTAAAGAGTGTAGTGCCTCCTGATATGCAAGTGCCTCTGTACCAAGACACAGTGTTTGCTTAGTCTGCAGGCGTCTGAGAAAGTTGTCTTTGTTATTGGCTACATGTCCTGAAATATCTCATCTCCAAAGATGAAGTTTACTTAACTGACACTTAACAGCACAGTCTTAACTATTGGAGACCACTGCTAGACCAGAAGCTGTGGTGAGGAAGAAGAATGATATAGTTGTCAGCTCAGCTATGAACTTCACTTGCTGAGTGCTTTGTACCAAAGAAAACAAAATGAAATTACATGTTCTGTTTTTATAGAATAGGAAAATGGAATGTTAGTGTCAAAAGCAATTTTCCAAAAACAACTTACTTGGTGGAGGCAAAAAGAACCCCAAAACAACCAACAGCAAAAACCCACTCCAAAACTGTAAGCATGAGCACTGCTGAAAGAAGCTATCACAGGTATTTCAGTGAGAGAGATTTCCTTCAGGAATCTCAGCATCTCAGAAGCAATGGTAGTTTGATGGAGTGTCCATCCTATGTGTAGCCTCTTGTCAGAAAAAAGGGTAGAACAATATGAGGAAGAGCATGATGAGTAGTTGCCCTGAGAGAATGAGTGACATAGTTTGTTTCCGTATCAGAATACGTATTTAAAATTTATGAAATAGTAAAACATGAGGAGATTTTTTTTCTTATTGCCTAATCAATCTGCTATATGATACAGCAGCTTGAGATTTTAAAATGAAAAACATTATTCAGACAAAGGTTTTTTTACAGTAAACATCCATCTTCAGTTCTGCCATGTACGTGTAATGTAGCCTTTGAGAGATGACTTAAGACTGTAAGCAGTGAATAGTGTCATCAGAGAGTGCAAAACTGTGTAGAAACTGAAAGCTGTGTCTATGTTACAGTTAAGTCAATATACATTTAAACAACATTGCTATAACTGCCTGAAGCCAATATGAAAGTATTACTAGAGTCTGGATAAGACAAGTGACATTTTTCAGCATTGAGCTCACAAAGTTGACATATGAATGGAGATGAAAAGAGGAAAAAAGGAAATTCTGCTGTTCATCAAAAACTGGAGAGCACAGAAAATTGTCAGCTGTAGGAAGAACAAAATTGGCTATTGCCTCTCTTTCAGTTGTTGCTGCTTAAGAGCCAGCAGACTAAATGTTACCCACCATCCATGAAAGCACTAGTGGAATTGTGTTATATTTAACACAACTAGATTTGGGGTCTGGGATTGGGCTGTTAGCAGCTGGCATGTTAAAATTCCTGACTAGTACAGAATCATTCCTCCAGGTCTGCATTGCTGACCATTTTGAAGGCTTCTCTATAGTGAGATCTCCCAGTTACTCTTGTTAGAAGGGCAAAAATATATGAGAATATTTTCTTTGCAACTCAGTTTCAACTGAACCTGGAAATATTTAAGACTAACAGAATATAAAAAAGGTAGTGAATGTTAGTGAATTGAATGCATTGATGTGATGTTTTGACTCTGGCTGGATTCCAGTTACCTTCCAAAGCCACCCTATCACTCCCCTTCCCAGCTGGACTGGGGAGATAAAAGAAGACATTGTGGTTGAGATAAGGACAGGGAGATCACTCACCAAGTACCATCCCAGGCAAACAGACTCAGCTGGGGGAAATTAATTACATTAACTTCCAATCAAATAAGACTAGGATACTGAGAAATAAACACAAACCTAAAACACCTTCCTTCTTTCTGGATTCAACTTAAATTGCAATTTTCCCCTATCTCTCCTCTCCAAGTGGCACAGGGAGATGGGGAGTAGAGGCCATGGACAGCTCATCAGACACCTCTGTTGTTGCTTCCTCCTCACACTCTTTGCCTGTCCAGTGTGTGGTCCTTCTCAAGGGAGACAGTCCCTCACAAGCTTTTCCAACAGCAGTCTTTCTCACAGGCTGTAGCTCTTCATTAACTGCTCCATTGTGAATATCTTTCCACAGGCTGCAGGTCTTCAGGAAAAAGCTGTTCCAGTGTGGATCCTGCACATGGTCACAAGTCCTGCCATCAAGCCTGCTCCTCCTCTTTCCATAGCTCCACAGGTCCTTCCAGGAGCCTATTCCAGTGCCATGGGCTCACAACTTCCCTTGGGCCTCCACCTACTCTGTGTGAGGTTCTGCATGCACTGCAGGGGCCTCAGCATACTCTTCACCATGACTGCAGCACCTCCATGCTCCTGCTCACTGTGTTCTTCACTGTGGACTGCAGCATGACCTCAGCTCTGGCCCCTGGAGCACCTCCACTCCCTCCTGCACACACCTTGGTATCTACAGAGCTGTTACTCTCATGTATTCTCTCTCCTCTTTGTGTTTGCTTTTACACAGGGATTATTTTACCCATCTTAAATACATTACCCCAGAGTCAATACCTCTGCTGCTGAGGGCTCAGCCTTGTCCAGATGTGGGTCTGTCTTGCTGCTGGCTGGTACTGGCTTTATCAGACACAAGTGAAGTTTCTGTCCTCTGCTCACAAAAGAGAAGTCTTCCCCACTCCAAAACCTTGCCCCACAAATGTAATACAATTGGTGAAAGTGAATGCAATCACACAAATAAACTCAAATTTCCTCAATATGACTGGACAAAACTGATGGTCAAGAGCTGCAATTGTCAAGTAAGTGCTGAAGCTGATTCCTTCATGGCAGAAAACCAAAAGAGCATAGATGAGAAATTCATTATAAAATGAACATTCTTTTTTAAAATAGATTCTCCCAAGAGGAGTTGAAAGCTGTTCAGCCATTGTCTGTTCAGTTGTGCAATGTGTTGCACACTAGAGCAAGACTGGTAGTTTTAGTCCAGTTGCTGATGAACAGTTGTCTGCACGATGAAAAAACCCCCTGATGTTCAGGGTTGTTGTATGCAATCTTAAGAGAGGTACCCAGAGCTGTATGATCTCCTGTGCAGGATTGTTCTTGCTATTTAGAATGGCCCAGAAATCAGGGACCAGCTGAGATGGTATCAGGGAAAATTCTTTTGTCACTTCAGAAGTAAAACTGCTTCTGTGAAGAAATGCAACTTCAGCTGGTGAGTGTGGGAGTCCAGATCTTATTTGAAGTTCTCAGAGATTCATGGTTAAACTCAAAAGCAAACTTTCAAACTATAAGTACTTACACAAATTCCCTCTTGTGTGTACAATTCTAGTGGGTTTTAGAACATTATTGTTGCTAAAAATCTTGCTACTATGTCAAAAAACTGATAAACCAGAAAAGTGGGAAAAAATACTGAGCCTTTCCCTGAACTTATAATGCTGAATGTCTCATTAGGGACAATACACAAATCCTTGCAAGGCTTGTAGCCTGGCAGTTCACTGCCTATAGTCAAAAGTATAATCCCATTTACTTTACAGTGCTTGTCTCAGGCATTTCACTGAAGCATGTGTGTTAAAATTAACACCGGCCTTAAAAGCTTAAGGGAGCCAGGATTTGACATTCATTAAAAAGGAAAGTTAGGACTTGAGCACTGAGTTTCGGCATTCGAATCTGCTCCAAGAGATTATAAACACACTGGTTAGGCATTTTTCATATGATTAAAGGTTTATATTGCTAGGGATTAATTGCTTTCCATTAGGGTCTACCAACAAAAGACCTTGCTTGGGACCATAACTTGAAACAAAATGGCTGATTTCATGTGCCTCTTTACACACAGAAGAAAAGAGAGATGTCTCAGTAAAGGAGCCTGTACTGCAGATCTTCTATCTTATAAAAGAGACAGCAATGTGTAGCAACTACAAAAAGCTCTGAACTTTGATATCTGACTCTGATGTTATAAAGTCTCATTCACTTTATTGCTTGTTGCACAGTGCCAGTCACATTTGAGATCTCTTTCCTGCTGGTGTGAGATGATTTTGTCTAGTTGTTCCTTTGGGTTTTCTTTTTTTCTTATTTTTCAATCACCAAAATGACAAGTGACTTAGTGTTTAGTTTAATGTTATCTGCCATAGGTAAACATTAGTTGATTGATTCAGTCATTAACAAGGAAAAGCTAGTAAGAGAACAAAGGTGCTAAGGAAACCAAACACAAGGAACCCCCTCAAAGGTGTATGAGATAGACTGTGTTTTGATTGAACTATTTTTGCTCTCTCCTGCTATTTCTGTGAAGCTCTTACATCTACTTGAAAAATCTCATCCAACTGAGCTTGCTTATAGTTGACAAGACTAATGCTTTGTGACACACAAGCAAGGTTTCTTGCACTTAGAAATTACTGTTTTGTTTGAAGGAAGCTCAGGGCTTTCACATTTCAGCCACAATTGTGAACACATATAAAATGTATTCTTCTAGACAGCAACAAGCATAAGGTTTAGCAGCAGAGGGTATGTAGTCAGAGATTCTCCTATTTACACAATTTTTTGTACTGTAAGTCTAACACACCTTTTTAATCTTGTTAACATCACTGCTTTGCTAAGCTGGAATTTAATTATTTTTTAAGGGACCTTGGTTTCATGCAGAATTAATCCCCTTGCTCCAGAATAATAATCCACATGACTGAGATCATATTCTGCTGGCCTATTTATCTTTTCTTCAATTTATTTTAACATTACTGAGCTTGTGCAAAATAACTAGCCTATATATCTGCTCTAGTATTGCAGTCTGGGAGGATAAGAGAAGACAAGAAATGAATACAGGGATTATAAACTAGCCCTACCACCTATTAAGAGTTGAATTGAGCATTTTGCTGTCTATATTTAAAAGGTCTGTTTGCTGGTTTGGTCCCTGCCAATTACTGGGTTGCAGATACCACTGGCATAGAACTTACTACCTGAAGACTGCACAGAAATATCTCTCTTTTCTGTCACGTAAAAAAGGTAGAAACATTGGTTCTGTGTGATTATTTCTGTGGTTTGCCTTATGTGGTAACTGCCCTTCAGACCCTGACAATTGTGTGCCCCTTTCTCAAAAGCTGAGCAGAGGCAAATATTTTTTGCAGGAACTGAGGGAAAACACCCTTTTGGTTCTCAGTGTGTTAAAGGATGATAGCAGAGAGGTCATACCGACTCTGTAATCTGTGCTCTCACCTAATCAGACAGTCTTGAAAAGAGGGCTGAACACAAAGGAAGCACAACTTGTAACTTCCCTTGGATTTTCAAACTGGAAACGCACTTTTTATTTTTGTCATCTTTGGTTCTATGTAATCAACAAAGCCTGCCTGGGCTCACTCTAAGCCAACCAATTGTTTCTCAGAGCTATAGAACATTCTCATATCATGCTATGAAAGTAAAGTTTCCAGATTGTTTGTTAGAGTAGAAACCCTGCTTTTAAACCAACTTATTTGTGAGATACTACTGAAACCTGGTGTCTGAGGCACTGTTGCAAAATGAAAAGTCATGGGCAAACTTTATATTAAAGATCAAGTTCTAAATCTAAGCTTACCTTTGGAGGAAACAGCATGTTATGTAAATAGCATCAAGATTAACCTGATCCATATGCCCAAAGAAACCCAAAAAAGCTCACTTTATCCACATTGGCATAGGTTTTGCCATATTATCTATTCTGTCTATAAAAACTGATCCTAAGTAAATTGACATTTGCATATTAATCTGGATTGTAGTTCGCCTGAACAACAAAAGATAATATTTTAAAAGTTCATCACGTTTTGCCTTACGCCAAGGAAGATTAATCTTAGTATAGCCAGGACACTTGCCAAATGCAATACCCAAAGAAAATGAAGAAATGTTTCTTAGTTGTCTTTTGCTTGCCTATATTTTTGGTTTGGTTTGACTAAATACAAGTCATACACTTGAAATGTGTGGTATTTCTGGTCACAGCAAAAGTTTCCCTTAAAGCACTTGGTAGTCCAGCCACATATTTTGTTTTTGAAGAAAAGTGTCCTTTTTCAAACCTAATGCCCTTTGCTATGAACAATTAATACATTAACATTTGCTAATAGCTTAGTTGATATTTCAGTCCAGTGTTTAGATACTCTGATATAACCTCTTCAGTTTCTCCAGCCTTCTGTGTTGTTTTTCACATTTCTCAGCCTGAATCAATCTGAAAGTCATCTTAACCTCAATGGTTCTGTAGCAGCACCAAATTTACTACCATAAGTGCTTAATATTGTATTCCCAAAATTTGCTGTTTAGCATTTGATAAGTGCAAGCATTAGACAAAACCACTTTTTAAAAATGAATAAGCAAATAATATTTTCTATTGAGATACTTAAGCGAATCCCCTCCTCGGTCTTTATTACCGTCTATGGAGACTATATGGCTTTTATTTTTTAGTTGGCGAGATGTGCTGCATTAATGACAAACTGTACTAAGACATTCACATTGACTTTGTACTGTCCCTGATTTATCAGGGCTCTTGCCTAAGGAAAACAAGTACTTTCTTAAAAGGATTTGAAAACTTATTTCAAAACAACATTACAGCACTGTTTTGTGACGAAAACCACATTCATCTCATTAAGTTAATAAATCTTTAAGTCGACACACTCTTTTCTAGATTGAATTTTGTTTGTCGGAACCAATTTTTCTCTAAATATTTTAAGAAATACTGACCAAAAGATGGCAGGTGTTCATATTGTGAACAGCTCCCTGGGAAAAAAAAAAAAAATCTCTGTGGTAACTTAAGCATTACTTCCCTGCAGTGGAAGCAAATAAAACCAGTAAGAAATAAATGTCTGTAGCAGAAGAAACCTCACCTGGAGACTTATAAGTCTACACATCAGAAAGTACAGAGAGCTCTGTGTTCCTGAGTTGACCATATTGCTCTGACACTGCAAAGTTCTCTGGCAGTCTAGATCTGTATCCCTTTACTCGTCTGCAGAAACCAAGCTGCAACACATAGAGTTTCATAGACTAGGCACAGAAAAAAAAGAGTTACCTTCCATGTTTGTGCATAAATTAATGAAGGTATTCAAATTGTCAGACACCAGATGCCTTAGGAAGCAATTTGTCTGTAGATCAGAGCAAGTTTTCTTGTTTCCTTGGGCACTGGCATTTTTTTATGTATATTTCAGCTAGCCAAAGGGATCATTCTTGTGAGCTGGGAAACAGAAGAGTTGTACCTGCTTGAGAATCAAAACCATGAGCTGGAAGGCTTGGTTATGCCTCGATATTGTTGATTTTTCTGAAGGCTCTGAAAAACCCTGATGTACCCTAGACAATAGGTGTCAAAAAATTTTTCAGCCCCCATTAACTGCTACTGAAGTTACAAAAGGATGATTGAAAGCCATCCTCTGCTTCTGACTGACAAGGAGCTGTCAGCCTCCTGAAGATGTCTGTGTTATGAGGGTGTACCTGGGCAGCCTCAGGGGCTGGTTGCTCGGGGCTGGAAGTGTTTCCCAGAGGAATGAGCTAGAGGTTGCAGTCTGCAGAAAAGCTGTGGTAAAGAAAAATGCTGCAGGTATCAACAGGCTGCTGAAGATGTAATGCAGTGCCTCACAATGTAGCTCTTTCTACCCGAATGTTTGTAGCATTTCTGTCATAAGTTCCACGTAAAAAACCTTCTGCAGATGCTACTTTGCTGTTTAGAGTGCATGACATGGGAATGTCTTTTTCATGTTGGTCCTATGGTTTAGTGGTCTGAACCCGGTGACCTTTCCCTCCATACCCTAAAAAGTCTCAGAGGTGACTGGGATTGAAAAAAACTGGAAAATAGGCATCAAGCAATCAGGAGACTGTTCTTCTTCCAGTGCATGCTGCCCATCTTGATTAATAGACAGCAGTAGTGTGTTATTGATCAAGAACACCATATTCTTCCCCTAGATGCAGGGCAGCAATTATATTAGTTGGAGAAAGAACAATTTACAACAGCTCAGTTTCATTGGTATTGTCTTTGTGGGACACCAAAAAGAGGGGGATGTAGAGCTAGACATGATTTCTGTGCCTGTGGTGGGGTCTTGTGTTAGTCCTCTAACTCTGAGTTCAGAGATGTAGCTTTTAATGACAGTAGGAAGTCTGGCCGATAGGTCTCCTTTTCTAGCTTTTGGGTTAAGATTAAGTAGCTCTTGATAATAAAAATTAGAGCAGAATTTTAAGGAGTTGCCTGTCTGAACTACAGGTTATTTCTTTTAAAAATTCCCTAGTCAGTTTTTCCTAGCTGAGAGAGGGTGCTCCTGTGAATTGTCAGTACATTGTTTTGTTTCTCATTCCTTCTCTCCCTCAAGAGTGAAATGTTTCTCATTTATTGATTGAGTCTTCATTAAGCTGTTACAAAAAAAAAAAATCTCTGAAATAGTTTTTTTAGTTTTTCCTTTTATCTTTAAGTTAAAGATTCTTTTAAATAGGTTCAGCCTTGCTCAAGGATCTGCAGACTGAAAAAGAGTAACACTTTTCAAGTATATCTGTGTACTAGAGGATGGGCACATTTTAAGGAATCAGTTTAAAAATCATACACAAAGGAAATCCATCTGAGATCTACTGCGTATTCCAGCCCGTGAAAATGGGCCTAAAAAGTGATTCATCCTTTTCACACACTGTGTAACTAGCCAAGTTGTATTTTATTGGTATTCTAGTCCTAGGAAAATGCTGTGATAATTCCAGAGTACTAACCTGCTGAAGTTAAATTGACCCCCAAGATTTAGCTGGATGAGTGAAACATGAACATTGAAGCTGAGCAGATGCCTGTGAAAAGAATGACCTAATTATGCTGGATGCTGTTCTTGTCTTAGAGCAAACTGTTTTCTGCTTTTCAGTCTAAATAGTGAAAAGGATGAGTTTTCTTTGATCAGCCTAGTGTTTGTATACATAGGCAAATCTAGATCATATGCAGGTAAGCATGTAACTGCTTTCCCAAATCCAGACTTTCATGCAAAAGCATTACCTACTTGTGAACCCTAGGAAAAGCTTGAGAAGTCAATAGGAGATCCTGGAAGTGCAGTGTTACAGAGTCATCCTTTAAAAAACATTGATAAATAGCATTGTATTGTTTGTAGCATTATCAAAACCTCAAAAAACACCCTTAAATTATGATTTTTTCATCATCTTCATTATTTTTTTTCAGAAACTGAGTCAGTTCTTAAAATTTATATTTTTTTATTCAATCTATAACAGTCTATCTTGGGGTCCTCTCTTGTTGTTTGTTTTGTTTTGTTTTGTTTTTAATATAAAATTACAATCACTGCTTAGTAGTAGAATAAAAGCAGGTTGATTTTGTTTTGTTTTCAGTTATGTGATGTTCCTCTCCTGATCAGAAAAGTAAAAAAATTAATCCTTGAAAGGTCACTGGAAGCTTTGTGAGTGCCTGGTTTTTTTTGCTTTGCTGGTCTGTCTGGCCTTTCCTGTAGCTGAGCTGTTTTTTGGTCTCTAAGGAGCAAAGAATCCCCTTTTTGAGGCTAAATTCAACAGTTCAGTATGTGGTATTCTCCCTTAGAAGAGAAAGTTTCTAAAAGCTAAACCTATATAGAGAACTTTGACTGCTCCATGTGACCACAGACTTCATCATATATGCCATGATTCCAGGAAGAATGAAATGGAAGGCAGGTCCCTAATGCGATAGTTTTTAATTATTTACAGTGCTAAGTGTTTTTTAA
Source organism: Cyanoderma ruficeps (assembly GCA_008694505.1). Lineage (NCBI taxonomy): Eukaryota > Metazoa > Chordata > Aves > Passeriformes > Timaliidae > Cyanoderma > Cyanoderma ruficeps. The sequence goes on along the minus strand of VZDJ01000090.1, from coordinate 11,008,362 downwards.
TAGGACTTATGTACCTCTGCTTCAGATCATTTCTTCATCTCTTGCCTTCAAAACTCAACAAATAGTGGGGTTGTAACATAGTTCAGCACTAACACTCCTCTTTCCAGCTCTTAAACACTGATGATACTGAATTGGAAGATGTGAGAAATATTCAGACTTGACACCTTTTAATTTCTTTTCTCTTTCTCCCTCTTTTTTTTTTAATGGACAATTTTGTTACCCAAATGGAGACCTATGATCCTTTTACATGTCTCTGCCATGATAACAAGCCTGAAAAGTAAAATATATTTAATCCTCTAGTAATGATGTATAACTTGGAAAACAAAGACCACAGCTGTTGTACATTTTTCTGAATATACAACTCCATCCCAAGTGTCAGCCTTAATTTGTAAAGGGTTTTCCTCTGCTTTTTGGGACTTTATAGACAAAAAGAAATTTCCTCCCATTTCTCAAATTCATATATATCCCTCTCATACACATTCTTCTTAAATGTTTTTTTATGCTCAAAACCCTATAAGGAGAGGAGCAGTATCAGCCTCTTACAAATGAGGAAACTGAGGCACAGCGCATGGTAAACACCAGTAATCTCTAGCAGGGATGTACACAGCTACAGGGGGTCCAAAATTTCCAGAGTCCCATGAAAGTAATCTCAGTAGTGAACCAACCTGGGAACTCTTCTTAAGAAGGCCACTCCAGGTTATCTAGTTTATTCCTATGCTTGCTCTAGCTTCAGCTGGTTTCTTGAAGCATTATTTACATGTGGATGTTACATAGCACTTCAGCTTACTGGAAACGATACCTTAGCACTTGATATGGTGTGTTCTGCCAGTTTGGGACTAATGTGAATTCATGCAAATATTTATGGAGAAAGCATATTAAAAAAAATAAATAAAGGAAAGTGATTTTAATGTGTCTTCCCATGTGGAAATTAGCCCATTTCCCATGCTGCTGTACAGTATGATTGTTCACTTTGTATTGCATAACATAGAACGTTGTTTCTTTTCCCTGACATGAGGAGGGCAATTGCAATAATATATTTATGTTTTTAGGGAACTATAAAAGTGTGTCAAACACAAATATTTCACCTGATTGTTAATGTTCCAGACAGTAGGGTATGCAGAACAGTCTTGACAAGAAATCTGTGTGGCTAATGTGAGATGAGTTTTATGGATCTGTGAAAATAAATAAATAATTCTCAACAGAGCAAAACACATTAATAATTAAAAACGAATACTAGAACATAACTCAGGAGGTGTCACCATGTGCAGCTAGTGTGACTCATGCAATAGCACCCCTTATTTAGCTTTTTCAACAAAAGCAACACAAGGTTGAATTTCCCTTCGTAAAAGGCAATAATCAAATAATATAAATACAGGTCTGGGAAGAGAATAAATAGAGCCCAGAGCAAGCAAGCTTATCTTTACAGCCAAACTGCAGGCACTGGGATGCTCAACAGGCTATTATTTTGTACTAGAACATTTGGGGAGCAGAACAGCAGAACTGAAAGGCAGGTGACTTATTCTTTTTCAAGACTATTATTTGGATAAGGAAATTTTCTCCTTGTGCAAATGCTAACACCTGCATGCTTGCATTTTGTACCCAATTGACAAGTGTGATGCTTTCAAAGCATTATCACTCCTTTGTGTATTTTCTACATATTAATTGAGCACTGGTATAAAGGAGAAGAATCTGTCTGCAGTACATAATTGTTGTTTTCACTAGGTGTAAGGCTATAATTTTTCATCTGTGTCTGCACAGTACTTTCAAACACATCCTTAAATGTCTTGTGGGGGAATACAAGCCTGTACTCTAAAATCATAGTTCTTTTGAGATATTTTGCTAAAAATGGGCATTGAGCTACTATGAAGGAAAAGGAGTAATTGAATGAACAACACTCCGTTAAACTAAAGAGGTTGTGTCAGTATTCTAATTATTGTGGGCAAAACTGATTAACTTAGTCTCATACTCTGGACACGTATCTATGCAAATTGCAAGAAAAGGAGAAAGGAATCCTTTCTCAGCAATGAACTCATCAGTGCAGGAAAGCTCACAGTGGTGGATTAGTCTGGAAAAATTAGGAGTCAGACTTGGCTATATTCTTTAATGGAAATATAATCAGCAATACATCTTGATGAAATGTGCACTGCCATCACATAATACCCCCTTGGAGGTGAGGTAAGGGCTGGAGGCAGTAGTCCAAAACCATTAACATCCCCCAGGGTGAGTATAATAGGATGATAAATGCTCACTGGGAAAGGATTCATTTCAGTTTTCAAATGGTTTTGAAAGTAGAACAGAAAGTCAGTAATTTTATATCAATTTAGTCAGCCCATACTTTAATTCAGTAATGAAAGACTTTATGTCCATCCAACCTCAGTGTATTTGTAATGCCTGAGTTAGGTGTTGGCATTATTTTTGTTAGGAAGGTGCCAGGGTAGGAATCCTTCTGGTGTACATCTTGATTCATTCTTCTACAGCACAGCATCAATCGACTGAGTTTCTTTAATGGAACAGAATAGAAAGGCCCAGTCCCTGGACAGATATCTGGGTCAATGGACTTGCCCTGACCGCATCCTTTCTCTTTATTTCTGCCAGAAGTGATAGGGGCTGGGATGGATCAGAAACAAATGTTCATCCTGGATATTTTAAAACCTTTTATAGAAGGAAAAAAATGGCTTGACTATTTTGGTTTTTATATGAGGAGGCAGTGCTTTAGCAACTTATTTTTTAAAAAAAGAAAATAATTATGCAGGATATTTGGAGGTGGTAAAGATGTTGGGGAATCTTAGTGCTTCAGTTTGTCTATTCTTGCTACAGCAATAGGCACCTTGTGGATAACAGCAGAACAAACATTTGATTTTAATTGGCTCTCTAAAGTGTCATTAACCCCAAAGGATTAAGTTTCCTAGAATACAGACTTTATAGGTCATAACATAGAGAACAATATAATTGTGTCATTTGATTTTAAACCTTCACACTTTTTAAATCATCCTCTCCATTTTAAGGGATATGAAAGCAGAGAAAGAACTGTTTCTCTGCTTCTGAATGGATATAAGAAGATGTTAGTGCTTTGTGTGAAGTTCTGGGCTTTGAGAGACATTAAAAAGAAAATTACCTTCTCATGAGCTAGCTTACTAAAAAATCAGTCTGGTATCTACACTACTCCTAACTGAGAGAATGGGGCATTTTTTGACCTCTACTTAGTAAAAATATGATGCTGCAAATGGATCCAAACTGACAAATATTTATGTATGTACAATTAGTCACTTAGATTTCACCCTTCTGTCATTGCCATATTTATTGAGGAGTTTAGTTCTGCTGGACAAGTGCATCATGGACTTTGCAGTGTCTCAGCACACCTCAATCCTTGTAAGAATAGATGTATCTAGCACACTGTTAGTTAAGTAGCAGGAAACACAAATGTGGGAATTCTTACCTTTGACTTAGAACAAAATAGAGAAGCTGTTTGAAGTAAGATGTGTAGGAGAGATGACACTTGCATTACGCTCTACCTCTTCAGTTTACTGCCACACTGAAGACAGCCAATAATATTTCCGGTGTGTAATATTTGTATCTTACTACTACTTAAAGTAGTGTCATCAAAATTTAGGCACAACTGTTCCCACAAGCTTAAATCCTCTCTTTATGGTGTTCTTGTACATCTGGAAAATATCAGAGATTTAGGAATGCTTTAGCATCTGGCTTGGTATGGCATGAACTAGAACTCTAAGAGAAACAGTAATGAAATTTTTTGTATTCAGTGTGGGCGTCAAGTGTTGACTCCTAATGTCTGTCATTACAATATTGGAGAGAAATGGTAATAATGAGATAGGATGGAAGCAAGCAAGTGGGTTCAATATCGTAGCTTCCTATATGGATACTTCAGATTTTTGCATTTGGATATTTGATGGATATGAGAATCCTTCTTACCATTGCATGTGTGCGTTGCTCATGTAGCCAAAAGTTTTGCAGACTGTCAGGGAGTGGACAGCACTGCATGGTCTGGAAAAGATCAGTGAACTGCCGGCAATGTGCCAAGCAGGCATGAAAACATCAGTGTCTGAGGCATGGAGAAAAAAGGCATGTGGAGAATCTCATCTGAAGGAAAGGCAAATCTTGCTGGTAGTAAAATTCACAAAGTCAAACATTACCTGAAAGGCCACTATACTGAACAGTAGTCAACTTCAGTTCACCTAAAATATACAAATACCTGGGTTAGTTCTGGAGTCTGAGAGCTGAACCCAAGGAGCCCAAGGATGAATAATCTGAGTGGTAAATCCAGGTGTGCTGCACATTTCTTTCATTTTCTTTGCGATTGTGCCTCTTTCGGCTGACATTGTTGGCACGGTGGTTTTGCTTTTGTAACTTTTGTACTCATCTCTTGAGCTTCCAGAGATCTGAGGGAAAATAGTTGCAGAATAAAATGTAGTATTATTCCTTCATGAGGAAGGAACTCCCTTTGTTAGGTATGTCTCTGCTAAAACCTTTTCAGGAGAAACCTACTGATGAGATTCATAATAGTAGGATCATCCATTTCAAAGGATTTGCTTAGTCCCTGAATCCTGCTACACAACATCCTTTAGTACTGCTATACCATTTCCCAACTGGACTAAATACATGTCTGTGATATGTCAGAGGTGCCTGACAGACTGCCACTGCTAAATTACTCAAGGCAAGCACCTACAATGACCATTCTTTCTCTTCAGTGATACAGGGAATGTGTTATCCCTGGCTGAGAAAAATGTCAGACTTGCAGGAGAAGCCAAATCAATTGTCTACAGGTAATGAGTCTTTCATTCAAGAACCTGTGAAAGGAATTGGGTCTCCAATTTCTGAAGAGAACTTCTTCAGAAATCTCTACCACCATTTCCTATTAAGCCTCTTAGAGTTATCCTAGAGACAATCCCCTGGGAGGGCTAATTGTGTGTAGATGTAATGGACTATAAATCATTCCTTTTTTAGAACGGTAGATGAGGAGCTGTAAGTGTAGAGTTAAGCTAGTCTTTTTGCTTGCAAAGGATGGAACTAGCCTGCTCCTACTCACTTTTCCCAAATTTGGGATATCCAGATTTGTAATTCAAATTTTAGGGGGATACGGGTGCATGCGGTGGCAGTATTTTGTTTATAACTTTAGGAGCACAAAAATGATGTAAAATTGTACATGATCTGCCTCTGAAGGCAAGGGTAATTTAGCTTATTACTACTAGGTTGTTTGGGGTGGATTAGAATGAAATGACACTGAGTGATTTGTGCTCATAAATACATACGTGTTGGTTGGAAAGGAAAGGGGGTATGTAGCTGTTTTTGTTATATAGTAATATCAAAGCATAAAAGAAAGCACTTCAGAAAGGATATAAGGAGAAGAAAGAAAATGAAAGGATAAGAATAGATAGCAGAGAGGAAAGAGATCACCACGCTGGCTCCAGTGATGAGATTTATGTTTGCAATTTTGATGTCTGTTGGTCAAAGTGACGCTCACAGTCTTTATCGGTCAGGGGTGGGAGAAGCCTATGAAACACAAAGTTCAGTGGGTTAATGTACACTTTTACATGGGAACACCCAGCTACCTCCCCTGGGAGGGGTGGGGGTGGTCAGTTTTACACTGTCTGATGCAACACTGTGAATCACATGGAGTCCTCTGGTGGAAGGACCCAAAAATGAGTCTTGAGGCACTTTGGGGGTCTTTGATGGTTTGTGACCCCTTCTAAGGCATGAGAGCTGCCTCACTGAGCCAGTTATGCCCCATCAGAAGGGAGGAATACCTTCAGGCCTACGTGTGAGTATCCTGATGCTTCCCCAGAGGAAGTTTTCCACCTGAGCCAGGTGTGCAAGGGAGGATATTGGCATGATAAAAACCATTATCTCACCTAGCAGGATCTGCCTTTTATTCTTCTCTCATCTGTCTCAGAACCCATCTTCTTGTTGCTGAACAAAGGTTGGTTTGTTGAGGTCATTCTCTGGTGAGGGATGTTCACCTCTGTCTTGTGCAAATCAGAGGTTTTGCCACCAGACATAAAAAACTCCCCCCTCTCATTTGAGGGGTGCAAACCTGCCCTCAGTAAAGCACCCACTGATTTTGCAGATGGCTGAATTTTTTGAGTCCTTAACCAATAACATTTCAGTGTCTCTCAGATGTTTACTTGTTTGACAAGAGACTATAATAAGAATTGTTGGATACCCAGCAAGTAGAGAGGTGGCTGATGTGATTAACTGCTTTTCCAAGTGATTTTGGTTATAAAGGCATTATTGTTGCTGTGCTCTAGTTATAAAAACTCTTTCAAATTCTTCTTTATTAAAATAAATAAATTCTGAAGAAGAATAACTTAATATATCCTTAAGAGTGTTTGACAGTTCTATGCTGATTTTCTTATAATGGCATTTTGCAGCTGTAGCTTTATGGAGCTGGAGATGAGAGCTGGGAGAACTGTGCTGAGGGTCAGGCTCAAGAAAATTAAGAGAATGGGATCTTCAAGTAAAACTTCCCCAGGCAAGTTTCAAGTCTGAAAATGCTTGCTAGCCTAGACTTTACTATGGGAAAAAGAGAGAAAGTTTTCTTTCCACCAGAGCCACTCTGGTCTGTAGCTCTCCAGCCTCATGGACTGGAGAAAAAAGAAAGATTATATCAATTTTAGATATCATTTTAGACTGCAATAGGAATTAATTTTTTGGCTGTTCTGGTTTTAATGGTGGCTTTTTAAAACTGAAGATAAGCTATTACTCCATCAAAGTGGTCCATTACATGGAAGGGCATTGATGGAAGTGTTGATCTTCTGGATTGCTAAAATCTGTATCACAAGTGCTATTGTAATTTTAAGGGTTGAACAAGGCAAGATACCAACAAGTGCTGTCTGCATTTTCCCAGAATTCATGCTGAATTTGAATTTCTCCAAGTTCAAAATTCCAAGAATTTTAATTAGAGACTCTTAATTTCACCCTCATTGGTCTTTCTTAATTTCTGAGCTTTAAAAAAACAGAGGATTTTAAGGATATATATATTTTTAATTATTTTTATTGCATTCTGTTAAGCCTACAAGAAAGCATTCGAAGACCTGTGTTTACAAGATGCAGTGCTGAATTATCACTCAGTGTAAGAAGACAGCTGAATTCCATATACACATTGCTGTAATTTTTTGGGTATTGAGGATTAATTTACTATCACTTGCCTTTATGTTTTGGTCAAGCACTTTTTTAATATAATAGACTGAAGTGTCACTCTTAAAACAAGAAGCTGTAGCAAAGATAAAAAAAGTCTGTCAGATTAAGAGGAGAAAAGAGGTATGTGTCACCTTCGACTCACAATCCAGACTTTTGCAGTTCTCCTGTAGTCATGGGCAGGAGTTTAAAATAGAAAAATGGCAACTCAGGAGGAAAAAAAATTATGCCTTGATGACTCCCCCAAGGATAGTTCAAGCTTTAAGTCAGGGCGAAGAACACTGATTCAAATGCAAGGTGCCATATCTCTCCCTCTTTGTTATATATTTCTCCTCTGAGGTTCCTCTTGCTTCTGGTTTTTTTAATTGCACTGCATTTCTTAATAAAACTGGGGATAAAGACAAAAATAAAAGTGGAAAAAAGATGGTGAGTATTTTATGTTAAAGACCAAACTTTGAAGGGAGAATGTAGCTGAGAATGAAAATGTGGGGAGCTGGAGCTTATTTCACCCACGGTAAAATACCTTCTTCAAGGTAATGATGGAAATGCTTTTAACTCCCAGGATGAGGCTGTGAGTCAGCTAAACCCTCCTGTTCTGATTTAATAGATCTATTGTCCTCTTTGGCTGTGAGCCAGCTGTCGCACACCGAAGGCCCAAATTTGTCTTTCTTTAGCAGTTGTGTGCAGCTTGCCAGGCAATGATAACGTGGTGTGAGTGAGGGGCCAGTGTGATGATGCAGGGCGAATGAGTCCATCAGACCTTTTGGTTTATTTTCTTGAGTTTTTTTTCCAAAGTACAGTCACTTTAAAATGTGTTCCATTTCTAATTATGTGGCCTAAAAGATTGAAGCCATGTAATCAAAATATTATCTTAATTACACTAATTACAGACCCTTATACTGAGAGAAATCTCAGGATATTTCTAATGTGAGCAGCTAATTAAGGTCTAGTAGAATAATGACAGCTTAATTGCTTATGTTTGTGTGGAGGTATCAATTTAGAACAAAACTTATATATAACCTGCTATAATATTGTAAAAATAGTCATATTCTTAAATGCTCTTAAGATAAAATTGCAGGTTTTAAATTGTTTTATTTTCATCAGCCATCAAGGGAGCCCTTTAACTTAGGGTTCTTTGTTGAGAACTACATTTAATAGTGTGCTTCTAGATCAATATGATGTACTTGATTTGTAAAACAGGATAAATAAATGTACCTATTTAATATTACAATTAAATAATTGAATACTATTTATTTGAAAACCTTGAAAAAGCTTTTCAAGTAGCACTTAAAAAGCTACTTTGCAGTTTAAAGTTTTCAGTAAAGAATTAATTTTGAAACCTTGGGAAGGCAGTCAGTGAAGACAGACCTCTGATAACTTGTGGTCACTCTTTGACTTTGGGAATTGAGTTTAAGTGTGCCAGGTCTTTTGAGAGGAAGGTTTGTTAATGCTCTCTTTATGCTACATGATAAACAAAAATTTAAAGAGTCAATATAGACCTTGCTGGAAAGGACATGTCAAAAGAAACGTGATAAGGAGATATGGAATTGGGTTTCCCTCAGACCTCGGCCTTAGGCTTCATACATTCATCAGGGGCAAATTTCCCAAATTGGAGGAGGAGCTGCTGGGTCACTGCCTACTGGTCATCATGCCCAAAGGTTCTATTCATGCTCAAAGGCAAAATTAATTCAGAATTTTGACTTACAGGCTACATTAAAAATTTCCTTTGGTTTAGAGGAGGAGAAGCTTGAATCTTATTTTACTTTAATTCAGTTCTTTAGCTTTAAGATGCATCCCAAATGTAAATTTAGTAAGAGGATGAATGTAGAGAGTTTTGGTTAAAACAAGCTGTTTAAGACCTGGCAGTGTCTGACTGAAATGGTCCATGGCTCCTTTTAGTCATGGTGACAAGATAGGCAGTTACTGGAATCTTGGCTGCCAGGAATCGTTGGGCTCTGGAGCCATCCACAGGCTTAATTTCTGAGTCCAGCCTCTCCTGAGAAGGGGTGACATTTTGGTTCAGCTGTGGCCTCAATCCTGCCCTGAGCAGAGCCAAGGATGCCAGCCCACCTGGTTTGGCTGGGGTCCTTGGGCACCAGCTCGGGATCCTCGAGGACTGTGCCTGCCTGGGGGAAGCTGTGCCTGGATGAAGCCCCTGGCAGCCCAGCACCTCTGCTCTGCACCCTCACAGCAGGGGTTGCAAAGCGTGCTTTGAAAACATCTCTCTGCTTATTGCTTAAGAGGGCATGTTGGAGCATGGGGAGGAGTCTACTGCTGACCAAACTTGGAGGAAACTTTCTCAGAAAAGGGCTGCATTGTCTTGGAGCAAAAGTTTATGCTGTGCCCTCAGCTGCTCAGGCAGTAATTCACAGCCTTAAGAAGAAAAAAAAAAAAAAGGAAATAATTAAAAATCTTACAAATCTATGCTGTGAAATAACCTATTTTCTGGGAAGATTAATACAATGCATGCAAAGGCCTCTCCTGCCACAAACTGAGAATAATGCCTATCCAGCTCTGCTTTCTTCTTGTGTCTGCAGGGCATTCTGTTAATTTCTGTGATGAAGTTGTTTAACAAAGTCATTTTGATGGTTAGAAATCTATGCTTACCATTAGACTGTCTTATCTGTGAAATTCATGAAAATTAGCACAAACCTTGAGAATACAGGTGGCAGGTCTTGGGTGCTGTATACATGGATGAAAATTATCTACAGAAATCACATTATCATAGGTTGAATGGTTTGAGTTGAAAAGGACATTTGAAGGCCATCTAGTTCAAATTCCCTGCAAAGATCAAGGTCACCTTCCACTAGACCAGGTTGATCAGAGCCTTGTCCAACCTGACCATGAATGTTACCAGGAAAGAGGCATCTACCACCTCTCTGGGAAACCTGTTTTAGTGTTTCACCCTTCTCATTGTAAGAAATCACTTCTTTGTAACTAATCTAAATCAATCTTCCTTCAGTTTCAAACCACCACCCCTCTTTCCATCATAACAAGCCCTGCTAAAAAGTCTGTCCCTGTCTTTCCTATAGGACCCTTTCAAGTGCTGGAATGCCCCATAGGGTCTCCTCAGAGCCTTCTGTTCTCCAGACTGAATGACCCCAACTCTCCAAGCCTTTTGTCATCTCCATGATGTATTAATCTCCAGAACAGTTGAGCATTAGTGAGAATGACCGGGTTTTCCCTTTCTATGGATGCAGTCCTGGAAATGATAGGTACACACTTGGCATCTCTTTTGTGCAGGGAAGAAGCCAGCAATGAAGGGGTTTTTCATGAATTTTTAAATTATGTTTCAAAGAGGTCCTTGATCTGTTTGTTTCATGAACAAGTTAGCCCCATTTGTGATTGTGAGAGTACTGTTCATTCATGACTTCTGAATTAATATTAGTAGATATCACATGGTTTGGAATAAGCATTCATTGAAACCCAGCTGGGCATACAAATTTTGAGGTTAGCAGCAGCAGATGATGAAGCCATTCAATATCTGTTTGACAAGTCAGGGCAGTCATCATGTTGGGAAAGAGGGGCTCTTCACTGTAAGGAGCTCTGTGCACCTAGCCTTCCCAAAGCTTTAGTCTCAGCTCCATTAACACTGAAGTAATCTATTCAACACTCATCTTCCAGAAATTCCTTTGTCACTTTTCCCTGCATTTTGAGTGGATTCTGTTGTATTTATGGCTTTGCAGTTGAACCAAAACTACTCACACACTATCATCATTGACAGCAACATTCCTTTTGAAATACTTCAGAGCCTGTTTTCAGGTTCAATTTTGTGTCTCTTGGACAGTCTTATTGAGTGTCATATCTACCACACTGAGAACAATTCAAAGCTCAGTTTTTAACTTCAGCTTAATCCTTAGCATCATCCTTCTTCATTGTCATTGTCTCCATGTGTGATATCTCCCTTCCTTCCTACAACACCTTTCATTACTTTCCAAGATCATAACTGTCTTAAGGGAAAACTGTAGTCATTTTTCTTTGATTTCTTAGACAAACTAGCAATAAAAGCACAGGCCATGAGCTGGATACCTTCCGCCTTGATTAGATTTCAAACACAAAATTTTTTTTAGAATAGCTGCTAGAGGAAACAATAGAAGCTGCAGAGGTAAAGGAACAAATTGTTCTGATAACATATTTAAAAGTATGGTGAAAGTGCCTGTGAATGTAAAAGCAAACAAAGCCCTGCAGCCTTCTTTTGCAATGTCTACATCAAGTCTCCTTTCTGAGATTGTGTTTTTCAACTATTCTCAGTCCCTCTATTTATATACAAAACTACCAAAACTGTTCTTGTTCAGTGTAGAGCTTACCTCTATACATAGTGGTGCTGCTATTTTGGGACTTCCTGGGTTTTAGTATTCACACAAACAGTTTATTCTTCTCCAACATCTTTCTAGATGAGAAAGTGTGAATGTAAAATTATCAGTGAATAGAACTTCAGCTGTGAAGGACCTCGAATTGACTTAAATGGTGGGTTAAAATCCAGTCTTTCATGCATAATTCAAGCTGTCTTGGTAGTGTGATGATTCCTTGAGGATACATCCTTGGTTGTAACTGACACATGCAGTTGTCACTTACATACTCATCTTTTCATGATAGAAATGCAATAGAACATTTTGGAAGTCCTCTGGTGCTAATCTCCTCATCTTATTGAAGTTGCATTTTTTCCATGACTGAAATGAATGTCAGGAATGTGAAGAGTAGTCATTAACTGGGAGTCTACATGTAACCCTGTAGCTCCATTTGACATGTGCATTCCTATGTTGTGATCTGACAGGTCCTTGTGGTGCCAGATGATATGCCTGGTCTTGGTTATTGGGAAAGAGGTCACCAGGAACCAAATTGCCAGCCACAGCCATATTGCTGTTCACTTCTGAAGGACTGCACAAGAGAGCTGTGATCTGAGTGAGCTTCTTTGCAGGCTGCATCATGTTCCCCGAGCATGCATTTTCTACAAAAAATGGGAAAGTTTTTCAGAGGACGTTGTAGTGGCCTTCTGAGCCTCCAGCTGGGATCCATGGTCTCTGCTCTATGGAGTGCTCCTGATAAAGTAAAACAGATGGTGCTGTTTACTTTTTTTGACATTGCTGGTAATCAGAAACCTGGGTAAGCCTGCAGTAAATAAGAGGTTAAATAGTGAGCCTCAAAAAAAGATTGTAAGGAAGGACATAACTGTTGTCAGTCCACTTTGAATGAGCCTTTCTCACTTCATAGCATTCCAGTGAGAGGCTCAGCAATATTGGCAATGTGTTTGATACCATGTCTTTTAAGTTTTTTCTTAATACTCTAAACTCATAATTATGACAACTGAAATTATTCATTCAGTTTAATTTTGTCTGTTTTAATACACTGGAGATTTTATTATTTGCTTGCCCTCACACTTGTCTAATTTAAAAGTTACAGATAACTGAATATTTCTGTGTTTATGGTCTCTACTGTTGGGTGATGTCAGTTCTCACATTCTGTAAAATTTTAATAAAGGAATTTAAGATGAAGCTTGTTATTAAGTGTGGGATGAATCCTGCTATTAATATAAGTATTATGTTACTTTTGCCAAGAACATTCAAGTCAATAAACCTGAAAAGAGCACAAGGAAATGACTAACAGATAAGCATGGAGCTGTTGAAAAGAAATTTGTCAAACCAATCAAATTTTCCTCTCAAATTCTCCCAGGGTAAGAAGCATTGCGCTTAGAAAAGAGATAGTAGGTGCCATGGAGCCTGACTTTGCTCAGGCTTTGTACACGGTCCTATATGACAGTCTCATTAGCAGACTTGCAAAACATAATGTGGAAGAAATTAATAAGGGGAGAATGCAAGGCTGTTTTGAAAGGTTTTGAGCATTGTTGGTGATCAACTGTCAAAATGAAAGAAAGAACTGACTGGAATTCTTCAAGGACCTGCCTAGGCTCTAATACAACTCAACATATTTATAAATGACCTGGGTGATGGAATAGTCTGTGTGTTATCAGATTTGAAGCTGGGATGGACTGCAAGAATGACAGAAGACGAGGTCAAAATTGAAAACGTTCTCTACAAAATGGAGAAGCTGGCTGCAACAAACAAGATGCTACACAAGAGGAAGGAATTTCGTTGCAGAAAAATGAATGATCAACCCTACAGGATGATCTTGGAGGGATTCACAAGCTGAGAGGCAATCAACAGTTACACTGATGAGGAGAAGGCAAACATTTCCAGTGGTGTATAATGAGAGTTGCATGTTGTCTGCTCAGCACTAGTAGGATCCTGATGTGCAGAGAGGCTTCAGGTAGACATTAGGAAGACTACTTTTGCCATGTAGATGTCTTGCACTAAAACATATTTCCTGTACAAGTTATGACAGACAGTAAGAGCTTTTGTAAGCAGGAAGCAGAAGAAGCTGCCAATAGGGTGGGAAGATGGACTTAGCAAGGTTCTGTCATCTGCCCTGCTCTCTTGCCTGTTTCTGGCATGTCTAAGGAAAGCCTGCAAAAATCAGTTAGTTGGATCAGGGGCAAAGCTCATCATGCTAGCAATTAATTGTAAGCTGGATGAAACTTGTGCCACAAGTGCCCCAAATATGTTTTACCTCAGTCTGATGATCATGGAGCTTCCCAAGACTGGAGTAAAAAAGATCATCCAAAGTTTTCTAGGAAATACCATATGCTGACAGTTCATACATTCATGGTGACAAAAACATGACTGAAGAAATTCCCTAAAAAGAATTCTGTAATGTTTCAAATTCTTGATGTAAATGCAGTGAAAGCATAATTGGAGATTTAAGAATTGAAAAGTTGAATTCATGGCAAATTAGGTATTTCTGTAGTCTTGAGTTGTGTAGTCAAGTAGGTAGCTGATGAAAGAATTCTCTTCCTAATTCTAAATGAAATACATGACTTGATCATCTAGTATCTTTAAATGATATACCGGGCTAATATACTACCATTTGAATTTTCTTTGCTTATTGAAAGTCCACACTCTTTTACACCGACTTTTTATTGCATTATTAGAACAATGCATCACGTGCATTTTTCATAAAAATGTAATTGTAATTATTCTTAGGAAAGAAACTATAACAAAACACACATAAAGCAAAGTTTATGCTCTGTGATTTCAGCTGTTGGCTTTGAAGTTGCCCTTGGTTGAAGAGCTGTATAAGCTCTGTGTCCTGGTGATGGTGGCAGAAAATATACCCCAGCACTGTCTTATGGTGAATGGTAAGAGAAAAATCCCCTTCTTTCTCACTCTCAGAATGTCTCCTAGTTTGAAGTGCAGATCACCACACTGGTCTGGCTGTGCTCACCCTTCTTTGGTGTCTGCAAGTGAATTGGGGTTTAGCCGTCTCCTAGAATATAAATAACTCTCCAGGACTGCAGGCATAGCAGAATCAAGGGCATTTTAATTATCTGATAACTAACAAATCCAGAAAGAAAACCAAGCAATGCACTTGAGAAGTTGATGTAGTATAGCAGAATCATAGAATATTTACTACAGGTGAAAATAATGAGCAAAGTATCTTTAGTCTCACAGCTGAGTGTTTCAAAAGCTGTGGAAAAGGAGAAAGTTACAGGATTTTTTTGCTGTTGATTTTTTTGCTGTTGCTTTGACAATGCATATATCAGGATTTTAGGATTTCTGCACCACAATTATAAAACCCTGTTGACTTTTGAGGTTAAAAAAATAGCAGAAGAATTTCCTGCAGTTTCTGAACAGGCTGAAACAGTTTTAAATATATACAAAAGTTATACTGACTTGAGAAATTGAAAACTTTTCTCCAGAGTATGACTTCACCTTTAATCCCATCTTTTTAATTTTAGTTTTTTAATTTTGTGTTCCTTTAAAAACAAAAGAGGCTATTTTCGGTACCATCTCATGGTCCTGTCTATACCATATAATGCAGTTGATTTTATATGTGACTAATGAACACCAGTTATTCTCCGGGATAACAATGACACATATATGCAGAAGTCTGTTATGTCTTAATTTCATGACCCTGAAATTAGCACAAACAGATGGGCCTGAGTAGAAGGTGAGGCCAATATGAGGTAGAAACCGCTAATGCAGTCAGTAGCGTGTAGTCTGTGAGAAACTGTATTCTTGATTGAAATTTACTTCCAGCCAATTTCACTCTTTTAATATATAGTGGTTGGCTGATGTGAGAAGGATGCCAGCTTAGTTATTTAACAGCTGAAACTTGGTAAGCTGGAATGATAAAGCTGTAAAGTAAATCACTGTCTAGTATCAAGAACATAGAAAAAGATTTTACTTAATTATAAACCGAAGTAGAAACTTTATTGAGGACTTTATTCAGTTATGGATAAATTGTTAATTGCCCATATCCCTGAGTATAAGGAAAGAAGATAGGTTTACTTTTAATTTTGGAGTCAAAGTAAATTTTAAGTTGTCTTTGTTTCAGAAATACCTTGTGTATAGGTTACATTACATTCAGCCAACCCAGACAACATCAGCAACTTCCAACCTTGTACACGAAGTAATTCAGCACCAAATGTCATTTGCAGTCTGCGTCATATGAAGAAGAGGGAGTCATTTGGGGATTTGGGGGAGGGAGAGCAGTTCTGTAATAGCTGTGGCTTTGTAGAGGATGTTACTTGGCGCTGGATGGCTGTTTGACTGCTTCATACTTGCACCTTCTTCTGACAGTTCCTCCAGGAGGTGAGTCATAGGAAAAAAGCAGCCTGTTGTTGGCAGAGATAGTCTGACCTCATTACCGGGGCAGACAGGTGTATTCTTTAATCACAGCCTTAAAGCCTCCGGAAACTCTGGACTTTTTCCAAGATCAGCTGGGATTAGCCTAGCCCTTTGATGTTGCTGTAGACATCCCATGGAGATTCTAGTGGGAGAGGGTGAGTGAATGCTGACTGGCTACAGTCCTGGGTGTCTTAGGAGAGACATCTGTGAGAGTGATTTGTGTGGGAGAAATTGGACCAAAAAGGAAAACTGTTTCATGCTAATTGCAATTTCCAGTGGTTAACCTGGAGTTGAGCTGCCACTGACAGACTCTTAAACTAATTAACCAAACAGTCCAGTACCTCATGCTGTGTAATGTTACACAACTATGCATAAACAACTCTGCTGAAGATTTATTCCAGCCTCAAACTTCCAACAGGCTCTGCTGAAGTTAAACAGGCTGTTTGAAGTGTCACCATGATCTGCAGTCCTCCTGTCTGATGCACTACATGCTTGACTCTAATTAACAGTAATCAAATAAGGAAAACCCTAATCAGCATTCAGCAGCTATTACTCTCAGCTTTGCAGAGAGAAAACATAATTTCAGAAGAGAAATAAACATGTGGTATCATGTAGAACTATAATAAATCCTTTTAAGTGGCTTTGTGTAAAAAATATGCCATTAAATAATGGCATTAAATAATGAACTAAGGCCGTAGGGGATAAAAAGAAGGAGCTGGGGAGGAAAGAAATCCCATGATGTTCAGAGTTGAGTTCCATTGAGTCCTGTTTTTGGAATGTAAGTATTATTTTTCATCTCTCTTGACTCTGGACATAGAAAATGTCAGTTATCCTGCACTCTCAGGAAATACAGGCAAAATGTTATTTTATGAGAATTATCCTCCTCTTTCTTAAAATGCTACCATACATAGCTAATTGCAGTCTATATATACTCATGATTTCATGATGGGGACTTAGGAAGAGGTTCACACACGTATCAGTACCCACCACATTAGGATTTGAACTATATGCTCTGCTTCTCACCTTCATAGGATCTTAAGGAGCCTTTTAAAACTTTTCAGGGCAGTGGAAAAGTGATCTATTAGATAATTTTCATCATTGGATATGAGCTTTGAGCCATGAGTCCCTGTACCTTTATGCTATGATGCATGAAGAGTGCCCAGAGAAGAGAAGGATTCTCAGGAGAGGCCTGTGGTCACTTCAGTTACCTGGAAGCTTCTGATGGTCAGGAAGATAGAGATGCTTTCAGGAAATCATTTTCTTCTTTGAATGACTACAGATAATGAGATTCCTGACCTGCCTGGGCATTCAAAGAACATGGCCTTTGATTGTCAGTTGTTCATTCCTTGCCCATAGGTCTATACACTTTTTACGGTATCTGAATAATTGTTTTGCATCAAGTCCTTCGAACCCACTGTCAAAAAGACATTGCAGACTCTTAGCTTCAAGTTCTTTTTCTCCTTTCCCTGTGTTCCCAAGGACATAAATGGATACTTGGTGACTGAAGGCCTTTATTTCCTCTTAAGTACCATGGGCTTGTGCATAACTGTAAGCAATTTCTCTCCTGACTGTGCAATTTCCCTTGGTGATGTTTAAAGGAACATTTTTAAATTCTATTTTTAAACTGTTAGAAATAGCTCTCCAGAGCTTCCACTGCTGAATACTAATAACTTTTCATATTAGCATAAAAGGATATCTTTATCAAGATCACCATTTTAGGGGGAAATGGTAGTATATGCATCTCAAGAGACATGGGGAAGCTGCTCTTAGGCTTATGGAGGTTTTTGTCCTTTTTTCAGCTTCCATGTTAGTGCTAAATTAAATTAAATGTGCCAAAGGAGCTGTGGTGAGTTTTTGCTAATGTGCATGCAAGCCTTATCAGAGGGTGTTAGAGAATGCTGATTTCTCCCAGATGCATGTAATTTTAACACCTGCTCATCTTAAAACTTAGATTACTTTGTCCTAGGATTATTTATAACTGAAGCTGTTGTTGGTGACTTTGGTATTTTTACATGAGCCCATATGGCTGCAAGGAATTGCAGAAAGATGTACATAATGGAACAAAGGGCAAATAATGGTCTGGAAAACCCAGACTGCTGTTCAATATGTCTGGAAATTGTGTAGCAGCGGGCAGAGTTCAATTAAATAATCTTGTGTTTGTATAGGAAAGGGATTTGCAACTACTGACTTGCCCCTCAAAATCAGCTTTCTTGTCTACCTCAAGCATACAACTCATTGAATAAAACCTAAGGTGATCCTGGTTGGCCAATATATATCCTTCATCCATAAAAGCTAAATAGTCCTGTCACACAGGAGCCCTGGAAGCTGTACCTGGTGTGACCTTTTCCCACACCTTGGTGCATAAGTGTTGTGAATCTCCAGCTAAACCCAAGTAGGACTGAACAGGGAGAAAATGCATCTTCAGTTGTTCAATTGCTTTCAGATTCCTGTAGAAACCTGTCTTGTACAATGAGCTGCAGAAGTTAGGGGAATGAGTTGAAGCTGCTAATGTGCTTGGAATATTTGAAGAAATATGTATTTCACTGATACATTACAGGCTGGATATTGTCAAACATTGCATATTTTCAGGAATCTGTAGGTCCTAAGCACATTCATTATTGCTTCTCCTTCATCATAGCACTCGATATTTTAAGATTTTGAAGATAAGTGAAAACTAATCCACACATACAGCAATATTTTTGGCTCGTTAAATTTCTCCCCCTGCAACCCAGGTGCCTAATGTTTCTAGTCTGCAAGATTTCACTGTGATCTGAAATGTATTTGGTGTGTGATGTGGTCCCAAGGAGGAGCTGAGGCCCTTGTGAGTGCCATCTGCCTGTCACTGGCGTTTTACTGCCTGGGAGTCGAACAGATTGTCAGCGTCCCCTTGTCTGCTGGGTTTGCATCCTGGTTGAAATAGATGGTATTTGAAGGTAACAGCACCCAGCTATGAAATGTGTTGGCACAGCAGTGGCTGCACTGCAGGCACTGCTGCATTACCCAGGCGTGCTACGCTGCAGTGGGATGGGGGAAGCGGCTGGATACAGCCACTTCTGCTGCCACCACTGACAAGCTGTCAAATATCATGAGCCAACACACTGTGCTTCTGATCTGTGAATCCTTTGACCTGAGCAAAAAAATGTTCAGTGTATAGTACTTCTCATCACAAATTTTTATGAAGCAGCATGAGGTTCTAGGCTGGACAGAGCTCAGGAGTGAGAAATACTGCATTATGGGGTTTTTTCAAATCTATTTCTGTATTTTTCTCCTTTATGCTGGAGGAATATATTTCCTCAGAGACGAAATATACAATTACTCTTTGTGCAGACCTTTCAAAGTTGAAACCTTGAAATTGGTATGTAAATATCATATACTAATGGTTACAATAATTGATGACCGAAATGCATCATTTTAGCCAAATTGTAGTTTTAATTTTTATGAATGAGGTTTTAAGTTCTTGGATCTGGAAAGCACTTAAACATTACATCAGCCAGATTCCATAGTGCAATATTACCCCAGTGATAATATTTTAATTAATTAAATCCAAGACTTCTCTTCTTACACCTTAGCTTCCCTTAGTTTTTCAGTAAGTATTTCATTCTATGGTTTCTAATATTCATAGATTAATATGGAAAAAGACCTATGACTGACACCTTTTAAAATTAAAAATGAACACATTTAAGTGTATTTCTTAAAAGTGCCCATTCTATTCTTTCTCTGTTTTCCTCTCTTTATTGTCTTTATTCTCTAATTCTTTTGGTGCACTACATTTAATTGATCTTTGAGAACTGGGAAAACACAGAATTGTTTCTTTCCCCAATGGAGAAAGAGTGCATGTTTTAATTTTCACTCTTAATTTTACCCGTCTCTGCTGCTTTTGGCCACACTTTGTCATTGCTTCTTATTGTTGTATGCTGTAGTTAGTGATAACATGAATTGCTTCTTTCATTGATATTTTAACACGAGTGAGTGAATCATTCAAGTTTTTTAAAAAATTTATAGCGCCACTATAATTCATATTTTCTTACAGATTAGAATTATATAAATACTATGTTCTTAGCTGACTGCTGATCATGCTAACCTTACTTCCTACTGCAGAAATTTTAGGATCACAGACTCCTTAGTCTTTGTTCTCTGGTAATGCAGAGAATGAAGCATCTTGGGAGGGTAAATCAATATTTCTGAAATTTTCAGCAATCTCCTGGAAATGTTTCTTTTAGCTGTATAACAAGCCTGAAACACTGGCTTCTGAGAAGAAGTTTCTTAAAGCCAGGCCAGTCCAGGCACCTGTGCCACTTCTCTCGGCTTTTGTGGGAGTGCCTCTTGTGGTACCTCGCACTTCTCATTTTGCTGGAGTCGGTGGGCCCTGATCCTTAGTGGGTGTTTCATACAGCTCTGAATCACTGAGCTCTCATGAACCTAGGTTGATCAAGCACTTCTTCTAGGAGCTGCAGTATTTTGGAGCACACCTCCATGTTTTAAGTCTGATAAAGATCAGGTTAAAATAAATCTGTTGCACAGCTTGCATCTACCCCAAACTCGCAAACTCTTCCACAGTGTTGGTGTATTTCTGGCAAAGCAGCAGTGAAGTGTCCCTGACCAATTGCAACAGAAAACAATATTTTCCAGTGTGATAGTGTGATAGGGTTCTTGTGCACACAGTAAGTCTAAACTTCTACCGTGTTTCTTCCACTTTTTTTTTTTACTCTAGAGAGACTGCCTCTGAGAATAAGGATGATGTTTCTGTCTCTCTTCTGCTAAGGTTTGCCACAAGGGTAAAAAATACTGTGTGTGATGGACTGTCTCTGTTCCACAGAGGATGAGTAAACTTTCTTGTGTGCTTCATGTTTCATTGACATGTTTTAAAATGAAACTGAAACACTGAATCAAAAAAGATCCTACTTAAAGAGACAGGATTCTTTTGCATTGATCTTAAAACACATTCCAGACTTTGTTTGGAAGTCAATTTGATTAAATAGTGATATTTCTTTTAATAACTTTTATTTGATCTGATGTAAACATATTGTAGATGGGTAAATTCTGTTACTGCTGGTAAGATTGTGTTTTGATTAAAAAAAATCCCAGCAGCTTAGATTCCATGTTTATTTTATTGCTTTTTTTTTTTCTCAGTCAAGATACTTAATCCGTAGTAACATCTGATCTCTTAAGAACTTGACAAGGAATTTTTCAGTGAAGGATAAATTTCTACCTTCAACATCATAAGGGGGATTAATTTTTCTTAGCATCACTCTTTAGTTCTACTAAAAGATGTCAAAATGTCTGCACTTCAGAATGAAAGTGTCTATTTTATCAGCATAAAAGATAGTGTACATGCAGTAGTGCTTTCAGATTTTAGAAATGTCACTGTATTTTTATTGTGAATTATCATGGGCTTTGACAGACTTGATGTCGAGAGTTAGAAACCAAGGTATTAGAGGGGAGAATGTGTCTAAGTGAAATGATGTAATCTTAAAGTGTGAGTAATTACATGGTAAATTGAGAAGACTCCAAGTAATTCAGTTCAAACTAAGACTTTTCCGAACTGTGATTATTTTAACACTGAGCTAAGTATTTTGTTCACTTATTTTAAGCTGTATTTGTGTGACAGCCTGCCTGCATATATTACTCTTGGCTGTTGCAGAGCAAAGAGCATCCACCACGTTGACACATACACTTGGGTCATCTAAAATTCCTCATATGATTTTGTAGTTGTGTATATTGTGTATGATTTCCAAACACAGAATAAGGCACCCAAAGTGCCTCCAGCTGTCGTGCTTCCAGAACCACAATGGCTGAGCACTGGGTGGAGAAGTGAACCAGCCATTCTGTGATCTGCTTCCCCTGTGCTATTTTGCTAACTTGCTTGCTGACTATTGAAATCAAAGCTTTTGCCAGAGATCCACTTACTTTTTTGGTAGAAAATATCTGTTGTTAAACAGTCCTTTCTGTACAGCTCAGGTCTCATTTCAATACATTTCTTAGAAAGATAAAATATACAGTATGGTTCAGTTCTATGTGAAATATCATTATAACAGGAAAGCAAACTTACCCACTTGCTTTCCAATGTAAATTTTTTGTTTAAAAGGCATCCTTGGATAATAATCAAAGTTTTTGTCAGTAACCTGGATGTTAAGGGATCCAGAGAACACTGGTTTAATCAAATGAACACACTGCTGAATAATTTAGAAAACTTAATTGTTTTCTGGGCTTGTGGCCTATTGTGACCCAAAGATTCAGCTTCTGAGGAGACAACTGTTAAAGGAAGTAATGTAGAATGAAGACATAATTTGATTTCTTTTTCTCCAGTGTTTTCAAAAAAGCTATAACAGAGAGGGTGCCATGAACTGAAAAACTTTTCTACCAAACCAAGTCCTAAGGATCAAGAAGTCAAAAAATTAAGGGTGAAGGAGGGAGGGAAGCAGGGAGGGAAGGAGAGAAGGAGGGAACTTTAAAAGGAGACAAGGGATCCAAAACGGAAATGCCGTTTTCTCCACAGAAGGGGAATCCCCGCAGAAGAGGGTTGATGGCATTTTGCAATTAAGCCTGGAGGGAATGGATGTTTAGTAGCATCTAATACACTTTAGTTGGCTGCAGCTAATGGCCCTCTGGGCTATAAGTTTCCCAAAACAATGAAACACAAAATTCTTCAAATAAAACATACTGTGTGTCACTGGCAGTTTAAGCTCCCTCTTTATAGCAGCTCTGAATATAAAACTCTGCTCATAGGATTATTTGTGTGACAGCTGTCAAAGGTGCACCTCTAAAACATTAAGTTTAAAACACTGCGCTAGGTTTGTCTCTACCAGAATACAAACAGTTTTTCCACTTCATGTGACCTACAGGTCAGAGAGCAGAGATACTTCTCTGTCCTAGATAGGTCTGCTGTTCACTGGGGAAATGGGTTTTGTCAGGTAATATAACTACCTGAGGTTTTTGCTGGCACGCAATGGAAATTTGAGAAGGGGGAACTGCTCCTGTGAATTTGCTGCATGGGAAGTCTAACGGAGGTAACTATGGGTAATATTTAGGCATGTGACAAAGCTCTTAGACTTCACATTGTTCCAAAATTTCAGTGGTTTCTGTGAAGCATATGAGACAGATTAAGAATCACTATGCTCTGGACCAAAACATTATTTAAAAAAAAAAAAATGAACCTGGTAAAGTGCTAAACTGACCTAACAGAGAGATAGAACCATATTTGTTTTCCTCACAGGTCTGCTAAACTCTGGTTTGGTTGAACCCTAACAAGTTTATTGAGTTTAAGGTAGTTTTATTGAGCTCCGGTTGTTTTCTGTGGTAGTTTTCTCTGTCTTCTCATCAGGTGTTTATGAAAACTTAAAGCAGTTAACTGTGTTCAGGCACTAAAATATTAAAGAGATATCAGTACTCCCCAGATGATCTACTAAGCACAACAAGACAAAAGACTACTGGGAGCAACTGTAGTCCTTAAAACATTCTAATGTTCTTTCCATCTGTCTATAGGAAACTGGAGGCATCACGTTTGTGTGTACTGTGGTAGCCTCACATTGGGGAAGTGACTTTTCAGCAAGCTATAGCTAAACCAATTAGTGACTAGTTTTGAAGTGGGCAGCTTGACTTACCAATAGAGAAAGTATAGGTTTCTGTGAACACACAGGGTGAAATATCAGAGAATCCCGGGAAACTGCCCTTTTTCTTCCCTGCCTTGGAACAGGTAACAGGGCTGGTCCCACTCTGCCCCCCTGGGGCCTGGCCGGGCCCCTGGGCCCCCCACCCCAGCCACCAGTGAGGGAGATGTTCGCCGAGCCCCTGACAACAGCTCCAGGCTCAGCAGGGCTGACCCCGCTCTCCTGCGGGTCCTTCCCGTGGCCTGTGCACAGCCCAGCCGGAATCTGCTTCTGCCACAAGCCTGGCCAGGCCCACCCCATGAGACTGGGGGTGGCAGGAGGCTCCCCACCCCATCCGGTGGCTCCGGGGCAGAGAGGAAAAGGAATGTTGGAGAAGCCTGGCCACTCTGAGATCCCTTGGCCTGAGAGGCTGCCATCTGGCAGAGATCACATGGCCACCGCAGGCCCTGGGCAAGATATTAACGTTTTTCTTGCACAGATGAAACTTGCAAAGCCCTAACCCTTCTTTAAGTGAGAGAAAAGGCCAAGTTGGAGATCTGTAAGGGGACAATATCAAGATATCAGAGTCAGTGAAGGAAGACTTCCCTTAGGTGGAAAAGATGACAAGTTGCCTTGGTCCTAGGCTGAAAATCTCCTATGAGTTGTGGTAACAGACTGTAATTTGAATATTCCTTTAAAATGTGGACTGTATGAACTGGGGAAAATGATTGTTCAGATTTGTGGATTTGAGCAAAAGTGTTTGTGATTGACTGAGGGAATACTGAATTAGTAGCTGTGACCTTGCGATCCTATGATGTTTGAACAGAGAGAGAGAGAGAGATAAGAAGTCCTCTGTGCTAATGAAGAAGTGAAAAGAGATCTCTGTTCCATGAGATGAAGAAATCCTTTATGTTTGAACTGTTTATTTTTCAAATGACACTCCAGTATGCATGAGTCCACGGCCCATATGCAGTCATGGGAAGGCTACATGATATGGGAGGTCCACAACTGCAGATTTTCCTGGGCGGCTGGTGTTGTGAAAGTTAAATGCCACAAGCACACTGTTTTTTTCTTGTGGAAAGTTACCAGAACAAATCAAGAGGGACTTCTCTCTCTAGAAGGACTGATGGGGGACTGTTTTGTAAATGGTACTGGCCCAGAGTTCCATATATTCCATATTTAGTCTGTATAAATGCCTTTATGCATTGTCTCTGAGAGGGGAAAGAAGTTGGGGGAGGGAGGAGAGTTTTGAAAGTTTCATTTTGATTCTCATTTGCTTCTTTTAGTGTGTGCTAATCAATCTATCTTTGTACCCTTTAAGTTTGGGGCTTTGCTTTGCTTTTCTCCTGATCCTATCTCACAGCAGAAAAGGCATTCAAACCATTACACTAAATCTGGTAAACAGAAATAGAGGCGAAAGTGAAACCATTACATTTCTGTGTCTCCCCTTGGCTGATAACAAGCTTCTCTTTGACACTTGTAATAGCTGAGTTTTCAGTCCTTGGGATTTTTGCTTAAAGGTAGAGAGAGCCAGGAGGCTGAATTTGGCAAGATACATTTAATGTAAATGGGCAGGAAATTCCCTTGGTTTGGCTTTATGGCTTTGCAGCTGCCCTGCCCTCACCCTCCCAGGCTGTGCAGCAGGGCAGGACTGTGTTGTCCCGACTCTGCTGTAATGCCAAGAGCCCAGGAGCATCCTGAAGCTCCATGTTTGCTCTCAAAGAGTATCTACACATCATTGTCTGCACTGTTTTTAACAGGACACTTGGAAATAACACATCTGCTTGTTTGGTTGGTTCTGGTTTTTTTTTGCTTCCTGGATGAAGGAAGAGTAGTCATGAGATGACAGGCCTGGCATGTTTACAGCCCTGGTTTTTTTTTTTCCCAACAGCATATTCTGGAATCTAGGTGTATTCTCAACGTTAAATTTTCTTCTACCTAAGGTGCAGTGCCATGGTGCCATCGGATTGCCTCTCATACAGCCTGTTTCTCACTGCTGTTTGGAAGACCTCTCGTGCATTATGCATATTTTGTTTGTTGGTTTAAAGTTCTTTAGCAACTTATTTATCAAAAAAGGAAGAAAAAACAAAACAGAAAAAAAAAACCCCAAAACTCAACAACAAACCAAAAACCCCGAAGTCTTCCTAGCACCTGCTACACTGATGTTTTGTTTCTGTGTCAAACTCAGGTCCTGGAACTAACTCTCTGTGTTGATTAGAACCTTAAAGGCCTTCTGATTTTTTTCCCCTCTACTTCATAAAACATATGATTGATTACAAAAGACTCTGACACACAGAAATAGCTGGAAAAAGTTTAACTGCTGGTTTTGGAGCCAAATCCAAACCCTCATGTGTAATGCTTAGAGTCAGCAGGATTTTACATATTTGCAAACTGTAGGATTACTAGAAGGGGAAAAAAGAAATGTAATGTCTGTATGAAAGCAATTGTAGAGATGTTGCAGGCTGTACAAACAGTTTTCATGGTTACTTTAAGAGAATCTGAAGTGCATAAAATGGGTAGAGCCTTCAAGAAAAAGCTATGTATCTGATGATCACAGCCATTTGAAGATTCACTTTCCTCCATGATTATTATGATAGTTAACTACTGTGCAACAGCTGTCAAAATGCATATTGATGAAAAAGGACATATTTCCCAAGATTGTCAGATCCCCTCTTGCTTTTTTTACAGGAAGTCCATTAATTTTTAATTGGTGGTTTAGACTTATAATCAGTGTGGCACTTAATTATAAAGATGCCACATAGAGTTACCAAGATGCCATTTTTCATGTTCCTTGGCTTGTTCCTTGGCTCTGTTAAACTCCTGCTAGGGTAGCTCTGTGTGTATTTACAACTAGTATGTTTGCAAAATGGGCATAATTTTTCATCAGCTTTTGTATCAGTTCTCTCCAAGACAAATTACATGCCAAAATGCAGACCTTGTAATCTTGCATCCCTGTGAACACAATGACAAGATTTACAAATGCTAACATGCAGGAATTATTCATGTAAGAGTGTGTACTTATGTAATTGTCTGATTTTAATAAAGTAGGATAGAAATCTAAGTTTTTAAAAATAAATGAGCAAAAATGACCAAAAAACATTAGGGATACTTCATGTGACTATTATTTGTTTATCAATGAAGAAAGGTTTTGCTAAATCCATCTTCTGCTTATTATAAAAACCATTATATTAAATGTCAGTGTTTTCTGCAACTAATATATGAGAATTTGTCCTGTCTACATATTTTTAACCACAGCAAAAAGCTGATCTTCCATGTTGGATGTCCTGTGTCATGCTTCTAGTGGAAGTTTTGTTGAACTCATGGTGATTTAAGGTCAATGACACAGAAAAGTTATGAAGTTAGAGCTGATCACTTTTAAATATGACAAACTGAGCCTACTTTGGAAACAATATACAAGCTTCCAGGTGCACAAACTGCTCCTCAAGTTGGAAAAGGTAGTAGCAAGTTCCTAAACCCAATACATGTTGGGAACAATCTTTATGACTTTCACTGGGAAGGCAGTAAGATTGAGTGAAACAGAGTAGTGTTTTATACCCATAGAGCAGAGACTTGTTGGGAAAGGGGATGAAGTGGTTGTCTATATGGGAAGGAAAAAGTTATGATTTGAAATGGCCAGCAGAGCTGTGATTTATCACTCAGGAATGAAAGACCAGGAAATGGAAGGATTGTTTTTGTTCCCTCACTGGGAAGTAGACATTTTTATCTGTATGACTTTACCCTGTTTTGGAATGGTTGTTCAGATTAAGACACAGAAAATTCAGGGTGGGACCATAGGCTTTCACTGAAGTTCTTACACAGCATTTTGGTGTTTCCCCTCAAAATCTGACTTAATTCCTCAGATGGGTGCCCTGCTGTGAAATCATCCTCTTGGTTGTACAGAGGGTATATTCCTCTCAGAACAAAATGAAGCCTGAGAGTATAGTTACATAAAAGGGATTTTCTTTGGGGATGCTTCAGGTATTTACTGAGATTTTAACAGGAAGAGGTATACTTTGGGGTTTTTGATTATTTTAGTGTATTTTGCTACTTCTAAGCAACCATTTTGGTGGCTGGTGACATGACATGAGAAAGTGATGGTGATAAGGTAGTATACTAAATTTGCTCATTCAAGAAGATGAGTTTCCAAATTTATGAAATAAATTACTGTTAGAAGCCAGGCTTTTTGTGAAGATAATCAGAATGTCATCTGAATGTGAAAACTTTACCACCAAAGATGCAAAACTTGTCCTTCAAAGCAGGTAATGTAAATGTTGCTATATTTTGGGTCTTTCTTGGTGCTTCTGTGTCTTACCATATCCAGTTGTATTCTCTGTGTAGGATGTGCCAAAGAAAAGGGTTGGAATGATCTTCTCAAGAGAATAGGATGCAGTAATTCTGTGATCAATGATTTTAATTCCTTTTAAAGAGTATGACTTTGAACCAGTTTGCATTGAAATTGTGACTGCCAGTGATGGTGGATGACAGTCAGAGATCCGCAAATATGAGCTGTTATTAGTTTCCCTTACTTTTTTATTCTTGTGCCAATGGCAGAACTTTCTGTCAAAGGGGTGACTGCTTAGCATGATCATGGCATTTAGCATAATGGCTCAAAATTGTGTATCAGCTTGTTCCTAGGCAGCCAAAAAGCTCACATAATGTGTAGCTCAAAAATATCTCAAAAGCATGCTTGAAGATCTCCAGGTTACCTTTTCTCCCACCTGCCTTAAAACATATATTATATATCCATTAAAGTTAATCATACAATGAAGAGCCATCACTGGAACAAGCAGTCAGAACATAACATTGAGTTCCATTTATTTTAGTTGTGAGTTGCAAGAAAAATGCAAACAGGGAAGAGAAGGTATGTTGGCAGAGATAAAGCCAAGTACAATCCCATTTAGCACTAAAAAAAATCTCGGTCTGACTTATTCATAAAATTCCACCTGTGAAAAACAGTCTGTGCTTGGATTTCTGGCTCGTCTGACATTTGATTTAAGCAGGAATTAAGCAGCCCTTACTAGAACTTTGGTGGAATGAATTGTACTTAATAAATGTATAGTATGTGTACCTGATAGGCATGCCAGCACTGTACACCTTATTATTAACATCCAGTTATATTGATGAATAGCAACTTAAGCCATAATTTCTTAGACCTATAAATTTTCAGTTCTGATGTGCAGCCACTTGTAAGTTTGCTCTGTTTGAAAGCCATGGTAGTAATGTGCCAAGAGTGGCCCACTGACTACCAAACCTGGGACATGCCCAAGGGCAGGGGTGACTCTGGGTCTTGATGGGAACAGGAGAAATAGTGGAAGCAAAGAGGAAGCAAAAAGCATCAAGGCAACATATTTTAAAGACTTTCTATGAATGAAGTTCTTCAACTAAAGTTGTTTGTGGTGTGGCAAGCTCTCAGGATGTTTACATTCCATTAAAACTGTAGTGCAGCTGGAAATACTTGCCACTGGGAGTTTTTTTTATGTTTGGCAGGAAGCATTGATTTAGGTTTCATCTTCATAATACATTTTTATGCAGAGTTTCAAATTAAAGTCAGGAGTAAAATAAAAGTATACTGGCTTTGATTAGCTCATGTCATTTTCTGACTGCTCCTCTCTATGTTGAATGGTAGAACAAACCCAAAATATGAAGTACCTCTATCAAGGCATTCACAACCCTTTTAGGTTTCTGTAGGATCATCAAAGGCATCCCATACCAATTTGGCAAAAAATTTCAGGTCTGATGAGAAGTGGACAGGGCACTCCAGCTGAAGTTGTTACTGTGGACTTCCATCTGTAGCTGTGAGAACAAATCTGGGATGCTTGATCAAGGGCTCTAGTTTTCTCAGTGACTATGTATCATTGTCTAAGGAAATAGATGGCCCAAGGTAATTAGATGGCCCAAGGTAATTAGAGAGGCTGGCTCTTTTCTTTTTTTTTTTTNCCCTTTTCAAATATGGATGGTTAATCTCTCGAAACTTCATTTGTTTAGAAGTAGATGGCATGTTGCAGGAAAAAGTATCTGGCTGTTCCCAGGATGAGGGGTTTCACTGGGTGTGTGCTTTTGAATGCAATATCAGAAACTTGAGCAAATGAGAATTTTTTTGGCAGACATATTTTCTGTTGAAAATTAAATTTTGACTATAGAGAACATGATGATGAATAGCATCCCTGTTTTGTGAATTTCATTTAAGTACTGAGCTCTCTTTTTTCATTAAATGAAAAATACTTTTTGGTCTTGTGACTAAATGTTTCCTGACTAAAATATAATTATGTGTTTTAGCTAAACTACTCAATAACAAATGTTGCCCTGTCCTGTGTGTGATGCATATTGGAAGCTCACAGGATACATATTGACTGGAGTATAGTTTGGCTGCATATTACATTCTCCTATATAGTCATAGCCGAACTTCACCCATAGAAAATCTGAGGGCAGGTGAGAAAGAAAGGTGTTGTCCCTTGATAACCTGTAAATCAATACTACCACACTCTTTAGTGGAGGGTCACAATTAAGCCCTGTTTGATTGATTCATGGATAAAAATAAACATCTACAGAAAGACAGTGTAATAAAATTAGCTTAATTTTTTCAAGATTCACTGTAGAAAGGGAGTATTTCCCGAAGTGTTAAACAATTTCTGTTATTCTAGGATTTTTTTCATAACAAATTGTATGTTATTTTAGTGTAGGCTACTAATTTTAATCACTAAAATAGTCTTATTTCATTTAATAGTCTTTTATATAGCATTCTGAGCAATGTGAAGAGAATGAGACCATTTTGAGTTGCAAATTAATCCCTTTTGGTAATTGTTCATCCTTAGAGGTAGAATGTCTCACAGGATACTTTAAAACTGAGAGTATGAGCTAATAATGTTCTTCTCACTAGACTGGGAAGAACAGGTCTGCTGTTTTAACACTAACTCCTTGATTTGTCTAAAAATGTAATAAAGTCTACTTCATGCTGCCCTTACAGGCTTTTGTTTAATCTTAATAGGTTTCTCCATTAGAGATTTATGCCCCAAAGGTATTTTAAAGTATTTTAGTATTGCACTCTAAAGGAAACAATTACAGTACTTTCATACAGCAGTATATTGAGGACAAAGGTACATTTTACTATTTTTTTGAGCAATAAATGTGAAGCACAGAATAATGAGATAATCAGTCCTCTGATTAGATCAGTAACTGTGATTCAAAGTTGGGTCCTTTTGGATTTTATGAAATCCTTTGGGGTTTTAAATGTTGCCTGGGCTGACTTTTGACATGAGCACTGTCAGTGACTCACTGACCCTTTTTGTCGTGAATTGAAGTGTTGAGTATATTTGCTTTTAGTCTCAGTTTAGTACATCAGGGGTCTCAAGTCTCATTCAAAATCAAGGTTCTAGATCTGATGGTTCCAGACACAACTTAAGGGCACCAAGCCTAAAGCTATGAGTAAACAAAATCAAGCAATAGGAAATTTTTTTTCTCTTTTGTTTTCCTTGACAGAATTTTTGGACCTATCTTACTGCTATTATTAAGGTTTTTATTAGCTTCAAAGTAGTTCTCAGTTTTAACTGCTCATTTATTTCTGGATACAG
Organism: Cyanoderma ruficeps; assembly: GCA_008694505.1. Classification (NCBI taxonomy): domain Eukaryota; kingdom Metazoa; phylum Chordata; class Aves; order Passeriformes; family Timaliidae; genus Cyanoderma; species Cyanoderma ruficeps. Next base: position 10,977,372 of record VZDJ01000090.1, on the reverse strand, counting down.
ATTGCAATCACCTTTTGCTGAATTTGAGAACTCTGAGGTTTTGTATCCTTCACTGTTGGCAACCCTCTTCAAAAAATGTTAGAATAACGCCTCAGCTGGAACTGTGTGAGATTAAATGACAGTTGCTGGAACAATTGTGTTTCCACAATTCCAAATAATTTGGCACAATGGTTGTTTTTTGTTGCATTTTGCCAATGCAGAAATTAACTTTTTCACTACTTTCCTGTCTCCAGGAGTAGCTGCTCCTCCTCTGTCTGACCCAGTTATCTGCTGTAACAGTTGGTGGGGACAGTGTGAGTCCTCATGCGTGATACTCTAACAGGTCTTGCAGGTATTTTGGTCTTTCTCCACCAGAAAGATTTTCAAAATTCAGTGGAAGTTCCTGACATTTTCGAGAAGGGATGGAGAGGCACTCTTCTAAAATATCAAGAAGTTTGTATTTATATCTACACAGATACACAGACAGACATTTCAAAGCTCTTGCATAAGTAAAACCTTTGCTAGGATTACCTTCTCCTTGAAGTTTGCTAATGAAACTCATATTTAAGAAATACTTCCAAAGAAGGCTATCAAGACAGTGAGCATGATCTACTAGTGAGAAATTACTCCTCATTTCCCTCCCAGGGGGAGGCCTTACAGTTATGTGGAATTTTTGATTTTCACTTTTATGCCTTATAGTTTACCTGAAATTGAGAAAATCTTTGTGATAAATTAAAAAGACAAATAAGCTCTCAACAAAATGTAGCAAAGTGTATAATTATATTCTCACCATTGTACAGGGAAGGCATTTATGAGTACATGGTGGTTTAAGTGAACTGTTATGCTTCTCTCTTTTAAGCATAACTACTTTATAGAGCAGCTTCAGCTGTGAGTTTCATTTTGTTTTTTAACAGCAAACTTTATTTTTCTGTATTTCTGTAGTTGTTCCTGTGAACATCTGCAGCTCATGTCATGGTCTTAAGCTGTGACCTGTCCCATCAAATCAACACAATATTTGTGGTTATCAGCATGACTTTACAATTAGCTTTTAATTAAACATGGCATTGCTTTTTGCCTTTCCAGTTTCTGAGGATGCACTGAGGTCTGTTTCTGTTGCTGAAGATCCAGCTGTTGTCCTTTGAGGCTGCTCATCCTATCTCAGACTCCCCTCATATTTTCAGCATGCCATTTAAGCTACTGATTTGCCTTGTCTAGATGTTCTGGATCCACTGACTTTCCCTGCTCAGTATTTGCTACAGTGAACAGAATGAAATAGAAACTTCAGCATTAAGTCCTTGGCTTAAAGTTTGTCCACTACCTTGTTTTCTAGTTTTTTGCATTTCTACTTTTAAAATACAGCTGACTTTTTCTTATAACATAAAGTTGTAGGAACAAGTGGTTTTTCTGGTTAAGGTGTGTCATGTCTAAATATCTTCTCTGATATCTGAGCAATAATACTGCCCAAAAGTTTCTGAATTTGTAGAAAAATAGGTGTCCTGATTTCACACTGACCTACTTGGACTGAGTACAGGATTTTCATTTTCAGTTGCTGTGTATTAAACCACACAGAAACAAAACTGTGTATGTCAGACTTGCTATCTGTCAGTATAGGCAGCAGTGAATTACTCAGTGGTTAAAAGATGTGGTGTTAATGAACAGCAATGGAAGTAAAACATGCTTTTCATACTAAGTATTCCATTGAAAAAAAAAAACAAAAAGCAAAGCAACCATGTAGTTTTGTTCATAAGCTCTTGACTTGCGTTCAACAGAAATAACATGACCAAAATGTTGTGGCAATTTCTGTCACTGGCTGTTTTGATTCTCAAAGTGGCATAGCTATTTAGAGAAGAAGTGTTGAGGAAAACCAACTGTACACCCTAAGGCAAAGTGGCTGGGTTAAGTTGTTTGAGTTTAAGGGTTTAGATTTTATTCCTGCTTGGGATAAACACAGACGTGGAAACAACATCAGTGTAGAGTATAGGGCAGGAAAACTTAATACTGTTTTAAATACAGTGCAAAACTGGCTGAAGCTGGTGGCCAGGCTAGTTTCTTATCATGAAACTTTTGATTTGTCTGTTCCTAAAAGAAAGATGACACATTTTGTGTGTAAATGGGAATTGCACAAGGACTGCTTTGTAACTTGGATTCTGGAGTCAACCACTGCTACCCAAATAGTATAAAAACATGGTAGAAGCTTTTGCAAAGATCCTCAAGGCCTTGCTTGTCTCAGTACTTACTGGAAGAAAAGTGTACGTACTCGAAAGCTTGTCAGCATTTCTGGTGTGAGTTTTCCTCCCTGTCTCTCTATATTTCATACCTTTGCACTCACAGGCTGCCACAAGTCTGACAATGCTCCTGCTCACTCTGAAGGGACAGATGGACTTCACCACTACTGGGTGAATCAAACGATTGATCAAACTACAAGGTTTCTGATCAAACTACTGTGGCTTTTAAAGCATATTCCTATGACTGAAAAATACCCCAAACTGAACTAAATACACCAAACTGAACTTAACATAAACTTATCCAGTCGCCCCCATGGTTTGGGGTGTTTGTTTTTTTTTTGGTTGGGTTTTTTTTTGTTTGTTTTGGGGTTTTTGTTTGGTTGTTTGGGGTTGGTTTTGTTTGTTTGTTTGTTTGTGGCTTTGTTTTGGTTTTTTTTTGATAAGTAGTTCAAGGCTGTTGTGTGTTAGCACTTCTTGGTAAATCCCAAGTATTTTAAATTCCAACTTGTTTCAGGTACAGTTATGATTAAAAATAATGCTATGAGGTTTTATTCAGCACTTCAAAATAGAAGAGAGAGAAGTGAAGAGCCATGATTTAAGATAAAAAGTATGATTGAGAGGTAAGTGCATTTGACTGTGTTCCTGTGGCTGTTTAAGAAACATAGTGATTTGGGAGTTGCTTTATTTTAAGAATCCCTCAGCCTTGAAGTCAGCATCCAGATGCCGAATTACCTAATTTGAAACTGATGTGTGCAACTCAGGGAAGACAGATCCTAGCAGCCACAGAAGCTCCTCTGGTAGTTTTGAAATTCTGTGAGATGTAATAGTTGAGATGTAGAAAGCAGCTCTCCAGTCTGCATTCAGACTGTGGTCTTTCTGCTGGGACTGACAAATGAGAAATGTTACATGCTCTGGGAAGTGAGCTGAGGCCACCAGTTCTTCCCATATGTCACCGAGCTGCTGCCAGAAGTTAATGACTTTTAGCCATTACTGTTCTGAGCTTTCTTTATAATGAGCAAATAGTGACAAGCTACCTAGCTCATTAATCCTGGAGCTATGAAAAGTCTTTTTTAGTTCTCTCAGAATTATTCCGTGCCTTTCGCAAAAGCATTTTACTGCTTCCAGAAGGCTGTAGGATGTTTGGGAAGCAGAGTCCTGGAAGGATGCTAGGCAAGCAGACTTTTATTCAGTGTAGGTTGGCTTTTTAATATTATGCTATGCAACATAGCTACAAGTGAGGAAACATTAACTTTGTTCAGTTGTTGGATTAGTAATTATTTATATTTTCAGTTCTTAGTTGTAGAAGAGAAGCTGAAATGATTTTAAACTAAATTTAAAAAAGTCTCGTGGCAATGAGTAGTGGGACTCCTGGCATCATGTGGGACAGACAGAGGGAGGATGTACATTCAGGTCACAAATATGCTCCAAAAGGCATCAAACTTGCAAACCTGCACATCATAGACAGGAAAGTATGTAACAGGATACAGGAACTCATCCATAGTGAAACCAAAACCCAGACTGCTTCTTGCAAGTACTGGAGCTAGCTAATTTCCAGCTGTGTTTCTAGAGCCACTTCTACTCCTTCCCCACTTTATTTTTCTTTCTTTTTGGATGTAATATGAGAGATTTCCTTCCTGTGTGGGAAATACTGATCTGAGCTACATGTTTGCTCTCAAAAGCTGTCCCAGAAGCCCATTGCCCCCTGAGTCTGGGCATGATGGTGGGAAACAGACTAGAGGACTACACCCTTTTGAATAATTCGATCCATGTAATGGTCCAGGGCTCATATGTGTATTCCTCTGTCATGGAGTCTACTGTGAATTTGGACTTAAATCAAAAAGAATGATTAGTGGGAATGCTTCAAGCCAACAGTCTAGTCTCTATAAAAGTCCACAGTGTCACTTAATCAGCAAATGCTTGCACACTGTGCTTTGCAAAGGAGGCAGAGAAGCAACAAAAACTGTGCCGATGTGAATCACCAGCAGCAGAAACTCTTAGCCTGTATTGGATTTTACTTGCCCCTCCTGGGTTCTGCTGATTCTTTTTTTTTAATTGATTTTCATCCAACTAATTGATATTGCTTTTAAACACAGTGTTAGTAGCTGAACTGCAGTGCTCCAGGCCCACTGTGTTAGGTCGTGTTTGACTTCCGTGGTAAGTGGGTCAAAACACAGTTCACTGCAGCCAAGAGAGTTTCTTACATCTGTTATTAATAGCTGACATTACTGAATGTTTTAGACAAGGTCTCCTCTCCTTCATGCCCTCATGTTCTTGCTTTCTTGCTTGCACTTGCCCTTACAGTTGCTCTTGCAAACACTGTTGCCCGCTCTCATGCACTTCCTTGCTCTCCCTCATGCTCTTTCCCACTTGCTCTTGCTTCCTCTTCTTGCTCTCTCCCCCTCTCATCCTGTCTCACTCACCCTCACTCTTTCTCATGCCCTCTTGCGCGTCACCTTTTACCCGCAGTCTCTCTCCATTTCCCCATTAAGCTGTCAAAACCAGATTCTTGATTTCCAGCTGACTAGAAAATCCTTTAAAATATCTTCTCAATTTATAAGCACTTAGAGATGCATGGTCATACTCATGCTGTAGGCCTGTCTCTCATAGGCTCAATTATCTTGTACATATTGTTACTGCAAAATGTTTTTTTGAGAAGTGAGACATATTTAATTGGATTGTAGTCTGACTCACATTTTACAATATAAGCACCTACATTTTATTCTGTAATTACAGTCCTGGAACAATTCCTGTTTATTCTTTCTCTTCTCTGCGAACCAAAGCTCATTGTGGACTGTGCATGTGATTTTTGGCTTAAAGTAGCCCCAGTCAACTTTTCATCAGTTTCAGCTGTCTGACATACATGAAACTGAATATCTACATTTAGAATTTTTTTTGAAATTTCAAGTTCCAAAATTTATTTTCTTTATTTCTTGTAAGAAACACAAATGTGAAATTACCTCATTATTCACATTTTCTTCACCTGCTTTTTTTCCTGTCTCAGTAAGCAAAATGAAAGAAGACCAAAGGCTGGATGTTTTTCCATTTTGTCAGAAATCCGTTCCCTTCAAAACCAAGCCATGCTTATTTATTAAAATAGTCAGCTCAAAGTCACTTGTGTGGGTATGCTGGTTCAATTTGCTTCATAAATAAAGTAGGCAGCATCTAATTTAATTTATTTTGTAGAATAAGTTTTAGATGTGAAACCATGTTTGTATTCTCAGCGACATGATACAAGTGACTTCTTACATGTTTTTGTTATTGAGGGAATTCTCAAGACACATAGACTTAGATCCCAGACAGTAAACTCCATTTCCTTGAAATGTCACATGAAAATAAACCACTTGTATTAGTGTATATCTGTGATTTTTCTGCCTGTAATTGCTTGTTTAGCAAGTACAGGTTTTGTATGCAAGGGACATACAAAGAAATGGGGAGGTTAAAAAGGGCTTGCAAAGTATAAAGAATACTTTTCCAGCTCAAGTTAACAATGTGTTCAACTCATGTCATTATATGAAAGAGTAATTTATAAATGTCACTATTATAAGTTTATACTTGAAGGTCACAAGTTCCAATCCTTGTTTAAAATCTGGCTATACTCCTTGCATGTGTTTAATTCTAAAGTCTTAAGAATAAATCTTTTGGCTGATTTACATAGGCTGTGGCTAGATCACTAGTAGTAATAAATAAAGGCTGTGTCTTTTGCAATAAATATTGAAAAATACTTTTTTGTGATGGGCAAGCAAACAAGCAAACTTGTGTCAGGTTGGGATTTTTTTTTCACAAAACAAGTGAAAAAGCTAATGGGATTTTATATTTTGCAGTTGAGTGCATAGCACTTAAGACAATCACAAGTTGCAATTGCCCCACTGTTCTGTTTTTCTTGCTGAATTCCTGTTCATACAGGTTTTTTTCTTCTGGAGAGCCACAGGAGCACAGGATACACACCTCAGCAGGATGTGCTGGCTCACAGAGAGAAATAGATGGGATGAGGTTTTGTGATTAAGACTGACTAGCGACAGGTTGATGCTGTTTCTAAATCCGTATATACAATTGCATACAAGGCAAGTAACTTTCCTTTCATGCAAACATTGTCTTCAGAGTATGGGTATTGATCTTGCAGTTAGCCAAAGCATGTTTGCAAAACCATTTTGACCATCCTTAATAATTAAATGTGGCTATTAACATAAAAGGGATTAAATAATTACATGTTATAGCACTTTATATGCAATTACCTTCCAGTGACCTTTGCCTTTTGGCCCAGGAATGTGTGACAGATGTCAGCAGAGTTGTTTTTATGGATATTTTTAATAACTTGAAAAAATTATTTTGTTATGTTACTGATACTTGGGCACAAGTTTAAAAGAAGCACAAGAAGATGTGATCCGTTTTTATTTTATATATTTTTCTGAATTGTGACAATTGGATATTATCAGTATGCTGTCTGTTAGCCAATATTGTAACACTCTCAGCAATAATTCATCTAGTGGAAATATTTCACTAAACTTTAACTTTTGGTTCTCAAAAGAATTTGAAGCTTCTCAGGTTTTGTTTCTTTTTTCTTTAAACTATCTGTTGCCATCCTTCTCTACAGTGGTAGGCACAAATGGGTGCCTTAAATTGCTACAAACATGAAAGCTAAATTGTCTTGACATCAGATGTTCCGGGGTAGATTTTTGACAAACATGGAGTGTGGACTGCTTTGCCAGCCTCTAAAGGGATAATTTAATGAGTGCATTAGTTTCTGGTATATTTTCTTCAATAATGCAAGCAAGCAGGTTTTGAGGTTTTTTTAATTACTTGATCAAAGAGAAGGTAAGTCTTTTCAGCCATTAAATGAGGCTAACATGCATGCTTCTTCTTCATAAAAGCAGTGAAATCTTGTGTTTTTTCATGCCATCAACACTCTGGCTGTTTTTTTTAAACTGAACAAAACTATACTAAAAAAAAAAAAAAAACAACCTAATCAAACCAAACCAAAAAAAAAAAACCAAAACCCAAACCACACTTCTGCCACATAAAGAGGAATTTCCTAAAGACATCTGGAGAAAGGGAAATATTTGAAAGTAATTTTTAATATCACTCTGATGCTCAGTCATACTGTTTTTATGCCTTTTCTATCAAAAGTGTCTGTGGAACCCTCTTGTTCTTGGAGAGCAGGAGATCATAAATGAGCACACTTCTTCTGGACTCTGACACCTGTCTGTTTTTCTACCTCTTTTTCATCCTCAGCTGACTTTTCTGTTCCTGAAGCAACTCCATAAAATACAGCAATAGTCTAGCACAGCAGTGAGTCTGCTTCCTAAACAAGACAGCCCCTAAAAATGTTTGCCTTTTGTTTTCAGCAAAATCTTTGCTCTAAGCAGATGTAGAATTCACCTGTAATAATGCAGTGTGTGTTTAAGATACTACAAATATCAGTGAACAACCTTTAATAGGACATAACAATTGTCAGGATGTGTTGGTAAAGGTTTCCTAGAAGGGACTATATTTCAGCTAGAAAAGGGCAAACCTGCCAACTTATTTTGAGATTAGAAGCACAATCAGTGGGAATGTTCCACCAACTGCACAAAGAGATATTGAAGATAATACTTCATCTTCAGATGAAGCATTGCCCTTTCTCCAAAGTAATATCTAATTATTAATGCTTGCCCAAGAATAGCTGTGCTGCTTCATGCCTCTCACCTTTTTAATACCTGCACTTTTAGACTTGGTCTTTAGGAATGGTAACATCTACCATAACCTTTAGAGTTTAATTTTTGGTATAAATTATGTAAAGAAAAATCATTTATTAACCACTAACAATAGAGCTAGCAGGTCAACCTTGACAGTGACTAATAATCTTCAAAGAGAACTCCATGATGAAAAAACAATTGCTGAGACACCAGTGGCAGCAATCAGAAAGTTATTAGCAGACATCATATTGTCACAGCAAAAACAGCATGACCAAATCTTTGTTGAGAGAGTAAGGGATTTAAGAATTTAGGGGAGATGAATTCAAAATGTTTGGTTTTCTCACTGCAGGTGATGGGTATGGATGAAATGGTTACATGCATCAAGGGAAAGAAAGGGCACAATTACCCATCGTAAACAAATTTTAGCTGAGTTTTGTCTTCACTTGATACTGATACTTTCTATTGGTAACTTTAGCTGTGCAATGGGACTTGGATGAGCAAAGCACTGACATTTACAGCAGTTATACAGATCTAGAGGAACACAGTAATTTCTATGTTCCTGCAGAACTCCACACCTCAGCAAGTGTGAGCAGGTGGTGTTTTCAAACACGTGAAGAGTTATCTCTCCCTCTGTAAGACCAATGATCAGAAGGACTTGGATTCTGGGAGTTTGTGTCCATGTTTTTTATTTATGGGAAATCTGTTATTCCTGCTCTTCAGTAGGTGCAGGAGAGCAATAAAAAAACCTTTTTCTTATTGTAATTTTCAAGCAGTGTTCAAGTATTTCTAAGCATTAAATAGGTGCTGTGTTTATAAAAATTGAAGAACTTGGCTATCCTTGAGAATTCATAAATGGATGAACTCAGATTAGACTAATTTTCATTTGGTGTCTCCATCCTACCTTTGCTAGTCCTGTAAAATTTTATGTCATTCTATTCAGTGTTACAAGAATATACATACTGTAAGTTACTTAACAAAAATGCTCTGATTCTTAGTTAAGCTGCAGATGTGCAAGGCTCCAGATGTTAGCTTAAGGCTCAGATTCACTACAGTTTCAAGCAGAAGCTCTCTGTTTTGTATAGCAGAAGAAAAAGAAGACTTTTTTATTTTCCTCTTAAAGGTCATGTTGTCTTTCAGAAAATGTCTTGCGTGTTTCTCCTTTAGTCACACTGGGATATTAACCTCTGAGGGCAGAAACACAGTGGGCTTCCTTCAGTGGTCTAATTGCTCTTCATCCCTATGCAGTGTGATGTGCTGTTTCCTACAGGCCTGAGCAAAATTGACAAGATTACTACAACCAGTCATCTTGTTTCAGCACAGCCAATTCATGAGTATTCATGTTACAGTCTGTAAGGATTAGTTGCTTCACCCTCTTAGAAACAGAATTGAGTAGGACTTGGTTTTTCTGAAGATCCTAATGTCCAAAAATGGCCAAGAGTAGGCAAACTGATGAAACAATTCATTAGGCAAGTGGACAGGGAAATGGACTGGAAAGAAGCTGAGCTCCTGGCCTCAGCACAATGTGATAGCGGTTTGAAATGTGGCCGGAGGCGTGTCACTGGTAGGATACCCAGGGGTCAACACTGGGTCCAGTACAGTTATTCCTGACCTAGATGAAAGGGCAGACTGCAACCTGAGAAAGTCTGAAGGAAATGTGGAAGTGTGGTTGATACAGCAGATGTCTGTGCTGCAATCTGAAGGCATCTTGGGAGGCTGGAGAAATGAGGCAAGGAAAAGCTCATGAAGTTCGACAAAGATGTACAGGATCCAGAGGAGAATAATTCCGAGCACCAGTACAGACCAGGGCCTGAGAAGCAGCTTTTCAGAAAAGATGTTGGGGAGCCTAGTGGACCAAAACCATTAAACATGAGCACGAATAAACCCTTGTGGTAAAGAAAGCTGCATAAGGAAGAACGCTACCAGCAGTTTGAGAGAGGTGACCCTTGGCTGCAGTTGTGCTTGCTACACTCTGTGTCCAGATCTTTCCTCTCCAGTACAAGAGGAGATACGGATATACTGGAGCAAAGGGCACAAAGATGATTAGGGGAGCACATACAGGGACCTACAGAGAGAAGCTGAGAGCTGGGATGGTTTACCTTTGATGAGAAAACTCAGCACAAGGAAAGCATTTTGCTACAGAGAGAGTCAGAACACTGGAATAAAGAGAAACTCTACTGCCTGGAGAGGTTGTGGAGTCTCCTGTGAGATATTCAAAACCCATCTGTTCATGATTCTGGACAACTTGCTGTATCCTGAACTGAGGGGTTTGGGGCAGGCAACCACCAGAGATTCCTTTCTGAGACAAGCTGTGATGCTGTAAACTTGGTACAATCCATGAATCCCTGGTACAGTGCCAAATGGAAACCATTACAGCCTTTTCATGGAGCATGAGGCCAGTGGTTATTTGGCCTGAAGGTAGACACATTCTGCTTTTGCTTAGACTGATCCAAATAAATGGGAAGAGAACTGCAGTTTTATTGTGCCAGACCTGTTTTCTAGCTGTTTCCACAATATTGACCCACTTAAATGGAGATAGAAATTAAGTTTCAAGTGCTGAAAATATCCAATTAATAGAGATTGCTGAACAACTCTTTTGCAAAGCTCCTAATCTACAAACACTTTTCCAATCGATAGCTACTTCTGTTCAATATAACCCCAAGGTGACTGTATTCTGTCAGCTGAGAGTGAGACATAGAGCTCTTGAAAACCTGGAAGATTCATGTCTTTGGGAAAAAATTTTTTTTTTTTCAGTACATCCTAGAGAGTAGCATGAAATTCAGCATTCCTCATTCCCTTCACTTATTGGTATAATCATCTCTTAGTTGCAGAAGGTCTCCAAAGCACTCTTTTTCTACTGTTCATGCTATGATTCAAGGGTCATTCCCCGATGGGACATCTGTTGGTGGGTAAGTGCTTGCACACCTTCCCCAAATCCTTTGTGTCTTCTCCTTTAGTCATTAACTAAGTCCAAGCCAAGAAGTGACATGTCTTGAGAATTTCCAGTGGTGCTACGAGTGGATTGAGAAATGTTTGCAAAATTCAGTAATGTACATTACAAAGTATTTTTGCTGTACTAAGTTTTAACCTGCATTTCATGATGAGAAAAGCCTCTATGAACTCACCTGCAGTGTATAGTGGTCCAATTAATGAATATTCATGCAGAGAAAATGGCGTCTGCTCTGACGGACAGTGGAACAGTAATTAGCTTCAGGATTGATGAACGTTTATGCTGCAGTCTACCCCAGACAGTCCATGCTGGAAACATTAGCATCCTGCTTCCCTTGTCAAAGCTCATAATGAGTGAAAACCATTCTATATTTTTTTCAGTGCAAATTGAGTAAGTGACAATTGCTAATTTTACACCATTTTTCTGCCAAGTGTCTCTCTAGGTGGCAGAAGATTGTTGTATGTGGTGAATTTCTTAGTGTTGTCTGGGAAAAAGTGTCACTGGTTCAGATGATGCTCCTGACTAGCATGGAATTGCTTTTATTTTATTTCATCAGAAGTAGCTGGTTCTCCTCTGTGACCCTGATCAGAGAGACACCTCTCCTCAGTACCTGTCATTCAGACAGTAGGAGCAGTAAAGATTGATCAGCACATTGCTCCAATAGGAGCCATAGTCACACCAGGTCCCCTGAAACCTCTATGGCCATAATATGCATATAATCAAACAGAGGAGGAACACCAAAGAAATGGCCAAATTCACAGACCCTTGAGGAGAAAAAAAAGATGGATAAATTTCATGCTTCCAAATAGCTTCTTTATGACATCTTTCAGTTCTTGAAGGGGGGTGTCTGTTCAAAAGGTATTGTAGAGAAAGGAATAGATATTCAGGTGACAACAATATGCTACAACCTGCAAGACAGAGATATCGGTTGCAGGAATGCAGTGGAATTTTGGATTGAAAGATGAATTTTTGCATTCAAATCTGAAATGCTGTATATGAAACTTGTTTATTTGGAATGTAGTTTTCCCCAGATGTACCAGTATTTCAAGGGCACTTACTAAAAAACCAGATGGATTTACAGATGGAACAGGACTGTTATGGATTTGATATCATATTTCTGTTGTTTGAAAGAAAGTAGGAAAAATTGCCCTGATATGTAAAATTGCTGATTAATATCTAAGCACTTAAACATGACAATCATTGGGTAAACCACTTTATTTTACTGCAGGGATTACAGAGAAAATGTAACATGCACAAAAATTCTGTTAATTTATCCACATAACAGTGGAGATATGAAATCTTTAAAAGGGTGAAGATAGACTGCATAAGTCTCTCCTTAGTCAGCTTATTCTAAAATATAGTGGGATCACATTTAAAACCAATTTTAGCCCATTGATCAAGTGGAGGTTGAGAGATTAATAGATTTTTTTTTTAATCATTAGAGTAGCAGTTCTTTGTGTCTGGCACTTACCCAATGGTCTGCCCTGTGCCTTGTGAACATCATGTCATCAGTTCTTGCAGGGCAGCAAAGCTGTATTGTAAGATGCTTTTTCTGATGGGCGAGAAAAAAACAAACCTTCAACAAAACCATGTTTTGCAAGTGTTTTTTCAAACATGCAGCACAGCCTTTTTGAACCTGCTTACTTCTCTCAAGTCTGGAATTGAAGTATTTTCCTGAAACTTGGATGCAAAATACATATCTTAGGAGCAGACTGTAATCCTTTCTGTGTATGTATGTGTGCCTGGGTCTCGTATTGTAGGAAAAACCCTTTTTTCTTTTCATGTCTCCTGAAATTTATGCAGTTGGCAGGCATTTCAAGTTGTAATTGTGGTGGCTGGATGTTAACCCAAACACTTTCTTTCTTTGTGGGCATGGAATAAGTAATAGGGGGGAAGAAACAAAGGGGAAAAACAGCTTGCTTGGTTATATAAACAAATCAAGTGACTACTGCTGCCCATCAAGTTTTTCACTGCAACAGGGACTCACTTCTCCTCGTGAGTTGCTGGTGCCAAGACTATTACTTGTTGTACTTATCATCAAATCAGCTTTCTATACTAATTAAATCTCTTGGAGTTTGCTCTTGGCATCTCTTATGGAGACTGGCTGCAGCTTTGGACACTGGCAAAAATATGTGGTTGTGTCTGTGTAATTCTCAGTACAGTTTATTTTGATTCCTGGAATGTGAAAGAATAGGGCTTAATATTTTCAGCTTCTTTCTGCTACTTTAATTAAAATCAATAACTGTCACTGTGATAATGGATGATCTTCCTGGACAAGAGCTATTGGTCTGTTCAGAGAGAATGGAGTGAAGGGAAAGGCGTTGTAAGATTGTGAATTGTCTTACACATTAGATGTGATGTTGAGGTCTTTCAAAAACTATTTTTTGCATTTTCTATTGGAAAAGAAAAGTATACATGGGAGTGGAAAGTATTTAAAAATGCAAAACTGATGAGGAGCTGTTTGCTTTTTAATACAGTCTCAGAGCTGAATATGAAGATTCTAAGCATTGACCCTGACTTTTGCTGATGCTGTATTTTCAATATGTAGGGATTTTCAGAATAAATAGGAATCACACAGAGAACTCTATCACTGCTTAGGCTCTGTTTTGACAAACAGTCTTCATTATGGGTATTGACCACTGTATTTCCATGATTTGGTTAAAGATTAAATTTTAAAAAGTGTATTTGAATTACAGGTCTCATTTGGGAATAAATGGATTTTAATTTTTAAGGTATCATATATATTGTTTGTTCTACACCAGGCAAATGCAGAGAGTCTTACTGCATTTGGAGTTGTTTAATGTGCAGAAGACATCCCAGGTATGATGTATGTAAGAAATTAATATATCAAATATGTCTTGTAAACAAAGCAATATACTCTATTTGGCTGTGTCTTTCAGCCAAAATGCAGTTCAGCAGTGTTAGAAAAAACTTCATTTCTTCTCTTATACTATTCCTTTTTAGTTAGGCCAATAATTTTTCTATTTCATTTTTCCCACAAAACTCAGCTTATCAGAGTAACTTTTATGACCACTTTCTTTAAGGCAGCAGAACTTCCATGAGTGAAGATTACTTGCTTTAGGATTTGAGGATGTAATGCAAGAATAGCCCAAAACTGTTAAGTAATATAAGTGGGTCTTGGAAGGGTAATACTTTGCTCTCATGGAAAAAGAAAACAGTGAAGTTCCCAGTAGGGCTGCCACAAAGCAACACAAAGCTTTTACCTTAGAAAAGGATGCAGAGGACAGAGAGCATAATTTGGATGCCAATTAAGAAAAATCTACTTAGCTTTGTCTGAAGTTCATTTAAACCTTATATTAGCCACAAAAAGGAAGTCATTGATTAAAAATTGAGTTGTTATCAAGCAGTTCTTAAGCAGGAGGCTTGATTTCTCTCTCTGGCTTTCCTGTTATCGTCTGTCTTCTCTGTATTCCGCACAATTGTTTTTTTTATTTCTGGTAAGCCAGCTGGACCATTTAGTGAGTAAAAGCTCATGATTCACTGTGTTCACCATGTCTATCTTAATATTTTGCTTGATAGCATCTGAGGATGGTGCTATTGACAGAACAATAAATACAAGGGAGTGAAAATAAGGGGGGAAAAAAAACCTGGGAGTGTTAGAATTAGAGCTGTCTGGAAATCCTGGTAGCATAATTATTAGTCTTCCTTATTTTTTTCTTAAAACCCTGCTTAACACCTCTGTCTGCATGTATGCAAAGGTGCAGGCAGGTTGCTGTACCCAAATGGCTGAGAGTGCTATTTTTCTGCTCAGACTAGCCTCTGTAATGAAACAGCACAAGTGAGTTCCTTTTTGTTACTAAGACAGCAAGGCTTGAAGTAACTTTACTGATTCTCACTGGGCTTGTGTTGGTGGACGAGATGGAAAATTCAGTCTTATTTCAGAAATAATGTGAATATGTAAAGAAACATAAATTGAATATGATAATATATCTGTTTATAGATCTGTGCCCCCATTTGTAAAAATGCAATGGTTTTTGCAATCAAGTGTTATATCATTGCATTTAGTTACAGCATTTAGTTTGTTAGGACACAGGCTGCTGAAATCTAGACTAATAGTAAATGGATTGGTGTTAACATGCAACATGATGTTAATCAGCAACTGCATGCAGCAACTACCAAAAGCTGAATCAAAAGTGTGCCATTGTTTAAACATTTTAGCTTCTGCTTGACTATATCTTGTGTCAGAATATCAAGATTTCTTGGACTGGTATGTAGTTAGATACACTATAGTGTCTCAGAATTAACTGTTACCTCAGGAAGGAGGTAAGGGAAGTGCCTTCTTGTTAATGATCATCTAAAACATTGGAGATAAATGAGCAGAAGATGGAGTCTGGGATTCACTCTATTTTTTGCTTAAAAACATGCAACTGCATTTTAAAAATTATCCATCATTCTGAAAAAAACCCACATTTTCTCTTTTTACTGAGTACAACATGGTGTAGCTAAGTCATGTATTACTGGATCATTGCATGTGGACAAAACATCTTGCCATTATGTTTTGGGTCTTGATCTTTGTGTTCATGCTGAACTCCTGTCCCTGTGATTCCAGCTGGGTTCTCGTTGCAGGCTAGGAACCTATTTGACTTTTGTGTTTTGTGTGACTGTGATTGAGGTCAGATTTCAGCTGTGATTTCAGCTCAGAGCCCCAGGGTATGCTTGAGCCTTGACTCTCTGGTCACTCATGCAGCAGAATTGTTGTCTTTCTCCAGTCTGAAGTTGTCCAACTGTCTCATCATGTCCTGTAAAAAGTGAGTGCTTGAACTTTTATAGTTGCCTTTAGCACATGCATAGGGACCTCTCTGCATGGTTTTTGCAATGTACATGTGAGGCCAAATGATGGGAAATTGGGATTAAGATAATTATTCACATTTTTGCTCTTAGGAAATGGAGAAACTGCAGAGTGTCTTGGCATTTCACTGACTCTATTCAGACTTGTCCAGGACAGAATTCTGTTGTTATGTTGTAGCCACAGGGTTATTCAAGTGCTGCTTTAAGAAGCTGCCCTGAAACTGGTAGGGATGGAGGTGGGAGCAATCACTGTGTAAGATTAGCACCCCAGGCCACATTAAAGTGTTTTTCTGACTAGTATGGTGATTTGCATTTTATCCATGCAATATGTTCGTTATTTATAAGCATTCTGTATTCTTGCTAGCAGAATATGAAGAACAATGGAGATGATTTCATGCATCAGAGTGTCTGTGCACACAATAAAATCCCAGGAGAGGGAATAAATTTGGGGAGTATGGGAAGTCTGAAGCAGAATCTCCACACTCCAGAATCTTTTTTGATGTGTAACTAGAGGTTACTTTATGAAAATGTCCTCAACAAATCAAATACCTGAAGACTAAAGAATGACATATCCTTTTGGTTACATGGAAAGAGGGAATTTTCAGTGAGACTGGCTACTTGATGACTTGGCCAAATATATATAGATCATAATTTTAAAAATTATTACAAGTAAAGTGTTTTGGTTTTCCTATATTATTTTTCTGCCTGCATACAATTTTGTCTACTGTTAAGGAGAGGTGGGGTAAAAACTGAGTTATTGCAGCCATGCAAGTGGGAGGGCTCATGCTGCTTAGCTGGTCCAAAAGGGAGTAAATCATAATTATTTGACAGACTGAGCAAGATGTGTTTTATTTCTTATCTCTAATTTCATGATTACAGAACATTCTCTTATAATCTAATGAACAATGGGATTCATTGGTATTTGTTAGAAATGTAGAAAAAAAGCCTGAAGAATTCAGAAAACCCTATGTTTTGTGCCTTGAGGTGTTGTGGATGCTTCCATTTTTCAGGGCTTTTCTGATAAGACTTCATTACATTTTGTTATTTTGCACAGTTTTTCCTGAATGAATCTTTGTGTCATATAGCTGTTCCCTGACTGCATTCTGACCTTCACTCTTTGGAGCTGCTGTAAAGAAAGGCACAAGGTCTATGGGTAAGGATTGGACCAAATGTTCACCCCACCTGGAAGTGAGATGCTAGTTTTAGGGTTGTTTTGCGAGCTCATACTAATTATTATTGGTCAGCTCTCCACAAACTGGATTAGAATTGTGGTTGCATGTAAGTTTGCAAAGTCTCTTTTTGTTGACCCTAAGAGAAACATGTTGCACCTTTCACAAGAAAGAGCAAACAGAATCCATGGCTCTTATGAAGTTCAACAAGTCCAAGTGCAAGGTACTGCACCTGGGTCAGGGAAATGCCAGACATGAGACCAAACTGAGAGATGAAATCATTTGAGAGCAGCTCTGCAGAGGAGGACGTGGGGGTTCTCATGGATGAAAAGCTGGCCCTGAGCCAGCCATGCATGCTTGAAGCCCAGAAGACCAAATACATCCTGGGCTGCTTCCAAAGCACTGTGGGCAGTAGGGCAAGGGAGAGGATTTTGCCCCTCTGCTCTGTCCTTGTGAGATCTCACCTGGAGAATTGCATCCAGCTATGGGGTCCCCAGCACAGGGAGAACATGGAGCTGCTGGAGAAAGTCCAGAGGAGGGCTATGAAGATGATGAGAAGGCTGGAATATTCCTCCTATAAAGACAGGCTGAGAAAGTTGTGATTGTTCAGCCATGGAGAAGAGAAGACTCAGGGGAGAGCTTAGAGCAGTCTTTGGGTACTTTAAGAGCTTTTTACTGAAAAGAGTGAGAGCATTTTTTTTTTAATGGGCAGACGATAATAGGACAAAAGGGAATGATTTTAAACTTAAAGACAAGATTTAGGTTAGAAGGTCTTAACTGGGAGAGAGGTGAGAAAGTGGAACCAGTTGCCCAGAGAAGTTGTAGATATCCCACTCCTGGAAACATTCAAGACTAGATTAGAGGAGGCCCTGAGCAACCTGGTCTAGTGGGTGGCATCCCTGACTGTGACAGGGAATTGGGAACTAGATGAATTTAAGGTCCCTTCAAACCCAAGCCTTTCTATGATATGACTCTACGACTTCCTAAGTTCCCAGTTCTAGCTGAAAAATGTTTAGCCTCAAACAAATAGTTTTTTATGGGTCTTTTTCTAATCAGCAATAACTATAATGTTTTCACAGGATGTTCCTGAGTACATCAAGTTACAGAGATTCGACAAAAAACTCTTTGGATACAGCAATTTCTAAGGCATTGTGATTCCACCTTCAGAATGAATAGCTTTAATGTGTCATAGCTGTCTTTCCCAGTCATCAGCTGCTTTGTAAATCATAGCAGTTGATAGCATATTGGGTTCCCAGAAAGCAATTAGACAAGACTTTTTAGTATTTTTCGCCTCATCTCTCATTCTATCTGAACCTCTTTGTCATGTTAATTTTAATGTAAACCTTTTTTGTTTGGTTGGTTGGTTGGTTTTTTAAGGCTACATAGTGTCTGCAGCTCAGTGCATTAGTGGTGCACTGCAATCTGGGGCAGACAAGTTCCATACCAGTAATTCAATAAGTAATACATAAAACAAAACAGCATAGATTTATTTTATTTTGAAATTGAATAGGGTCAGCTGTGTGAGCAATGTATCTGCCAACTACTGTCATTGTCCTGCCTAGGCAAGCTCGTTTATCTTCGTTAGTAAACAACTTAAAAGGCAAAGAAGGTGGATGGCTTAAGGGAATGTTATTAGGACACAAAATCTCTGATGTTTTGCCTAAATCCAGGCTGAATAACTTATTAGACATCTACCCCCAGTATGCAGTTAGGAGATGCAGCTAAATATATGACTGTTATTAGCAGGTGACAGTGGAACAAGCAGTCGTCACAGCTGGGAGGTCAGCACAGTTAAATCAATCACAGTCAGGATGTCTGCAGAGAAAACAATAAAGGTGCAAGCTTGTAAATTCTGACAATCATCAACATATGAGGTCCATGCATTCAGTAGCAAAGTCTTAAAATTTAAGGGCCACTGACTGGAAATCTTAGGCATAGCTGATGAATCTAACCTTTTTTTTCCTTTTTAAACCTAAATTCTTTGGCATGTGGAATGCTCTCTGTTCTCTGGTGGGAAACTGTGATTTGTGATATATGAAGCAGTTCAAATAAGCAGTTTACAACAGTAAAATTAGTGAATAAGTTGTTTAGATTTCCAGTCACTTAATTTCTCATACCATCAATTCAGTAGTCTTATGGCAACTAATATCACACCAATTTTGAAATGTAAGCATGTAGACAAACATGCTGGATGGTAGGGAAGGGTGTTCTCTACTGAAGAACCACAATAACACCACTATAAATTAAAACCACATAATCTGTCTGCATTAAAGCCAGCATGAACTTGCACAGCCTTTCTGAGGTCATTAAAATGTCTGTATTTCCCAGCAGAACTCATTACCCTAAGTGCATCCCTGTGGACTCCAAGAACCCCAGCTATGCTTGAGAAGAATCTCAAGGGTAACTGCTTCCTCCCTCTCTGAAAGGAGCATGGTTTTCCTCTTTCTCTGAAGACAGCACACATACCTGAAAAGATGTGTTTAGAGAAAAAAAGAAGTTATAGAATATACCAGGTGTTATGTCAACCCTTGCAAAGCTACTTGTCACGTCAACTGTAGAACTTGGACTATTCTATTGTGAAGAAGTTTAAAACACTTGAGTGATAAAAATTTGTAATAAAAAATTCCTTTTGGGATCGTGTACACTCCTCAGTATTCAGACTGCAATAAATCTTTCTAGTGCTATTGTCCTGTTTTTCATTTTCATTTCTCTCTTTTGTTCCCAAAGACTGTTTCACAATAGACTATACCTTACTGTTACCTAATTTCTGAAAGTTTTTACTTTGTTGCATAAAGGATGAGAGATTAATTTTTTTGCGTTGATTCTTTTTTTTTCCTTCTGTGAAATTGGCAATGATGGGAATGTGTATTTCTTAGATGAAATCACGTACCTGAATTTGCTGAATCAGGCCTCAAGTCTGTTCTGTAGAAATATTCCTCAGCTTTGCGCATAAAGAAATGCAGGAGTTATATTGCTTCTGCTTCCTTCTTACTTATTCTTTGCAATATGGAACACAAAGTATGGTAAAATTTGATTAAATAGAGGTCAGCAAAGAAGTCTAGGAAGGCAGTGAGAGATTTTCCTAAAAAGCTGTCAAAACCAGCAGTACAGAGTGCAGCAAGGGCAGATGATACTTGTTTGCTGTCTTGCTGAAGCTGCAGATATCTCATAAGCAGCAAATTTTTTCTCAGTGCTCAAGGTGTCAGAGTGCTGCCCCTTTGTTGGAAGTTGGTGGCATGTGTATAAGAACGTATGAAAGCTACTTGCAGAAAACTCAAGAGTTGAAGATGCGCTTATCAGGCATTTGGAAAATCAGGAGTAGCTGAATAGTTGTCTTGGCTCTGTGAAGTCGACAACACAGTGCTCCCTAGACCCTTTCTGAAACTTCCCAAGACTCCCTCTCTCACACACCGCAGAAAAGGGTAAGAAATGGCGCTGATCTGAGGTTGTTCTGTTCACATTAAGTGTTGGGGCTTTTTGAAAGGTAAGTGGTGGCAATTGTAAGAACTGTGCTGTTACTTGGCCTACCAAAAGAGCAGAACAATGCAACCAAGCCTCTGCATGGAAGAACTGGGCACAAATTAATATCAAAATTCTGGGATTTATATTACACAACACTTAAGCAACAATGTAAAAATAATTTGACAAGGTTTTCCCCTATCAGAGAAAACAAAGACAAGTGCACTTGTACAAACAGGAAGAAAACAAAATTAAAAATATAGCTTGAAACATCTTTTCCATGAGTTTTGTCTTGTCTAACATTACATTTTTCTTAGTTACTTAAGAAGACTATTTCTATTGAAGCATTGAAGATTAAAGGCCAAAGATCAAATGTGCTGTAATAATTTTTTTAAACAAATTTTTAAAAACATAAACATACTTATGAAAGACTGAAACTATCCAAAGGTTGTAAGTATTGCTTTAGTACGTATTTCTGAGATTACTATTAGTAATATTAGCTTTGACTTTATTATTGGATGAGGAACTATATTAACAATATCCTCATTGTTCTAAGAGGAAAATATAGAGACCTCAGTTCTTTCAGCAGTTCTGCTGCTGTTGCAGTATTTCTCATTTTGCTGCTCTGACTTCTTCATATGAAAACCAAAGGAATGTCAAAGACCTGAAACAACAAGATGTTTCTGTTGCAGTGGCTGGTGGCATATGTTAATAACTATTGTATCAGTGCCAGTTTATGGAAGAAGAAGCAGACTTCCTACAAACAACAGTGAAAAGTTTTTCTTAAGTAAGGGTTTATCTGTCAAATTAATAGGCAACTGTTGATGTTGCTGTAGAGTTAAGATAAGTGTAACAAATATTGAAGCCATTGGTTGGTAAAGTAGGAAGCTGCATGAATGAAGGGAAAAAATACAGGTTTTTTATGTTAACTGTTATCTCAAAAGAAACTGTGAGCGCAATCAAATTTATGAAGGATTGATTAATACTGTTCTCTAAATTATTTCCTTTATTGTTTTCCTGATAAGCAGTCTCACAAGGAGATCAAGTTAAATGTATCCATAATCTGGTCATGTTACAAGTTGGAAATATGTAAGAAAAGGGGTAAAAAATTCCTATATATATGTTATTTTCCTCTGGGATATTTTGTTTGTTTGTTTATTTAGATTTTTGGAGGTTGTTTGGTTTTGTTTGTTTTGTTTTCTTGTTTGTTTGTTTTGGTTGGTTAGGTTTTTGGTTTTGGTTTTTTTTTTTTCTGGTGGTGTGTGGTGGGCTTTTTAATTGTGAAAAGTAGTTGATGGGAAGAGCTAGGCAGTTTTGCAGCTGTCTGACTACTGTGCTCTCTGAGAACTTAAACTGTGCCCTGACAGAAGTCTATCTTGGCATTTTATTTGCATAATTCTTAAGAAAGCACTTAACAAAAAGAAGAAAAAGCTAGCCTACCACAGATAATTTTGTTATCTGTGAATACCTCACTGGAGTGAGCCATGCAGCCAGAGCAAATCATGGTTCTTAATAATGATATAATTCTGTAATGCTTGTAGACCCAGAGTGAAACTAGCAAGGCACCATCCACTTTGAAGCATTATGCAGGTGGGACTAATAACCTGAGCTAGAGTTAATTGTTAATTAGTTAATTAGTTATTAGAGGTGATTTAGTGTCAAAAGCTTGATGATAACCTCGGAGCCAACTGTAAAGCTTATCTCTTTTAGTTCTTGTGAGGGGCTGTTTTCCAGCTCACCAGAATCCTGTTAATACAGATCCTGTCACAGGGTTTCTGATGAGCAGAAACCAGGTAATTTTTTCACTAGAAAAGTTCAGATTTTTTCAGGATTCCTACACGCAAAGTATGTTTAATGATAAGTACTATAGCAACATCTAGGGCATTTTACACAATAGGCTTTTCTTCTGCATTAGCCTCATGTATTGGAAAACTTCAACTGTAGCATAAAGGGCTTCCTAGTGTCCTGGGAGAGCAGCTGGGCTTGCTTGTTTGAAAAAACAAAAAAACCTCTAGTGCTGCCTTCTGACTAAAGGACTTGCAGAGGAGTCTGGTTGAGAAAAGCTAAGGATGGCAGCATGCTGGAGATACAGAGAAGAAGACATATGAATTTTGAGAGATTTCTTTAACCAGGCAGGAGATCTGAAGAAGCAATAAGGTAGGTCCAAAGAAGGACTCCTGGTTTCTTAATTACATGGGACTGCCCCACTCTCTTAGCAAACCTAAAATAAACCAGCCTGAGGCAGCAGTTAGCCACAGCAATTGCAGTGCTTCTTTGGCTGACCTAGAGAATATATACTATACTCTTTTACTCCCATTCCTGACCAAAACAAAACAAATCCTCACCAGTCCCAAATGCAAGACCTAGAAGACATGATCACCCTCAGATTAAAGAAGCAAGTTGTTTAGACAAAATAATGGACAATTTTCTTGTGTTATGTGTCAAACTATACTATATTTTTTGTCAAATGTTTGTAGATGTTCATGCAGGAGCAAAAGGTACCACAAGGATCTACAGGTGTCACTGGGGGGTCAAGAAGGTCACTCCAGGGCTGAAGTGGCTTTCAGGAGACCATGACTGTCTTCCTGAGATACTGAGCACTGAACAGAAGAGCAATATCTGTCTTCCTTTAGGTGGTTTACCACAAGGGGAGAAAGGTACAACTGCTCCCAAATCTTGAATTCTTAGGACTTGTGAGTTTTGGGTTTCTGCCTTATTCCTTGGAAGGTGTCCAGATCTGCAGATGTTTGTTAGTTCATTTATAGTTGAATTTCATTGTCAGTAGTAAAGGTGACTTAGAAAACACCCTGCTGTAAATGACAACTTTGTGAACAGATAATATTTTGCAAACGGCATATGTTGGCTTACCTGACCTTTTTTTTAGTCTGTTTTTCTTAGAAATACCAACTTTGGATACACAATCCAACTGTGGAGCAAGTTAGCAAGGTCTTAAGAGGTGAAAAGATACTCTATACTATGGTTATGGGAAAATTTTTTAGAAGTTGTCTAAAGGTTGACCATTGCTACCTTTTCTTCCTCAGCTTCTACTCATTCAATATCCAACCATCAGGAAAACTAGAATTTTTGAGCTATTGATGTTTCTGGATTCTAGGGACTATATGACTCACTAAGGTTTATAGTTTTTGTTACTCAGTGTTTTCTGTTTTCTTAGTTTTCTTATTTTTTAATAACCAGCTTCTTTATTGGGGGATTTGGGGGGGAGGCTCATTACAATTTTTGACAATAATAATCCAAGTTGTGTTGCTAATGCATAAGCATTAGCTGGAGTAAAACTAGTTGCTAAATGTACATGTACTTGTATGCAAATGTCCTTGGTGCAAATCTCAACACCACCTTTCACAAATTTGGACCACCATTATGATGCTATTTGTACAAAGCACCTAAAATCAAGAGTAGAATAAAAAAGAGACTGCTTAGGCCGCTGTTCAAGATAAAAGCTGATTTAATTTCTTTACTATAGCACAGCTTCCTACTCCATTTGCTGTAACACTCATCTCCTGGGGTCACTCCTGTGAAGGCATTTTCTGTTGTGCCAAGACAAAATCACACATAAACCATGTGGAAGATACAACAATTATCTCTTATTAATATATATAGTAACGAACTGGGACTATAATCTTTGGAGATTGGGTGGAGATTTTATGTTCACAGTTCTGGTGTTTTCTCTCAATGAGACTGTACTGGCCAAACATCTTCCAGTCAGATGTGGAAGAGTAAAACTATATGGCATCTTGGGAAGGAATGACTCACAATTTCATTGAGCTGCCTTTGTTTTTTTCTCTCAGGTTTTCTTTATTTTGTCACAATGCTGTCACAGTCTTACTTGAAAACTGCTAGTAAAGTTTCAGCTCACCCCTTTTCTTTCTGTGTTCTTTCTTTATTTGTACTTTTTCTCCTCCAGGACGTGGTAACTTCAATATCTCCTGCTTTGTGACTGAGGTGAGAGATTACGTCATTAAAGGTTTTTTCATTAAAACCTGCCCAAGTCATGTATTTCCCATCTTCCACTACACAGTTAAGAAAAATCCATTTGAAGTACTACTTATATTCATTATGTACATATAAACTGTGTTTGAAACTAAATAGAAACTTCTGATTTCTGAAGTTTTAATTGGTAGTTATGATAGCAACTGGGTCTTGCTTATATTTTTTACATTGCAACAGAGAATTCAGTCGAAATTTACCAATAATGGGCTATATAGTGCTAGGAAATTGCTTCATCTTTTTGTCATCAGACTGAATTAATTTCATCTTTCAAAGCTATCTGAATTCAACAGCCTTGGCTAATTTAGTAAATGCGGTTTCTCAGTAAAAATGGTCATTCTGCTCCCCAGCTGTGATTTTCTAGGTCATGGAACCATGTGCATTTCAGTTGTGACATGCAAAACTTAATACTTTGTCATTTTATGTCTATTGAGCTTGCATGGTTTTTGTCTTTTTTTTTTCGCTTGAGCTTATTGTTGTTGTAAATAACAAAATGTAAAAACATAATGTCACAGTGGGGAAAAAAAAGGGAGGTTTACAGAAAAAAGAAAATAATCTTTCACTTGTGATCAGTGTTGGTTTTGCCAAGTACTAATCCTTATAAAACAAGGAGGGAAAAAGTCTCAAAACTTTTGCTCTTGTGACATCTTCATCTATGGTTTTCAATTGCCTGTGTTTTAATATTAAAAAGTATAAAGTTGTTACATAGGCCCTAGAACCCTGAGCTCAATTTAAAGAAGGAGCAGATAATTTCAATGCTGTCTTCTCAGGCCATAAAATTCACAGATTATGAGTGTGAATAGCTGGAAGCAATGTTCTCTTTCTCTTTAGATTTAAATTCCACTGCTGTTCTTTTCATGATGTTATTCTTACACTTTTGAAAGGAAATAAAGGAACACTGGCTGTCACAGGAAAATTCTCTAATGCCTTACAAAGGAAACACACCTATTTCTCTTGTTCTTAGGATAACTAATTTGGAGGCTTTAAACTGTCTTTTGCATGCTGTTCTCATCTATTTGTAATTTATGAGTGCCTTTGTGATTGCCTTCCTTAAAATATGATTTTCTTCTGATGATAGCATAAAAGCTTTTCAAAACAGAGCACAGTCCATTTGACTGATGGTTATCTTGGCTATATAATGTAATGTTCAAAGCACAAGAAACAGAACCATGGTATGAAGCACCTTGCTTAGTAGTGTGGTGGAAGGATTATTTTCCCTGAATGCATTGCACAAGGAAGCAGTGGAAAAATCATCTGTTAATTTGAGCAACTTTTTGGAACCATTTTGTTTTTCCAGTCTCTGTGTTTTGAATGCTATTTAAGACCATGGAAAATAAATCTCTTACCTTGAAAAGGGGGTGGTTTCATCTTTGTCCATTATGCTCATATTCTTCCTCAGTCTGAAAGTCTTAAAAGTGATAGTGCTAAAGAGAGGAGCTTGGCAGCATGATGTTGTTTTGCAGGTAGTTCATGAACAGAGAAATACTCTTTTAGTTTTTTAAAGAAAATAATGTTATTCATTAACAAGTTCTCCCAAATTGCTCTTTGCTGTGTTGATCATACCTGCACAAAACAGTAGTCATGAAGAGCTGATCCCACAGGAAAACATCTGTGTCAAATCTGAGATCTCTGGTCACTTAACTCTGTCTCAGCTCATTTCAACATTTGTGTCACCTTACACTACAGCATGATCTCCAAATCAGAAGTATTGAAGTATTACAAGTTGTTAAAACATGCTGGTTTGACTCCTCAGGAAGTCTGAACCAAAAGTATGACAATGTGACCAGATCAAATTCTGTTTGTAGTTGTGCTGTAGCCTAAAATGTCTATCAGATTTTGTGGTTTAATATTCTTACTAAGTTATTCTGAACTTCATTATAAGAAATCAATGTTATGTTGCAGGCTTTCACAGTCAGAAATGTCTGTGGTTTGGTGCTTTTTCTTCACTTGCTATTTCACCCCTTTTTTTATTCAGACCAGACACATGAATGAATACTTTTCTAATTTAGCAGTTTACTATGCTTGAGTTTCCCAGCTTGTTTTTTGTATTCTTCCGGTAGAAAGATGAATTTTTTGTGAATCCCTGGCTTTCTCCTTGGAGTTGTTTGCAACTAATATCTTCCCTAGCTGTCTTTTCCTTGATGCGTTTTGGAAGGGGACTTAATTTTTAAAACTACTGTCATTTCCTCCTCTGTTCCTCAGTGGATTATTTCTCTTTCTTTTTTCCCTCTCCCCTTAACATGACGGGTTTAAATATTTCTTTCATGACAGTTCTTTTCCCAAGCTTTTTACAAAATATGAGAATATTTTAAACTTTTAAATACTCTCCAAATTATTATTCAAAGTGTATAAAATATAGTATGTCTCCATTTTGATAATTTTCTGATTTCTTTTCCTCATTTTATTTCCTGCTTGGGAGAAGTTGTGTTTGTTTAAATTTGAAAGAGCATATTTCCTGACCAGCTGCTACTGTTTTATTCAGGCCTTGGGAAGACTTGCTAATTATCTGTGCAAATATAGAAGTCTTGGTCCAGATGGAGTCAGTTCTCTGATAGCTGGCTTTTGAACCACAATGTGGGCTACCATCAGGTGTGAGCTTGCAGAAAAATGTATCAGGGATGTAGCTCAGGGTAAAGTTTGTATCTGCTGTTTAGGCATTATTCTTTATCCCTGGTGATTGCTTCATACCACAACTGCAGAAATGCGTATCCTATTTCATTTGTGTACTTATCTTTCTGTTCTGCTGGGTATATTTTGTAGTTTAAATTGCAGGGCATACTAAATTGGTACTGTTGTTTTTTCTATCTTTGTAGTTTTATAAAATACAAACAACTCATTTCTCTGTCTCCTTGAAAATCTGAATGGTAGATCTCTGGAAACTCAGCTAATCAGGGCAAAAATGAAAAAAATGAAACGCTTTGGTTCATTAATTGGAATGGAAAACTTGTAAAACTGCTTGTAATAAAGTCTTCTTATCTCCATCCCCTTGCCAGATCTCTGAAAATTCCCTTAATTATCATGTTACCTTCATCTGATATTTTCAATTATTTGGGGGAAAAGAAGAAAAAAATTTCCTTAGGGATTTAGTGTCCGCTTCTCAAGTAAAGCAAAGCACAGTAATGGGATGCCATGACAAACCTATTTGGATAAATGTCCTTAATAGCCACCAGTAACACATTTAATGACCTGAAATGATCATTATTAGTGATGGTTCTTGTAAGTCTTAGGGGATCATTTGTGCTGTTCACATTTAAGTGCCGATGAAGATTCCAGACCAGATGGGATTCTGAAGAGAGCACAGAACAGACTTCTCCAGAAAACAGAAAGTAGTAGGGCTAATTCCTGTTTTCTGATAATAAAAGATGTCATGGGAAATTATATTTGGGGTGTCTAAAGGCAAAGGAACATTCCAAATCTTGTTTTCATATCCTCGTTTTTAGCTTTCCCGCTTAAATTTCCCCCCGTGTGCTTAATTCATAGTATGTCAGATTTGTGGAGGTATATAGTGGCGTCTTAATTCAAGCCTAGTTGGAAGCTTTTAGTGGTTATTTCTGGGCCACCTGGAACATGAACTTTCATCTTCCTAAGCTGTATTTTAAAGGGGCTAATGGACTCATTTCCCAAAGTTTAATTTGACAGAATAGTGATTTTATCTGTTCTATCAATTAAAGCATAGACTATTTGCTATCAGTTAACAATATAATTCATGAGAAGTATTGTCACTGTTAAATGCATCATGCTGCCCGTATGGTGGCTATCCTTTCATTGTCTCTCTCTTCAAATATACTTTTTTTTATATTGGAGAACCTATTGCATCTGCTTAAAGTATGTTTATCAGGAATATAACACTGAAATATAACCAGAGACAGCCCACAGAGCTCTGATGTGTGTGGAGGCTTAATGTAGCAGAACAGAAAGCAAAATGGAATCACTGTCAGAATCACTAAAAACTTATTCTTTTCAAATTTAACTAAATAGAAAGCGTTGTTACTGCCATTTTAAATCAATAAGAACATTGTGACCAGTATATGTTCTCTTACCCTGAAAATCCATTTCCAGAGAGGATGATCCTACTTTGCATAACTATATACCTCAAAACAATAATTTGAAAGAATGTGTGTATTCTTTAACATCTTTCATGGTAGGGGGGAATATGGTTTTTAAGGTATGTTTATATTTTGTAGTTGAAAGCTTTCCACAAACATATTGTGGAAGTTTATTTTGGTGCCAGTCCTTCAGAAAGGCTTTGAAGTGAGCTTCCCAGCATTACATGTAAGTAAAAGGTAGTGCTGGGAACAGTAACATAGGGTTTTTTCTCTCATTCTTCTGAGTTTTTCCTGGGCCTTAACAATGACTATTGATGACAGTAGCTATCAAGTCTCTGTAGGTGCTGTATTATTCCCTTTCTGTTGTGTTATCAGTATGTGCTGTGTACTGACTATTCCTACCATGAGGTTCAGCCAAGAGTGACTGAGACTTGGCTGCTGAAGAACATGCCTGCAGTACAGGTCTCACAATTTCTGTCTGTGAACTTGGTGCTGATGAAGATTTATCAAAAGGGAGAAGGGTGCAATTAGAGGACTTCTCCCCTCTTTGAATGACTCTGGTTTTTAATAGGTTTTATGAGCTGGGCCGCATGCTTCAACTCTGTATTCAGGAAAATATATGAATCCCAAAGGAAAATAGAATTTGTAGTACTGAGCCTTGCAAAGGGATATGGGTAGCTTGGAGGCTCTCAGGAATATTTCACCCTTTTAATTTAACTCCTATGTTTTCTGAAAGGTGATCAGTATTAGGGAAATTGCATTGGGCTTTGGTGTGCCAAGCACTTTGATTTGTAACAACAACGTTCCACAGAAAACATTTAATTGAGTGTACTCAAAAGTTCTAAATATTTGAAGGAGTAAGCTGCTGACAAATTAAAATGAAATAATAATTGTGATGTTACCTTGATAGCCATTTCTGTACTTTTTTTTCTCAAGAAATCATCCCAAAGCACTTTGAGAAAATGAAAGCTACATCAAGTTGAGGCTTGTTTCAGGCCATGTGCCTGATTCTCCATCTGGAATCCTATTTTCAGGCAGCCTGTCTGGATTTTCCAAGTTATTCAGGCAATGAGGTACAAAGACCTGCATGCCCAGCTCCTGTAGAAGTGGAGAGCTGATAGCTTTGTCTGAGGTCAGACGTGCTGTAAATGGGCAAAGACCTCTGGAGAGCTCTACCACTGTACCTCATATTTAAGCTGTGTTCTGCCTTGGCAGTCGTTCAGTCATATACTGGGTTTTGCATATGCCAGGCCATTTGCACCATCTGCAGCACAAGACTCTGTTGAGTGAAGGAGGATGGGCACTTGGATAATTGATGTCAGTCCTTTTGGAGCAGGAACTGTTACTGAGGCAGAAAACTCAGGAAACTAAGATTTGGGCTTTTATGTCAACAAGAACAATGACAACTGGTGCTGTGTCCTGACCCTCAGTAACTCTCATTTAAATGCATGCACAAGGTGTAGAGTTTATAGGTAATTCCTCTAGAATAGTGATTGCATCTGTATGGGCACTGCAACTGTCAGTGCAAGGGGACCTTGCATCCTGAGATGAGAAATATATGAAATGAAGTATGTGCTGTATTGTCTTAACTGCTTGGTGTTGGAATGAGTGGCCCATCTTTGCAGACTGAGTACTTTATATATGCATTTGTCAAAATTAATCTTGCGGCTACTGCATCTTAGGATGTTCCTTTTTGGATTCTAATAAATGCAGTCCCCAGGGCTGACTGTGGTGGTGGTGAAATGACTGACTGCAGTGCTTATCATCGTGGCACAATAGCAAATACTTCAGTCTGGCAGTTGTCATTTTCCTTATCCCTTTTGCCAGGAAGGGTAAAATTCAGTTAAAAAAAAAAAGGCAAAAAACCCCAAAACAAAACAAACCCAGAAAATAAAACAGCTCTGTGACAGCTGTATTGTTATGGCTTGACTCTAGACCCTAAACCTCCATCTCATAGCACAAAATATTCCCTCACAGATCCAGATGTGGTTCAGGCAACAAAAGAAAGTCTCAGACAAATAGGGATAATGCTCAAAATATTCTAGCGTTGATACAGACAATCTGATTGGACACTACAGAGTAAATTAAGGCCAAAAAATGTGAGTTTGGTCCCAATAAGAAGCAGAAGAGCTGTACAGTGCTAGTTCATTGCTCATTTTACAGTGAGCTTAACACTGTAAAATTTGAGAATTGCCAATGTACCATGTTCTTCATGGATTAGGTACAAGCATAAGCTGAATTAGTCCACAACCCACCCAAGCTATGCTGAATTAAATTCACTGAACTATCATGCTCACTAAGAAGTGTTATTTTTGGGTTTTTTGTCAGCCATAAGCTGTTTACAGAAACTTGCCAATTTAGGCTCACATAGAAAGTTATCTTTCAATTACAGTTTGGGAGGAGGGTGATGGTGGTATATGGTCCAAAAATTTTAGAAATACCTAATACTTTTTTGGATGATGCTATTAAAATGTTGCTAACTCTATACTGCCTGTGGAGTTAAATTACCTCTTTTGAGATATGAAAAAAAGGTATTGTGGTCACTGAGGAATCCAGATTCATAAAATCTCTCCTCTAGCTGTGATTTTTTTTTTTTTTTGAAGTTTCTTTCAGAGATGAGCAAAGCAACAGCTTTTGCAGCACCTGCCACCACCCAGCAGGCCAAAGGCAGAGGGTGAGCAGATGGGTCTGGAGCCCCGACTGGGGGCATGGATGTAAGTTCTCAGGCTTCAGTCATGCATCACACAGACATCTAAGTCCAAACAGAAACAGGCTCCAGCTGTGGCTGTGTTGTCCTAGCAGCAGCGAGAAAACTGTATGTGATTGTGCAGTGCTTTGACTTATCAACTTCTTCAGTTTGCACTTCACCTAAACTGAAGAGAAAAGCACGAATATATATATACACACAGAGAGATGCAATTGTACATTTGTCTGTACATATACACACATCTATTCATGTATATGTATGTACAAACACATTGCACACATAAATCTGCATCATCAGAAAGTATGGATATCTTATTTTGTGATCAGAATACACTACTTCAAATTTTCATCCACACTGTTGTGTAGGAAAGAAATAGAATCAAACACAGAAAGAGGTGAAGAGTTCGTGTTCAAATGAAGGATCCTGATATGATGGCAATTTTCTGCATCATACTGCTAGTCTAAGAACCTCTGTAAAATATCTTTCTATAGAATACCCAAGGATTACATTAGTGTGTTTAAAATATCGTTTAATGAATCCTGATTCTTTCTGTATGAAATCCAGGAGCATTAACAGATAGTTCTATCATATTGCATCCTATGTTTTGCAAAGAAAAAGGTGAAATTCAGCTGGCTGCCTTCTCATAAGCTTTCTAAATTATCTATAATTTTAAGCATTTAGTTTGTGGGTGAGTTTGGATAATTAAAGCATATTCCATTAGCTGAAATGCATAAGCATGGCTACCTGCACAGCTGTGTTCCAGGAAAAATGGTTTTTCACTTCTGTCAGGAGCTCTTCCTTTTGCAGAGGACTTTTCTAGAAACAAGAGCACTAGAAGAATATGAATATTTGAATATCCCTATCAATTGTTATTTATCCATTACAGCCATTTTTTTTTTCCAAATACCTCATCATTTTGCTGTGGTTTTAGTTACACTTGCTTTCTGCCTTTATAGGATATTTTTTCAAGAGTCCCTATTTGAGGAGACAAGGACTTGAGAAAATGAGAAGAGCTGCTCTGGCTTTGTGTTATAATCTGTATATATAAATATTTTACCTCTTTTTCATTATTCTGATCATTATTGGAAAGCTGTCTTGTACCACTTTTAGCATGAAGATGTCAATAGTTCCTTTAGCAGTAGTTTCTCAAAAGACGAAGCTGATATTCCTGTCCCTTTTATCTCCCAATATGGATCAATCTGTGGCCCCAACAAGAGCCAGTAACGACCTATGTGCATTGCTTCCACCCTGAGTTAGCAGGATGTGGAGCTATATGAGAGAAGGTGAAAGAGATTTGCCCTGGAATATTTCTCATTTCAAAAGGTAAGAATTATTATCCTTGGAGCTGGTTAACACCTTGTGGAAGTGTCAAATAAGTATGGCTCACCAATCTGAGCAAGTGCAAAATGTTTGAACTACATTGGCTCTTTTTCCCAAGCTACTCCTACATTTTTCCTGCTTTGTTTAGACACAGGATTTTAACAGCAGAGAAAGAAGGACTTTCTTTGCCCCTCGGCATTCTACTCTCTCTTCTTGTGCTGCTGCTTCAGTTCCTTAAAAGTCTCTAGACTGTAAAGTGCAGTCATGGTCTTTCAATACAGTGTCCTGTGAGAATTTAAAAATAAAACAAACAAAAACCCCACAAACAAACAAACAAAAGAAAAGAAAGAAAACTTGGAAAACTTGATGACCAGTTCAGTTCTATGGCTTCTTAATGATTCCTGGGAATTTCAACAAGAGATGAATGGAAACACTGATGGTTTCAGGAGGCTTTCCCATCCCAAGCAGAAAGAAACCAGGGTATTTTAAAGGTTTCTGCTGGGAGGTGGAAGCTGTACCAGAAGACTTAACAGTTCAGTGGCAGGGTTACTCACCTAGGATATGGGGTCCGAATTGCTATTAGACACTGGGCTTACCTATTCCCAGGTAGCTACCCTCATGTGATTATCAGGGTCTTCTTACCCATGTTCAGGCCTTTGAGGCATGAGCAGTTTTCTAAAGCAAACTTTGTTCTGGAAAGCTGTGTTTCCATATGTGCTTAGGTTTGACAGAATGTTATTAAAAATAAAATCTTTCCCTCCCCCGATTTTCCACTTAAAAAAGGAATATAAGGGTTGAATATTTCCACCGAGCATACCAAAATACTTGCAGGATGACACAGTTAGAACTCAGCCTTCAGGAGAACTAAAATCATTGAAGTAGCTCAGTCCAGTGGGCAGCACTGGATGTATCTTTGCCCTGCACAGGGCAAGAAGGAAGAGCAGCACAGCCAGTTCAATGTCACTGCATTTGGGCTACTTGGTGCAGGTCAGTCAATGCACCCCGGGATGATGGCTCTGTTCTGGGGGACTCCTGCACTATCTGCTCCCTCTTGGGGCATCTCTAGCATCTCACCATCTTGCTCATTAGAGAGAGGCCCATAATTGTTAGTTGAGTCAGTAAAACACTTGAGCCTGGACATTACTTGGGCATCAGGGCAGAACTGAGCAAAGCATACTGAAGTGCTTGCAGACCTCCCAGTTGTCATAAAGTTTCCCTTGACCAAAATGACTTGTTCTACCCTTTTGTGGTATTCAAAGCAGGTAGAAAAGTGACTACTTATAACACCATGGAATGGCTGCTAACTCTTCTTTGCCCTGTCTCAAAATTCATGGTTACATATTTTCTAACTGCACCAATTTGCCACAAACCTTTACAACGATGTAGAATATAAAGCACATATGAAACAGTGGGACTAAATCAATCTCAAATGATTAAAAATTATTATGATAAAAGTTTACATTCATATGAGACACTTAAACTGGAAATGTGTAGCAAATTATGCAGGCAGGAGAAATGTCTGTATGCAAATGGCAGTGCAAGTAAAGGAAGCTTCCTCCCTGCACAGACTTGGTTTCAGAAAGGCCTTATATTTTTGAGGTGGTTGCTGTTTACTAGCCCACAGTACACATAACTACCCCTGCTGTTTGCCAAGATGCAAAATCTAAAGCAAAATCCTAACCAGTGTGTGGGGGCAAAGAAGAACTTTCCCTTTGCCCCAGTGCAGCTACAGCAGGATCTCCTCTCACAGCTGCCCATCTGTAGTGGTGCAAAATTCGGGTTTTTCCAATTGCTTGCATGTTTGTAGTGGTTTGTTCCTGTTTGTCCCAATTCCCCCCCACTCCTAAGCCCTCCTGTTGGTATCACCTTGATCCTGCTGTCAATCACCCTGTTGGAGTCAAAAGATTTTAGGCATGGAACCCCTGATTTGCCAAGGTGATTAGGTGTCACCTACACCTATTGTCTTTATAATACTGTATTGGCCAGTGGTTCCTGCCCTTCCTGTCTGGAGGCCTGCCCCCTGGGTACATAACCTGGGGACAGGAGATTTTCGCCCTCTTTCCACGTGGCCTCTAGGCCCTCTCCGCCTCCCACCTGCTCTGGAGAGATACCTGGAGAAATAAACCATCTCAAAACCACGTGGGGAGCCGCTCTTTACTCAAGCCTCAATCACGCTTCAGCCAAGGACTCAGTTCCTCCAAACCTTTGACATATAGAATTCCCGGGGCGAGCTAGCCGGCAAGTAGCAGCCCCTGGCTAAGGGTTTTCTATACCCATCCACCTTCCCAAATTTATCCTGGCCTCTCTCCATGTCTCCCCCAGTAGATTGTGGGGCAGAAGCATGACTTGTTTTCCATGTACAAGCATGTTTAACTCGGAGCTGCTCTGAAGAGGGATTTGCTCCCCCAGTGCCCAGCCTGAGGACCTGCCTGAGCTCAGTGGCTTGGAGGAGTTTATGATATCCTCAGTTTCCATGACCTCTTCTGCTCTCCTGTGTTTGTAAATAGTGCTGTGACTCTTTTCCTTTACTGTAGGACACAAGGATGTTTTGGTGCTGTACCTTCAAATAGTTGTAGGTGAATATCAAATAGTTGTAGGTGAATATCTGATGGAAATGCCTTGCTCATTTGCACTTCTCACACGAGTTTTAATTCCCATGAAAAGAAATCAAAGAAAATGCTCTGTGGAAAATAAATTATAAAGAATGGGCAAGGGACGTAGTTAAAATATTTGGTTAATAACAGTAAATCAAACTTAAATACCATCTTCCTGATGCTACAAGGTGAAATTTTCTTCCCCCTTTCCCTGGATTCCTTTCTAGAGATGTATTAAGATTTGATATTTGATTTTGAAATTTTGTTTTATCCAACTTTTTGGGGGTGGTGGGGGAGAAGTTAGTGGGACGCTGTGATGTCCTGCTCTCAAAACCCAAAATTAGGTTTAAGAAAGGTGGGTGAGGGGTGCATACGTGCTCATATACACCCAAAGACATTCCAACTCTGCTGTTACCTTAACAGGAAAATACAAGTCTCTCTGTTGTGTTTATTTATTATTCTTATCTTTAAATTAATAAATAATTAATTTTTTAAAAAGTAGCTAAAAAATCAAGGTACTCTACTATTGTAGGTAACAATTATTTAATGGTGAGTAGCGCTGGGTCTGAGAAACTTTGCTTCTTATGAATATATCCACATTTTTAGGTATCTATCATTAATAAGAGGTGGTTTAGGAAGGTATTTATGTTAAGTTCATAGGATTTAGTGTGGACTTGGCAATCCAGTATCTGCTTTGGATTTATTTCAAGCAGATGTTCAGCAGAGAGAAGAGACTGACATGTCTGTAGTGGTTCCATAGCTGAATTATTGTTAAAATCCCAGCACTGGCACGTCTTTAATTTAATACATGTTTTCAGCACTGACTGTGGTAATAAAATCTGAAATGCCTCATTCTCCTTTCATTAGTCAAGAGAAAAAAAGAGATCTGTATCAATATGAACAGAGGTGTTCCTGACCAACATGAAAGCATCCTTTTATGTAACAAAAAAGACTAATCTTGTTGTTCTAACAAGCTATCTATTGCAGGCTGTTTCTTTTCAGTCAGATGTTGTGCTATGACATAACTCTTCGTGCCCTCAAATGGGTAATTGCCTAAAGTTGAGTTTCCAAAGGACCACACCTCACTTCTGAACTGAACAGCTGAACACACAAGAGAGACAAAAGATGATGAAAATGTCTTGGATCTGGAATTTAGGAAATTAATAAAAACAGGATCAAAATCATGAGTTACAGACTGCAAAACCTATCTGGGTTTCAATGACAGAGGCCCGCCCTGCACTTGAGTGAACAGACAGCCTGCCTGGCTGGGGCAGGCAGCTGGGACTGCAGAGGGCAGGCAGCATCAAGGGCTGGGGCACAGAAAGCCCCCAGCATGGATTCTGCCTCAGGCAGGGGCTGGGGCTGCTCAGCATCTTGATCTCTCTTGGGATGGGGTTGCCTTTCCCAAAGCTGAGTTGTTAATGCTAATGCTGAAAGGGACTAATGCCACCTCCCTGTGCTGCTTTCTTTTGACAGGTATTTCAGATTGTTTCAGCTGCTTGCCAGACATGCATTTTCTTTTAATTTAAAGGTACCTCCTGAAACAATGGGATTGAGCTGACTTTCACAGAAGACAGGTTTGAAATCAGTGGGAAATATCTTTACTTAAAGATACTTACACTTTGTGAGTCTGCAGAAGCTAAAAGTTAATTTTTTCCTAGTGTCTGAAAGGGGATTATACCACTATATTTTATAGTAGAACCTTCTGTAGGGGGTCAAACATCTGCTCAATAGAGCAGGCCCACCACCAGGAGCGTGTCTGATTAATCCTGCTGTGCTGTGAAGGGGCATCAATTCTATCAACCCCTTTGGACCGTCTTGCATTTTTTCAACCATTATCTGCTGCTAAGTTACTGTAGTAAGAGTTGATAGAACAGTAGGTTTGAAAATAAAAGGGGTTTTTAAGGACATATATATTTGTGAATTTGCTACCTTAGCATCTAGTTTTAGGATTTACCTATTATGATGCAGGATGGGGAGTCATAATTTTGATGAGCTCTAATTACACAGGTAATGTCAGTACAGTTATCCATTTATGAATGCTTTGATCACTTGACACACAATAATGCTCAGACTTAATGCTTTATGCAGTACAATAAAACTCCATCTCTTGATGTAAGAATATACACCTCGAGAAGGTTAACTTAATTGCTTTCAGAAACAAAAGAAAATTTAAACTTTGGGGCTAATTAAATTCTCATCTGCAGTTGTAAATTATTTTAACTACACTATAGAGAATGTAAGTAGATTTTATCTGCTTTTCATTAGCAAATAATATCATATAAGCACAGTAAAATCTTCCAATGAGACATTTTCCATTAGCAATAAAAATAATCCATTGAACCTTGTTATGTTTTAAATTATTTACTATAGTGGGAGCATGTGCAAAAGTCAGAATTATAAATGGGCACAACTATCCAAGCAAAGAATGATAACATAGCTAGAGAAGCATTCACTGTAATTTTGTTTCTCTTAAACACATCTCTAAAAAATTGCTTTATCAAAAATATAGGAAGTTATTATTGGCTTGACACTGATAAGACTGAAAAAAAAGATTAATTGTGAGCCATGGTCATCTGGGAGAGTAAGGAAACATGTAGCCATAATAACACTTGTCTATAATATTTTTAAAAGTTCTAAGTAATCCTGCCAATTTAGAGACTCAAATGGTTAAAAGCTGTCTTTTTTTTCTAAGGGAGATAAAAAGAAAGAAACATCTATGATGACTCACATACACAAAACCTAATTAAAAAAAAAAATAAACCAGACAGAAACAAATGCACAGCACACTGTGACATCCTGCTCTATTGCAGCAGAAGATTAAGTCTCCAAATTGCTTTGAGCTCTTCTAGAGGGAGAACACAAACAATATGTCGATGTTTTGGTGAGTCACTTCCTATAGATAGGCTATATTCTCATCACATGGTCTGTCATTAGCTGGGAGAGTTGGAAAATGATAACACTTTTGAGATATGAGTGTCCAGTTTGGCTGCTTGCAGGAATTCTAGGTCTGACTTTTCTCTTTAGGTTGAACCAAACTTGCACAACTGTTTAACTTACAAAAGGGGTGTTTTCATTCTAGAAGGAGAATGGCTTGTGTAAAAGCTTATGGAAAGGCTTTGTCAGAAAGCACTTTAAAAGAAGCCTATAACTAGGTCTTTGGATCCAGAGAATTACTCATTACTGGTACTAGGAAATATTTGATGTGAAGATTTTTTTTTGGCCCTTCCTTGTTTACATTCTTTCCCTATGCATTTTTTATTTGTTGGATTTTTTCAGTCAAAGGTCTGAGAAGATTCAGTGCTCGAAAGAAAGATCGAAAGTATGTAGTTCTGAAGTTTTATCACAAATATCCCATCACGCTGTCTTTTTAAATTTGCCTTCTCCAGAAACTATTTAAATTTCTGAAATTTTCAGTAGGACTCACAAAGAAAAAAACTATTCTAGTCATCACTGTTGCTGAAGGAAATTATAAAATATAAGCAAAGAGTATCGTTAAAGTTAAAATTGAGAACAAGAAAATTGTAATTTAAGGCAGTTTTGTAATGCGGAGATTTTGAAGTATACATTTTGAAGTTCTGCATTGTCAAAGCATCTTTTGTCAAGTCATGCTTAGCAAGAAACAAAGCAAAACAAAAATGTTGGTAAAACATACTTGCTGGAACTTCATGTAAGTGTGCTCCTTCTGCTGCTGAAATTCTTGTTGAAGGGTTAGGGGTTTTTTATTCCACTGATGAGAATAATTGGTATAGAATAAATGTTAAACATTAGAAAGACATAATTCTTGACACTCCTGGTGTCCAGTAGAGACCTACAGGTTCTCACCTACAGGGACTTGTGGCTATAGTGGAAAGGGCTTCTCCCTATATTCTTGAAATTTAAGTTGTGCATAAACAATTTTAAGGGTTTTTATGGGAAGGAAAGATAACTAATTTTTTTTTCATTCTACAGCCCATTACGTTGTACTGAAACTGTCAAAATTTTAAATGTGTGGATGCTTTGTCTTTGTCTACACGTGGCTTTTCAGGAATCTCCCTTTTTCATATTTTAAGGTTTAAAAAGCAAAGGTATCATAAATGACAAACACATGGTGGGACAGAAATAATAACAATACTGTCAAGGCAACACACATTTTTCATGACAAAACATTAACGTTTTAGTATACAGCAGTAACATTTGTGATTATATTTTTATGTACATGCTATGACACGAATTTAGTTACCTTTGCAGAGATGAGCTGAACTGTGAGCACAAGAATAATCAGTGATATTTGAATTGAATCTAGAAAGGTTATTAAGTTAGATTTACATTTCTGTAGAAATTTGAGTTCATCTTTTCCTCTAATATCTGAGAATATTCAAACATTTATGTATAAATCCTAATAATAGCCTTCTGATGTAGGAAAATAGTGTCATTTTGCCTGAAGAAGGGCAACTGGCAAATTGAAAGATTCAAATGTTTTCATTAAGGGCCTCATCAAGATCAATGCTGCTTTTACCTATGAGGTATTGTTGGTACAGATACAAGTATTTATTAGATTGAGTAAATCCGTATATTTGAGAGATCTTCTCCTTGGATGAACCTTTTCACAAGGGGCTGCTCTGAAGATGAAGTACCGATAAGAAATTGCAAGGAGCTGTGGACAGCCATTCATTATATAGGTATTTCAGGCTACAATTGTTAGGAATAATTCAGCTTTATTGTTTTTTTTATAAATTTTAACTTATTTGTGTTGATAGAGCAATGTGTTGATGCATTAAAATAGCTGGCGACCTGGAACTTGGTGTCACATCAATGGCAAAAGGAAATTACCTCCTTGTTGGTGTATAGGCTAAGCTAATGGTTTTGTCTAGCATCTTCCCTACTGACCTGCTTGTTGGCTGTGATGAAGTCAGATACCAGGAAAACGTGATATCCCTCACATTTTCTTCTTTGAGTTACATGCATGTGGCTTAGAATGCCTGTCTGCTTAGCTGTCAAAATTCAGATCCCATGTTTCACCTGCAAGTGCCCCGGTAAATCCACTTGAGTAACTAGAATAAAAAAAATGAAGGATGGAACTCTTCTCTGTTTGACACAGCCTGTAGCTGAGTGTTCACTCTGAACGGATACTGAGAAATTAGACATTCTCATTTTCTCCTTCCCTTCTGTTTCACAGTGAAATGTGTTGGCTAGGAAGCCACAGCGAAAGGGCTGCTAACCTCATGAAAAGCTTTCAGAAATGTCCCTATGCTAAATCAGGAGGAAGTCAAGACCTTTAAGCTTGTTGTGAGAAATTGGAGACAGCAGCCTAGTGGAAGAACTACCACCTGAGACTGGGAACAAGAAGAGTTAAATTAATTGCTTAAGAGTCAGGACTTGGCAAATGTTACTTGAATGACAATAAAGTAATAAAAAGTGATAAAGTAATGCCCTTCACCCAGGGTCATTGGCTATCTGAAGACAACATGATGTGCCTGATTCATTCCTACCTATGCTTAAGATATTTTCTGATGCAAATTTCCATCTAGAAACATCCAAAAATTATGTTTGGCATCATAAAATTTTCTCTAAATATTCCAGTGAAAATTTTGCATGCATTATTTGCATTATTGTTTACTTCCTGTAAAAAGACTATCCTAGTACAAGATCTTTCCCCCAAGCAAATTGATTTTATTTTCATTTCAAAGGACTAGAATCCAGTGTGTGGCTTTTTCTTTTCCCTGGTTAGCTTGCTGTATGGTTTTTTAATGTATCCATTATTTGACTGATCTTGAAGTGGCTACAGAATTATTTGCTCATCACACAGATGTCCATGGAGGCTCAGTAGTCTGACTTTGATCACATACTGTAACGTGTTACCTCAGCAATAGACTGGGGACCATGGAGTTTCCCTTCTACACTGAAAAATTCATTAAGCAAGAGGATGGAGGCAGCCTAATCTTTTAATAATAGTCCTCTTAGACTCTGTTACAGACAAACTCTATTAAGGAAGAAATGCTTATGATGAAGATGAGGCATAACCTGATCAGAGTCCGAAGCCTGTTCTCTGTGCTGAACCCTGGGTGTACCAAGCTAGAGCAAAACGACTTCATGTCTCCAGGATGTGCTAGGGCCTTCTCCTGACAGTATTATGTTGAAATAGTGACTGCACTTCTGAATAGCATGTTTCCTTATGACTAATGTCTGGATAGTTCTCTCTCTTCTCTTAACGTGTTTCTCTTGCTTGTTTCTTACCTCTCAGATCAGATTCCCAGCTTAACTGGACCAGGTATAACTCTACTTAACAGGCTGAATGTGCTAATAGACATTTCATAGGGATAATGCCTAACATGTTATAGTCAAATACCAATATCAGAATCAAAAATAAATTAATAACCTCCTTTTCACTTGAATCATAGTTTGATTGGTGTTACTAGCAATGCCAATATTTTACTAAGATTTATTTGAGCTTCTAAGGAGCAAGATGTGAGGGACAAATAAATTTTTTTTCAGAGTAACAAAGAAATTATTTTAGAACTTACAGAAATCCCCTTTTTCTTTTTTTATCCATGCTTTAAAAAGTTATTTTAAGTTTTATTCCTTTCAGTGTGGAAAATAATCTCCATAATTACTGTATGTTTATCAATGCTTGCATCTGCGAATGCTACCAGGTGCTCTTTAAAGCACATTTAAACTATTCCTACCCACAAATGTCAGACTCCTACGTAGAGTTGACATCCTGCTGTAAATCCTGGCCCTCTTGTCCCTCTGAGGGGGACTTATGACTGCAAGAGCACAGTCAGAGCAGAGGAAGTGTTCCAGCCTGAGCGCTGGCAAGGCGAGCGGGAGCAGCAGAGGACACGGGGAAGCCGGTGGCTCAGCCCTGGAGAGGGGCCGTGCAGGGTGGGAAGCAGCAGCAGAACTGCCAGCAGCACATTTGAAAGCAGAATAC
Organism: Cyanoderma ruficeps; assembly: GCA_008694505.1. Taxonomy (NCBI): domain Eukaryota; kingdom Metazoa; phylum Chordata; class Aves; order Passeriformes; family Timaliidae; genus Cyanoderma; species Cyanoderma ruficeps. The sequence goes on along the minus strand of VZDJ01000090.1, from coordinate 10,935,527 downwards.
AGATATGTTTGTACATGCCTTCCTGACTTCTGTCTCCTGACCTCCCTTTCCCCATCCGCCCATGCTGGAATTACCATAACCCGCTTTCAGGGCAGACACTTCCTCTCTCCAGCTGGCTAGTCATTTCAGGAGAACTTCATTGTATGAATGCAAAGTTAGTAAAACTCTTCCTTATTTTCACTTCCCCCTCCTGCTGCCTTCCAGCTCCTGTTCTAAAATTTGGCAGCCCTAAAATTGTGACACCTTTTCCCTAGCCATGTTGTGCTCCCTTTCTTACGGCTCTCATTTGTTCTATGGTGCTGCACTCAGCAAGCAAATAAGTTTTTCTAAGAGTTTTCTTTTTTAAAACCTGAAATTGTCACCACCAGTTTAGCAGGTCATGCCTTCAATAGCACTAGTTGTCATGAGTCACAGAGGTTCAGTTCTAAGAAGGAAATATAGTGGTAGTATGGAGCAATTAATGTTTTTCAAATATTTATTTACGACCAGCATTTTAAGATCTTGTGTGCTTGTGCCTCTGTCTGTTTATGGATGCAAATCTCTTCTCCAGTTTTTTCTATTTCATTAACATCTATAAGCCTCAGAAATCCTTTAGCAAGCCCAGGATCCTTTAGTTATATACACTCGGGAAAAAAATATATCCATTGAGGAAATCAACATGAGCATAGCAGAATTCTGCAAACATTTTACTTGTTACGATTTGGTTTTCTGGATGTTTATTGAAGGGAGTATGAATGTCAGCTGTTGGAAGTACATATGGGAATTTTTCATCTCATAAGGCTTCTGTTCTAATTTTTATTATTAACCTTAATTCAGAGGGCATGTACATGTTTAGGTGATGCAGATTGGACTCCTTTTTCCCGTAACTAGAAACATTACTGAGGTAGCAGCTGCTGTAACATTTTCTGCAGCAAAATTCATGCAGAAATGTACAACATATTAACTAGTTTATTTCAATAGAAGTATATAGGCTTTTTGCTGAAGACAGATAATTCTTAAAATAAAATTATACACACAAACACATGTACATACGTACAAATGCTTACATAAAAATAGTGTAAAAGCAAAACCAGCCGTGGCGATTTCCATTTCCAAAGTAGAATTAGAATCTATAAGTAAATCAGCTTGGCCTTATAGATGCTACTCCTGAAGTAGCCCAGCAACTTAGTAAATAGGGAGAACATGAGTGTAGAAAATGTAAGGAAATGTAACCTAACTGCCCAAAATTAAAAAAAACAAAACCATTTTTTTATTTGGACATCAAGCACTCACCCTAGGAGCAACATCAACAATTTTATATCATGCTTAGAACCAGCAACTCAGCAGCAGAGCATCACAAGTAACTGTGTACAATATGTTTTTCCTCCAGTAAATAAGTCAATGAGAGAATAAATAGCATGGCAGGAAAAAAACAGAGTGAGGCATATTTCCTTTTGAGACACAAGCTCATCCTTTTCATAAAAAAAAGAGGGAATTAGGGTAGGAGAAAAATGTGGAACATCCTACTGCTGAATAAATGCCTTAAATATTTGTTACAAACAATGTTAAAGCAATCACAGGAAATGTGGGGTTCAGATTGAGATATTCATCTTTCCAGATGTACACCCAAGAGAAATTTTTTATGAATTATATTGTTTTTTGGGGGTTTAAGTCTGATGTAAAGAACCTATATTGGCTTATCAAAAGCAGACTGAGGTTTACCCTTAAAACAAACAACACAAAAAATAAAATTAAAGCTCTCATAGACTGCAGTTAACTTGAGAACTTTATCTGTTATTTTCTAGACTGTAAGCTGAGGGAAACAACAGGTATTCAGTGTTTAATCAAAACTTAGGTATAGCATGTTAAGCTGACACATCTGTTTTGAAATCAAACTAGACAAACATTCATCTGTCTGTTTATCCTTTGTTGACTTCTAGACATTTTTATCCGTATTTCTAATCAGACTCACTTTGATGATAAATATATAAAAGTTGCTGGTCTTGTATCTGTGACAATGGCCTGAAGATGCGTCAGCATCCCGACAAAGAAACAGTTAGTATCTCTTATTTAGACCATCTGAAGAGAAAAAAACCCCACACCAGTTTTTGGCCTCAACAGAAAAGCTGTATAACTAAACCTTAAAACGGGATGAATGCCTTTGTTTTACCTGTGTTTTGCAGGAGATAAAAATCTCCTGCAAATTGTCAGCTCTGCTGGTGAGTAGACCTACTTGAGCCTGAGAGTGTGCTTGTTTTTTCCAGCAGGTCCCATAGATGCACACCATCTATGCCTCACCAAGCTTGTCTCCTTAGATATAAATATTTAAAGGGAAAAGATATTTTTCTCTGACATTTTATTAATAATCACATAGCACTTGTATATCGTCCTTAAGATACTAGGAAAATATTAATCCTCTCAGCTGTCAACAGTGGTTGCATTTTAGGTCAGAAAATGCAAACAGAAGGGGAAAAGTGTGCTACCACAGGCTCAATGAATTGAATATCATCAATTCTTGATTCCAGTTTGTCCTTAGTTTATTGCACACAGCCCAAGCCAGCAACAGTGAAAAGCCAGTTTCCTAAAAATAATCACGCAGCCAAAAATACCAAGGCACAAAATGCAGTTGGACTCCATACTTGAAGAGGGTAAAAGAGTCTGTGTTACATCTATAGAATCTTGATCCTTTTCCAGAGTACATATAGGAGATTTAAGTTCCTAATTAAGGCAGTTCTCCACAAGCTTCCTTTATATAGTATGCATCCTTCAAATGAGTAATGGCAAACCTAAATCAGAAAAAGAAAAGCAAAAATCTATTATCTGTGTTCAGCTACTAAAAGCTCTATTCTGCAAACATTATTTCAAATTATTTCATGTATTTATTATTTTAATGAAATATAGATTATAAATTTTGTTAGCATTTGTCTACTTTAATTTGTGTATTTGCTAGTTTTCATTTCTATCACAAGGATTCCCTTAGTCTCTCAGCTTACCAAACAAATGCTTTTAAAAATTCTCAAGTGACCTGGCTGCTCAAGATGGCCTCTTGAAGAGGAAAGTAGGTGTTCTCTAGTCTTCCAGTTGGGAGTGGGGGTAAATCATCAAGGCAAGCTAGATGTTGGGGGGGTTTCTGCCAGTTACTTCTGTTTGACGGTCATCACAAGATACTCAATATCTGGGTATTTGCTAGTTATTGTTTAAGAGCATTGTTTAACTCCAAATGTTAGTGGGGTTGATGCAGAACTTCTCCTGAGCCATGAGGACTCTGGTAACAGTGCTTTGAAATTGCCAGGGAGTGTTCAGTGAATGTGGTAAAGAAGCAATGAATCCAGGGAAGGGTGCTCATTTGAGAGACAAGCCTGTTCATCAGGCTGATACCATATCTTTCCTTAGACATTACAGTACCATACTACTTTGGTCAGATAGTGAATTCTACATGAATATAGCAAAGGAAACATTCCTAGAAGTCAGGAATTAGTCTTCTGATCTATTTCCATCATCAGAAACAAATGACAATAAAGAAGTGAACGGTCTCAGTAACACAGGAAAGCTTTTTCAAGCCTATAACTAGGTCACAACACAAATGTTATCTGGGAATTCTCTAATTTGTAACTATGGTCTCAGAAAACATTTTCTAAACTTTGAGGCAGCTATTCATTAAGCTCAACTTTGGACCATCTGCAAGTGAATTATACATATGTCTGGGACTATTTGCTCTTTATCACAAGGTGTGTGCTCTCAAGTCATGTGACCATTTTTCATCCTTTCATCTTTAAAGAAATTATACTGGATCAGAGCAGGTGGATAACAGCAGATCAACACCCATTTCTCTCAACAAGTTTGATTAACTAGGAAAGAATTCAGGGTGGAGTTGAGGGAGACCATGCTTACCACTGCGAGTTTGACAAAAGGATGAAAACCCTTTAAAAAAATGAAATAATCAGTTCCTTAAAACATACTGTGTGTCTTTCTTCAAAAACAAATATTTACTTTACTTAGAAATGTAAATAATTAAAAAAATGCTTTCTGCCTGCTGTCAAAAAACCCAACACAAGAACAACAATTAAAAAAACCCTAAAACCTCACAAACCCATAAAGGATAAGGTCATATGGCTCAAACAGCTGTCTCTATATTGAAATTGCCACGTCATAGAATAATTCTAACATTTTGGAGAGCAAAGCAGCTTTTTACACCATGCTTCTGTTTATACATCAGGCTTTCATTAAATTCTCTTTCCTCCTTAATTTTTCACAGCTTTCTGCCACCACTAGAAAACCTGATCATCTTAATTTGCTCAAATCCTTTTCTTACCCTTTTTCCCTCAAAGAAAACTTCTCGAAGTCTATTCTTTTTGCTGGGAGCTTACTTGGCAGAAGAGAAAGTCAGTTGTAAGAAATAGCATAAGTACTTTCTAGGAGTCAAAGTGGTTGCTGGTCCCTCTTAACTCTTTTAGAATATAATAACTTCCTTACTGTGAAACAGGTTTAAGTGGTGGTACTAGTAAGATGGTTTCATGTTCACATATTTAAATGTTTGAAGCTTTCTACTTTTACCATTTCTCTTTGCCTTGAATGTGTGTTTCTTTCTTAATTATGATTTTACCTATTAAGTAGCACCAATGGCCCATCAGCTCTAATATCTTCTCTCTCACAAACATCTGAGCTTGGTGCTTCAGAAAAAAGTGAAAAGTCTATGTTGCCTTTGAGATGCCAAGACATACTCAGAAGGAACAGGCATTTGACTTTGGTGTCCACAGTCCTTAGCCAGCTTTGTGAAATATCAGTTTAGGATTTCTCTTGCCCTAGTAAAAATAATATGCATTAAAGATACTGAGAGTAATCCATCACCTTGTAAATTCATAAAAAGTTGGATGAAAGAAACAAAATATAAGCTGACTTTTAGGGGATGAAATTGTAAAATGCCTTTGTGTTTCTAATTAGAATTCAATAGAAACTGGGGTTTTTGTAGTTTATGAACTTATAGTTGTTTTTTGTACTTTATATTATTTGTAAGTGCTCTCAAGTGTTGCAAATCTGTAATCTGTTTTCCTTAGTTTACAAAAAATTTGAAACACAGCCTTTGCTTTGTGAAGGATTTTCTAAGAATTATATTTAACCTTTATTGTATTTAGAAATTGACCACCACAGCTAAGGGAATTACTGCTTGTGGAGTTACAAGTATTAACTCTCTCTTTTGGGAAGCACAAATTCATGAAGAGTATCCCATATATAGAGAGCTTTGCAGGTATTTCAATATCAGAATTTGATGTAGCGTGATGTTCAGAAACATATTCAGAAACAGCATTATTATCTGGATTTGTTTTCATAGCAGAATTTTGTAAATAACATTTATTCTGAAATTATTTGGTAAAATGCAGCCTAGGTACAGCAAAATCTATGGTTAGTACAAAAAAATTGCTTATTTTAGCTCTTGTTGCCCTGTGAACTTTTTCATACATAAATGACTAAATAAATTTGCTAAAAGCTTGATCTTGTGGATTTCAGGTTAAGAAAAAAATGCTACCAGCATTTTTTTTGTGTATGCTCAAAAATTACACAAATGGTTTCAATTCCAGTAGTTTTTTTCAATTCCAGTAGTGGTTACCCAGTATGCTGTACAAAGAAAGTGAAAGTTATATGAATCTCTTTATTTTAGATGAACTCTCTTTCAGAATGACACTCCTAGATCAGATCAATGACAGGTCAGTGATAATGCTAACACTCTGCACTGAAAACCAGCACCTGCTTTAGTGTTGATTTTCATTGAACGCATAGCTGGGTGGTCAGCTGGCAGTGTGCTTTTGGAGAACCCTCCAGTGCTATAACCATATCACCTGCTACACAAACTCCCAGAGATATTTGACCTCAGATAAAACTTTACAGTGTATATTTATAGCTAGCACCAAAGTTAAATGGGTTCTAAAATGGATTCGTGTAGTCATGCTAGGCTGCTTCTGAGGTTATCAGTTTAGCAGCTGAGCTTGTTTGGTTGTTATTATTGTGAGCAAGAGTTATGAGCTTTTGTTAAAGAGAGAGCCAATCCACTCCTGGTAATAAACCAGGGTGAATAGGATCAGGTTTCCAGCAGATCTGCCCTCTTTCTCCGTGCATTAATAATGGTTTCTTTGTGTCAAGCAGGCAAGCAGGCATGTTGTTTCTTAAGACACATATCAGAAAACAAGGATCAGAAAATCAGAGCTTCTCAAAAGAAGAAATTTTCTTGTTGGCACAGACTGTCTTTTAAAAATATAGCAAAGCTGTTTCATGTGTGGTGTCACTTTTAAAGTATTGTTATATATTTTCTTCTTTAAGATGGTATCTACACTGAAAAAAACCCCCGTTTCACTCTGTAAATGAAATTGCTTTTTTCTCTACCCTCAAATTCAGACACAGACCTAAAACTTGTCTTTATCTGAGTGGCAAAGCAAAGGTGTGTTCTGCTTTCCTACATTTCCTGCTGGTTAGCCTCAGTCGGGTAATAGACGTGCTGGCATCCTGGTGCCTAATTCTTCTACATCAATTCATCTACATCATCTTCTATATCACCTAGACACTCAACCACTCTTCTTTCATGCTTGCAGAGATCTCAGAAAGGTGCAGAGCATGTCCAGCATACAGACTGAATCTCTGAATCTAAAACTACCACAAGGTCACTATGGCACATGCAAGTATCTTGAGTCAATTGAGCTTAATGCAAATGTTCTGCTAATTACCTCCAGAGATTGGAGTTGGACTGTTTGGCCAAAGCAAAAATGAGTGCCAAGCAAGTGTGCATGCCCTGCATTTACCTCTAGGTACATGGAAAATTCAAGCCCTAGATTTCTTCCAGGATCTTTCTACTTAATTTCTTGACTGTTTTTTTTCCCCAAAAATTTCTTGGATCAAAAATCCACAATACCTGCATCATATCTATTGGTCATTTATTTCTCTTTGACTATGTATCACCGAAAATCTCCATTGCAGAGTATGTGATGCAAGCACAAAGCCAAGAAAATTTGGGTTGAGAACATCCCAGGAAGAACAGTGTTGATGAGAGATGGCTGCAGTGAAATGCTGATGCATGAAACTTAGTATTATAAGCTCTGGCAAGTGCATTGTGCTTGGCAAACTGTGATATGCTGACCCAAGGGTCATGCAGACAAAAAGTTAAACTGCTCATTTCAATCAAAGTAATGGGAATAGGCATGTTACAAATAAAAGGATGCCATCAAGCTGCCTTTCTAGCACCATCTACATGTTGATAGAACAGGTTTACATAAGAGTAACCTTCAGAACATTATTCCTTTCCATTGGTATATATATATATATCTATATATCCTAGGAAAAGTTCAACCATAGTATTAGGAATTGGACTGGTGACAAGATAATTAAATTTATATATGTGGAGATTTCTTTACCTGGCTATTCTTTGTAATGGGATAGGGTAGTTAGCTCTTGATATTTCATTTCTTTCAAAAAAGTGTGAAGTATGGCCTAGAATCAGGAATTCCTGCATGGTTAACATTCATTCCTTGAAGGTATGAGAGAAAGATTTGTACTCTAGAATTACTCAAATACTTGCAGGTGAGAAAACTGGTTCGATTAACTACTCTAACCATTGGCTGTTTATTTGAGCCTCTCTCCTCTCTGCACCTCTGAATTTACCTGTGGTCTCTGAAATCATGATAGCAGCTTTACTGGAGCTGATATGTCACTGCTAAAAGAGAAGAGGCTTATTTTTTCCTCTTTTGGTATGAAAAAAGTTATGACCAAGTCTGTGACATATACATATAAACTTGATCTTTAATGCAACACTGTGCTTATACTAAGATTGTGTTCATCTACACCATTAAAAAGTGACAGAACCACTTACATAAAAACAGAATAAAATATGTAAAGTCAACCACAGTGCAAATTCATGGTCATCATATTATCTGGTGACAGCCCAATATATCTTATTTGGTCTAGTGACTTTCAGTACATGTGGAAAATGTTAAAATTTAAAGCTGCAAAATTCATTGGTTACAAAGCATTCTTGCTATGTGTCAATATGGAAATATCTTGTGCCATGAATATGTTGGTGGTCTTCAAAATGCCATAAGGTGTTCAATACAAATTGAGGTGTTTGTACAGAGGTTGTTCAATATCTTAAAGGAAAAGTCTGGTGTCTTTTAGTCAGCAATTGCAATTAAAATATGTTCTTTGCTAATGCCTTTGTGTAATGATATTAATTAATTCATCCATTGAGAACCAGAAGGTTAAGCGTTTGATATATAGCCACTTATTTAACTTCATGTAAATGTGTATAAGACAGGACAGCTGTTGTGAAAGAGATTATATTTATCAAGTAGCACCTATTTGTGAAGTGTAGCAGAAGTATTTGGTTGCTTAAACCGGTGGACTGAAATGCAATTTAGCCATCACTCATCTAGAAATGGCATCTCCCCTTTAACAGTCTCCTGTTCAAATCTTAGAATCATATGTGGGTTGGAAGGGACATTTAAAGGCCATCTAGTCCAGCCCCTGCAATGGGAAGGACACTTTCCACTAGACCAGTTTCCTCAGAGCCCTGTCCAAGCTGGCCTTGAATGTTTCAGAGGATGGAGCATCTACCACACCTCTGGGCAATGTGTTATTTAATACAAACTTTGGAAATGAGACAATTCAATGCCTATGTACAATGTTGCCTGTCATGGCTTGCCTTTGATATATCCTTATTGAAGCTTCTATACATTGATTGTATGCATATCCAAGTGGAGAATAAAAAGTACTTTGTTATCTGTGCTGTGGAGGAAGGAATCTGTGCAGGTATCTGGTAATAAGATTAATTTAAGAAATTAAGTTACTGCCAAAATTACCAAACTAGATACATGTATTTGAGTTCATTATGATATTGCCAGGGGGAGAGGTTTCTGTGATAGTCATATAGATAGAATAGGAAATTCTGCATTAAGGTTGTCCTCTCGCTTATGCACCTCACTATAAACAAATGTAAATTGCAAATATTTATGTATGTATGGAAACGATATCATGAAAGACTACCTAATGATTGCTATCAATATCTCTTTAGTTTCTTCTCATTTCCCAGCATGCCCTAACAGACATTTCAGTTTGGAAGCCACAGTTACTCAATGTCTTCCTGCTAAATTGTATGAGACATTTTTCTGCATAAAGACTTTTGGGGTGAAGTCTTTCCTAAATGGGTCTGATTGGGCTGATCAGCTACTTCTGATCCAGATTGAGTGGCATAAAAGACTTCCAGCTGTTATTAATTCAAACTCAGCAGCCCCCAGAATCAGCCACAATGTATAATGTATGTTTTAGAGAAGTACTTGTATAAAGCTATTAATTGAAACTATTTGTAGGATCTATTCAGAGTGAGATTTGGTACTGATGATGAATGGCTTCATTGTGCTAGGTCATTATGGTCCTAAGTAAATTTGTTGGTTAGTACTTTTCCTTTTATACCTAAAAATCAAATAATAATGATGAATTACAGAGAAATGAAAAAAGGTATAATTGGCAAAATAGATTATTACACCCTGTGACTGGAGGTAATGAATTGCAGCAGGAATTAAAGAAAAAGCTCTACCAGTTAAATTGAATTTAATCTGTCCAAGTAGTGAAATAGATATTTCTGTAAAGCCATAATCTTCTTGGGTTATCTAAAGGTAGTATGAAGTCCACATCTCACACATCTTTAAACTAGTAGTGTTCAAGGGGCTTAACCCTAGAGGTTTGATTAATAACAAGTATTAGGTCATGACCAAAGTGGTTAAGTGCAAAATCAAACCAGAACAAAAATCAGGCCCTGCCCAAACATGCTAAACAGGCTTTTGTCATTCCTTGTGTGTGCACAGCCTACCTCCAAATATTCATGTGGCAAAAAAAAAAGTCCTATTCAGAACAGAGAAATGGCCTGATGGTCAATCCTCAGCATCTCTTGGCGGTGTGATCAGAACTGCACAAGTAGGAGTTAGTGAACTGGCCGACATTTGATGGGACCATGTCTCAGACCAAACTGAATATGCAGGGAATATGTATACTCCTCCTGCCCCTCAACATCCCCCCTCTTTTTCAGTAAATGCATTGAGGTTTAAGCCTATGCTCTGCAAAATCCTAATACATATAGCTGGAGAAGGAGAAGGACCCATTGCATATCTTATATCTTTGTGAGTTGTTGAATCACTCAGTGATACAACAGTATCTGATATGGTTGGTTTGGATCTTTTTAATGTTTTATCACATTCTTGTCAACATGTGTTAATAAGGAGAAGGGCTAAAGAATTCTAGCAGCTAAGGCAATTAAATTCTTTTTAAAATAATTTATTTTTATTTGTCGCCAAGGGGGGTAAATTGTGCTTCTTTCATTAATAGTTGGGAGGACTTGCTACATAGGAGGTTTCTTAAATATGGTTGCTTTGTTCATTTTGACTTTCCCCTTGCAAGTATATTCATCTGCAGTCTAACAATTTTAGTCTTTTAGCTCTCTAAACAGACTTTAGAAATAATTCCATGCATTTCTTAGCAAGGAACCTGTTAGCTAGTTTTCATTTAAATTTTGTGTCCTTTACTTTTCAATTTCTTTTATCCATTAAAAAATAAAAATACCCCAGCAATAGAGCTCTCTGAATAAAATCATTCTAGGAGGTGTAAAACTTTGAATTCACAGTACAAAAGGGAATGATTCCCATGCAGGGATTGTGGAATGCTAATAAGCCTGGCACAACAACTTGCTGCAATTGCAAGTCCTGTAATTCAAAAAGTTCACCTTGAAGTTTGCATATAACTTTGTAATTCATTGTACATGTAACTTTCATTGTTAATACTGGCATTCTTTTTCATACCAGGAATGAGACAATCAGGTTTCAGTAGCAGCCTTGTCAACACATTAATTTCTTCTGGTAATTTTTTTTGTTCCCATGTCTCTTTCTTTCCCTCTAACCTCAGTTACTGTGATATGATCTTATTTGATTTTCTTTCTCCTATAACTCCTGCTATTGTCAACACACATTGATTTTCCAGTTAAACACACTGCTTTCTGAGCTTTTTGTATTTCAGTCCAACTGGACCAATCTTCTTTCTTTTACAGCACTTAGAATACTATAAATTTAATAGTTTGGGGTTGTTTTTTTGTTTTGGTTTGGGTTTTTTGTTGTTGTTGTTGTTGTTGGTTTTTTGGTGGGATTTTTTGTTTGGGTTTTTGTTGGTTTTTGTTTGGGGTTTTTTTGAGGCAGTGTGGTGGATTATTTGATTTGGTTTGGTTTGATTTGTTTGTTGGTTGGCTTTTTATGGACAGTAGATAAAGGCAGGGGATTCCAGCCCCCTACACTGCTCTCATGGGACCCCAGCTGGAGAACCACATCCAGCTCTGGAGTCCCCAGCACAGGAAGGACATCAGTCTGTTGGAGCCAGTCCAGAGGAAGGCCATGAAGATGATTAGAGGGGAGGAACACTTCTCCTGTGAGAAGAGTTTGAGAAAGTTAGGGTTGGTCAGCCTGGAGAAGAGGACAAGGACTCCTAATAGCACCTTCCATTAGCTGAAGGAGCCTACAAGAAAGGTGGAAAGAGAGTTTTGACAGGGGCCGGTATTGAAAAGACAAGGGGGAATGGCTTCAAACTGAAAGAGGGCAGGTTTAGATTAGGTATATGGAAGAAATTCTTTCCTGTGAGGGGTGGTAAAGCACTGGAATACGTTGCCCAGAGAAGTTGTGGATGCCCCATCCCTGGAAATACTCAAGGCCAGGTTGGACATGGCTTTGAGTAATCTGATCTTGTGGAAGGTGTCCCTGGTCATGGTTAACTGGATGGTCCTTAGGTTGCCTTCCAACCCAAATCATTCTGTGATTCACTATTTCTATCTACCCACTGTCTCCTCATCTCCTGTGCTAGGATCCTGGATGTTTCAGATCAATTACTAGGAAGTTGAAGGTTTATGAAATCTTTGGGATATTCTGTGTAGGCACTTGCCATTAAAAACAAGAATTGAAGGAAATAAACAGATAATGCTGCAAACCGTTATAATTAAGCACTAAAATATTTTTGTGCCTCCTTTATTTTGTTGTTCCAGTGGGGGAGGAATACATATATTGATTGAGAAAATAAACCAGGAAATTTGGAAAAGGGTTTCCTTGTGAACTCAAATTGAATGTGTGCAATATTTCCAGGGATCCCCAAGAAATAACCTTTACATTTATTTTGTCCCTTCTTGAGCATTTTAACTGTGTGTATGAGGAGGTATAAAATGCAAAATCATAGAATCATATAAAATCCTGAGTTGGAAGGGACTCACAAGGATCACTGAGTTCAGCTCCTGGCCCTGCACAGGACACCCCAAAGTCACACCCTGTGCATGAGAGCATTGTCCAAACACTTGAACTCTGTCAGGCTTAGTGTTGTGACGACTTCCCTCGGGAGTCTGTTCCAATGCTCAGCTACCCTCTGGGTGAAAAACCTATTCCTGATATCCAATCTAAACCTCCCCCAGCTCAGTTTCATCAGTCCCTCGAGTCCTGTCACTGGTCACAAGGCTGAGGAGATCAGTATCTGCCCCTCCTCTTCCCCTTGTGAGGATGCTGAAGACCACAATTAGGGTTCCCCTCAATCTCCCCTTCTCTAGGCATGCTGAGCAAATGATGAGCAAAAAAATAAATCAAACATTTAGACAATGAAATATTTATTTAATTGGTATTTAAAGACACATTGTGAGGGAGGCTAAGATATCTTAGTCTGACTTGGAAATGAGTATGCATCCAAGTAAGGTGTAATGGCATGCACAAAATAATGTTTCACACGTGTTAAAAGACTGGAAAGTAAATCATTGAGGCCCAGCTGCCGGAAAGGTAAATGAGATTTCTGCAATTTTAGTTTCCTTCCTTCTTCTTACCCCTGCTCCTGTCTGTTAGGCTGTCTTGCAAGTAAATGGTAAAATTTTCACATGACACCTTCAATAACAGTCTTAAATTTTGAAAAATGTGTATATCTCCCTGCAAACATAGCGTGAGATATAAGCATATACAAAGAAATTGAAGCAAAATTAATTCACCTGACTAACTTCTGTCTGAAAAGCATTTAATCTCTATTTGCTCCTCCCCAGAAGACAGCTGGGTACAGGGAGGGAAGATAAACACCCCTGTCTTTACTTCTCAGCAAAATATCTCAACCATGACCAAGAGGGATTGCCTAGAGGCATGAAAGAAATGGCACAAAATATCTATTCAATCTTTGTCTCTTCTACCATCACCACTTAGTGCAAATTTATAGTATGAGGCATTTCATGACAATGACTTCTCAGGTGAGAACTGGGCTGAGACTGATTTGCCTTTCTCAGCCCACTGGACAGGCATCTGTCAGAAGGTGACCATACCTGGCAGGTGTTGCTGCAGCTGTTGCACAATCCAATGCTTTCTAACCCTACACCCACTGTCATGAAATTAAGAACTTTAACATGTGAAAGCCATATTGTATTACAAACTACTCTCCTGCTTTATCGATGTGTTTTTCTCAACCAACATCAACCTGGGCACTAAGGAAAACCTCCTCAGCCTCCACTAGCTGCAGCAGTTCCTCATCTTTGGATACTTTTGAGCACAGATCTCTGTCTTCCACTGGAGCTGGGTTTATATTCTGGCTGCAGTCAGAACACACACAGGAGACTGTTAGAGCTGTCAAGCTGTGTCCACAGAAAGGCCTCAGATTTCAGGAAAAACACTTCCAAAAGACTGAGGGAGTCATTAATTAATACGTTTCTGCCTGCCCATGGAGAACACTACATTTGGGTTGCTGTCTGAAGTCCTGATCCTCTGCAATTGTGGGAAGTGAACTGTAAAACAAAAGAGGTGCAGAGGTGATTTAGGAGGAGTGTCTGTCTTTAAAAGGATGATGAAAGTCCTCTATTTATATCACTTGAGGAAAGAGAATGAAAGGAGTGAGAAGAATAAAAGCAAAGGACTAAATAAAAGGATTATGTACAAGAAACAAGATTTTTCAGTGGCTGTGAGTACAGTTGGGCTGGAGAGAAGAACATGATGTAAGCTTCAGGTATGCCTTTCCATGGTAATGGGGGATTTAAAAAACAAAAAGAAAATCTATGTAAAATGAAATAGGATATATTTATGAGCAAGATGGTATGTCAACCTTGTTTATAATAGCAGGAGACTGGATTAGGTATACCTGAAAATCTCATATTAATCCTATGCTTTTAAGCTACCATTAATATAGCCATCAAAAGTAAAAATGGTATTTGGACAAGTCCTCAAAAGTGTATTTAACTTCTACTGTTGAAATCGCTGGGAATGTAAAAAGCTAGTTTGCTAGTCTGCCCAGAAATTTGTAGAGTAGAAAAGTGTGTTTTATTATAGAGTATTACACCACTGTAGATGGGATAGCATTGAGCAGCTCAGTTGTTAGAGTGTTCTATCTGACACAGTCCAGGTATGAAAGCCTTGATTGCCACTGGAAAGAAAGCTTGCAGGAAGTAGATTTGTGCTCTTGTCTGCAGCAGATAAGAATAATATACATGTGTCTGATATAATGGGAACGGCAAAACTGTCTAAAATATTCTCAGCAAGGCTGCACTCCAGGAGCTTATTAAAAAGAAGTTAAAATACACAAATCTGTTTTTACAATAGCTGCACATTGATGGAGCTAGAGTTTTTTGAAGGAAACTAGTGGAAAAAAAAGATAAAACATCAAAAAAGTGAAGTAATTGTGTTGTGGTGATAGCATGACTGTGTTATGAAATGATAAATAACCATGTTTAAGGTGGATGATCCAGTGAAGGATAGTGGTACAGAAACTAAGAAAGGGAAAGAGGGACTTGTGCTTTAGCTGAAGGCAATCATAAATGCTGATTTTCTCTTTGATTAAATATACCATCTTCTCATTTATTCTTTTTAAATAGGAAGAAGCAACTCAGTTGTCACATCAGATGATGATCTTTTTTATTCCCTGACTTCTTCCATCTGACAGCAATGTAAGTACATCATGATAATAAATATATTCTTTCTAAAAGGCCTCTGACATCTCTCTACAGGAACTCTCTGTCAGATAAAGTTCAAATTTTGATAATTTAGCTAAGTAAATCTTTTGGGTAGGATTAAAAAGCCCAAGTTGTCATTCTTCCTTGTATAAATACTACCTAACAATTTCTGCAGTTATTTTTAGACTTTGAACAGTTCAAAATATGCCTTGGCAGAACCACCAAGTTGTAACCAGGAGCACAAAGGCCAGCTGAGGACTGCTCACACTGGAGTACTGCTGAGGGCAGCAATCCTTCCCCGTGGTTTGGCACTGGAGAGGCTGCACCTCGAGCACTGTGCCCAGTTTGGGGCTTCTCAGAAGAGAGAGGCTGAGGTACTGGATGGAGCCCAGCAGTGGGACACAGGCTGGTCAGGGCAGGAGCACAGAATGGACAAAGAAAGGCGGTGAGAGCTGGGATTGTTCAGCCTGGAGAAGGGGAGGCTGACAGGAAGGAGCCCTGATTGCTGCCTCATGGGAGTGTGTAAGGGAGACAGAGACAGATGGTTTTCCACAGTGTCAGGATAAGAGAATGGATGTAAGCTGCAATGCGAGAAATTCACATCTGTAATTGGAGAAAATAAATGTTCATAAAGAATTAGGGCAAGCTCAAGAATCACACTGGACATACTTGAAGCTTGTCTGGGTAAGGTCCAGAGCAAACTGATTTAATTCTGAAGTTTGATCTAAGATCTTCAAAGTAGGTCTTGCTCTGAGCAGAGAGAGTAGACTGAATAAACTCAAAAAGTCCCTTCTGTCATAAGCTGTTCTACCTTCCCAGGAAAATTCAGTTATAATTCAGTTAAGGGGATATTTTCTCGTACTTCAAAGGGGTAAGCTGAGGCAGCAGTTAAATAGACTGCCTAAGGTAACAAAGCTATTTAGTAACATCAGATTTTAGTAAATGTTTGGTTTAAACCTTTCTTATTTCTCATTTGAGACGTGCCTTTATATATTTTCTTAGAATCTGTGTTTATCTTAATTTACTGGGCTAACTCTTTGTTTCACAGACTACTGATCCATGTGGTATTACAATACGGAATATACAACTGCTTATGTATTCTTCTAGATTGTTTATTTTTTTATTTCCCTTTGCACATTTTTGTTTGTTGCAGTGTCAGGAAGGCATGACAGTTTCACTGCATGTATGAATGAATATACAAAGGTTAACCATTGCCTTTAAGCAGACAAAAGAAAGGCATGTGAGTATGCATTCATTGATTCCAGACGACAGTTGATTTTTAAAAGTTATTTTTGCTGAAATAAATGTGAGAAGAAAAGCTGATCTTATATACATGCATACATATGTATAAATAGATACACATACGGGACTGATTTGTTAAAAAAACCACCAGCACATAGGAAATGGAAAATGCTGGCTTTAGGGAGCTCCTGGAGGAATTTGCACTCACTGCTCCTCATCCAGGCTGCGTCTTGACACTGAATTCCTGACATATTAGTCAGCTCCTGAGAAACAGGTGCCACAGCCTGATTTGTAGGTGCTATTTAGTGCCTTCCACTGCCTTACAAGTGTTAAGATCACCTGTACCAATTCAGCAACACGGTAGGTTAGAGCCTTCATGTTTATATTTAAAGGCTTTCGAAAGCCTCTAGTAAAGAGTAACAGCCTCTAGTAACATGACAGGCATATTACCTGAATATAAACTAATGACCATGTTCCTGTGAGTCTTGAAGATTTTGCTTTGCCTCATATCTCATATAGAAGTGCTAAATATTTCCATATTTAAAGATGTTGAAAGTTTATTTGCAAGTCCTACACTCCCTCAAGTCTGTTAAACTGCAGACCAGTGTCTCTCCATAAAAAGTCAGTAAGAATTTGTCTCATCCTGCTTCTATTTTTAATTGAAAAATTGTGCCTCAAAGCAGAGATGAAAGAGTCAAATTGTAGTCCATTTACTAGAAAGAAGCTCATGCTAGTTATGACAATAAATTGTTCTTTAAAATACAAGAAAAAACTTCTACTAAGTGCTTGCACATAGCACAGCTGTAAATTCTTGTTTATCTGTTGTGCTGCAGTTTGTGTGTCTGCATTTCTTGTCTTCTTGTGATTATTGAAGAATGTTTTTTCTTTATTTTTCAGAGCTCTACAGTGTTGGCATTTATCAAGAGAAGACACAGCACAGCCTTGCATTGATAATGGCACTGGGCCAAGTACAGCTGAGGAGGTTGCCAGCACAACTCCACTGAAGTCAAAGGAATCGCACCATGGGTGAGTTTGGCCCTTGGCTCAGGTCATGGAGGACTTTTTAACATGACAATTTTCAGTAATGCCTCAGCTGTTTGAGGTAGTTGAGTCTGGGTTTGCTTTTTGGTTGAGTACTGTATTTTGTTTCAAATAAAGGAGCTGAACTTCTGTTCAATGGGGTGAATGGGGCTTTTGTAAGTGGACTACTTCTGCAATTTCTGTCCACACTTAATCTGCTGTGAGTGGTAAATAACTCAATTTCATCAGATGTCATGACAATAGTACTGGGGTCTAGTGAATTCCTTGGAAGATGCACTGTATTGAATATTTTGTGGGGTTTGCTCTAACCTTGTGCTTAATATATTGTATTTTAAGTGGCAAGATGCTGCCTGTTGCCTGAATGCCAGCACTCTTTTACACTGGTTAGAAACCTGCAAACAGCACTGATTTTTAATTGTGCCTGCTTTGGTTTGTCTTGTTGGCTGTCCTATGCATCCGCTTGTAGCAATCAGCTTCACAAAGAAAGAATGAACTAATAAATAACTTCTAGTGTGCAAGGATGGCATAAACCGTGCTAAGAATGTAGCAGCAGGGCAAGTCAGTAAGTTTATAACAGTATTATAAACACACTAAAAAGCCAGAGACTTTTCAGAGGAGGCCAAAACAGATTTGGATGTTAAATCTGGGGGTGTGTGAAAGAATGTAAAACCAATCCAGACCTCAGATTCATATTACTAAACACTGCTGAGTCAGTATCTCAGCATTAAACAGAGGTGCCTGTCACTTGAAGTTCGTTAGAATTCAGGCCTGGGTTTAATCGATCTTTGTTAGATCATGATAGCATCACATCTTTTTTAATAGTAGGTGTTTTGTTCAGAGTCAGATGTCAGGGTCATGTAGGGAAGTGAGAAATTGTGGCATATGTTTAAATCAAGGGGCCCCAGAGACATGTCTTTGGACTTGAAGAAGTGTCCACAAAAAGAAGCCAGTGAGCAAACGTGAAGGAGCCCAATGACATTTCAGGGGTTTTTGTTTTTAAATATCAGATCTTATGCCCACATTTTCAAGCTTTGTGGGGGAGTAGAGAAGACAGAACTAAGATCATGATAGTAAAAACAAATTGTAGAAAACATTGTTTGAATAGAAATTTAAAATGCAAGCAAATGAACAGTTCAAGCTTGTGCAGCTTTGTATCATTTTACATTTCATAAAATAATTTTTCCTCCTCAATTGGTGAAAAAACCAACCCCTTTGGAAATAAAGTATAATTTAAAATAATACATTTGTTTAAGTTTATTACAGTACACCCAAAATTTGTACTTCAATTATTTTAAATTTTAAATATAAAATTCTTGCTTGTCAGTAGACAAATGTTATATATTATCCTGAAGAAGAGTATCTATCTCTAAAGTTCAGATGTAACTAGTTCTTGTAGCCTAGTTAATAATTTAGAATCAATAGATAACCCCAGAAGAAATACATCTAATCATAACATTGGAGAAAGTGAGGTAAATTTTTGGAGAAAAATATTTATGTCTTTCACAGAAACAACAACAAAAAATAAGAACTATGCTTTTTTAAAAGCCTGCTGTTAAATAGGAAAGATTTGTTTTATTTATTGATTTATTAGTCTAATTTTCTCAAACTCTTGCTCTGAATACTTTCAATAGAGATTTTTTGGGTGCAAAAATACCCCAACAACAACAACAAAATAGAAACCTGCATCTCCTTTTATGTAAGGAGGAGAAAAAAAACATTATTAAATCGATGTATATTCTATTAATGGGAAAGAAAAACATTAAGGAGTAGTCCTGAGGAAAACACATCTCCATACCTGTTCATTTCCCTGAATGAAATTGCCTTCACGCTGTGTGAGAGAGGCTAAGAGACGGCCTGAGCAGCAGCCCCAGTGCTGTTCTGCCACACAGGCTGTGCACGGTACACTGAGGGTCTCACAGGCACATCCGGCTTTATCCAGCTTTCCTGTCAGCCCCAGCCTGGAACTGCTGTTTGCTCTCACCTACAGTTTGTTCCATCAGCTGCTGTCAGCCAAACAAATCAGACTGTGGGAAAAAGTGAACGGGAGCTCTGACTGTCTCTTCCTTAGAGGCAAGCTTCAGTGCAAGCACTTGGGGTGTAAAGCCTTCTTTTGACTTGGCTCCCTGATCCTCAGCAGTGCTAGGGGTAGCAGGGACAATTTTTAACCTCCATGGCCATGGCCTTTACTCTGTCAGAGGTAAAAAACAATGCTAGACAGATGAATAAGTAAAAATGTAACATGTTCTGCAGCTACAGTTTGTAATGAGGTTTACCAAACTATTTAATTTCTGACTAATATAAATGTTTCACTGGAAAATCAACCCTGCTGAATTAATGGACAAATCACAGGGAAAAATCTCAACTACTTGAACAGTATATAATCTGTCTGTGACTAACTGTAGTAGGTAAGACCTCCAAACAGGAGAAACTAGGTGGTCCTTTCTTTGACTGAAACCACTGTTGCCAATCTACTAAGCTAAACACACATTTCACAGCTTGTTGCTTCTTGAATACATTCAACTAAGTTCACTTTGTGTGCCAAGTACTTGTTCAGAATACACTGAACATAACATCTAGTTTTTCTGCCAAAACGGCCTCTGTCAAGCTTCCCTGCTGCATTTAGCCAGCTACAAAAGCTGTTCCTTGCTAGTGAATTCCAGTACCATCAGTGTTTTCCCTGAATAATTATAGTAAGTGCCCTTCTTTCATGGCTTTATAATGTGAGTGTTCAGCTCCCCAGTTTTCCAGAGGAGACAACAAGGCTATTCCTGCCTTGGCAGACAGAAGTCTTGGAAAGGATGCACAGGCTAATACTCTGCCTTCTGTTGCCTCTCTTCTTTAATATACTCAGGTTTGTGTCAAACAATTCATAAAATCATGTCCTTAAAATCTTCCCAGGGAAGTGGGGAGATTCCTTCTGTTTGTGTTACATGTGCAGCCTTAAAGCAGCTTCCCCTTTTCAGGCAAGTCTGCACCTGCTTGTCTGTCATCTCCCTGGACGGTCTGGAATTATACTTGCAAATAGAACTGTCAACTTTTGCAGGGATTTGAACACAGTGACATGCATGCTAATTCTCCTGTTGCTTCTCAGCCTCAGGATAAATAGCACTAATTTTCCTTGAATCACTCAGAAGAACACTAGTACAGGGCATAAAGTTGGGTTTGGTCACTCAGGGTTAAAACAATAAACACTTTTATTAATAACTTTCCAGAGTGTGGTTACAGCGTGCAACAGGAGACTTTTTTGGGGGTTCTAGTATAAATGAGAAAGTGATGCAGCTTGGTTAAGCCCTGTAAAAAAAAGCCTCAGACTAGATGAGGACAACAATTATATTAACTCTTTCATTGCAAATGTGAGGCAAGTGTATATTTTGGCAGCAAGGAGCAATCTGAAATCATGAGCTCATCTGTGCCAAAGCTGTATTTCTAAGGTCCCTTCATATTTAGGTGCCTAGCTGCAAAACCATACCAGCAATGCTCTAACCTTCAAGTCACAAGTAGTTCCCATTAGTAATTTTTTTTTTAAATGCTGAGTCTTGGTTTGCATTCCAAATATATGCAGTTCCCTGACTTACAGAGAGGCAGCAGAGGTTTGGTTCCACATTGCCACAAAGAACATTGCCACCTTAAAGATGACATCAGCTCCACTGGATCCAGAGCTATTCTGTGAGTGTGGGTGACACCTCTGTTGGGTCTGGTGAGCCCAAGAGGAGTGTGATGGTGCCCTTGCACAGAGCCACTGAACTCCAGGGCTTCTTCTGAAGAAAAAAATTCATTCCCAGCTCCACCAGACACTCACATTTTTTCCCTTCTGCTGGTGTCAATGGTGGACTGGCACTTGGGAAGATAGTTCAAGGAGTTAAAGCAGCAGAAAATTAACCCTACCAAAAGGAAATGTAATAGTGTTCTGTTTAATAAGTGTTTGAGTCCGCAAGAAGAATGTCATCACATCTGAAGGACAGCTTGCAGTTAAAATCTCCTCAAAAAAGCATTGTTAAGTAATTTGTGATGAAATTGTTGGAGCTGTGGTTAGCAGGTTCAAATTTACTGGGTTCTAAGTCTATAATCATTATAAACAAAACATTAAGAAACACACAGTGGGCCCTGCTTTGGCTGCTAGTATTTACCTCATCTGAGTTTTTGAGTCTGGGTGAGGCAAACAAGACAGAATTTGTGTATCAGCAATGTATAGATGTCTGGGCGTGCTATATAGATGACTGGTTGTCATTCTTCTGCCTCTTTCCTCTGCATTCTGAGTATGTTTAATTACTCCAGTTATTTATCTTAACCTTTGCTCCCCGTTCGGGGAGGCACACTTGAGTTATTATTTTTAGAGCATGTTTTCAGAAATAAGTTTTGGTTAGAACTGAAAACTCTCTGATGCTTCTGAGCAAGATCACCACAACTTGACACCTTTGTACTTCTGTTATGGCTTAGACATGGTTTAGTGGTAAAGCTGTAATAAGCCAGATACGAACTGTGGAGGAATGGTACATTTTTAATTAGTTTCTAATGTATGAAAGCATTGTTATAGAAGAATATAAGGCTTCAAGTTTGTCTGGTTTTCCCCAGCTGCATCAGTTGTATTAATAGGATTTTACCTTGCCAATGGGACACTTCACAGGTTTTGCAAAGGTTTTCACAGTGGCTTCACAACCTACCTGAAGAACTAATAAACACACTTTGTTTATGGTGAATCGGGCAAATTTACTGATGAGCACATTTAGAAAACAGTTCTGCTTCAAAGAACTTCTTTTATCTTCAGGTTTCAAATCAAGAAAAATCTTATTACGGATAAAAAAGTCAACATCTCATTCCATTGTAACTAGTTTAACCTAGTCTGTGCAAATACTATCAGAGGCATTAAATTAAATGGAAGAAGGAGAGGATATTTCATGCTTAGACATCCAGGTTTGCATATCTAGAAGGTGGGAGTCATCCCCTTGCTGGGTGAACTGTCTTGAAGGTTGCAATCTTCTCTGAGCATCAGAGTTATTTATGACTCTGAAATAGAAGAGAGGTTAATCAGATTTTTTTTGAAAGGCATTTCAAAAGGAGTTTTTATCTCACTCAGAAGAAGCCCAATAAATTTATTGGAGAGCACCAGGAACAAAAACAGCACAAGAAACTCTGCTGTTTGCCTGCCACAATGAATTCAGTGAAGCAATTATCAAAGAGTTACAAAGATTCGAGGGCCTTTGCCACTTTGGGAATACTGTTGAGCTGGCTCAGCCTGCAACATAATGAAGTTGTTTGTTGCTGGCTCAGCTCCACTGTCTTCTCCAACCACCATGTACAGAGATTTTGTCTGAGCTGTTTTACAGGTGCATTTTGAAACACTGATATGAGTTTCAGCTACAGACATGTAGGCCTGGTATAACACAAGTGGTATGCACAGCATACTGATTTCCTCATCTGTAACTCCTTTTTTCCCCTCTGGATTTTACTCTGTGGGCTTTTGCTTTTGCAAGAGAGCTTTTGTCTACCTCAATTTTATCTTATTTGGGGTATTCATATGTTAATGCATGCATTTAATGCTTACACTCATATTTATATCTATAGACACACGTACACAGAAGACACATGCAAAAGTTGCTAGCATGTATAAAACCTTAAACTCTTTTTGTTATTTTTTGCTTTTTTTCTCTTTTTTTCCCCCTTTCCTTTTTAATATAAACAGTTATTTATGTTGGAAATCATACCACAGTAGTGTGCATTGTCAGAACACCTGACATGAGTTTTTTGGTTGCCCCATATTATTTTTCTTTTTATATTGCCTTTCCACCTCTCACATTAAGTGTTCCACGAGACTCTGATTGCCACCATCTTTCTGCAGTGCAGCTCTGTTTGACAGCAGGTATTACATGAGTGTCCATAAGCACTGCCAGCTCTGCCTTCAAGTTCAGGGCTCACTACTGGCTGTTTAGAATGCATGTACATTCACACTGATGTGCTCACGTCACCATGTCTTGTCTCTCTTATCTGGTTTGTTTCTCCAGGTGTTGCCTTCTGCCCCATGTCACCCTTTCCCTTCAAGACTACAAAGGCATGTGAGTCAAAGAAGAGTGAGCACATAATGACTCCTGCTCTGTCACAGAGAAGCAAAGAAGGCCACTGTCCTTGCATGTCTTGTACACTTTTTCTTTGACAAGTTATCAGATTTTCTTGCTGTCATTACTTGTTCCTTGCAATGGAGATGTCTACTGGTTGCTTAATGAGGTTTTGAATTACAGTCTCTGCATCCTAAACAAAGGGTATAAAGTATTTATAGTATTTGAATAAATATTCAGCAGATGAGGAAGTAACTAGGGATGAAGAAAGGTGTTCTCTCTCACACACACATACACAATTAATCTCATTTTGTCCAGGACCTAGAAATATGTTTATGCTTAAATCTTCATGTTTTTCACTCCAAAGCACTTATTTTACTAATGTTAAGAAAAGGTAACACAGTCTGGCTTGCTCTAACTTGACTGTGTAACTCAGCCAGTGGTGACCTTTGAACACAGGAAATGTTGTGGTGAATTTTCTTTTCAAGGTAGCCACAGGTAATGGAAATACAGAGATTTTGCTGTTTGCTGCAGCAAGAGTAAGCCTGTGATAAAATTAAGCCTTTTTTTCCTTCATCTCCTCTCCTTTTCTTTTGCTTCTTTCCCTCACCCCCACCCCAGTGAATTTGTACATGACAAGAAACAGTAACCTGAACTGCAAATTTCACATCAGTTATTGAATATAGGCCAATATTGGTGTCATGATTTGTGTGTTGCTTGAGTCAAAGTTCTGCTGGCTGAAAACAGCTTTCCCTTAACCATATTAGCTCTGTCATCTCCCAGCAGTAACAACAAATGGCAGCAAAAAAGAAACTTCAGAGTGCTTTTTCACCCACTGATTCCCATTTCCAGGTAGTCAGGTATTGTGAATTTGACTGAAAGCAGAACAGTTCTTCATGGTTTTTAATGGTTAATAAGCTTTCTTCATTGTCAAAGGGGAGAGAACTGACAAGCTTGTTGTACATTGACCAATTCTCTTATTTCTAGCCCAATAAGATGAGCTTTTCAGCATGGCTATGCCAGTACTTCAGGATGGAACAGAGGAGGGTCAACCAGGTCATTGTCATCTTGGTGCAATGGTAGTATTTGCAGAAAGTTCAGATAATTTGATTGCTGTGGGACTGAAAAAGCATTGTTTTCCTGGGGCATCCAGAAATCACCTGCTGTGTGGTCAGTTTAATAACTTATAATTAATAACTAATAACTCTAATAAATAATAACTCTGCTGGGCTTTCAGACAATGTTAAGAATTATGCTTATTCAGTATTTAAATTGCAGGGTTTAGTGGAGGACAGAGATTTTGATTTCAAGAAAATTGAGCCGGTACTAAACTGAAACTACATTATTCAACGTTTTTTGAGCATGGGATTTTTAAAGAGTAAACAAGTAAATTTTAAATAGGAAAAAGTTGTATTAACTGCTCCTGAAGCAGTGGCAGCTGCCCTAGAAAACAGGTTCTAGAGCCAGAGGAGAGTGACAACTCCCTCTTGCTCACAAGGCAAGTGATTTGCCAGTGACATAGATTATAGCATGGGCAGGCTATCTTTCTAATTAAAACACTCCTTTTTTTCCAGAAAATGAGGGCAAACATGGAAAAGAAGGAAGTGAACCCATTGTGTCTGAGATAGCCTTCCTGATTCCCAGGATCAAACGTCCCCCTGCATGAACCTTTGCATGTATTTATAAAATGGTATTTTTCTTTGACAGGGCACAAATGAACTCAGCAGCTCAGTTATTACTATGCCAGAGCTTTATAACATGCTTTATGTTCTTCTCAATATGATTGTGTATTTCCTGTCTCTATACACTCCTCTCTAACTGTAAGTGTCAAAATATTATTCTGCTCCTATTGTGGCCAATATCAGCTGGAGTTTTGTCATTTACTTTGAGGAAGAGAGGTCAAATTCATATTTTTTACTAAGAAAGGCTTCTTCACCTGAGACCCTGAGCATCACTTAGTGTTCCTGTGAACGAAGAAGCATCCCCAAAATCACACATAGTCAAAGGCAATAGAAAGAAACTCACTTTGTAAGGTTATGGTCTTTTCTACATCCCACAGTGGATCTTGATGTCTTTTCTGCTCTAAAATCATATTACTAAAGGACACATGTGAGTGAGACAGCAGGTCAAATTGGAAGAAATGCATTTAGATCTGAAAAGAGCCTTCAGCTACAATGGGGTCAACACCTCAGAATACAAGAAGAAACATTTTTATAACAACACTCAATGGAATTTATCATTTCTTTGTAATTCAAACTGGAATAAGCTCGAAAGTAAGGGGTAGAAGGGAAAGTAGAGTAGTAAATGTGAGAGAAAAAGAAACAGCAGGAAAGCTACAGAGAACAAGTTGAAATAGTATTGCACAGAAAATGCAAATATGTTTCTCTGCAACAAATACTGCAGGAAGCCTAACAAAAATAATTAAAGAAAGAGCATGGCTGCAGTACAGGGACTGTCCATGATAAAGTGTGGCAGGACAAGCAGGGACAATACAAAGACTCAAAAGATTACTACATATTCTTAAACTTTCTAGTATTTTTTCTTGTGGACATAGTATTGTCAGAATTTTGATCTGAAAAGTCTTGTATTTCCCATTATTTATCTGTTTCAGCTTGAGAGAGTTTTGTTCCACCAGTTGTAAGGGGTGTTCACAGCAGAGATCTTTTAGTATCAGCCCAACTTTGCTACAGTGGTAATGCCATTAAGAGAATTCCCAGTTTTTGGGAGCATGTGTGGCTCTTTCCAAGGAACAGAGCAGTGGAGGCTGAAGGAGGTTATATATTGAATCATTAAATACATGGGTCTAGAGGAAATAGTTCCATGTGTCTTATTCCTTTTCTGCAGATCTACCAGAGCCAGGCAGGCCAGCTGGAGGGATTTTTTCACCTTTCGTATGCCTTATTTTATCCATCAGCTAAATACTTCCCTTAAAGCTAAAATTATTTTAAAATCCTCAGGTAGTAAATGTGACATATTCACATGCTAAACATAATTGAAGGCCATAGTCGGCACCATTGTAAAAGCCACACCACTTGATGACCCCTTTTTTCCAAATGCACAGCCATTCCTACTGGATTCACCCCAGAAAGGCACTCTTAGAGTGGTGTTTTCCAGAAATCCATCCAATTGGTTGGTAACTGCCTGGGATGCTGAGTGCTCCCTGCAGCCACTTAATACTGATGTTAGGGGCAAGATGCTTAAAAATGCATGGCAGATGGCTCACAGCAATGATGTGAGAGGATTTATCCTCCAGGAGACAACAGTTTATTCCTGTTCTTCTGCTGGTGACTTTTGTCATATTGAGCAAGACAGCAAAAGCTCGGGCAGAATGAAATATGATGTCTTTCCCACTAACATTTCAAAACACATTTGAGAAGGTTTTTGTTTTGAAAATGAATTATTCAGTTTTGCAATGTAAGAGGGAGGTATTTTATTCATCTGGATTGAAAATGGGAAGCATTAATTTTATTCTTATACTTTTCAAGATGGGTTTTTGAGTTACTTGAAAAAATTAACTGGGGAGTAGCTGTAGTCTTCCTAGAACCTACTGAAACGAAATGTGCATATATGTATATGTGGGATGTGTAAATATATATGCATAAATTTATACAAATATGTACAGTGTACATAAATATACATATGTAAAAATATAGGAGTATGAAGTCATGTAGCTATAAGATTTGCTTGAAAAAAAAAAAGGGAATTACCCCAAGTTCAGCTTCTCTCTTCTGAGAGATTTTGAAATGTTAGAGAGGGCCTGGACTTATCAGGTGTGATAACCTTGCCTTGCCATATATAAAGTTTGCCTGTGTATCAGTGTCTCCTGTGACCTTTGATTAAGAATGTTACGAGATTTCAGATGGCAAGAAAAGATGTGAGAAGTCAAGTGGATAAATTGGAGGGGGCTCCTGTACACCATGTCATATTATTAGTCTTTCACCCAAGTATCAAGACAGTAACTATTAAAGCAGAACTGTGCAAACAGTCCTTCTGGTGGCATGATTCCAGTTCAACTGAAATTTTTGGCTGAGAGTAATAAATTTTCCTTGTGAGCTCTCTGGTGACAAAGGACAATTGTCATCCGTGGAGGCTGACCTTTCCACTTCACCTTAAAAGCTGTGAGTGCTTTAATAGATCATACCTTAAAGTCCTTTCTTTCTGCAGACCTGGTGTAGAGACCCAAAGTGCAAATCGCTTCTCTGCTGTTTGCACCGTTTGGTTGGTTTTTTTTAAGATTCAGAAAAGAGGTGCTCTCTCTGCAGTACGGCTTTTCACACAAATGCCTGAGTGGCCCCTTTGTGTTCTTTCCTGGAGCAGCAGTCCCATGCCATGTGTGCAGCCACTCCTCTTTCACACACGTGTAACTAAGGCGCTC
The DNA here is from genome assembly GCA_008694505.1 of Cyanoderma ruficeps. NCBI lineage: Eukaryota > Metazoa > Chordata > Aves > Passeriformes > Timaliidae > Cyanoderma > Cyanoderma ruficeps. The sequence continues at coordinate 10,907,881 of VZDJ01000090.1, read as the reverse complement.
TGTGATAGAGGCTCCATTTTTTCCAGACACCAAATCTGAGATGCTTAGAAAGTGAGTTCTCAAAGTGCCTTATTGTCGGTAAGGCTCAGAGACAATTCACGTCAGCATGACTTTGTCAGCTGGTCTTTGAAGTCCTCATCAGTTTTAAATATCAAACCTCAGGTATGCAGACAAGGGATTATTTGGAATTTATTAAGTGTCAATGAAAAGCTGTGCTTTAGGCAAATAATGTGTCACTGTTAAACTCGTGTTAGCAGAGCCAGGGTATTGCAATATGACAGGGTAAGCCAGGATGCTGGTGCTTCTGTTGCTTTGGAGTGCACCCAAGCCAACATGTCATTCAGGGAAAACTCCTCCTGCTCCTGATGTAATCCTGTATGGAGCCATCTGAGACTGAGTCACCCACTTGTTGACATCTGCATCTTCCTGTTTCAGTTACAGGCTGAACAAAGTTTAGCTATCTAGGCAATTCCACACAGGATTACAAAAGACAAATGTCAGTTTAAAATTACTCCTTCAGCTGTGATATATGATCTCACAGTGAAACAGAAAGTTTGAATGTGGCTGAAGATAAACAAGAAGATAAATCCACTGAGTTTAGAACTGAAAGGTGTAAAACAAGTAAATTCACCTGGAATTAACACAGTTCTTTTATATTAAAATGAAAATGATCAAACAAATGGAAATTTTGCCACTAAAAAGAGCGGAAAACTGATCTCTGTGAGAAACAACAAAACCAAAACTGCCTAGTGCTTTACACAAATGGCATATGAATAAGAGCATCAAAAAGAGCTGTATTTCAACTACACAGTAAGCATTATAAAATTAAATGTATTAAGGGTTGCAGCTGGATTAGGGAAATGTGAAAAAAGCATGTATTTCTCTTTTTTTAATTTTTTTTTTACTTGTGGTCTCAGGTTGCTTCACTTCCCTTTGATATTGTCTCAGTGACATTTAGTCATCCTTAGGTCAAGGACAGGACTCTCCAAATTTAAGGGAAGATCTTGTGTTCATTGGCACCTTTAGCATGAGTTCAGTAGGAAAGGAACTCCCTAGGCAGGATATTTGCCACTGGGTGATTACACTGGGAATGGATTGCACACTTATAGCAAACAGCTAATTAAAACCCTGAAGATAATGTGCAGGGGTCTTTGACAGCCAGCTGGCAAAACAGGGGAGTGTTTGGATCTTTGCCTAGAGCCAAGGGGAGCTGTGCACAGCCAAAGCATCTGCAGTAGTGGGAAAGGTGAGTGTCTGCAGGTGTGTGGCACCACCTGTGCCAGAGGCTGATGTCCCACCATCAGAGCTTGGCATGTCAGTGTCAAAGGCCTGGTGGCAGAGGACGAGCAGGACTTGGCACTTGGGTGGAAGAGGAATGCTCTGGGGTTTTCTTAGTCCAGTGTTGATGATGGAATGGTAAAAAGCAGCATGAGATAGGAACAGTAGCACCTCAAAACAGCAGAGCTCTTGTGGAGAGGAGCCAGTGAAGATCTCGTGGTTTGACCCATCAGCATCAGAAGAGTGAAAAGAAGAGTACAGGACAAAATCTTTGGCCCAAGCCTTTTGTGCCTAACTATGAATAAATGTGCAAAAATGTGGTTTTGAAAAAGAAAATGGAAGGGTTAGGGGGTTTTTTTTAATACATTGTTAATTTTTAAACTATTTTCTATTGTGGGCTAGCCAGGTTATTAAACTTCCATTTTCTAATTCTGAAGTCAAAGTCCCTAACTGATTATGAAAGTGTACCCCAGAAACAGACTGCAAAGCTCAGTCTAGGGCAATAATTTAAGATGCCAGATTTACATTCCCTTAGCATTTGGGAACATTAGAACCTGCAATAATATAAAGGGTTATCAATGGATGAAAATAGTCTGTACTCAGTTCTGATACTGCCCAAATCTGTATATACAATGTGTATCGTATCTCTCCATCAGAGCCTAGTGTGAGGAGATTTGAATGCTGCACCTGAATCATCCCAAAGATTGAGGAGAAGCTGAAGTGTTTTTAGGTTCCTAATTTGGGAGAAACAGGAAAACAGAAAAGAGGTTGGTAGTTTCTATAAATAGTGACTACATATACAGCTTAATAATTCTCAGCCTCACAGAAAGTGCTTTATCACCTCTACATAAAATAAAAGTTAACAATTCCTAAAAATAATTCTCTTTTTATTTCTTTTTAATTCACTTTTGATTTCTACTTCTCTGGTAAAGGACAGCTACAAAACTTTCCTTGGCTACTTCTTCCCCAGCAAAGCAGGACCTGGTTTTGGGGATCTGAAGTAAAGCATTTTGGTTTTGGCTAGCAAAACCTCTGTCTCCCTTCACTAGCCTCTTTCCCTGGGACACCAGTCTGTCTTAAGACTTTCAGGAAGTAAAGCAATTAAGGACCATTATAATAAAGAGGGGGAAAAAGCAAAAACTGAACTGTCTTTTAACTCTATGCCCCATTAAATTTCTGGCAACAAGGCCATCGTCGCCTTGTTCCCATTTTTCTTCCCATTCACAGCCACGTGTGGCTGTAGGCTGCAAAGTGCGGTACTCCATAGCCAGTATCATTTTCACACACTGTTATGGTCTTTGGTTCTTCTGGCTGCCCAGAGATGCTTTTGAAAGTGAAAAATACTCTGTTGCAGTGAAAAATAATGATATTCTAAAACAGAAGTCTGACCTGTCTGAGTTGGAATTAATTATTAGGAAGGCCAAGATGAAAGGAGTGAAAAGATTGGATCTAAAGATGAACCTATTACTGTGCCTGGGGGCCTATTGACCCACTGGAGTCAAGGCAGGATGGCTCACTTTTGGCTAGTTAGAAATCATGTAAAAAAACTTATTTAAAAGTAATGCCTTCTGTAAGCCTGGAGACTGTGGACTATGCTGGGGACAGGGGAGTCCAGAGACTGAGAAGGGTTTTGGACATGTAATTGAGAGGAAGAGGGAGATATTTTAAATTAAGCATTGAGCAGACCTGAAATACAATAGTTAGTTTTAATGAATATTTCTGAAAGAAAAAAGCAAGAGGATGAATGGATGAGAGAAATAACTGGCAATATATTGGCTAGCAGAGGAAGGAGGAGCAGAGCATGAAGGGCAGCCAGTAGGGGGTAAGGGAGAGAGTGGAAGCCAGGGATAGAGAGTGAGTGGAAAGGGCAGGGAGCAGCTTACCTGCAGGGCTAGCAGCACCTGGACCTGCATTAGCAAATTCTGCTGCTCAGCAAATCCTGCCAGCTCTGTCAGAGAGCAGAGCATTACTGTGCCATTCAGTCACTGGGGGAGTAGACAGGCAGCCTCCTCCTCCCTCAGCCCTTGTTTCACCAGAAAAACAGAAGTCTTGGAAAATTTTGATGATTACGTACTGTAACTTGATCATATACCTTGCCTGAGTATTTCTGATTTTCATAAAATCCCAGTCCTTAATTGACACCTTCATGCAATAAAAATGATCTGGTGAAGCAGCAGAAAGGTCAGTCTAATTTTCATCTGTTTCTGGGTGAGGCTGGGGCAGGTGTTTTATAGTGAACTCTTTCCTATCAAACCCAGTTAATCCTTGACAGAATATCCTCAGTCATGTCTTAAAAACAGTTGGAAAGTTAAAGTTTATGTTGCAAGCTGACAAGAGTGCTGGACCCTGTGGTTTTGCACTATCACACTTACTTCCACTATGGAATTTAACAGGTTACAGCTGAAATATCTCACTGAGCCTTCGCCAAAAGCTTCCGTAGCCTTCCTGCTGTGACTCCTGCTGAGTGAGTAAGGACCTAAGCTGGTGTCCTTTCTTAGTTTGAACTGGTTTTAGATTTCTTCTGAATATCATATTTGTCTAACTGGGTAAACTGAGGCATAAGTCTGGGAAAGGCTTTAACGCAAAAGGTTGTTTTCTCCCTGTTAGAAAAGATTACTGGAGAGAATGTCATGTTCTCCCAGCAGGTACTGTCAAAGGCTGATGTCTGCCTCTTCACAGGAGGCACAAAAAAGTCTTAGATCACAGCTGCCTGAAAGCTTAGGCTAAGGAAAGGGAAAATAATCACCAAGTACCTTTTAAAATGCTGCATCCACACTTGCTGGAAAGCAAAAACAACCCTGTCCTGCAGAGCTGACAAGTGGGGGTAAGTTTTGTTATTGGTTTTCAGTGGGTTTTATGGGAAGAAAATGTCTTCCTCTGCCCTGTGTTGTCTACCTACTTGTCAATTGCCAGGGTACCTGCACCCTTGCCTGCCTTCTTCTGAGCCTTCTTCTGCTGAGACTTGACATTTTCAAATACATTTGGGTACCTGGCTTGAAGGATCTTTTAAAGTGGCCTGCAATTTAAGATGGTTCTGGAAAGGAAGACCTTTTCAATTGGACAAGACCCATTTGACTACAGGATGCCAGTACCACCTGGAATGAATTTTTTCCTCCCACCTCCACCACCTTGTTTTAAACTCTGACAGACAAAGGTCTCTTGCCCTTTTCCCTTGAGTCTCCATATTTCAATGTGCAGTAGTGCCATGTAAACAGTGTATTGGCCTGGTAAAAATTTCATCCCTCTGTTGGGAGGTATAACAGCTTCTTTGGGAGGGCTCACTTATTTATTTGTTGCCCAAAACAGAGTAATGAATTTGAGCACTCTGCCCCTCAAATTATGCTTCGCTTCAAAAGTTAGAGCAACCTGAGAGCAAAAGTAACATTGGAAAGAAAGGAGCAGGGAGGCAGCATCTGAAGTCAGCACTTGTGCTGCTGTTCTCCCCACTTCCCTGGGGTACTTTCTGCACATAATTAATGCAATACCTGCCTGCTCTGCAAATTCAACAACTGAAATTTTGTTAAACATGGCAAATGTTGGGGACTAAGACCTTGTTTCCATGCTGACTCCACAACCTGTGCAGGTACTGAGTCCACCTCTGTTTGTTTGCTTGCGCTGAGTGGGTTTGGACATGTGACCACCTTCTGGTACACACATCCATGGTCCTTGAAATGCCAGAGAGAGGGGCTACACAACAAAGAGCAAGGTGAGTTTAATTAGCTAATGCATCTCTACTGCAATGCCAATACTTGCACAGGTAGATCTGGCATTCTGATTTCAGAATTTTAAATATATATTTTTAAAGTTTCATTTATGTTACCTTTTTTTAATTTTATTTTGCGCTGGGAAATACTGCAACATTTACAGGACTGCATAGCTAATGAATATCATAAAAAATTAAGTGAAAAATATTAGCATCTTCTGTGGCTTTATTTTGTTTTATTAGTAACGCTAGCTGAAGTGCAGTCCTTAAGATATGTATATACATGGATTGAGTATGAACCAGACACGAGAGAGAACTTTGGAAAGGACTTAACATTAGTGCAGTTTAATATCAGGTAAAGCTTTTGAGTCTTGTGGGACCAGAGTTTGGCTGCTGTTAAGTGCTTTTATTTAAAACCCTTTAAAAGAGAATGGAACCAATTTCCTGCTGACTGTTCTCAAATGCATCAAAATAGGTGCTATTTATGGCCTTTTCACTCCTTGACCTCCTTGCTGAGAGCACCAATGTCTGCCTGTCTATTTGGAACTACTTTGAATTCATCAATGTATCAAGGGAGACTTGAGAAAAATCTTCATTATTTTAGAGAGCCTTACACTTAATAAGTGCCTGGCTGTACAGAAAAACAAGCCTCTTATTTCTGAGGAGCTCACAGCCTAAACAGACCTAGCTGCAAGTGGAGCTGACAAAGTAAAATGCCAAAGCTAAGTGACAAAGGAGGGAAGTGGGATGACAGTGATTTACTAAGACAATTGGCGAAAATGTGTGCCTGTCAAATTAGTCTTTATATTTTATAGAAAAACCCTATAGATGCACACATGATTGATGTTCTTCATGGACTGATTTTCTGGTTATTAATGGAGAAAAAGTTATGGCAGCAAGGAACAGCTGAGGAGGGAGGCATGAGGAAGGGTAAGTGCAGGACAAGTAAGTTAAGCACCACCAGCAGTGGTGAGGAAAACAAATTAGCCAATTTAATAATTAAAGAGAATTTATTAAATAATCAAAATATAAGTGTTGAAAAAGCCACAAGTGAAACAGTGCTGAGCCTACGGTTGACACTGGGTGAACACTGAATCGGACTCTACTGCTCCAATTCCCCCATGGTTCACAAATTCTGCTTTTGCAGGGTCTTGTTTTTATACTTTTTTCTCTCTGCTGAGCTGGGGGTGTTTTCCTTTGTTGATCTTGTCTTTTAGCATATCCATGTATTTTTCTTTTCTTGTTGCCGGTCTGATGAAAAGTTTCCTGGAATGGGTGAATAATTAATTTACTTTACTGGAATTCTGTTCAGGAATAAACATCTTTGGTGACGAATATTATCTTACCGTGTTTGCATATCAAATGTGTATCACTGGGGTCTTGTCAGATGAATAATGCTTTGGAATAAACGTGTGGAGACAGCTTATCCTTGCTTGATGAATTTCTCCTTCCTGGTGCAAATCGCTTCTTCCTTGTCACTGGCTTTAGTTACACAAATGCTGTAATTTTTAATTCTCTAGCACAAATTATTTTATAACATATATTACAGAAGTGAGAAAGGATCATAGAGAAAAGGAGAAAAGTGAGAAAAAGATCAGTCATACAGAACTGCAGGGTGAACTGGCACTGCAAAACCTGGCATACTGGAAAAGGCCAGCCTGGTTTGGACTAAGCTATCTCCTTTATATAATCTTCATTAAAGATTTTTCTACTAGGACAGTATTTGTCATCTGTTTTTATGGTTCTCCGAAGTGGCTGTTACTGTCACCAGGCAAATGATAAAGAAAATGTTCCTGGGAAAGCTCTGCATGTGAGTAGGGTATTTGCTGCTGAAAAATATTCCTAAAATTCCTTTCCTGGTATCTAATTATTGATGTGACCTGATGGTGTCTGACTGCCCTCACGATTGTGTCACCAACATCACTCTTACTAAGGATCACAGGGGGCCGTGGCTGAGGAGCCTGCACTGTCTGGGTAAGCTCCTGTCAATCACAAAACTCATTTCCCTCATCTCAGAAAAGTACAAATTAGAAAATGTGGTGCTTCCAGCCCTTGCCTGATTATCAAGAGTTAGTCATTTATAGATCTGTGATTAATTTCTGGTTTGCTTTTTTCTTTGTTTTGCTGCCACAATGCTTTCTGCTGGAGTTGCATGCACACTTCATCCTTTAACTTGTATGGTCCCAGGACACATGCAGTAAGCAAAAAAATTCTTGTTACCATTAGACAAATGGGAAATGAATGTACAGAAAACCCTCAGTAGTTTGCCCAGATTCACAGAGGAAATCTATGACCAAATATTGCATTGACAACAGATCAGTGTAAGTGCAGTGACCAGATGTGGAAGGATGTTAATGTGAGGAGGTTTATGTCAAGTATGCTCTTGCAAGCTGCTCTGTTAATTGCTACTGGACTCAACAGAGGTGCTAGTAAAGCAGAATTGTTGGAACTGGGTAGGCCAGAACACATATATTATGCACATTCTGACTAGTTTAGGCATGGATTAGTTTAGGCTGTTCTTGGGTTTTCAGTACATAACACTGTACTGATAGATATGAGAAAAGAGACATTTTTTGGTATTTTTATGCATTACACAGAGGAGTCCTTTATGCACTTATTTGCCTAAAAATGTTGAGTTTGCATCACAGTTTGTCATGAAAGGCTCCAGTGTCCTATTAACATCTGACAGATAAATGAAAAATTATTTAGATGTCTTACATTTTCTGGTCTAGCACATAGAAATTTTTAATTTGAACAAAAGTATGTTAAACTGAATTTTCAAGCGGGTAAAAATTCACAGTTTTTGACTAATGTTGTTTGAACTATTTTTTTAACCTTCTGCTCAGTTATTCTTTCAGGGTTTATGTCTTTTTTTAGATTCTTGTTTGCCATAAAAGTCTCTCAAGAGCTTCTTTTTGTGAACAGGCCTTCTATGTGTAATTGGATTCAATGAGATATACTTGCACCTTGAGAAGAGTTTTTCTGTCTCCCTTGTAGTTCTAAACTGTCTCTATTGCAGGGATCAATACTGATTATGGCTGGTGGTTCAGGTCAATGTGTAACCAGGAGTTACCCCTTGCCCATGGCTGAGGCAGGTGTTAAATCCCCAGCTATCACTGGAGCTGAATGATCTTTAGCCTTGTGGTGCTTCACTTCAGGACCAGGGCTGATCTGTTTTGCTAAAGAAACAGGTGGATATAGAGACTCAGAGTGGCTGTTTGGCCAGAGGGAAATACAAACTTCAGATCTTTGACATTATTCCTAAATTGACTGTGTGATTGTTGTATTCTGAAGAGAGAAAAGGATGTGGCTGGATCAAAAGTTAAATCGCAATAATCTTTAATACTTTCAGTTAGTTTTCCAAAATTTACTGTTTCTTTTCACTTTTACATTGTGTACTGTCTTATTAATTTTTTACTTTAGGACTGGAAAATCTGGTATATATCCTTTCAGTAAAAAAAAATATGCATGGGCATATGGTGCCTTGGCTATGAAAGCTTTGTTTTGAAGACTATTTATGACAAACTTCTTGACCAATTCTACATTCCCTTCCTTCCTATATACATTTGGTTAGCCCAGAATGTTTCTCTGAGATAAGGTATTTTCCTTGCTGCTTCTTTTAACATAATGTTGATGTCTTTGGCAAAAGAAACTCCAGGAGAGAGACAGAAACTGTAGAGTGAGATTGGAAATTTCTTGAGTTGGTTGGATGTGAAAACAGTGTCTCTCTCTGACTCAGGAGAATTTTGTGGAAGTGACTCAAATGTCCTAGTTTGTTATGAATTTAACAAAGCACCTATCCAAGCAATGCACACTGTGCAAAAACAGTCCAAACACTACCAGAATAACCATCTTGAATGCAAAAGAGGCTGAGCCAGACAGCGAAGTACAGCTGCCTGTATCCAGATTTAGAAGGTACCAGAAGTGATACCTTTTCTACCCCCATCACATCTACGTTAACTGTAAGAGCCATTCTCTTACTAAAAACATATCAAACAGCACTGTATATAATCAGTCTGAAAAAAAAAAAGCCCTTATCAAAATAAAGCCTGCTATTAGAGATTAAATTTTAATGGGACTCATTTTTTCAAGCATTTTCCCTCTTATTAAAGCAGTAACTCCAATTATGAGAGCTGTAATTAAAGGCATGTCAGTGGCACAAAGACTGCTCATCTGGTAGATTATCTAGACCTTTTACTAATGGACTGAGAGTAAAGTAACATCCTAAGGTGTTTCTCCTCTCCATCCCAACATGAGCCAATTTTCCTCTCAACTGAGGTGGTGCATGTGGTATCAAAGTTTATTATCATGCTGGAATGGGCAGGTCAGTATCCATCTTCAGGTGAGGAGAGGAATCAACACAAGAGTTGTCATTGTGTGGATCTTGCCTTTTAAATATCATTTTCACTTTGACTGAACTGGAGCTGCTGCAAAGGTTTGATGCAGTGAAACTTGCTTGCTAAAGTACCTCTTCTTGGAGAAAGGGAGAACCCTGGAACAACATGCAGAGATGAGGCTGGATAGTCCTGATGTGACTGGAACTACTTTCAGAGGGTAGGAGTATTAAATTATCCCATTGCGGGGGAAGGAATTCTTCATGATGAAGGAAAATCTTCCATCTTTGGGATGTGGTGGCCTAATTGTGACTGATTACTGGTTATTTTTTTTTTAAATAAAAACCTTCACTTATTCTTTTGCTTCTCCCATTCAGTTACTTTTAGATTTGATTCAAAATTTGGTTTTAACACACGAACAGGTTTCCTACTATATTCTCTTTCCTCAGATGTAGTCTTAAATACTACCATATAGCTGTTTAGACCATCTTTTCATGAAAACTAAATTGTGTGATTTCATCTTAGGCTTTCTTATCCAATTCTCTCCCAAAATCATGCTGATTTCCCACATTCTCTTCTTGGCTTGTAACAAACTGTCATATTTTGAAGGGGAATTACCAGGAAAGTGTCTCAGCAAACAACGTAGTCAACTCAGTAGCTGAAGTGCTTTAAACAAATATTTCTGGAGTTACCAAAACTGGCAGGAATTATGAGCGTTGTATGAGTGCTAAAGCAGCAGGCAAAGAATTTCAGGGAAACTTGAGCAATTCTGTTTCACTCTATAGAGATTTGCTTCTGTCATGATTTACAATGTCATATTTTTTCCATGTAGTAATAGTTAAAGTGAGATCTTTGCCAAGAAATGGTCTCTCATTTGTCAGGTCTTGGAGTGTGCAACACTTGATGTGGAAGAATGAAAATTCCTTGAATAAAATGTCTCCCAAATACCTGTGTCATATCTGTGGGTAGCTTGTCAGGCTCCTTCAGCAGCCAAAGCTGTTTAAAGATTAATCTTTCCCTAATTCAGACCAATGCTTAAAAAATTAAGAAGCATCTTCCAGCTGCTTAATATATTGACTATGGTAGAGTTAATGGAAAAAATATTTGGCATTTTAAGAGCCTTCAAAGACTCAAGAGAGATGTGAGTTTAATTCTTCTCAAGCCTTATTGATTCTTACCTCACGTTCAGTTTGGATTGATCTGTTTAGAACGAAGGTTTGGCACTGAAGACAATTTTAAAATGTAAAAAAACACAGTGTAAAAAAAGAGTGAGAAAATGCACATAGAGAAAACTGTCATCAGTACTGAAAAACGTTGTCTTTTTTGTACTGACTAGGCTTTATTTGGTATTTTTAAAAATTGGTTATCCTCATTTGTTTGGGAAAATGTCTCATGAGCAGCAGAGAGGAAAGATTCCAGTAACCACCACCAAGTGAGGATTTTCTGGCAGCTGCTGAAAGATCACTTTAATCCAGATGCAGGAAAAGGGACTTACTCCCTTTATTAGAGAAATAAACCCTCAATATGTTCAGCTCATGGCCTACAGCAATCCAACAGGGCTGGAATGGTGCACTCCACTAGAGAGGCTACAGTAGGTTTTTTTTAAAGGTTGTCTCTTTGGCAACATTGGTTTTACACTGCCAAGTGCCTGGGATTTGCAGGCTGCAGTGACTGCCTTGGTATTTCTCTGTGGCCCTTTAGGACAAAGGGATAAGTTTTAGTCCTTTGCCAAGTCTTTTCTTCTTCCCTCCCTTCTTTCCCAACAGCACACACACTCAAAATATGTGTTGTCTTACATGCCTCCATAAATAGAGCTGATTGCTGTTAACCTGCTGACATTTCTGAAATGGTCAGTAATTCTTTCTGTGTATCTGCTTGCAAGATTGACTAAGTGTGACTTTGGCCTTTCTCCTGAGGAGACCTCTCTTCAGACTGCTTTGAATTAAGAGTGGGATACACACCACACAAGGATTAGGGGAAAAGTTCCTTCATGCAGGAGTGCCTGAAGACCTGTGCCAGTGAAACAGGTAGCAAAAGCAAACAGCCTGTGAAGAATGCAGAGCAGGGGGAGAATCAAGAGTAATTTCACCAGGGGGATTGTAGTCGGGCCTAGAAGGACATTTGCAGTTTCATTGCAAAACTATTTATAAAGGAAAAGTAAAGAGAGGGAAGAGTGAAGAGAAGAGGGCAGGAGAGAAACCAGAAGAAGAGAATGGAGTGTGCAATAGTTGTTTAAGGTGCAGACACCAGCAGGGAAAGCAAAGGATCTGTCCAGAGCATCTGGAGCCTGATGGAAGAAATGGAGGGAGTGGATGTGCAAATATGTAGTTTAAAGGAACTATGTGCATCACAGCCTTCAAAGGGCTGTTTTAGACCACAGAGAATGGCCATCACCATCAGGCTAAGGTGACTTGTGTAGTAACTATGCTTCAGTTCCTAGCTGAAAAGATACTGAGTTGAATGCACTAGCTCGTTTGGTTTAAAACAAACAAAAAAAAGAATATATTTGCATACATCTCGGGAAAGAACCCACCTGTCAACCCATCACTGGTCTGTTTTTGGAAAGATGGATACAAGGAACAGCAGAGAATGGCTGTTCCATAGCACAATCTCCTCTTTTCATTACTTCAGCCTGAACTTGCAGCAGTTGTTTCCAGAAGAGCTCAACAGAAACTGGCAATGGTAATGAATCATTTGGCTATGCAATTGTTTACACCAGAAACTCTGAGCAATACAGGATTAGGAAAATACATTGATGAAAGATGGGGGGAAATTAAGTCTTCATTTTACAGTCTCTCAAGATTCCCTTGTTTCTCTTTTCTTTTTTTTTTTTGTCAGATCATATGGTAATGAGATTATTTTATGATCCCAGTGCAAATGTTGAAAATAGAATGGGGTGGAAAAACAACTTTGTGTTTCTGGAAAGCGAGATGGGATTTATTAATTAACAAGTTCATCTTTTTATTAGTATTGCATGTTTCCCACCAGAAAAATCAGGCTTGGTTCTAAAACCAAATTTCTTTGAAGGAAAACTCTCCCAAGGAAATTGAAATGGTGATTTTTATGCCTATTCATTAGGATTTGTTATTTTCGTTTTGCTTTTAGCAGCTGAGGACACTTGAAAATCGGAGTGGGGCTCCTTGAGCCGGCCGCGGCGCTGGTGCCGGGAGGCAGCGGTGTGTGTGCTCCCTCTAGTGAGCTCTGATCCCGAGGATCCGGGATCAGCCTGCCAGGGGCCTCTGGGCAGCTCCCAGGGCTTCAGCCACAAACAGTTTTCTTCCTCAGGTAACATTCATACCAATTCTGCTGTTTCATCTGTGGAACCTGCTTATACAGGCTGAGTCACTGCTGGAGCAGGGGAATGCAGGGGAATCTAGGTCTGCCACAGGTTTTCTGGGCAGGTAATTTTGCTCTGACTTTTCTACACCTGCGTACAGTGTTTCTGAAAATCCTTTTCATCTTACTTAGACAGCTCTTTAAACCTTCTTTCAATGAACAGCAGATTTAAAATAAGGATAAAATAATCCCTGTGTGACACATCCTCAGATAGAAGGAAACCTTAACAGAAGATAGTCCCTGAAAGATAACAGTCAGTGGTAGAGCACACAGCCAGGGCAGTGCAACTCCAATCTGATGGTAGATTGCTCACATGCAACCTGCAGCTCTACTGTTTTATCATACTAGCTCTATAGTAACACTTGCTCAATATTGAGGGGGGAGGGAAAAGTGTGCAAAATCTAGTTTTTAATGGGTATTTCTGTATTTGAGTGGTGTTGAGATAAGCATATTCTCTTAAGGAGAGCCTGGAATATAAATATCAAGTAAGAATTCAGATGAGAAGTAATAAAACATGCATGCTATGTTTCAGACATGGTTCTCGTCCATTCCATGGTTGGTAGGAAGGGAAACGAAAAGGAGGGGAAATACATATTGGTTTTGTCCTAGTTTATCCTCCAGCCTTTAAAACATGAAACATAAAAATGGAGGATCAAATTATTTAATAGCTGCATGTGATTATTCACAAGGTTACAGACATCAGGGTCTGGGTTTGCGAGGAAGGATAAAGATGCTACTGAAATAGTTTCTTTGTTTTCTTGGACAGAAAGGTACTTGCTGATTGTTCTCATAGCAAATATCAGTCCTGAATAAGCATGAGAAATACAGGTGTAAGTGGAAAAGCAGTGAAAAAATTGTTTGGAATGTCATATGAAAGCCCCTATGAAATCTGGATTTGGATAATCAAGTTATGAGTTAAAGTCGGGGAAGTAGAATGTGACTTTTACTTAAAACATATCAATGACAAAGCTGCTCCATACTGCACAGAAATCGTCAGACTCCCAATGCATCTTGAGCTCTGTGCTGGAGGGAAACCAATAGATTTCACTGCCTTCCCTTTTGGCTTCTGAAAAGGGCAAAAGTTGTGTAGCCTCCAGAGGAAACATCAGTCTTGGCAGCTCTGCATTACCTATTTCTGTTCAAACTGTAGTGAATGGAACAGACGTTGACCTCTAAGCACAAATTGTCCATTCCTCATGATGCAATCTGAAGTTAGGTTAATAGTCACTAGAGGGTGATTTGTCTAAATATGTATATTTGTTTATATCCTTATTTAAAGTCTATCAAACACTTTGGTTATGAGCATATTTTCAAATCTTTATACTGGAGACCAGGCAGAACCCTAAACTGTTTATGGATGTTGGAGATTATGAAACTGTTATGACCACTGGACGGGATTTTTTAAACAATAAAATACATGTCAAGCTCCTTTAGTTTTGTTACACCTGTTATTTATTTACAGAATTTCTGCTGCCATGTATAACTTTCTACAAAACCAAGCGTTTAATAAACTCTCAAGTTTTCTTCACTATCCTTAGCCAGAAATAATTTACAGAGAAGGAAAATGTAAAAAGAAAGCCAAAAATCTTACTAGGAAAAGTTTCCCAAATTTCAGTACATATTTCATTCATATATGAGATAGTTTGACTCCGAGAAAACTTGTTTCCCCTCCTCTCCCCTCCCTGCCCCCGCCCCCATTTTTAACTGGCAGGAAGTTTTGCAAAACAAGGTTGAAGCTCATTAAGTTTTCCCCTCTCAGAAATCTTTACCAAGAGGCACAAGATATGTATGAATTGCATAAAGATATAAAGGCTTCATGATTCCGACCACTGACAGTCCTGCCATAGAAGAAACTAGGCTTATCCATGGAAACCAAGCATTCTCCAGAAGAACTCCTTGCTTCCCCACCCCCTTTTAGCCATACAAGGACTAATTGTGGTGTCAGCTGCCACAGGAATGCAAGGCATGTGTCTGGTGAATAAAAAGAATAGCAACTGCTGTCAGCAGCATTCCTCTTCCTCATCCAGGGTTGATGGCACAGGGAGCAGTTTACACAATCTTTGTCCAGCTTACAAGGAAGGGAGGGGTGTAGCATTTTTATGATTTTTAAAAAGCTTTATTTCAAATACATTTGTGTGTGTGTATGCATATCTGTATGACAACTACACTTATTTTTTGGAAGAAATGTAGTATTTGTGTTTGCCTACTGCTGGCTACATTCTCTAAGCATGTTAGAAATCTAGGATATTTGGGGTTACAATGGTGCTATTTCCTTTTTACTAACAGTAGCTCAAATTTTCTTGTAATGATGTGAAAGTCCTGGTTCACTAAACAGAAGATAACTAGTGTGTTTGAAGTAGGAATATTTTTTCTGCTCCCTTAGCTGAAGTGTTGCTCTTTGAAGTGTAATAAGCTAGGCATAAGTCCAGCATTTTATCTCAATTCTAATATCAAACTTTGCATGAACTTGTGAGAGTTGCATGTCTGGAAGGCCACCAAAGTCGGGCCCTGAAACTTCAAGCCAGCTGCAAACCAAGACAGTGGTATAAATTGTATTTTGTAGTTCAGGTACTCTAAACAGAGCCATCTAATACATAGAAAAGGAAGCCTGTGAATATAGAGCTCCTGTTGTCTGCACCTCTGTTTCACGCAAAGAATGTACATGTTGAAATGAGACACAGTTAGTGAATAACATTAGGAATGAATAAACAAGTCCCTGCTATTCTACATGGTCCATTTTTATGCTGTGGTTAAGAAAACCAAACCAAAAAAACCACCAAAACAAAACCACAAACCCAAACCAACAAACTCCAACATATAAACAAAATCTGTAGTTTTTTCTTATTCAGAATGCTCACAGAGCTGAATTTTAGTGCCTTGTTTGGATAGATCACCGTGAAAGAGCATCCTTGTTGCCTTTCCAGCAGGCTAGAACTGGTTCAAGAAAATGGGAGAAGCAACAACAAAAAGTTTTTTGTGATATTAATCTTTATGAGGTTTTTTTTTTTAACTTGCTCAACTATATTGTGTAAGTGAATGCACTCAGAGCTGTAGGTAAGACAACTGAATGCAACTATACCCTCACAGAACAGCTTGTAAGAACATACCTTTTTATTTCTCTTTCCCTGATTCAGGTGACTGGAGATATCTGTTCCTACAATAATTCAAGAGACCCAATGTCCTTCAGACAATTGCTGAGATTTTGAAGTTTAAAAAGTAGCTTGTGCTATAATTTTGTTTATGTATATGTCACGTGATGGATTTCATTCTGAGGAGGTGGTTCTATGGTAGACAACACTCCAAGACTTTTCTCATACCTTGCTTGTGTATAAGCTGCCTCCATTTCCTCTGTTTGAGGCAGAAAAACTTGCACGTGGTGATGGGGTAGTAATTTTTCCACACACCCATTTTGACAACTAATACTTGTAAAATATCGAGGTTGTGAACAAAAGTTACTCTGACAACTTTAAAATAGCAGCCCTGGGATTCAGCATCTTAAATTTCAAAAGGTGACCATTCAGTCAGACAGGAATGGAGTTAATATTTGTTTAAACCAGTAGGTGTTTTTTTTATATCCATGTACTTCTTCAGTAGTCATTCTAGGTTCATAGTGGTACAAATCGGAATAGCACTTTCCTTCTTTCTTCAGCTGGGACCTGCTTTTTCACAAGTTGCTACCTGAGTTGGAGATATGCATCCATGTGCCATATAAAGCCTCACTGTGCCATTTGAGGTCTTACTGTAAAAAAACCCCACAACGAAATGTAAGAGAAATCAACAAACACACACCACCACCCTCACTCCTCATAGCAAAGCCCTGTTCCATTGCAATCAGTCTATAAGATTTTTTTTTAGACAAGGTTCAGGTTACATTCATAACAGTCAAGAAACAGAAGAGATAAATAAATAAATACACTCTGGCCACTAAGCTTTGCATAACAGTTGGTACCATGCTGGGGCTACTTAACAAAATTAGAAATAGAAGCAGTTGGCACATTTTTTTATATCACTTTAATGAAGGAAAAAAAGCATCGGAAATTGGAGATCCTACTAAAAATTTTGAAAAGTAATAATTAAGTTTAGAGATAAAATTAAGTACATTTTAAGGACTGCTAAAGGGTCCATTTCACAGTTTCTATGGTTTTTAGCATAGATTTCAGTTTCTGGAAAACAAATACAATCTTTATAGCCTATACATAACATTGAATAGAATGTTTAGAATATATTATTGAGACTAAAAAGCATATTGTCTCTATGTTGATTATATAATTTAAAGTATATAGTATGAATTATTTAATCCTGACATAACAATATATAGAGAGAAATGTTTTAATTTGTCTTCAATTCACATCATGTTGCCCCAGAACATAGCATGAGGGAAAACATTATCAAGTCATAATTTTACCAGATTTGTGTCAAAATACTGAGGTATGAGCTGTGAGAATGATCTTGATATGTTTTAAGTTTCTTTTTGTACATAATGAAAGTGATAATTAAATGCATAAATCTAAATTAATATTTAAAATTTATTTCTCTTCCAGGGTAACAGAGGAATAATGTCTAAAACACTGTGTGCAGTGGTAGTCATCCAAACCCAAGGAAGCTGAACTCTAATTACAGCAGGAGAGGAGAATCTATTGGAAAAGTTATGTGGAAAGGCATTTTCTTTTCAAATGAAAAATTAAAAAGGTTGACTTGTTTATCTAGCAAAATCATGACTGCAAGAATATATTTCCTAGAATATGTGGAGCAATGTGGGAAAAGAGACATTTTAAAAAAAGGGGCAGTGTTGTTATGAGGATAAACCAGCTATGAATTAATTTGGGCTGAATATTACACAAATTTCCAGCAATCTGCAGAGAAATGGGGTCACAAATCTTTGACCTTACTTGATGAATGAAGCAGGGAATTTTGATGAGACTGCATGAAATGAAAAGAGCCAGCAACAACTTTACCCTTGTCTTCCTGTAAACAGAATGAAAATGACCTGGGGATTTATTCTGAATTCAAGGATTCTTAATTCAGTTCACTTTCCCTACTTTCTCTTTGGCTAAGGCTTTTGACTTCTGAAAGAGACTTTTCAAGTGGGAGTTCTATCGCAGGGCAGCCAAGCCACACCACACACAATGGTTTTCAGTTTCTGTTGTTCCTTGTGTCAGCAGAGCCAGTGGTGTCTGCAGGAACAGCTGGGGAACTCTTCTCTCATCCAGACTGTTGCCCTAATAATTCAGTTATGGTACCATCCTATAAATATCGTTATTTCCCTTTCTGCTGAGAAAACCTTAAGCTAAATCTCATACTGAATTGCCTTGAATGGTAAGTTGCAGTTTTGTTACAATTTGAATGCACGGTGTCTTCTAGGCTGTTTCTGGCATGGCTCCTGTGTGCTTTAAACACAGGTGGGTGAAGAGTTTTTTCTGTTGAGACATATTTCACTATGAGCAGTCGCAAGTGTGAGCTCTTGGTAAGGTAAGTACTTTCTGCCCTTTTCTATTCTAATACTTGGAAAAGCTTTTACAAATCTATAGGTCTATTCTGTCTGTTCCCCATACAGGTTTTTCCTTCCTGGAGTGGAAGAGACTACAATGTAAGAAGTTTTTCTGCTTTGTTTTTTATTCTGGTAACTTCAGCAGTCTCACGAAGAGCACAGCACCTCAGAGAGTTGCACAGTGAAGAAATGCTGAAGCAAAAGCTGGACCAAGCAGCAGAGGAACTTCTTGATCAAGCTTTACTGCCAGAAAAGTGTTCGTGTAACTATACCATTAACATGGTGTTTAACCCCATGTTGTACAAGTTTGATTGGATAGCTGAGAGGTAATAAAGTGAGTGCTTAAAAGATTGGGGACTGGGCATGTTTCCCAAATCCAGAGATAGGTCTATTCTAGGAACTTGCTAGAATCTCCCTCTGATGGGTATATCCATCTATTAAAAAGCAGCTGTGTACATTTCCATGGCTTTGGTTTGTTCTTGTAGCTCAGGTGGAGGATTCCTACGTACAGCTTATGATATCCAAGACTGATGGAATGGGTGTGATTATAACTCCATTAATTTTCACTGGCACTAACAGCCCTCTAAGAATGACCTGGGAGCAGGAGACTGATGGCAGGAAAGGCATCTGTCCCATTCCTGGTGTTTGTCATATGCTGGTGACAGGCTGGATGGTATCACTCAGGTTTGGCTTCAAAAATTAGGGAGAGCCTTTCAACATATTTTCACTTGATGTTATCAGAAGATCCCAGTGGAAGACAGACCTGAGCCTGGTTTGAGATAATTTGCTCCACAGATGAAGTTGCAACTTATCAGGTTTATTTTTGCAGCTGTTCAGCTGTCATTAGGCAGCCCTTTTTGGCTGTTGGATAGAGCAGGCCTTGGGCACAGTGTGTGTAGATGCTTTCTTTTGAAGTAGAGCTCCGTGGGTGGTGGTTTCATGGCAGTCCACAATGACCCACATTAGGCCTGGTGTGGCCCTGCCCTGGAAGGGTGTACACACTCCTTGAAAGGCAGAGCATGATTTTGCCTTTGGTGGCCAGGATGTCCACATGGTCTTCTCATACATCTTCAGTTCTTTCCTTCAGCTGCACAAACTAGGTAAAGTAGTAAGGGTAGTTTCTAGGAATCTGGCTTAGACCATTAAGAAAGGACTGAGTGGGACTGTGAAGCCCTGTTGTTATCCTTGGAGGCCGGGGGACCTTGGACACCTGATGAGATGTCACAAGCCCATGCTGCTGCATGGGAGAAGGGCTTCCACGGAGCTTCACCTATGTCCCATTCTGGCACAAGAGGAGAGATTTCTTTAGATGAAAAGGTCTGGATAGTCCCCAGTAAGAACAGCATACAAAACACCATAAAGGAAGGTAGAGACAGCTAAAACAGTCTCCTCCAGTCTTGCCAAAAGAGCTGAAAATGTCCTTCCTATTTTCAATGAAAGAAATATTGCATAAAAAATAATTGAAAGGCTTTGAAAAGTACAATTTTGTGAGAAGTTATTAGTGGAGGAAGATACTCTTAAAGGGAAGCTATGCATAGGTCAGCACTGAATTCACTATTTTTATATATATTCAGCAGTCCATGTTAAATTCCTGCTCCTAACATTTGCAAGTGTATTGGAAATGTGCTCTGCCAGACTGTAGAAGCAGTTCTTCTGAGAGTTCAGGAATACTAAACAGGAGAGTTCATTTAAATTAAATGCATTTTAACATGAGAAGAAATCAAATAATGTGTCTAGAAACATAGAAAAACAAAAAAAATAGGGGGAAAAAAAGTAGTGACTCTGAAAAAGAGATTAGGGTAGGATCAGTGTGACAGTTGCTGCAATGATGGGAAAAGTGGCATGTTCTTTGCAGTAGAGAAAGAATGTATGGAAGTAGTAACATAATTTTATGTGTGAGTACATGTTAGAACCTGGAAATGGTTTCCATTTCATACTTTTTAAAAGGATATTAAAAATTGCAGAGTCTGAAGAAAGTAATAATAATTACTAAAGAGGAAGAGAAAAAGCTGTATAATGAGATACTTGCAGATCGAGTTGTTCTTTATACTAGAACAGATGGAGAAATTACTTGATTTGTATATAAATGTTTCATGGGAAGAACAAACGGATACAAAAGTGCTCCTAATTTAGCAGAGAAATACACAACAAGAAATAATAGCTGGAAACTCAATGAGACAAGCTCAAAATTAAGTATTAGACAGGGAATTTTTATTATTATATTTATTTAGCTGTTAAGTAACCACTGGCAAAATGAACACAAAAAAACAAAAGCAAGGGTGTGATATCTTCAAATTAAGCGCCGACTTTGAGCTAGTCTGCTCAATACAGCTTAAATACAAAAAAGGCTACAGACAGAGATTCTTTCTGTCCAAAACTTTGTTTTAAGACTTGTATTGTATGTAAAATAATGTAAGCGGTGAGGAAATATTCTTTCACTCCTTTGTAATATCCTGGAATACATTACCTGCACTGGTTTTTCAATTGTTTTCCATGTGTTTAGCATGGCTACATCTAATTACAAATTATTTTAATTGGAGTGGGTTTTTTTATTATTATTATTGTTATTGATGTTAATTGAACTGATATCAGGCTTTCTTATTACCTCATGTAGTACACTGACCTTCCTCTGAGCCAGACTCTTCCTAGTTCAGTAGTGTATTAGATCACAGTCCACCTGGTTTTGTGGTTATTTTTTACAAGGTTGTGGAAGTAAATACGAGAGACACCCAAAAAAAAAGGTGTTAGGGTTTTTGTAACAAATGAGAAAAGAAATCCAGAGATACTTGTTTCTCAGAATCTGAGGGAAAGGCAGAATTGCTAAGGACTCCAGAGCTGCCCAAAATACTGTGTCATCTCTCCATTTCTAAAAAGTAGCATAAGCATCAGTTCTTCTATGTAAAGGACTCAGGGGACTGCAGTCTGTGTAGATTTTGGCTGGGATAGAGTTAATTTTCTTCCTGGTAGCTCCTGTGATTCTGTGTTTCAGATTTGTGCTAGTAACAGTGAGAAGTTTTAATTATTGCTGAGAAGAACTTGCACAGCACCAAGGCCTTTTCTGTTCCTCTCACCACACCACCAGCAGCTGGGCTGGGGGCACAAGGAGCTGTGAGGGGACAGAGCCAGCACAGCTGACCCCAGGATGTCACACACCATGTGGCATCATGCTCTGCATGTAAAGCTGGGGGAAGAAGGAGGAAGGTGGGATGCTGCTGCTTTGTTTTCCTGAGTCATCTGATCCATCATCCTGATGGAACGCAGCTTTCCTGGGGATGGCCGAACTGTCTGCCCATGGAAAGTGGTGAGCAAATTCCTTGGCTTGCTTTCTTTGTGTGTGGGGCCTTTGCTTTACCTACTAAACTGTCTTTATCTCAATCCTTTACTTTTTAACTTGTATTATTCTTCCCATTCTCTCCCCATCCCACTGAGGGGGAGTGAGCAAGTGGCTGTGTGAGGCCTAGATGTTGGCTGGGGTTAAACCACAATACAGACCTAGTTATTGAGGTGAAACTATCCAATATTTGTACCCATAGGCAAAATTATGTGGTAGTGGATAAGCTGAGTTGCATCTGGTTTGAGATGGGCAAACTTTAAAGCACAGGCATAATATAATGATGAAAAGCTCAGTTACTCAGCCTTCTTCCTCTCCTTTAAGTGCTGTGGTCTGCAATGCATTAATAATTTTTCTATCTTTACATTAACAGGCCACGTTCTCCATCATAACTCATAATTTTGATTTGAACAGTCTTTGTGTTTGAAGTTTTTCTGTTTTCCTGTGGTTCTAGCTACAGTTTGAGCATCTGTCTGGACAGCTTTGGTTCTGCAGTAGTTGAACATCCTGTGACTTGTCTTCAGTTGTCACATTCCAGATCCTTCCAAATGGTACATATGTGCTACTTAAAACTTTGGTTTAGCTCATTAGTAATTCAAGTGTAGGTTGATGGTATGCCAGATGCTCTCCAGTTCAGAGAAATATACCCATCTGACTGTGACTCTCTCCTATGAAATCTGCTTTCTGCTGCAGATTTCCTCCGACAGATCAAATTCCTTCATGGCCCTGAAGAATTGATCCAACATCCCCTTTTGTCCAGTTTGCAGAGATTGATTGCTGCTTTGTGTGCTGCTCCCAGCCTCAGCCCAGGACGTGCTGGAGGGTGAGTATTGGGGCATGTTGGTGTGGCCACTGAAAGAGCTTGCTACCGAGATCCCTGCAGGGTCTCAGGGAAGATGGATGAAACACAGATGCAAAGCACTCTCTTGCAAGGAAGAATCTTTTAGGTTTAAAGTGTATGGACAGTATCAGCTGTCTTATATACTGATTTCACTGAACATTCTTTGTCCTTAGCAACATCACCACTGTGAGACACCAAGTATGCAATTTGTGAATGGCATATTCAGTGCTATTTTTCCTTCAGCCCTTAACCAATAAAGTGGCTTTCTCCATATGCTTTCCCTACCAGAAGGGAAAATCTTGTGTTTGTAGATTGATCTACTTACGGAAATTTGATGCTGCTTCTTGTTTCTTAAGATTCAGAGCTCTTCTGGACTGTTTCTTCTGTGTAAATTTCTAGGGGAATGAGTGAGAAAAAGAAATGGAGAACCGATGGGATATTTTAGGCATCTGTTTGGCAATCTGTGAAATAATGTGAGGTCTTAGCCCCACAGGTGTCCATGTGACACTCTCCATCATTATTTTTAACCTTTTTGCCTTTTACAAGCAAAGAGGGCAGGAATGTTCAGGGAGATTAAGCCAACTACTTTCTCATGCCTAGGTGTGATACTCCAGTTAATGGGCAAAGATATTGGGAAAGAATATTGTGAAGGCTGTGCATAGGGAGCTGCTGCTCTCATCCCCCTATACTACACCTAATTTTTGGAAAAAAGGTATGGAAAGTACTTTCAGCTTTCAGACTGGTTTCTACAGAGCCTTTCATGAGAACTGGAAACAGTCCTGAAAATTCTTTCCAAAACCTTCAGATATAATTTTTTTTCATCATATACAAAAAAAAAAAGGTATAAAGAGTTCATATATGGGGTTTCACATTGGATTTTAAGGCTAAAGCAGTGTCAGGCTTGGTGTGAAAGTAATTTCATTAATTTTATTAAGTAGATGATCAGTTACAGCCTTTATATCTGCATAAAGATTGGTGAACTGTAAACTTATGTGGTAAATTGGTGAGGTAGTACCTTTTAAACTATGAAAAAATAATATTATTTGTACTGCTCAGTATGTCTGCTTACTGTAGGCAGCTGAATAAAACTTCTACTTTCAAACATAGCTGCCATTTTCAACCAGGTGGCTATGCTGAACACATGATTGCATTTTGTTCACATGGAAATTTGCCAATGTGTTAGCTATTTACAGGATGTATTGCTGATGGAAACCACCATAACCTGGGTGACCAAAATTGGGAAATATAAGAGTGATACTTGGGATGCATATATTTTTGATAGCTATTTTCTGTTTACTGAACTTTTATTTTTTTCTCTACATTTTTCTCTACAAGGGATGTTATTTAAAAACCTGGAGTCCACTGCCCACCCTGAAAGTTTGCTGTTCCTTGAGTCCTTTGCCCTTTATCTCAAAAGAAGGGTATTATTATAACTAAAAACAGGTTTGACACCTCAGTTGCTCCAGACTCAAAGAGTCTTTTAAAGGAGGAGAAAGCAGGTTCATCAGAGTGCAAATTCAGGGAATGTTTTCCAGGTAGATATGTATATGCTATTCCAGGATGAAGTCTGGTTAAGAGTTGTGTGACTGCGGCATCTTATGAGCAAGAGGAAATCTCAGAGAGAAAGGTGTGCATAAAAAGGCACTTATTGCTAATAAAATGGCTTTTAAGCCCTCCTCTTGCCTCCTCCTCAGATGAAGGTATGCGCAGCAAGGAAAACTGATAATAGATTTTGAATTATTCTGCACCAAGTTTTACTTCCCTGTGATTTGTGGCTACCTCCTAAATACTTAAATGCTTTAGAGAAAGTGCTCTGCAGACACCAGCTGTACTGACTGGCTCAGGTGGTTTTTAATTTAGCTTAGATAAATATGGTACTTGCTTCAGATTAGCCCAGGAGAAAAAATGTTCCTCTGTTCAGTTAGAAAGTCAGCTTGCTCAATAGAAGCCAAAAAGTTTTGGGGTTTTTTCCTCAGGAGTTGTTGAAGTCTTGCTCAGAGAAGACTGAGTGTCCCTAGTGATGAAGAGTGCCACGGCAATCTGCTGTGACAGTGACAACCCTGCCTCTCTCCCGGGCTACAACACTACAGAGCACCATGCTGCTGCTCTGGTGAGTGTCTTGCTGGGCTGGCTGGGGTCTGTGGAACCCAGGAAGAGAAAGGTTCTTAGCAAGAGGAGGAATCTCTGCTCGCTTCTGAAGAAAGTATAAGTGGTTAATTTTTTTCTTATGCCCTTCAAGTACAGGACTTCCTTGCAGATGGCAGTCCACTTCAAGAGCTCAGCTGGCTCTCCCAGCCAGCAGTTGTGTTGTGCCTGCACAAATCCAGTGTGGGCCTTGATCGAAAGGCAGAAAGAAAAGGTGAGAATTTGGTGCATCTCTAGCACCCCCTGCTCCACTTTGTTGGAAGAGAAAGGCTGTGCGGTGTTAATGCCCATGTGCCAGCAGACTGGAAGCAAAGATAAAGCATGCAGGACAGACACCACTGTCACCATCATTGCAGAAATCACGGCCGTGGAGCACATGGATGACTAAGTGCACCATTATCCTTGTTCTGCTACACTGTACATTGTATCTTGGTACAACAACACAGTGAACACCCACACTTGGTTTGGATCAGGTGCTCCTCATCACCTCTTTAAGGTGAATGACTTTATCATCCCTTCCTACCAGGCTTTACTTCTCCTTGCCAAGTGGTGTTACAGCACATGAGCTGAATTCCTGTCAACTGAAACCTAGCTGAAAGATGCTCTCCAGCAGTTAGTGTGTGCTTTGTCCATGGAAGCAAACTAGAGCCAACTAAAATCTCACAAGATGTGCACTATCTGAATTTTGAGTCCTTAACAGCAGCTATTTTCCCTTTTGTTCTCTCGTATTAGGATGATTTATGTGCAGGTGTCAGGAACATATACAAGAAATTAACTGTGTTTACCCAGTTTTCCTCAGAGAACTGATTTATGATTTACTGACCAGCTTTTTGTTGTTTCCAACTTGCCTTTTCCCTTCTCATTGCCTTCCACCTACTACGTGGATTGACAGAGCCCAGTCAGGATAGGAATTAAAAAAATTCTGGTCATTGTGTGACTATATACAAGTGAAAGTTGAATCTTATTAGAAGGTCAGTCAGTAAAAAAAATCAATTGCTTCTCTACAGATAATGTGATTTTCTCTGGACTTGCAAAATGTGTGCATACTACTTGAATTGATACACCTTGTACTTTATGCCTCAGTGTGCAATGACCTCTTCTAACAATTAAGCTGTGGATAATTCCTATCGATCTTCATAATAATCTTCTATTATATATTAATAAATGAGAGAAAAAATTATATACCATTACTGTTGTATTAGTTCTGTGAAGATGTCTTTTTAAAGTTCTAAATTGCACAATGCAGCCCAATAACTACTAACTGCCTACAAGTGCATGTTAAGGAATAAGTACGTAAAAGAAGAAGCACTTGTTTCAGCTCACAAGCTTTTTGAAACAGGAGGGAAAAGAGCCCTTCTGTTAAAGTGTGGAAAACCAGCTTGTCAAAGTGTTATAATCTATCCATGGAAGGATTGGGAAGGATGAGTTACTTAAATCCTCTGTAGAGGCATATTGTAGTCCTTACCAACTGTTATCAAATTAACCATAGCAGAGAGAAATGGTTACAGCCCAGGCAACACAGATAAGGCATGAACACAAAGAGATAGGCTTCCTCTGAAGAGACTATAATGCTATAGCCACAGTTACATTGTTCTCTAACTCCTGTCAAGCTGCCTCAAGAGTGGAGAGTCAATAAAACATCCCTATCATAGTCTAGAGGGTCATTTTGTATTACCTAACAAAAACAGTCAAAACATTTTCTTTTCTAGTGGCCTTGATGTAGGTTCCTCAATCATTTTCTCATTTGATATTTCTTGGATAATTTGTGATACTCACTGGGGAACAACTAAGATATTTTACACATGATTTTAAAAGATTTTCTCCTGGTACTGTCAGGAACATTAAGACTTTCTAGGCTCTGAAGCATGGAAGCTACTGAAGCATCAGGAATCTGGAGATCCCATCTTTGGCAGTGTAGTAAATACACTGATATCAAAATGCTGTGCCTAATGCTGAAGTCATTAAAAAGCAAGAATGATTTCTTCAGTGAAAGAACACATTCCTAGGTAATAAATTGCCTTTTGAAAAGCAATGCCTGTCAAACTCATGAAAGTTTTTCATTACTCTGTGATCTTCCAGAAAGTGATTGATAAATATTTTTAACTTCATTTCTCATTGCACCATTTAATGAACTCACTTGTGCTTGGTTGGTTCCCATTAAGTTTTGTAGGATGTGCCACCTGATTAGGTTCTTGCTTTACTTAAACGATTCCAAAGATGTAGCCAAATTGCAAGTTTATGGATGGCTAAATTTAGCCCCTTGCCAGTTTTATTTTCTCACTCGTATGTCATTTAAAGAAGCCAGCATATTTTTCCCACAGCATGCAATAGTATAACAAGTAGATAAAATCGCTACCTCTTCACACTGCACAAGAGACTTGATTCTAATAGGGCCTGTAAAATTGACTCAGAAAACCTTAGGGAGACTTGAGTATCCAGGGGTTATGCTTGGGTCAAAGTTGAAGTAGAAAACATGTTTTTTCTAGCCCATTGCATCTCTGAAGGAAGCTCCATGAAGGTGATACTCAGGAGGATTACTTTATAAGTGAGAAAAAGAACATACCAGGAAGAATTGGGTTTAAGAGCTGTCAGGACGACCTTTAGTTTCAAGCTTGGATGTTTGGGCTCACAGTAGTGTCGGCCCTTAGCTGCTCCATGGGCTTCCAGAGCAAATTGTGGGTGAGGGTGATGCCTGGTTTTGGTAGTGGCAGACAATAGGAAATTATAGTGAAAGGATATAATCTAGATAGAGGGTCTCTGGGAAATTGATCTTCACTGAGTGCCTTGGTGGTGGGAACTGAGACAGTTTCTTGAGGCTGCCTCAGGTTTGGACTAAGAGCAGTGTAAGGGAAGACCTAAAATCTCAGATGGACTACTCTGCTGGATTAGCTCCAGACTATGTGTAGTACTGCCCCTATCTCTGTGCCCCAAGCCTCAAATGCAGCAACAGGAAAATGCTGCAGCTCATGAGCTGCTCGCACAAATGCCAGAGGATAGAGCTTGGTTTGCCAATGGGAACAACTGAAATTGTGACAATGAGCTCTGGTCTGATATAACTGAAAATCAGGCATGGCTTCAGAAGGATGGGGTCAGGAATAGTCTTGGCTATGCTGCAGCTGACTTGGAGACTTTTGTGGGAGACTCAAGTGTTTATTTGTGACCAGAATAAGATCATTTTAGTAACAAGCCTTTAAAAACATTTCTTGCCAATTTTCCCCTTTCATCCACTGAAAGGATTCTGTACTCATCTGCATCCATCTCCTTGTAAAAGGCTGTCTCTGTTTAATGACTATGTTCCACTTCATCCAAAGATTAATAGCAGCACAATTATTAATTGTGAATCTATAGCCTTTTGCCAAGGTAGGGAGAGTGTAACTGCTCATAAACATTAGCTCCAGATGAAATGCCAAGTTCAAGGTCTCAGCTGTAAAACTGTGCTTTTAATTAATTTTCAGATTTTTCATTTGTTCTCAGAGATACCACAATAATCTGCAAACACTCATTTAATCTTCATGGGTAGAACCCTTCTTTCATCCTCCTGGTGATGGTTTGTTTGTATAGATGACTGCATTCTTGATCCCACTGGCACAACAACATCAAAGGCCTTTGGAAACTCTAGGAGCCTTTTCCACAAAATCAGAGGTCAGAGGGACCCGCCCCCTAGCAGCAGGATTTGACTGCAGACTCCCAGCCTAAGGAGATGCAGTAAGGAACATGGCTCAGAAAAAAACCAAACCAACATCTAAACACCTTCCCACTGAGAGCATACTTTAGCCCATGGTGTTAGCTATTCCTGGTTCTTTATTCCTGCTAGAATAAAAATCCGCAGACTGTCAGATAATTTTTGCACAGTGATCAACTTTTCTGAGTTGATCTTCAACAAATTGAGATGAGTTTTTGACACTGAATGTTGCAGGGGGCTCCAGCTCCAGAATTTTCTTTTTCTTGGCAGTGCTCCCATCTATTGGAATTGTTCCAGTTTTCCATGATTGATTATAATATAAATAATTTATAAATGTTAATGAGTTGGAGAACCCTTCATCTAAGTAATTTTAGGCATTGTGGGGTGCGAGTAAGTTGCTCAGATTTGTTGGTTACTTATGTTCATGTTTAATCTTGGCAGATGTGGCTCTTTTAAACTATTTTACAATGTTTTGTATTATATAAAATAGATGAATTCTCATTTTATAATTCTCATTATAGAATGTAACTATCTAGTGAACATTTTAAATTTTCTCTCGTGTAATTCATCATATCTCTCTACCTTGAAATGTATTTAATCCTTGGTCAGGGGCTTCTTATTAAAAATTCCATCTTATTGTTCTTAATTATTTTGCCTCTTGAAATTTCACTGAGTTTTTAAGTTACCGTACATTGCTCATATAACATAGCTGCTTCTCCAATTTTTCCTTTCTTTAAATATTAATTTCCTCTATATTCTTGCAACTAGGTCTCCTTATCAGTAGGATTTTTTTTTATATACTGCTAATGTTTCTGGGTATTTTTTTTCTTTATATATAAAGTGGTAGTGCTTGGAGGTTTCTAGTAGCATATCAGTAATTCCAAGTTTATAGCTCTTGAAGTTTTTTAATGGTTCTGGTAACAAGTATTCCAAGCAAGGAAGAAATGGCTTTGTAAGTTTTCCCCAGGGTGTATACTATGATTCACTTTATATTCTGGATGCACAGTGTAGATATATGTTGACTATGATTTTCTTCCATGAGTGAAGACCAATTTTGGTTAATTATTATTTCCTTTTTGCCCTTTAAGGAGAAATTCATATTTGAGTCAACTTAACAAACAAAACAGGTCCCTTTCATATGAAGTTTGTCTGTTCCTTTTTTCTTCTCCTTTTTTCAGACTCAAATCTGAATTCCATCTTTTTGAGACGTGCAATACAATCTTTCACCTTAAAATTATCTATAACTTGTTCATTCTGCACATTGTAATTGGAAGTTTAAGGAACAGTTTGTTTAGTTTTCCAGTGGGATTTTTCTCATCTGGGATAAAGCTCATCCATCTCTTAATTTTACTTTAATCAGTTACAACTTTAAACCTCAAATGTTTTAAATTTATTAATCTGATCCAAATTAAACAGATATGTGCTAAGTATGGTGGGCCCCAGCTTGCAGCGTTGCATTGGAAAATGGAAGCACCATGTGCCAACTTAGTAATAAGTATTGTTGGTTTATTTTAAAGTGTGTGGTCTTTGTGGAAACACAGCATCTTAATGATAGTGGTTTCCCTGACATATTTATAAATTGTAATCAGGCTATGAAAAATGCAACAACGAAAGTCATGGTGCCGGGGACAAGAGAAAACAAGCAAATTCCAGCTCAGTTCTCTCTCCATCATAGCGTGAGAAATCAGTATGTCAAGTTTTTGTGTAATTCTCAGACAGGCCTGAAAAACATTTCTGTTTACATATTCACAGGCTCATCACAATTGGTATTATATTCCCTTAAAATTAAATAGTATGGGGAATATGCTTGAAAATTATTTTATATGTGTTGATATTCTGGTCATATTCAGATGATGCTGGAGAAAGGGTCCCTTTGGCCTGACCCCAGTCTGATGTGCAGGTCTGTATCTCACAGCTGCCTCTGTGGCGCCAGTCTCAGCAGCATGCAGCATGCTGCAGCTCTCTAAGCCTTGGTAGCAGACAGGAGTTAAGGATAGCCTAGTAATTTGTGCTTCCCTGACTTTTGTTTAGTTTGTGTGTAACTATTTCAGCATAGCTCCTTTGCTTCACTGAGATTAACTTGTTTTGCACCTTTAAGCATCTCAAAATGAAGCATAATAAGCACTAGGGCCCCCTATTTTCTTCAAAACAATAGATTTAAATAAATTAGAGTTCCAAACAAACCCATCAGGGTGTCAGCAGATGAATCTGGGCATCCCAGAAGCTGGAATGTGTTTCCTTGACACATTTCAAGAGCCAAGAGAAGGCTCATAGCATGACAAGCCAAAGGTCTGTGGGGGGGGAGGTTGCAGAGCTCATTCCCTGGCACACAACAGAGCATGGCAACTGCAGAAATAACCTCATTGTGGCAAGGAGTTAAAAGTAAGCAGGATGCTGTAACAGGTAAAACACCAAGACTCTTCCTTCTCATTATCAGTATGGGTGAGTCATTCATTTTAATCTTCCCATAATTCCAGCAAATTTTTCTTAAATCTAATCTATTTTTTTCCCTCATATATGAACACTGCTAGCCCCTATTGATTATTGTCTGGCCTCAAGACTATGTATACATTTGTATGTATATGTATACATATATGTATACACACATACNAACATGTTCCTTTGTGCCTAAAGTTGCTGCATATATAATGTCATGAGTCTGACATATTTTGTGTGGCTGGACCAGTGCTTCTACAACTACATCTTTTCCTTTTATTTTAATGAAGGTAAATAATTGTTTTTGGGTCTAGGCAGCCACATGTCCCTTACAGTCCCCCTAACAGCTGTGCCACTTTGCCACCTCCCTAGATCTGTGTCAGTTGTTCTCACATGTTAGATGAATACTTATAAACTATAGCAACAGTAGGCACAAATATTGCTTTCCTTGTCATTACAATCAGATCCCAACAGCTTTCTGAGGGATCAGGGTGTAAATGAGGTCATTTTTCCCTGTGTGATGCCAAGGAAGTGAAGCAATTTTCATTTAAGCTTTAGGGATGGGTGGCAGTGTCTATCCAAGATTTTTCCACAGTTTGCAGCGTCAGGGACAAAGTTGAAATAAAAGCACTGTATCAATATTCCTTTGTTGATCTCCCAGTCCTAGAAAACTTAGCACACTCTTTTAAATCTTAGCACTCTCTGGGGAGGGAAAATACATCTAAAAGAGACTACTAATATGTCTGTTTCTGAGATCAGATAATGATCTATGTGTTTAAGCTTCTGCTTCTGGAAAAAAGAAGCAAACTTTGAGGGTTTAGCAGTTTTACAGATGGTAGCCAAGATCCTGTCCTTGTACCCTCAGTAGCAGACAAGGTCTTGATGTTTGTTTTAGTGTTCATATTGCACCCTGCTCTGGAATCACAGGGGTTTTTTTATTGAAGATGAGTGATACTAACAGAGGGTTTTTGGAAAGGACTGACAGCACCTGCTGATGTTAAACTGAATCTCTTCCCTTTTGGACAGTAAGGTTGGGGGTGTGTTAGTGGTAGCAACTTGATGTTAAAACACAGTTGTGTCATCACTTTAATGTCCAAGCATGGTTTGGCACAGGTTCCTGCTTCTCTCTGTGCTAGGGAGGCAGGGAATACCAGCAAGGCAGCAAGCAGAACTCTGGGCATTTAAATCTGCTCAGCCAGCATAGTTGCCTGGCCCTGCATAGTGGAGCTGCTTGTGTATGGATGGTGAACCAATTTCCAGAGCTGTTCCTTTCCTCTCCTGTACACATGCCTTACATGGGCACGCCCTGAGCCAGGAGATGAAGGAGATGTTTGATATCCTTGTGAGAAATTAAAGAATACATTCAGCTGAATCTGATCACTCCTCACTGAGGAAGTATTTTTTTCACAGACCTGTCAGCAGAAAGCAGGAGTTTTACATTCAGTTTATAAGCAGTGAGCCTGTTGTATCAATTATCCAATGTTTTTGGTGGTATTGTGCCAAAATTACACATCTTGGTTTGCATGGGTGTGACCAACCTTCCTGTCTGTGCCACCCCGAGCATTGGACCCATTTTGCTTTAAAATTTGAGCTTGCTTTAGGCCACCATGAGCAAGAAAGACGACAGCTGCATCAGTGTCTGTCATTAAAATCTGAGAAGCTGAGTAGTGTGTTGATGGCAACAGGGTTATTTTCTATTTTTCAACAATGTGAAAGAAAAGTCAGATCAATTATGCATCTCACTCCTACACTGATAATAGATGGACAGACAAGGAGTTTTTTTCAGCTGACATCTAGTGTGCTAAGTAAAGAGATTATTCCCCTCAGTTTGATTCCTTCATGTAATGAATGATAAGTAGATGAATCAGTGGGGTAAAATGTGTGACAGATAACAAATAAGTTACACACTGTAATTTTGTGTGGATGCCCTGACACATGGAAGTAGGCATGTGCTGGTGTGCAGACTTGCAGTCACTTCTGATTGTGCCTTGAAGTTTAAATAAGTTGTGCTTCCAACTGATTTCCCAGATGCTCTTAAAATTTTAGGATCTTTTCAGGGCACAGAAAACTCTTGATAAATCTTCTTAATGAGCCTTAGAACTGAATTTAGTAGTGTTTTTGTTGTTGTTGTTGTGTTTTGGGGTTTTTTTTCCAAGGAATACACTCTATTACAAATTGTGATATTTGTAGTTATCTCCTAAACTCCCAAGCACTGCTTTGGCTTGTGGGGAACTGCTCTCAGGTGACACAGAGGACAGGCAGCTGTCATGCAAACCATCCTCTTGATCACTGGCTGTAACAGCATGGCAACAGCAGAGGCAAGGCTTTGCTTCATCACAAATCAATATTGCACTCATTTTAATAAATCACCTGGCTTTTTATTTACACCATGAGTGCTGAGGAGGAAAGGTAATAATTTTAATTTTTTTTTCTCATGGAGTCCATGAGCCAATGATGTTCTGTGATATGGACTCATAGCCATGGATTATCAAAGCTGTTTGCAAATGGCCCCTTCTAAAAGCATTGGTAGATTGATTCTGACCAGTACAAGATCTTTTCTTGCATTTTCCTATTCTCTTAAACTGTTCTCTGATAAGATGGTCAACAACTCTGCTAATTAGTCTCTCCACTGACTCTCTTCAGGAGTGCAAAAGTAATATATCTTTTAAAAAATCACTTTTTAAATCTATGGATTACAAAGAATTCTTTAAAAATGCAAATAATGTTTATAGTTAACACCCTCTGAAAGAAATGTCGTTAGTATGTGCAGAGTAGAGATAGTTGATAAGGCAGTTACCTTGCTAAGGGAAAGAAAGAAGAAATAATTTATAGTCTGTGGAACATGAAAATGTTAGTGAAAGGGAAAGGAAATTATACTGTGCCATGAAATCAATATCCTTGTTGAATCCCTGTTTTCTGGTGACCAGTAGTTCAAACTGTTAGTTTTAGCTTTGCATTTTGGATATCTTTAAAGATCGAGACTGTGAGATCAAAGGTGGCATGGTTGTGAAAAGTGCTCTTTATATAAAATGGGGATATTAAATCTGTGTCGAGTCTTCATACAGCTGAATCTCAAAAATATTTCATTCAGCACTTCTAGTCCTTTGAGTGTGTCATGTTGAGTCCCAGAGGATGAACTTTTGAGATTGGAAAGGATCTTTTAGGTCAGATGTATGTTTGCTTTTGTCTGCACTCTAGCAGATAGTGTAATGTATCTTGTTAAATGGGATTTACTCTGGCTAAGTCTATTGACATCTCCCTTTCATCTGCAAGATAGCTGTCCCTAAGTGCTACTGCTGCTGTGCTCAAATCCTCAAGGCTATACTAAGTTTTTTATTGACTTGTTTCTGAAATTCCATGTTGTTCTTAAAACCGAAGTCAGTCTCCTTCACTGTGACAGTACATCACAAGTAGGCAGGGGAGTCCTAGAGCACACACTGCTGCCCCAGACATGAGATCTGTCCCTGGCATACTGTCCCCACTCTGGAAATAATATTTTGATTAGAATAAGGACTTTTCAATCCCCTGGACTGATTTGCAGTTGCAGACAGGCAGCCTGGCACTTTCTCACTCTGTGAGGTTCCCTGCTCCTCCTGCATCTCTTTCACTAATCATGATTCCTCAGGCCTGAAGAAATGCCATGGTCAGGGAGATGGTCAAATTTCTCAGAGCTGCTCAGAGTTGCTCAGAATTGCTCAGGTTGCTCACTAGTTCAGGTTGCTCAGACCCCCATCCAAACTGGCCTGGAACACTTCCAGGTATGGAGTGTCCCCAGCTTCTCTGGACAAGGAACCTCACCACCTGTGCCAGAGCCTCACCAGAAAAGAATCTTGTCCTATCACTACCTGTCTTAGTAAAAAGTCCCTCTCCAGCTCTCTTGCAGCCCTCTTTAGGTACTGGAAGATGCTGTAAGTTTTATCCAGATCCTTCTCTTCTCCAGGCTGAAAAACCCTGTCTCTCTCTGTCAATCCTTGTAAGAGAGGTGCTGGACCCTCTGATCATCTTCATGACCCTCCTCTGAAGTCACTTCAGCAGATACAACAGATACACTGTGATCTTTTCTATGCTGGGGATCCTGGACCTGGATGCAGCAGTCCAGATGGGTTCTCACAAGAGTAGAGGGGGAAAATCAGTTCCTTTGCCCTGCTGGCCACACTGCTTTGAATGCATCCCAGGATCCATTGGCTAAGCTGGGTCATGTTGAGCTTCTTGTCAGCTAGCACCTTCAGATTCTTATCAGCAGGGCTGCTCTCAACCCATTCTCCTCCCAGCCTGTATCAGACCTTGATGGGACCTCAGCTGCATCTTGGGCCCTTCTCTCTTCCAGAAGCCCTGTTGCTCCAGTGGCAGGTCTGTTGTCACCACACCTTTCTTTCCTGGCTCCATACATGCAATGAATGCTGAGGGAAACAGCCATAGCATCTGTGACAGCAGATAAATGATTTTAGCTATGTCATTACAATCTGGTCCCAGTTAATGGAAGATCTGAATACCTTTTCTTCACCAACACTCATTCAGGAGTTAGCTGTCAGGAAGGTGGGATGACAATTCCTTTATTTCTTATTTCCTTCTCCTTAAGAGTATTCCTGGTCTGTGCTATTATTCAAGAAGGTGTGCTCACCTTAAACTAACACCTTCTCTTTGACAGCAGCCACTGTGGGGTGTTTCAGAGGGACACACGGAACTGCAAGGGTTGATATCCCAGTGCAGTTCTGTGGCTGCCACATGGGACAGGTGTTTTGCTGAGACAACAGCCAAGGGGCTCTGGCAGGCTGTTTCTCCAAGCAACAGTGAAAGGAATCTACTGAAGTAATTAAGAAATCCACTCTGGTGATCCCTAGAGAATCTATTGCCATTTTCACATTAAATAAAGCACAGTTAGGTCTGACATACTGTCTTTCTTCAGAGTTCCTACCTGAGATGATGACAGTGAACAAATTAATCCCAATTTGATCCAGTTGAATTAAAGCATCTCAAAGGTGTTGCATTGGTCTGGATGTTTTGATCTTCTTATTATCTTTATTTATTGCAACAATATACCATTCTTGGTTTGCCTTTTGCTAGAAATATAGTTATTTAGTTAAACTTTATATCCCTAAGTAAGAGTCATTATTTGAATTAGCTAATTAATTAATTTAATTAATTTTAATTAATTAATTAATTAACATTAATTGAATAGTATTATTGAGCTTAGAGGATGTAACTTAGGCTGGTTGAGATACTTCCAATATATCTTTGCAAGCATTTTCAATCATGCTCTTACTGTTCTGTTCCATGGGAAATTATGGCTGTGATAAGAATGTCACATCTGGAGCATTTCTCTTTTTTTCCAAATTTTTTGAGCATACCTGATTATTCTTTCATTACTGCATTACTGTTATTACCTATTATTTAATAAGTTAGATTGAATGTACAAAATTATTTTATTGAAATATTTCATACAGTTTTGCAAAGATAGAAATCTTAATAATGAACTAATCACTTTGGCACACTCATACAGGTTAATAATTCAACAGTGCATTAGTCATGCCCATGCTAAAATAATTCCTTTTCTTTCATTTAGCAGAAAAGGTCTACTCTGGCCAACTTGGTAGCTTTATATTTATTCATATGGTTATCATAGGGCCTGTTGTTATTATAGTGCATGAAGAGGTTGTTATAGTGCCTTTGAGTGCCTTGAAATCAATACTGCATATTTACTTTGATAAAAATCAATTGGTTTTATTTCCATTCTATAGACAGAAAGTGAAAAATGTCAAATCTGTAATTCTGAGGTGGCCCAGCCTCTGTCCATGGGTTTTTACCAATCTTGATCTTTGACTTTGGATCACTCTTGATGCTACAGGATAGAGAAGTTGAAACATCTTTTTGTTTAGTTTAATCCTACTGAGGTGTTGGACAATGCACGGCAAGAGTCCTCCCTGCGTATCAGGTAAGTGACTCACTTGGAGCCAGGAGCAGACCTCAGCCATCTCTGAGGACACTGGCTCCTTAATCACGCTAATGAAGGTGCAGGGAGCAAAGCTGTACACCAAGGGTTGTCCCTGTACCTCACTTCTGGACAGGTAGAGAAGCAGTTTCCTTAATCCTGCTTGTAGAGTCCTCCCAGGGGCTGTCGGAACTCTGTAGTCTGCCTTTGCTCCCTCAGAGTGACACAAGAGTTATGACTCTGAAGTTCATTCCAGCTAGATTTGTTACAATTATTCTAAATCACTGTATTTCACAACTAAATTTGGGGTGCAAGTGCAAAAAAAATGGTGAAGCTGAATGATTAAATCAAGTCCAAATATACTGTTTTGTTAGAAGCCAAGTATTCTGCTCTGTAGTAAAATTCTATGGTAAATGTTATTTATCCTATTTTTCAATAATATTATTTGACCTCAGCAACAAAACTGAAAAATCTGATTTCTAAACACAAAATTGCCAATCATGACGCTTGATTCAAAACAATAATTTTAAAATAAGCATTTTTATTTAAGGTGGGGTTTTTTGCCCCCCAGTTATCTTGTTTCAAAAATATTCCTTGGAATTTAGTTAAACTCATGCAATGTTTTGGTCTGCTCAAAAATGCATAGTTCAGAAGACTTCATTTACCAGAAAAACTTCACTCAGCTCAAATTATTTGAGTTGAGATATCTTTATCTTTGGCCCAGCCTGAACCCAGTAAGTGAACTATTTTGTCTCTTTTGGTACCAGTGATGAAAAAGTGACAGTAACAATGCATACTTCTGTGGTGGGAGGGCAGTGGCTGATTTCTACAGCCAGTGTACCACCTTCTGCTGAAGCTGTCATCTGCAGGCAAGTGATTTCTAGATCCATCTGTGCTATTTGTTTCAAGCTGTTCAGTAGCTTCTTCACAATCCTATGCTGGTTTTTTATGGTACTTCCACAGTAACCTAATAAATCCTCTCTGCCTGCATAAAATCAGAGGATGCTTAAGTTTTAGATGTTGCTACCAACTTACATATTTTCTCATAGCTTTCAATTTTTTTTTTCTTTTCTGAATTTGTCAGGTTTTCAGCTCCAGTAGGAGACAAGTATTCACTGAGGGCATTATAGGTCTATCTTCATTTTTCTGCATTTTCCTACTTCTCATCCTCTGTTCCGATTTTCTGTTTCAAAAATCAAGTCACTTTTGCAATCTCTTTGTAATGTATTCATGCAACCCTTGTTCTCCAGCATTTTTAGGAATTCATGTTGCCTTCTTAATTGACCTGTCATTTATAGACTGTGTCTGTAATTCTTGGGTGATACTTGGCAACCATTCTGAATTCTGATGGACAAAACAGAAAATTTCAAATCTGCAATACTTTGGAGACAATGAGCTGTCTGCAGGAAGGATGAAATTATTATTATTCAGATTGGTTGCTAAACTGTCCTTACTCATCAAACATGCACACATAACTATGTATTTTCAGTGTGAGTTTGATTTGGTCAGCTCAATCTATTACATCAATGCTAGAGTTAAATTAATCTTTTGACATAGACAACTGCAATTTGAGATAAATTGTAACTGTGTTAGTCAAAGGCAAGATACTAGCATAAAATCCTGGCCTGCCTCATTGCTTAATTAGTTTTATAAATATGTATTTTTACAAAACTGAGACAATTGTTTTGAAGATCTTATTTTTCACTCTATGAAGTCATAATCCAAGCTTATCTCTCTTTTCCTTCCTTTTTCTCATGCAGAAGTTTTATAAGCAGATCATTCTAAGTGACTGGACTTTAAAACCAGATACGTAGGTGAGAGTAATTGCTTCTCAGAAGCTGAAATGATTTACTGAAACACATGTGTTTTAATTTGCTTTTTTACTGTGTGTGTTCTTGACATGAGCCATTTCTGTTTGGTACACAATGTGATAAGTCTTCTACCAAACTTTGTATCTTAATGTTGCCTACAGCATCCATAGTTATACTATTCCTTGCCTGACTGAAGTTTTCAGGAGTAAACAGGGCTGAAAGAGTTAACATGTTAGGTTACAGGCCCAGTTATACTACTAAAAGCAAAGCTGGATGAAGAATCAACATTTCCCCGACATTCCTTCTCCTTAGTCATTGCACATGATCTGTTAATAATCTACCTTTGCTAGGTAGATCTCTACCAGAATTCTCATTATTTGTCCTTCTCTCTGCCCTCAAAAAGAATATGGTAATATCTGTGCAAAGAACAGCCTGTAGAAGGTTATGGGAGGTACAGTTAGTTTTCCCTTGGAGGCTCTCAAGAAAGGGTTTTCTTGCTAGTGTTCAGATATTCTCATTTAAAGGATCATCACAATGCTATAAGGAGTGTCTTGCTGTTTAACAAAACCCCAGGAATTATACTTAAGCCAGATCAAGCCCAGGATGAGGGTTTTTTTCAATGTTCAGAATAGAGAGCATGATTTAAAATATTGACAAAAGATGCATATGCAGTAAAAAGGAAGCTGTTCTAATCAACATTGGGAGATTTTTAGCTCACATTCTCAGGAAGGCATTATTTTCCTGTGTGCTCATGTGTATCACTAAATGCAGGACCTTCAAAGTGAATTGCACTAGATTTTGAGGGTCTTGGAGAGACTTGGGGTCTCTACATATATTCAAATCTTGTTTTCTACACGTATATGCCTCTCCTTCTCTTCCCCATTAAATCTACACTAATGCAATAAAGAACCTAGCCCTTTTCCCAGGAAATGATTACTGAACATTTACCCCCTTTAGAAAGACTAAAGCAACTTCTGACAGACCAGGGGTTATCTTCTGAGCATGACTGCCTCTATTAAACTTATTAAGGGCAAAATACCTTTCCCTGGCTCCCCAGCTCTCACAGCCTCTGAGCAAGGACATTTCACAGTGAAATGTCTCAGGCATTTTATTATCAACTACTAAGTGGACACATATACTCCAGGCAAATAATACCCATTAAATGAGTGCATGCTTTCCATTACTGGTTGTTGATTTAGGATAGATATTCTGTAAATCAGCTACTTTAGAATGATACTCAGTGGGTTTCAGACAGACAATCTTACAGCTGAGGGAAGCCATAGCTGAGGTTTCTGGGCAGAAAGAGTTATAGTGCCAAAAGACAACTATTGAGAGAACTTTGGTGCTCATAAATTGCTGTGTCTTCCCTTAATTTGGAGATTGGTCAACATACAGAAGTGGAGCATCTCATTAAACAATTCATATTTATGCAGTTGCAGAGGCTTTAAGTGCAACAGCCCATTTGATAATTGAGGCAGAATGTGACTTTATATCCCCTTCACTTCACAAAAGTGAAATCATATTGATTCACAGAAACAAAAATAAAAAGATTATTCCAGCAAGTCATGCTCTTGAAAAGCTCAACAAAATGAAATAAATCTTATCTTCTAAACTAATGCTAAACCTTGAAAGATTTCCAGGTTCTCCTGTCTGTGAATTGAAGCTTTGGTTATGTCTGTGACTCTGCATTTGTAGACAAATGCTTCTAGCAGATGATTTCACTGTAATTCCTAGATCAAAACAAACTGGGAAATCCACTGCAGTTTGTGTCAACATCTAACACTACACAGCATGTGTGAGTGCACAACATTACTTTGCATGCTGGCATGAGCAATGGATCAGACTGCAGAACAATTACCTTTACTCTAAAATTGTGCCTTCTATTATAGTGTCTTCAGTTTTAATGAAGATCAACTGTGACAAAGCTACATGGAGTAATGGAAGTACCAGAGTGAAATTGCTTTTTGAAAACAAAAAGCTGTTTAAAAAGTCGCAAAAGGACTGGTGGAGCCATGAGTGAATTTTTTCTACCCTAACATTTTGGCATTACTCTGTGGAACCTTGTGCTATCAGCAAGGAATGAAAAATTGCAGTTGACATCTACACCTGGCATTTGTCTCCATTAACGATTAATGCAGGGACTCTGTTCTCTTTGCTTGGTCTCCACCTGTCAGGTACTCTTTAAGAGAAAAGAGAGCAGGGAGGAACAAAATAGATTTAAGTTTCCATATTTTGAACCAGATTTCCCACTGAAACCTATAGGCAAGTGTTATACTCGCATTCTTAAGGAAACATTTCATTGTAGCCCTGCCTGTCTCCTCCCCTTCAGAGCTGCTGTTTCATTCACGCATTCACCATGGAAATTTTCTGCCTGTCTTTTCATATCAGGAGGTAGAAATCAATTTTTATATTTGGCCCATCATTCAAAGATGATGGAAAGCCTGTGGCATAGCTGTGTTTTGATAGAGAGAGCTCACTTCTATGCCTCTGACACAGGACGTAAAATGCTGCTGAAAGACAGAGCCTGAAGAGTCTTCCTCTCTGCTATGGGAACAGCAGCTCCCTAGTGGAGATTCAGTGAAGCAGAAAAGCTGGAGGGTGATTCCTCTGCATGTCTCGAAGGAACATCCCATAGAGTGCCAGCAGTGAGCCTGGTATGGCTGTAAATGGTTCCAGATTCCCCATCTCCTCCTAACTCGGAGGATAATGTCCAAGAGCTTTGTCCTGAAAGCTGGTTTTCTTGCATCAAGCAGGAATGGCTGCAACTTAAGAAGGCA
Organism: Cyanoderma ruficeps; assembly: GCA_008694505.1. NCBI lineage: Eukaryota > Metazoa > Chordata > Aves > Passeriformes > Timaliidae > Cyanoderma > Cyanoderma ruficeps. The sequence goes on along the minus strand of VZDJ01000090.1, from coordinate 10,866,790 downwards.
AAGCAGAAGTATCACATCCATGAGCTTTTAAACACATTGATGTTAGAGGTTACCCATATCTTTCTGGTGTGTTAGGTACACAAACTCAATGTCTGCTTGTTGTAGTTCCCAGGACCACTCCTCAGCTCCTAGAATTGGAGGCGCACTACAGCATTAACCCAGCTCTGTAGTATTTTTTGGGAAATTATCCCCACAATGTAAACCTGGGCTGAATTTTTCCAAGGGTGTTGGAGCATGCTATGGTCCTTTTCCATGGCTGAGTTATAATTGTCCAATGAAAAGTGATAGTTTACTGTTTCACCATGGTCACTGGAAATATCTTTGAAGGACAGCACAGAATGCAATAAAAGAAGCAACAAGACTTAAGTCTGGGCCAAGGCTGTTGCTGGATAGAAAATCGAGGGTTGTTATAGCAACAGATGAAGGAGATTTTTTTTTTAACAAATTCGTGTACCTGAACCTTAGAACCCTAACATAGCTGTAACTGTGAGAAAGTCTAAATGATACCTCTTAGTCTTACATATGCTTGCTGCACTTGCACTTCAGGCTGACCAAAGCTGAGGGCCTGTATTCCTGCCATCATAAGCCCAAGCTTTCAAGACTCATTGAAGATCCAAGCCTTGGATATATCAGCCAGCCCATGGTCTGTTGTAATTGGGACATGGATTTTGGAATACAGTCATTTGCACTGGAGCCCTTATAGACCAGGCTTCCATCTGCTCATGAGGTATTGTGCAGGCACGCCCTAGCTAGGTTTGTCTCGTTTTGCTGTCAGCAGCAGTGTTCTGAAGATCACAGGGATTTAAAGTGGAGTGGCAGCTGCTGCACCATCGCTCACCGGGCAAGGGGCATGTCTAATCCACTCACTAATAATCAAATATCAGTTGCATGAGCATGGATTTGAACTAGCATTCCTGCCCTTTGTAATGCTAAAACAGTAGCTACTACAAGAGTAGGAACGTTCCTCACACACAAAAGTAGGAGAAGGGATCAGAAACAGCCACAAACAAGGCATAGATGAATGCATGTTCCACTAGAAGCCAGCCAGATATTTGACCTCAGGTTCATATATCTGTAAACATGTATCTTGGCAACGCATAATTCAGTTTTTCAATATGATGCAATAAAAGCCGCTTCTCATTCATCTCAGCTGTCTTGTTGTGTTATGTTACAAATGATTACTGTTAATTCTGTGTTTAATTGTGCTTAGCATAATGTATGTGCTATCCAGTGGTTTTAACTGTTGGACATAGCAAAATATGGTTGTTTTCTCTTCTGCTTCCTTCTGCTCCTCATTTGTGGATGCTGAAAGCAGCTGGACTTGTTCCATGCGAATGGAAATAATTATGGGCATGTACAACAAATTCATTAATCTCAAGAAGGCATCTTGTACAGCTATAAAGGCATCTTGTGCAGCTATACTTGGACTATCCTTCATGAATTGTCTTCATCTTTCCTGTCTTTACAAAATTTGTTTCTTTTAGTTGTCCATCACAAACCTCTTCTCTGAGAATCTACCTCCTTTCTCTTGGTAATGGGGTTTGGAAGCAAAATGTGTTTCAACTAAAATTGGCAATGATTACATGTTTCCTAAACCAAAATGCCTGTCCCAGATATTCTGGAGAAAGGGAAGCCCTGCATCTTTCTAATGCCATAGGTGGAGTAGGACTATTTTGTACAATGTGAGACCAAAAGAGAGAAATTTTGCTCAGTGTCATTGTCCCTTACTTTTAAATATATTTTTCCTGGGTTCCAAATGCAGAGCAGTCAGGTCACAAGTATTTTATTTTGTAAAGTTCAATAGTCTGAAAAGAATCCATGTATTTTCTACTAGAATCACTTTTATTTACTTCTTGGTTTTGCCTTTTTAATCCTTGTGAGCAATTTGTCGGTCCTTTATCAGGCTAGGAGTAAACCTCATTCCATTGGTGCCTTGGAGCCACTTTAGGATGATTCTGTTCAAGTTTTACCCTCCAAGGCTCCCAAAGTGCTTGAGTAAGAGTTCACATGAAAGACCAAGGGAACGGGCCAGGTTCCTCCTGCAGTCAGGCAGCAACTATGAAGTGCACCATGATGACTTTCGAAGAGAGTAAGAACTGTGCATCCAGCACAGCAACAGATGTGTTCAGGTTTCTGCACATACACAGTAGTGCACGTTTCCATGCATTTTCAAGTCTGTGCACAGGGACATGTGTGCATAACCCTGTGGTGCAGCTGATGAACTCCCTGAGGTAACACAGATGGAAGTTGCTCCTCCATCTCAAAACCAAATCTGATAACGCCCTCATCATTGTCTTTTAAATAGACTGGGTTTGATCGTGTCAGGGAATGTTTCCAGCTTATCCATATTCAATTTATGTTACTTCTATTTCTTATTTACCAAAAATACACTCCTCTGTGTGAAAAAATGAGATCAGCACTTAATGGAAGGAAGCCTTTGAGGATGTCGCAGCTATTGTTCACTGTCATCTGCCAAACAGAATAATGACAAAATAGAAAGCAGTGCATACATTGTGTCTAATGTGATTAGTCTTCTAATGCTGAGGATGTAGGGAAGAACACTGTCAGCAGGTAAAATGGACCCCTGGATGAATATCTAAGGAGTGCAAGGCTAGTATGAAATGCAGAAGAAAAAACCACATAAAATTAGCAGTTTTTTCACTGTAGATTCTGCTTTTATGTACATATAGTGTTTAATTTTCTTGAGGAGGGACTGCAGTGAGACTGCATGGAGATGGAGGGATGGGAGAAGCATTGTAGGTTTGGTATGGTAGGTTATGATTAAATCCCTACACCAATTAGATTTTGCAAAGGTGCACTTCAGGAAGCAATCAGAATTATGGGAAGTGAATGGCAGTAGAAACTCAAAAATCTATTCATCTCATAGTGCACTGTAGACCTCTCAGCACAACTGTCATAGTTCAAATCCAACTGGAAATTAAGAACTACACAGCTGCTCACCAGGGGAAAAAATGCAGCCACAACAAAGTGACCTCAGTTAAGAACTGAGTTGTATCTTCTAGCCAGTGTTGGCAGGGGATCTAGTATTTTATCTGGTTTCTGAGTTCTTGCCCACTTTTCTATGAAGGGTTTCATGGTGGGACAAAGAGCTTTCTGTTTGCTTTTGTGAATGGACCTCCAATCTATGCACTGAACCTCATTGGATGGATAATGCTTTCACAGGCATGCCTAGGAACGGGATTTCATGATCCAGAAGATCCATTTGAGGTCTCTAAAGCACAAAAATGCAAACCATAACCTACTATTTGCATATGCAGATTGATCTTCCCATGTGCTGTTTCCCAGAGGATATTTCTTGTATTTTCAGTTTGTCACTACAATTAGGGCTGGACAGAAACATCTCAATTTTTAAATTATTATAAATTGCTGGTTAGAGTTGTTTTTAAAACCTCCCTTAATTTTTTTTTTCTGAAATACTCCAGTAGTAGTGCTATCGATAATTATCAGCCCATAATGGAATTTTCAATTGAAAGAGAGACAGGCACATGATAAGATGTAGCCTGGAAAATCAGCAGAACTGAAGTGTGCTGGAAAGGGGCCTTACACTGTATGCTATGTATTGCTAGTGATTGGCCCCTGCAGACTACTGTGAGCTGTGTATACACATAATCCCTATTCCTCCCAGTGCCCTCTATCAAACTGAAAAGCTGTGCAAAGTCTTAGGTTCATATGAATTAAAAAATCTCCCCAGCCAACAAACATTTGAGGATGTAAAAATTCTTGTTTGTTAGCAAACTTCAGCTGCCCTTTCCTGATCTGTAATCCTACCAGTGCTTATTTTGATTATTTTGATTTGAAAATCTTGTTTTGGAATTGAGGAGTTTTTCTAGTGTCACAGTTCCAAAATTGGGGTATATTAAAGGACTGTCTTTAGATAAAATTTCATAGTTTTGTTCTCAGCATTTTGAACTATTCTGGTGTCTTTTGTGAGTGGACCTCACTAGAAGGTCCATAAATAAGTTTCATAGAAACATTTGAGTTCTTCATTTAGTATTCTTTATTTTCATGCTAATCCAAAGAACAGATTTGATTTGCAGAAAAGAGAATGGTGTTGGCATTAATTTCTAAATGAAACCTGAGGAGGGCAAACTGTGCATGCACAGATTCACAATAGGAGCTGGGGCAATAGACTATCCTGTAAATAGTCCCTGGGTAAGTATCATTTTCTTTAAAATGTCCCTTTTTCTCCATAACAGGTGTTTTTGGATAGGTAATATTTTCAAGCAAGGAAAAAATCAGCTGTTTCAGTAGGGACACACATTAATTTAATTGCTGTTATTGCATATTTCCAAATCAACAAAGTACAATATGCATTATTTTTCTAGTGTCATAATCTTTTCAGTTCTATAGCATTCTTCAAGGTGAAAATCTCAGCTGTTTTCTGTTAGTCTCCCACCTAGGAAGATTTTAAATCAGTTGTATCAGCAGCTTGTTCTTGCTGGCATTGAGATTATATCTCCTTCCCCCTTCCTAAGTATCCTAATGCCTTTTTCTGTTCCCTGCCACAGCTCCACTCATAAACCATAAGCCATGCAAAATTAAAGATCCAAGGCTTTCTAGCAACAGGAGTGCCCTAGAAAAAGCAGATTGGGTATCCAAACTGCTATGTGTTAGCAACAAAAAATATTCCACTCTGATTATGGAGATCTTTGCACAAATTTGGTTATGGTAGGATTTTGCACTAACTGGCATAGAGTGAAAAAGTTATGTGGGAAAAAAAGAAAGAGTAAGTGATTGTTGATGTGAATGCAGCAGACTTTGTTCAGTTTCTTCACTGACTTTAGGACTTGAGAGTGTAGAACTTCATGCTGTCCTAATTAGGATGCCAGGGGAAAGAAATTATTTAGATCTTTGTTTAGTATTCTGCAGAAGACTGTCAGTATTCCAAAAGTGTCAGATAGATCCATGGACCTCTCCAGGGAAGGAGGAGAGCTAGGGAAGCATGATGATTATTTAATGCATACAAATGCTGGACAAGAATAGTTATATCTAATGAAAATGCTGTGGGCATGATAGCCACTGTTTTCATTTGTCTCCAACTGCAGATGATATGTCCTGTACTTTTCCTCTATGTGGGTGTCTTCTTTGGAGTTGTAAATGTGCAATTAATGCAGCATAGAAATGTGCACTAGCCATATTATTAAGAGTTATCATGGCATTAGCTTTCAAAATTGAGTAGCAACTTGAAGTTGAAGCTATATAAAAGTCTTTTCTGTGAGGAACTCTATGATATAAAGCATTGAAATTTATTTCAATATTATTTTATTAGAGCTTTTTAATTACTATGGACAGATAAGCAGGTCTGTCCATTATCTTTGCAGAACCTTTGCATTAGTAATGTCACTCAATTTGCAACGATTGCCACAGAATATTCTGCCCCTGCTAGGAGTTTAGTTTAAGCTAATATGCAAAAGCCAATCTTTTACAGGGCAGAAGGTTTCCCCTTCTCTTCCACTGGGCTCCCAAATCACAGCTGTTTTTCTCAGCAGGCTGTCAGCTCTCCCTTAAGCAATACAGCCAAAGGAAACATAAAAAATCCCTCCCAGAGCACATCCATAATAGCAAGTTCTGAATGCATCCGTGGTGGACAGGACATTAGTCACCTTTTTTGTTTTAAGGTAATCCTGCTATTTATAAAATGTGAGACAAGGTCATTTTGTAATGCAAAACTGTACTTTCAATTATTTACAGGTACTTTTGTGAGTTTGTTGTTTGTTTTTTCTTTTTAAGATCCATAACATGAAGCCCAGCAATTTATTTCAAAGCATAACTTTGTTTCTCAGTGGGGTATTTGTACCTATGATAAGGGACGAAAGAAGAAGATATATTCTAGTTTACTCACCCTCTTCAAAAAATTAATGCCAAGTTCCAACACTGAATTTGAACTTGAAATAGTGACAGCTTCCTTGTAATGCTACAGAACTCACCAAAGCCCTGTGTGTAATGTTCCTGGAGTGATATCCAGATTTATATATTTCAAGCAGGAGTAATATTTTTAGTGAATAACCTAAGTAAATAATTATTTATATATTGTTTCTGCTACACCATTCTGTGTTTTATCTGTGGGAGAGCCCATCTCTGTATTCAGAACACACATAATGAAACAATGAAGAAATTCAGGGTTTGCTGTAGCGCCACAAGAAATACCCATTTCAGTTCATAAATGAGATTTTTAAAGTACTGCTGAGAAGATTTCAAATATCTATATTGCCTGCAAACAAGTTTTTGTCCTTGAATTATCTTGACTTCATTTAATTCAGGACAGTTCAATGTTTGCATTATACCTTCACAGCTCTCAGAATCTTACATAGAAAAGGGCCATTAAGATCCATTACACTCCCTCTTCTTTGCAGGTCAAGGCTGTATTGTTCCTTAAATTGCATTTTTCTGGCATTTGCCTGGCCTTGGTAAAGATTTGTTAGGCTGATTTTAAAAAAGGACAGCTACAGGAAATGAGCCACACAGAATGAAGATGAGAAGGCTTCCAATTTTGGAAGCCGATAAAATTGGGTTGTGGTATTCATGCCAAAATGTGGCAGAAGTGTCTTGAAAAGTGCATTGGGGTGACTCCTGCTGATGAGTGTAGAATTGCAAGTAAGAATGTCCACTTGTGTCTTCAGGGCATGAAAACACGTGTACTTTATGAAACAATCAAGCTTTTGACCTTAAGGTTTTGCAGTTATGCACTGTGAGGAATGAACAACCTTTTAGGATGCTGTTACAAAAGTGAGAGAATACTAGATTGAACTCTTAGATACATCTGTTCAGGTTTTTTTCTCTTCAGCTCTGAGTCTTAGATACAATTCGTACAGTTGAAAAAAATGCAAGATATGGTTCTCCTAGTTTTAAAAGTAAAACAGATTTTGGGTTTTATATGGAAACTTGTAAGATTTAATTTTTGTCTGCTGACTAAAGGGAAGTGCTTTATCTGAGGGAAAAGTTAGGAATTGCACAGCCAGCAACAGAATGGTGGAAAATTGGATTTATGCAACTGAAGATACCCTTACTTTCCAATTCTACTGCAACTATTGACAAAATATTAAAAATTAAGATAATTTAGAATTTACCAGAAATAACTAATATGATAACTGTTCTTTTCAAATACCTGTTTTAAAAAGCTTTTGTATGGCTTTTTCTGGCTGCAGTCTGTGCGTCTTATACATAAGTTGCAGTTCAGTGAGGAAATGGCACAGCTATTAAAAAAACAGAGGTAACAAATGTAAGAGTTTATGTAAGTGACATTAGATAGTTTATTATCATACATGACTCAGATTGGATAGTTGCTGGTAGGACTGTCTTTACTTAAAATTCCCTTCTTTCAGTATGTTGTTTTATTATTATTATTATCATCATCACTTAAAATTTTATGAGCTAGCTTTGAAATATTAGCAATACCCTCCATGCTGCCTCAAACTTTTAAAGCCACAGCCTCCTTCACTGAAATGTTAACTGTTGGTATCTGTCATGTGAGCCTTTTTTACAGTTTCATCCTGTCTTTTAAAACTTTTTCTCCTAGATTAATACATCCTTTGTCTTCCTCTTCTCTGTAAATCAAGTGCCCTTGTAAGTCTTCATGGTTACCTTTTAGTTCTTTCATAAGCACTAGGAATGGGAAAAAACAACTAAAATACTATTTAAAATTATCACTTATGGCACATGAGGTAGTGCTTCTTGAAATGAGCATGGCTTCTTACAGTTGAAAGTTCCAGTCTCACAGCAAAACCACAAGGAATGTTCTCCACAGCTGAAATCCCTCTGTGCAGCTGGAGCAGTTAAAGACAGTGCATTCCTCATGCTGAGGTAACTGTCCTTGTGCTTACACACATCACATGTGAAGTAGCGTCACTTATTTTGAGCTTCTGTCATCTGGAGAATCCTGGATGCACGTTTGCTGAGTTCCTTTGTTTTGCCTTTTTTCTTGACAAGAGGGATTGGCTTCTGAGAACAGGATTCACACCAGTCTGTTAGCACAGCACAACATTCCATATGGCCACGCGTTCCTCCTCACTGTTTACAAAAGGGTGCCACAAATGAGTTGATGTGCTCATCCACCTCCTCTGAAATACTGAGAAGAAAAGCCCTCAGGTAGGATGGGCAGGAGGTACAACTCCATGATGTGCAGCTTCTGGGAAAGGGGTTGGGGTAGAGGCTGATGGTGAAGTGAGAACTTGAAATAGAGATATTGTCACATATCCAAACCCCAGCACGGTATGGGCTGCTAGGAAGGAAATTAACTCCATTCCAGCTAGACACAGTACACACACCAGAATGTTCCTTTCACAAAGAAAATAAATAGTTCATTCTCCAGACCTTGATATTATCTACACCCAGCTCTACAAACGTCCCTGTAAGATCCCAAACCAACTTGTCAGTTTTCTCCAGCATGTAGAGATGGACATTTTCTGCAGGACAAATTCTGCCCTAATTGGTGACATCTGTACGAACACACTTTGGGTGGGAATGATTTTCTCCTGAGGTTTACGTAGGTCATGAATGAGCAAGAGGCAACAGCATCTCTCCTGTAGAGTGGTGTCAGTTAACTGGCAAGCTAGAGTAAAAATAGGGAGAAATTTCTAGTCATGGCAGTCTGCTGCTGTGATGGTTAACAATATATGGATCTGTACAGTAAAAAGAAAGATCTTAAAGCAGCTCATCAGAGAACTAATCTACTTGGAATAATTGCATGTAATTACACATGTAAGCTTGTAAACTGGAATTTGCTGGCTGCAGTTAGACATATAAGTCACACCTGAAAATAAACCATTTAAAAAATTAGTCCTGTAGAAGACAAAAAAATAAAAAGTAGAGTGACGACTGTCAGAGCCAATATTTGCTCATATACCTGAATATCTGCTATATCCTGTGAGTTTCCTGGGTTTCCATCAGGCCTGCCTTCCATGTGGACTTTCTCTCCAATAGACCTCAATGTAAAGGACCACAAACAGGTGCTACTTAACATGAGTGCTGCTGGGTGTGTGTAGAAGGGTGCTTTGTATTTTTTCTTCCCCAATATTTGAGAGGGAGCAAGAACTAACTAGTATCCTGAAGCTCTTCCTTCAATTTGCTACTACTCATTTTAACAAAAGGACATCATTGAGCAGAAAAGAGAACAGGGTTGTGAAAACCACATTTGTTCCAGTGACTTACAATGAGCTTTTTTTTCCTTCTTATTTTGATTTTTTTAAGTTATCAATACAGCAGCAGTAGCTTCATTACACCTTGATTTCAAGCTGCCCTCAATTCCACTGTCTTCTCTAACTCTCGAGGTGGTGTTTGTTAGGGCAGGATGAAGTATGTTACTCACATACTCATGGTTAATTCTCTTTTTTATGCTTCAGTGTGTCCACTGCAGAGGAATTGCAGTGGGACTGCAAACCAAAGCCAAGTGGCAATCAATCTCTGTTGCCTCTTTTCTGCTTTTGTCTCATGCTCTACAGTATCTAGCTGTGTCTCAGCATCTCCTTAGCTTCTCTAAAGCCAAAAGTAAGCCTGCATCAAGAACAGTATTGCTTTACTTTCTTCACCTGTAGCTGTGTCATACAGGTCTCTATAAACACATACTGTGGAAGTCATATCCCTGATATGACTTGGTTCAGGGAAATGGCTCCTCCAGCCTTCCGGTGAACTTGTGTCTATTGCTGCAAAGATACTCAGAGCTGGGAAAAAAATGTAAGGGTTGGATGGGAGTTCAAAGGTGCAGTGACTTTTCAGAACAAACAGAAAACTATGATTACAGTCTGGAAAGCGAATAATTTGAAGTTAGTTCTCAGTATATTCCTCTGATGGTGCTTCAGGCCATCTTTGTGCGAGGAGGTGTGAAGAACAGTTGCTGTTTCTCTGGGATAGAAATGTGTTTTATTGAAGGAATTATGTGTCAAAAGTTTCCATTGCAATAGCACCAATAAAGGGTGGAGTGAAGAGGTTCTTTGAATTTGGTGGGGGTTTTGTTTTCCTTTGATCCCTTCAAAACAGCATGGGCTGATTTATTTGTCTGAACTGATATCAGTGGTATTCTATTTATCTACAGAAAAAGTGCAGCTGAAGCTGGCACAGGTATAAAAAAAGTATTTCTATTTTAAGCACCTGTCCATCAAGTGTCTTGCCATAAATTCATTTCAAGTAGAGAGATCACTAAGTGACATCACTATCAAATTAGATTTGGACAAAAGACGTTGACATAAGACTCTGTGACTTTGACATCACTTGTGAAGCACAGACCTTCCCTATCTCTGCACATAATTTGAGACCACAGTTGTGGTCTGAAATATAAAATATTTTGCTTATATAAAAAAAAATCTGAAGGTTTGGATGTCAGTTGCTCTTCTGTCTGTGAGAAATCTGCTTATGACCTGGAGGAAATAGTAAAAATGGCTCTTGCAGAATGTTGATACTGATTATGGTGTCTTTTATAAATAATTTTTAAAAGGGCTGGTAAGCCTTACTAGTCTATTGATGAGCAATTAGCTCTGTGCAGGATTCTTTCTTCACCTCAGACAGGTTTTTTGATAAAATTATGATGGGACTGTACATAATAACACTTGAACTGCAGAAGAAACTATAACTTCCTAATAAGGACATGGGGATTACAAGCAGCAGTCCAGAATAATGAGCAGGGATTGAATAATTAAATTTTACCTGTGCACACTACATTCTGTCTCTTGTTCCAGTTTTAGTTAGAAGACTCAGACATGGGTGAATTGCTTTAGATTAAAATAAAAACTACAGTGCTCTCATCTTCAAATTCAAAAGTAATTACCATTTTTTTAAAACTTTTTCAAAGCAGGGAATTGCAGGATTACACTTTTGCATGTTCTCACAAGCTCCTTTCTCTTGGCATGCAAGCAAGTTGCCAGTCATCATAGAAAATGTTTTGGCAGTACCTTCCTGACACTTCTGTGTGGGAGGTGTAAGAAGAAATAGGGAGTTCGGTCTTTGCTGCAACCATTCTTTCAAGAAGTGATTTTTGAGGTGGAGTTGCTTTCTGAGAGCTAAGCAATGGGGGTTGTCAAATATTTCCAAAGGAGGGAATAGCAAGTGTTATAAAATGGCCTTCAAAAAAATTTATTTTAAAATTTTACTACATGAGCAATAGCCTGTTGTGAACAGACATATATGCTGTGTTTGATCCCTCTTCCATCCAACTCCAGCCTCCTAGAACCCAAATTCTGTACCTCAGATGCTTTCAGGGAGGCTTTCCTGACTCGTACTTGGAGCCCTTTGGGTGGGGGACGGCAGGAAAGCCAGGAGCAGAAAGGAGGAGTGGTGGCCAAATCACAGCTGTCTCCTCCTCCATGACACCTACCAGCCTTGGTAAAACAGGTCTCTTTGTACTCTGCACAAATTCTGCAAGGTCAAATGAAGAGTGGATGGTCTCCACTTCCTCTGACCTCATGGGGCCTCCCAGCTGTGTCTGAATTGCCTCTCCAGAGCCGTGTCTGCCTCTCCAGAGCCCTGTCTGCCTCCATCCTCCCGTGTCCAGGCCCGTGGTGAGATACACCTGATGATCACAAACACCCTGCCCCTTGTTTAAAAAACACAACCCCCAACTTGACCCCACCCCAATCTCCTCTGTCCAAGCTGATGTGGTGCCTGTTTCTGCTCCATGTCAGGCCTGAAAATAAGCAAAACCTCACAGCCCTTCCCCATGTACACGATGGATCCACCATCAAGTACAGCTTGGGAGGATGCCAGTTCCCATTTTTGGAGTTATTCTGGGCAGGGCCAGAAGCTGGACTAGATTATCCTTGTGGGTGCCTTCCATCTCAGGATATCCTGTGATTCTATGATTTCTTTTTGCTTCTTCCTACCAGGAAGGGAGATATTTACTGTAACGGCCATGGCCATGTGTGTAATCCCACAGCATGATCTGAGCCCTTTTTGGATAAAGGCTGGAGTCTCCTGTGTGGTCTCTTTTCAGCAGGCTTGCCTCCTTACATTAACCCTACCTAAGGAAGGAAGCAGCACAGTGACTCACTGTTATTGTGGCTTGTGTAAGGGTAAATATTCTGCTGGGTGACTAAATCACTTGGTCCTCCCTATGATAGCCAAAAAAAAAAAAAGGCAAGTTTCAAGAGGGAGGAGAAAATATGTCTTTTAGTGGAACAGAATACAAAATTTATTTATTTTCTGGGAAGGAATGCTCTGTGTGCAAGATCTTCAAGATCTTTAAAGTGTGAAGGTTTTAAAGGCACAGGGATGAAAAAGATAGTAATCCAAAATCCAGACATTTCATTTTTTGAAAGAGAAGTATTTTCTAATCCTTTTAGTTCATTAATTTTTCCTACTTAGTTTTTTCAGTGTCTTGAGGCCATGTGAGTTTCCAATTTCTAGGCAATAGGATCAGAATCACAATCTTTTCTGTGACCCCCATTCCCTCCACCTGCACATGGCACATTTCATCTTTTCTCCTTGCTGCCCTCCTGCTCACTGTGCCCTTTTGTATGAGCTGCCTGGACACTCGGCTGTTATCTCACAATCACTTGCCCCACGAGCCACTGAATGAAAGGGTTCATCTGCAGCATCCAAAAATGGAAACTTTGGCACAAATATTCATGAGTCATTTCCAAGGAAATGCAATGAAATTGCTGCAGTTCTATTGAAACTAAATCTAAAAGATCACCCTGTGCTTCCACTTCACTATCTCCAGCTGCCTGATGCCGACACTTCCCCTCCTCACCTGTTCTGTGCTTCTTTGTGCCCCAGCTCCAGGCTGCTTCTGCCAGACATGAGCTCTTCCCAGCCAAACTCACTCCCATGGATGCTCTGCTCTCCTGAAAGGAGGCAGGCTTATTTTTTGATTCAGTTTTTAGTCTCCCAAGCCATATTTCTTTCCAATGTGTTCAGGAAGATGTGTTTCCACTAAATAAAGACTTGCTCTCCTTTTTGGAGAAGAAGCTCAGGGAGTATTTCTGTGGCAAATTATAACCTATATTTGGGGTTTAATTATGTTATTTAACAGTTTCTACAGTTACCAAGGAGTTACACCTTCATTTTCCTCTGTTCCTTTTCCAGACGTATCAACATTAACCTTTGAATGTGAAATGTGTTTATCTGCCAAAGTTTCTAGTGGATACCAGCTCAAAAATTGACTAAAACACTGGTCCAAACCACTAAATCAGAAAAATACATGCCGTTCATTACTAACTCTTGTCACTAGGCATGATGGTAATCAACTGATTTAGGCTGATTATTGGCTGATTTGAGAGGTGTTTGGAGCTTTACAGAAGGTGTTAATATTGAGACTCGGGTTTTATTCGATGGTGTGTTGAATGACTTCCAGAACTGATGTCATCTTGCAAGAAGAAATTCTTGAGTCACCCCATGTAGTTTTAAAAATTTGAGGCTCTTTTTGGAAGAATTTCTTTCTCTCACAGCTATGATAGTGCTAGGCAGAGGAAGAAAAAGTGAGTGAATTTAATTCAAAAAATCTGGATCTTTGTGGGACAAAATGAAACTCTGTCCCGAAGCTGCACTGGTGGTAACTGTAGTTTCAACAAGGCTGTTTCAATAAGCCATTTTGCAGATTTAAATTAGTTTCCTATCCTTTTGACTGACCTGATCTTCTTTGAATGTGTTTAAAGAAAGTGTTTCCTCTGTAAGTGTGCCAAGTGCAGCCACAAGATAGAGGGTTAGTGCTAAAAAGCATCTGTACTAAAATATGGAAGAGAATTCAGATAATTCAGATGGTTATCTATGCATAAGTAAGTAAAAATACAAGTAGCCTCTCTTCATTCAGCTTTCAACTGGAGTTCAAGTGACATGTATATCCATGCATGAATATTTGTGGGCGGAAAATTTTAATTGTTCTGCTAGGCAATATGGTGAGTGCCCAGTAGGACCTGTGCTCATTCCTCCTAAAAGCAAAGACAACACAACAGGATCTGCTGTAAAAATTGCAGCTTGGCATTCAAGATAAAACATGATTTGGAATTTCTAAAAAATGTAAAATTAAAAAATGTACAAAAGCTGTAAAATTAAAATAAATACATAAACCCAAATGAAAAAATCATAACCCTGATTTTCTTGAAATCACTCAAACCTTCTTCAATGACATTGAGCCCAGGTAAGTGATGAAACTGAAAAACAGAGCTTCATTGTCAAAGGAGACACTGTTAGCCTATTATTGTATCTGTCTATTATGGAGATGGTTCTGTTCTACCTGTGCAATCTTTACATGGATTCATCACCCTCCAATGTTTCTGCTGATGAAGTACCTGTACAACTGCTATTGTTAATTATTTCTGGAGGCACAGTCTGGCACTGCCATACCAAATTAGCAGTACATCCATACATGCTGGAAAAAACTCAGACCTCATTATCACCTTGTAATTCAATTACACTTTCCAACCTTTTTTGGAAGTCCATGTTCTCACTGTGAACTGTTATGCCATCTTAACAGCTAACTTTTCTGGGTTTGAAAAAAAATCTGTGGTATGTATTTTCTTGTATTAATGCAAGCTTGGAGAACTCAAAAGCCCACAGTTTGGCAGTATCTTATTGGTCCATTCCATCTAGGACACTTGCTTGCTATGCAGCCTAGGCAGTTGGGAAAAGAAGAAAATTAATCAGGCATATATAAATATATATGTATATAAAAGTATATAGCCTGTCCTTGAGGAGACTTTCTACAAAACTGTTGTTTAGTCACAAGTTAATAACAATCCTGTCACAAGATAATGAGACAGAAAGACTTACAATCCATTATTTGCATTGGACATAATGATTGGTAGGGCTGTTGTGCATTGAGTGATCTTGTACTACAAAGGTAATGAATTCACATCTGTCCTCTTCAGTGCCATCAGCCATTTTCTGTGAGCCTGAAACACACACATTTCAGGATGTCCAATTTTAGGGGGTGGTAAGATCAACTCTACCTTGATTGAGTACTGATGCTGCAGGAGTTGTACAAGAAGACATATCGGTTGTACCAGGGTCAAATGCAAAGGACAGATCCAGTCTTTGCCAGCCAATTTATTGACACAGATGAGCTACATTCAATCCTCACTCAGAACCAGAACTGACAATTTCAAAGCCTTTCTCTGAGAGTTCCCTTTCTGGACTAATATTAACAGCAGTCTCAAGCTAGCAGATTTTAGGGCAGATTAGTTCAATGTGAAAAAGATTCAGAGAAAACTTGGCTTGCCCAGGCTGTTTAGTGAGCTTCTGAGACAAATACAGTTACCTATTCCTGGTTCTCCTGAGACTCATTTCTTCTAATCAGCTGGCTACAATACAGGTGATGCAGTCTTCTTCTGTGTTAATCTCTACCAACTCATTAATAGTTCTTTCAGAAGCTGATTTTAGGAGAGTGTGAGTAAATTTTCAGCATGCATTGGTAACTGCCCCTATATTTCCAGCACACGATTTTACATGTTAGTTAAGACCTGAAAAGAAGGTTCTGTCAAATAAGATCCTGTCCTCAGTTGTCACTGTTCCCACTAATAACTTCAAAGTTTTCACTATAGAAAGAGGGAGCCAGCTGATGAGCAATTCTCTCAAAATCCTTCATCTTCCATTTCTGGTTTCAGGCTAGCGTGCCTGAATTCCAAAATCTATAATTTCAAGAGAAGGGACTTCTTTGTAATTCTCTTATTTTGTAATTGCTGCTGCATATCCTGTTCCTAGTACAGTTGACTTGATAGATCAAGGTAGCCTGGACATTTTAGTGAGGCACAGAGTAATCTTTGGTTGCTATGAACAGTACCTGTAGTTGTACTTGGGCTAGATCTAATCCTCTTTCTATTATTAAGAGAATGAAAATAGACCTTAGCTTGGGGCAGAGAGGATGAGAAAGGAGTAGGGAACTGTGTAATCCTGAATAATGAAAAGGGAAGTTATGTTCTTATTTGTAGAAAAATTATTCCTGTTATCCACAAAGTATAATACTGAATTGTTTATACACTTAGCAAAAGGTAATTGTTTAAAATGATTTAGGACTAAAAGCATGGAAGTTTTTTAATTTTTGCTCCTCTTAAGTTCACTATTTAAATATTTTAAATAGGCTCTTCCTCATTACTGCAAGTCTTCTAAATTAAAAATCAGAAGCCAGCAGATGTAACTTTGCTATAATGTAGTTGCTTTGTGAGACTGTGGGCAGCCTGCATCCTGCCCACAGTGTAATGTGGGGATGGATAGGTCCCAGGCCACCAGAAAGCTTGTGGATCTTTCAGCACTGATCCTCCTGCCTGAACTCCACAGCAAGGATAGCACCATAAATATTTTAAGAGACACCAAGAGGAAGCAGCACTTTATAGTTCTCAGTGCTGTGCTCAACCAAAGCCATTTGAAGTTACAAATAAGATGTTTTTAAGTCATTCTTCTAAATAACTATCAAATCGGTTATCTTTCAGTGCTAAGCAGCCACCACCACCATCCATGGTTGTCTTTTTAGTCACTTTTCTTTCTGTGGTTGTTTTCTTGCCCTCACCTTCATTTTGAAGATGTCACAATAACTGCTTTCTCATTGCACCTCGCACAGTAGGGCCTTGGATTTATTATAATAGTATTGACAGCAGTTGTAAGGATGTTTTTCAAGCCTTCCTTGAGTGAGCTCCCTGCTGCACAGCAGCTTTCAATCACAAGCAGGACACAGTTGAATTATTCAGATAGGATTTCACATGCTTATTCAGTTCTGCCACGGAGGTAGTGACTGGCATAAAATCACCTTAGCAGTGGCTGCTATGACCAGGAATAAGGAGCTGAATAGGAAGTGTCACTCCAAGCTGACTATCCTGTAATGCCTCATAGAGAAAGAGGCTTTTAGGGGTTCACCCTAGAGGGCTGAAAATCATCAGTCTGTCTCTTCTTTCTTCCCTATCCCTGCCTGGATTGACATTGGCATAGGGAAAACTTGCTCCCCTTGGAAGGTGGTGGTTAAATTTGCATTACGAGTCTCAATGAGTACTTGTTCTATCTCTAAGGCAGTCAGCTGCAGCACTCAGCCTGTCTAGTGCTGCAGTGGAATGTGGCTCGGGCTCAAAGGGAACAGATGTTTGCTGTGTTGCCTTATATTGATCACCTTTACAGATATCCAGCTTGATACCACTCATCTCTCATAGAAGGAATTGTTCCTCTTTTTTGCAGCTGGTGGAAAGTAGGCTCTGTAGATTTGATGTAACATTGTTTGAAATACATATCTCTTCAACAGTCTTTGAGGCAGAATGGTAATTATTGATGTTTGTTTACTTAACATAATAGTCACATACAAAGACTGCTTATTTCCTGGCTGAACTTTTTGGGTTTTGGATAACTTTCTATGTTTACACTACTGAGCTCATTTTTTCCTATGGGTGATGCAAAAACACTAACAATTTATTTCACACTCTACATGAAATAGTTATGGCAATGCACCTGCCTCAGGTGGGTGGTTTATATAGTTAATCAGCCAACCTAAATTGCTTTAAACACAGCTCAGTCTTGCTGGCAGCCAGCAGCAGGTGCAGATTAGATGAGTATTTTGTCTCAGCTGTTATGGTTTAAATTAAGACAACAGAAGATCAAATGTAAAGTTAATCACAACAGTAATGTGATGCAAGCTCAAAAGATTTATGTATTAAAATCATCTGGGACCAGGTTCAATCACATGAACTACAGCAGTGATGAAGTAGTGTGTAGAACTTTCATTGAATATCAGTTTCCATTGTTCCATTTGAAGAAACCATTTCAGATCATAAAATATGTGATTCTTTCTCATCACCTCTGTATACTCACTTGCTGAGTTTTCTATAAACTGTATCTTAGTACTTATCCCATACTCAACATTTGTAAAGTAGATTATATATAGATTACTTGGATTCTATGATTTTCTCTATTCACTGTGTTCAGAATGACTTGCTTTTCTCATTAAAGCCATGGAGTATTAATATTTTTCTTCAATTATTATTGAAATGACAGGTTTTCTTACTTCTCCTGTCATGTCTGACTACAGTGAATCCCTCCTCTGTTTCCCTAACAAAGCAAGGCTCCCATAACCATGCTGTCTCAGTAGGTACATGTTTATCCCTTATGTCTAGCCACATACATTTGTAACTTGTGGGCTGTTTTTAATTCAACTTGACAGAGTAGGAGAGATTGCAAAGGCAATTTGATTCTTCTAAGACTGGGAAAATTAGGGATACAAGAAGCTGGGGGAATAGCCAAGCTCTCTGAGGAAGGATTTGCAGCATGACTGACTTGCCACTCCCATGGCAGGGGTACCCTGTAAGAGCCTTGCCTGGCAAAAAGCTGCTGCTGAATCTAGATATCAACTATGAGATACCTGGGCATCCTGATTTCTGTTGTTCTGTTGATTTTAGTCACCCTGTTCACGTGAGTCAGGATCGAGTTGGAAAATCAGGCTGCCTGGTGGATATTCTGCATCCACCCAGTTAACATCTATACAGAGACCAACCTGACTCCAGTTTCCTGTGACTCCTCTTCCTCTCTGCCTGTTCTCCCTCTCTCAGAGGAATTCTGTTCTCCCCAGCCTCGGGGAGCTCTGGTATTTGTGTAGCTTAGGGATTTTTTCCTCAAAAAACTTGCACTATTCAGAAACTAGTAATAAATATTGCTCTCCATTGCACCAGAGGCAAAGGTCCCATGCCCTGAGACCTGTAATTCTACTCCCATGACCAGCACAGATGTGCTTGAAGTTCTCTTTAGTTTAACACTATTTGTTGCTTTTGCCATTGCTAAGGTATTGCCCGTGAATCTGTGCTGTGTAGAAAGAGCAAGGAGATAAGACTTGTAGGTGGCAACATAAAGATGTGTTGGAAAGGTCAGCAAAGAAGGGTCCAGGTTTACTTGTGTTAAAGTGCTGAAACAATATGTGAAGATAAATAGGGGGAGCAAATTCAGAGGGTAAATATTATTCCCAGTTATTAATAAATGCAGATGAAAGTGTTTAATATTCAAATGCTGTGAAAGCCATTTGTTCATTGTCATGAGTGGTATGTATTTGATAACACAAAATAAGCACCTCATCCTCCACCACTAGTCATGCATGCACAATTCTTCCCATTTAATTCAGCAAGACTAATTATCTGAATTACTAACATTAGCTTGAAGCTATGGATTTGCAGATTGAGTATTGAGTCTACGGCTTTCAGAACAACTTCTTTGAAGGAATTAGTCATGTCTAAGTACAACAGATCAGTCAAATTGCTTCCCCTGGCATTGTCTGATGTTTTGCTTGCAAAGCCAACCTTGTGCAAGACTGTCCTCGTGGCAATAGACAGTGGTTATCCTAATTTTATGGCTCTGACAACCCTAAAATGGCTCATAAGGGTTGGGGAGTTACCTCACTAGCTGATAGTAGATGGAAGCTGATAGCACTTCACTTTGCCTTCCACCTCACTGATGGACTTTGTCATCCCCACTCCAGGGATGTCTGCTGTCTATCTGCAAACCAGCTCCTGAACTACCCTCATTTTGGTTTAACTTGCTGTGCAGGCATGAAAGCTGCAGTTAATGCACAGATAGATTGCAAACCCCTGCCTTGGCAGCAATGACATCAGCTAGAGAGATGGGCAGAAAAGAGCAGTACTTCAGGAACTGGTTCACAAGTGGTGTGGGCATCACTGGCTGCAGAGTTGCAGCTTCTCTGGGACCAGCAAGATGCTCAGCTGGAGCAAGTACATCCTTGAAGTTTTACTGAATATCCACTTAAAATAAAAGACGATGCTTATCCTTACACCCCTGCATTTGGCTATAAAATGAAGAGTTTCAGTAACTCTGTCTTGTCTGTGCTGCTACTGAGGAAAATACTGGAATGTTTAGGGTCTGGAGCGCTAACTTATCCAAGGCTGAAGAGTGCAGAGGAGGCAGGCAGCAGGGACAGGCCATGACTGTGTTTAACCAGTGAGGTCTTTAGTCTATACATCACTTGTCACTCCTTATCTTTGAATGAACGGTTCATAATTAAGTAGTATAACTAAAGAAGTGAAATCCTACATGGCAAATACTGAACTTGCACCTCATTTATCTCTTTCAAGTGTTTAATGAATTTTCAGCTTCAGCTAATGAATAATGGCAATTTCAAGCCCATTGTCCTACGCAGGGAAATTAATGACGGCCTAAGGACAGTTTCATACCTAGGAGCATGGTAGAGATTGCCACAAAGCCAAAAATGTGGATTTTTTTCTAGAAGATCCAACAGTATCTTCAAATCTGTTCCAGTTAGTGTACAGTCCATATTCACAAAGAATCCCGAAATCACAACATGCAGAATCTGCTCTTTGGGGATAAAAAGCGAGCAAAATTGCCTTCCTTCACCTACCCTGCCATTAGGTTACCATACATTTAGTTTTCCTGAGCAGGTCATCTTTTTCCATGCAGAAATTTTGGCCAAGCTTGAAAATGCTTTTAATAGTTAACATTATATTAATAACATATACAAGAAACATGGAAGCCTAATCCTCTCTTCAAAGATGTTCTGAGATAAGGTACATTAATGAATAAGAACCAGAAAGTTTCCAAGCTCAAGAACGTGACATAAAGAACATTTGTCACCACCATTTTCTTTTTAGAAAAGGAGCCGTGAATGTTTCTGCCATTTCCTATCTCTGTGGAGTAAGAAAAAACATCTCACAGCAGTAGCTGTGGGTTCAGTTGGTTTTGGCATTCAAGACCAAGTACAGAAGACTAAATGAGGGAAGAGAAGAGTTGACGTGAATGGATGTGTACTACAACTCCTACTACTGGTACTTGAAGAAATGGAAATGCACTTGAATTTCAGAAGTATATCTAAAGTAAATGTGCTCTACTTCTCTCACCTATCCAAAGTGACTGATTTTCACTTCTTATTTGCCTCTCAAAAATGTAACTAAAGGAAAATACTGAGAAATGTGGTTTTCAGTCACAGATGCAGGAATCTACATCTTCAAACAATTGTTTAGTCAAAAGAATGTTTTACCTGAAACACTAGGCATTTTTAAACCCAACCTACTGAAAAGTTCATGGTTGGTTTTCTTCAACTTCTTATTCAATTTACCATGACCTACATCTCAGCTCTACTTATGAATATGAAATATGCAGTATTTACACAGAGAATTAGTATATTAATTTTGGGCTTAGACCCAAGTGGGATGAGATAAAGTCATCTTATCAAATACACAATGGCAAATACATAACATGCCATATCCTAACACGGCCAGATACAAGATGTGTAGGATTTAATAGCTTGTTGCTGGAGGTGAGTCCCAGACTGCTGTAGTAGCTCCATGTAGGATCTGATGTTCAAGCTAGAAAAGACGGAATAAATTGCTTTTAGAAAAAAAAAAAAACCCACAGAATTAATTTAAAGATCCTGTCAACAGATACAGTCTTCAGATTTGCCAGCTTTTGCAAATGTTTTCTTCCGGAAGTATAGTCCCTGTATCAGATTCCTGCATAGGTTGTATAGGCTTTCCATTTCAGAATTATCATTAATCAGGAAAAATAAGGTTGAAAAGAATTGTTTTACTTTATCCGCAATAATTTTTGTAACTTCTAGCTTGATTCTTCTTTGCTACTATATGGCTTCTCAAAAACTCTGGATGTCAATTCCTGTCACATTAGCATTGGGAAGTCTATTTCAGTCTGTGAGTTAACTAGCCTTCCTTTGAAATCATAAACATATTTCAGTGGGAGTGCCTGTAAATGTGTTTATGTAAGTGGCTTTAATCCTGTCATACGACAATCATTAGGATTATCTTTCTGGAGGCATAACTCATCCTGGACTCAGCCTGGCAGCTGCTGCAATCACAGCCATCAGGCACACGGATACACAACCAGTTATTAGACACACTGAGGGTTTTTCTCTGTGAGGAATTTTTCAGAGGGGAAAGACAGTGGAATTTTTTCAGAAAACTGAGTAAAGTGTCTTCAGGTAAATTTGTCATAGGGCAGATGTGACTGTTGCTATTCACCCATATCAGTATTAGCAACTGTGAGTGAATAACCTGGTGCTTCCTTTCAGTTGCCCAAGGGTACCAGCTGAAGCCTCAGCAGCAGAGAAAGGTAAATCATGGCTTTTAGCTATTCTGTCCTACTTTGCCTCTGCTGAGAGTGAGTGAAACTGGTGTCACCTTTCAGGTGGAACAGTCCTGGAAAGCTCACTCTGAGACTCTCCAAATCAAATGCCTGTCTTATAAAAAATAAAAGGTCTTTTAAAAAGCTGCATTTCAAAATGAAACTCATTTTCAAAAAGAAAGATATTTTTAAGTCAATAAAAGTCAAAGCATATTCAATTCAAAGTATATTGGGAGAAGAAGTTTACCCAGTTTCCTTCTGTTGGTTTCAGTCAGACTAACAGATTGCTGTCTTAGTAACTATTTTATATTCAGTAACTGAAACTGTATGAGTTTAGTTCTCTGCCCTCCTGTCCATTTCTAAAGACTGCAGTATCTTCACAGGAAAAGTGTTCCACAGGAATAATGTGTGTATTGTGGTTGTCTAATTGAATCATTTAATAATTGTTCCCTAAGTTTGACAAAATTTTGTCCCAAAAATGTGTCCAATTTTAACACAATCCTTAACAACTTCTCTGAGACAGTTTGCAACACTTCATTTCATGTACTCCTGTGCTGATCTATAAATACTGCTTTCACCAACTGCTATGTCTTGTTCTCTGTTTTGTTCTGCTGAGGTTTTATGCCACACTGAATACAGTTTTGTTACTGAAATAGATGGAGTTTTTTATCTTTTATTTTTCTCCTCAGGAATTGCTTTCTGTCTGCTTTTTAAATCAACTCTATAGGAAGCAGTTTAGCTTCTGTGGACTTTTAAAAGGATATATATATTTTTAAGCTCTTAATGTGCTTTTCCAAAATATATTTAAAAAAGAACCCTCCACAATAAAATGACCGCATTTAAATGACTATTAAACTTGCACGGTAGAAACAAATCTTCTTTAATTTTTCAAGATATAATTGGGTTTTTTACTGTCGGGTTATGACACTATAAACCAATTGTCAGCAGTGTTCTGTGGGTCAGTTTTACTTACTTAGGTACACACAGGCTCCAAGTCTACTCAATGCTCTGTTGAGAAACCCCATTGAACATGGCTGTCGAGGGATTGAAGGCAAAAGCGTCCAAGTCCATGTAGTATTGTGCTGTTTCTCTCAAAGCTGCCCACGATTCACTAATCTGAAGTATTTCAAAACAGAAAGGAATATTCTGAGCTTTGATACTGAGTAAATACAGTCTATGACAACTGAGCAGCCTTGCCCAAGTTGATAAATCAGAGAAATCTCCTCCCTTGACCCAAAGGATTTATGTTA
The DNA here is from genome assembly GCA_008694505.1 of Cyanoderma ruficeps. Lineage (NCBI taxonomy): Eukaryota > Metazoa > Chordata > Aves > Passeriformes > Timaliidae > Cyanoderma > Cyanoderma ruficeps. The sequence continues at coordinate 10,843,532 of VZDJ01000090.1, read as the reverse complement.
CACATTAATTCCAGACCCGTGCTTGCTTTTTCTCAGCAGGTGCTGCAAGAGGAAGGAAGAAGATACCTGTTCAGCCAGGGTGTATCTCCACGTGTTCTGGCTGCTGCTTGAGTCCCAGTAGCTGGGAGAATATGGTATGTGTCGTTTGAGCCGTATGAATTGATTTGCTGATTCTTCTGTCAGAAAGGGTGCTCCAAGGACACTTGAAACAGAAGCTGATAAGTATTTGTAATATCAGAAAAATATGTTAGAATGTGCACTTCAAAAATACTTTTATATCCACGGAACAGGGGTTTGAATCTGTAGTTTATTTAATAGAAATCAAAGGTTGTCCTACCTCAGATTCGCAGAAAGATACTTTTATTTTTAGGCCCGAAGCTAATAAAACAAATGCTCTAAATCATTATTTTACTGTTTAATCTGAAGTAAATAAAATTACAATCTAATTAAGGCACTCATTTATTTTTAATGCAAATTTTTTTTACAAAAATCCTCTTAGACTGTAATTGCACTAGTCTCAGGTGTGCTGAGAGCCTAAAGTTTTTTAAAATAACACAAACCCTACCTATGAATTTATCTATGGTTTCTGAACCTCCTGGTTTATATGTGATATCTACTCTCATTAATATCAGCATAGAAATTGCATGCTTGGAAATTACTTTCTGAACATAAGATATTGCACTTCTAATCTTGTTATTGCATTGCTTCAGATAGCTTATGAGGTCACCACAGATGCAGAAGGAGTCCTTGCAGCTCTTGAAAAAAAGAAAAAGGTCACAAGACCTTCACAAGAAAAAGGTCGGAATTCCTCTTTAGCTTCATATGAAATGCCCTGGTACAGAAAAAAATCTTTTCTTTTAGTCTCGAGTGTTTGGGACATAAATTAATTTTGAGACATAAATTAATTTGGGGCTAAAAGAGTCCAAAATAGCATTTCAGTCCAAGTCACACAATTTTTAACGAACCACTGATAAGGATGGAGCTCAGATCCATCAGCCAAGCTGAAGTCAGTGTCTGTAAACAGCTGTGCTCCAATTTAGTGAAGTGGGTTTAAATAGACACCTGAGGGTGACCTGCACATACTTGGAACATATGGGCCAAGAACTTGGACCTTTGTCTATCATGTCTTAGAGTAGGAGCGCAGCAGGGCAAGCTATCACCTCACTCAGCTCTCCAATGCCCTGATTCCTGAATTTCTAGAGGGAAAATCTAACTGGGAGTATCAAATGTTTGCTTTCATGTGCAACGTTCAGCTGAATACAGCTCACTTGTTATTACTGCTGGCTTTCCTGATCATCCACAATATAATTGCTTTTTAGTTTTTTTGAATAGAAGAAAATGTTTGCTGAATGCATACAGGTAGAAGATAGGTGAGCTAGAGTGTTGGCTGTTCCCTTTCCCTTTGCTTGTTTTCAGTGTCAAAAATGCTTAAAAAGAAGATGAGAAGAAGCTTGGTTATACAGTAATGAACAAAAAAAGTGAGGGTGGTTGTCATCTTTGCTCTCAATATAGACATCAAAGAGCACTTTAGAAAAGTTACTTAGCAAGCAATCAGAGTCGTAGTACTTCCTTCCTGCTTCAATTTCTTCATATTCCAAGTTACTATAATCATAAACTGGAGGTAGAAGTTTTGGGGTAGGCAGTTTTCAAGGAATAGCATCTTCAGAAATATTACCAACTCCATGGAAAAAAAGAAAGTTCAGACATTTGGTCTAAGCTGGAAAAGAAGAAAATATATTTCATGCATATGTCTATTAAGCTGCTATACTTGTATCCTAGACCTGCACAAGAGAAAACTAAGCTTGTGCCAAATTTCAATATTTCTCTGGCAATTTATCATTTTCCAATAGAAAAATCTATGAGCTGTTAATTTCTCTTTAGTGAATTTGGGAATTTTTTTAATATATTAAATATTTTGTAAGGTCATTATTACATTTCTGGACTGAGATAACTGAACTGGGATCAGAAATTCACTCATTAAAAGGCTTCAGTTTTCTTTAAGTATACATATAGTTAGTAACGGCCATTAAACATTACATTTTATCACCGATATGTGTTCTGGCACTCCAGATTTGAAATAAGCTGAAAAAAAAAAAAAAAAGATCATTAAGCAGCTCTGCTTCTTGTGATTTTTTTTCTTGCTTCCAGCATCTTCAAAAATCAGTTTGTCCTTCCACTGGTGGAACAGTGATGTGTTAGCTTGGCTACTTGGGTATCTCTTGGTGAAGAGAGCTACATTTTTAGGGTATTATATGTCAATTTTTAGTATACAGCCTGCTCTGGCTGCATCTGTATCCAATGAGAAATGCCACCCCTAACTACGCTAAGTATTCACTTTTACTGAAGTGAATTTGCCTGCTCTGAGGAGAGGCAGGTCTGCCAGCTCTGCACTTGGCTTTTCTTGTCACTGTTGACACCCAGTTCTTATTCTTTTCTAGCTGCTATTTCATCTCCTGGGAGTTGTCTCTGCAGGACTTGTCCCCAGTTGCTGGGGCACTCCTAAGATGTGTAAGTACCAAAAGAAAATCAGGGAAGTGCCTTTATATGTCACCTAATCCTTCAGGCTTATCTCATTCTCTCTTTGTCTTGCTGGAAAGATCGCTACAAGTCTCTGAACATGGCAAACTTCATTCACCTCTGGAAAAACTCCAGCGAGATCATTTCTAGCACAACCAGAATTAGCCCTGTTGGTCTTTCACTGTGACTGCACAGATAAACAAGGTTGCACATTTGCTTGTGCTCTGGCAGAGCTCAGAGAAAGCAAGGTCTTCACTTAGCTCTAATGTAGACCTGGGGTCATCAGACCAGGTGCCTCCATCTGAGAATACAGTGTAGAGTTTTCATCAAATGAATTATGCCTTGCTTCAATTTAAGTTTCTTGGACTGGGTGTAATTTTTCCCCTCCTTTTCAACAGCTCAGCGAAATATTGTGGAAGGGTTTGCTTTATAAAGACAGAGTATTCCTGAAGGAGTGCATCTTGTAGAAGATTAGCATACAAACCAGGAGACTGGAATTTCAGAGCATCTGATGTGAGACTAGAGGGAGTCAGGAGCAGGTGGGTGATAATAAAATGGCTCATAGTGCATGAAGTTGAGCTGCAAAATGATGAAGAATTTCAAGTCGTACTGAAACAGTTAACTCACCATGAAGAGCAACCAGCCATAATGTATACTGGGTTTTTTTATTCAATACTGTTTTCCTATCTTAGAGAAATACGTGATTTGAAAAGCACTTTTGGATATAAGTGTCCCAGTGGGAAAATAGGAGGAATGTGTGGGGAGAGTGAACTATTGCCAAGGTTGTATCAGCTGTTACCAGTTAGAGTGTTTCCTTTCATCATCTCTTGAACATTCACTCAGTGTTCTCACATGAAAAGCAAATTATAGAAAAAAGTTGGCTGGTTTTAACAAGCAGATGCTTAGCTCATGTAATTATTGCCTTCAGCAGATAGTTTTGTCTATCCTGTGCACCTAAAGACATTGTCCAGAGGGGAAAACTGTTAGTAGTCATTATTGCTACCATGCCTTCTGAGCATCTAATTTTGGATTACTATGATCTAAGACTAAACTTGAGGAGAGATGGTGGTACAACCTTGTCATCTTCATCAAAAAAAAGCAAATGTGCACTTAATCCAGCACTGAGTATATAAAAAACCCCAAACCAATGACAAATGTCTGATTATGAAAAGGCATATCAAGTATCTTCGAATGTCAAAGTAATAAAAAAAATCACAGTATAGCAAGCAAACTGCACTCAAAATAGAAAATCAACCTGGATACATCTTAAATTACTGTGCTTTAAAATCTCTTCATCCTAGACTTGAATGGAAGCATATCTCTCTTTACAAGAATAGTTTTCTAGGAAGCAACATATTCATCTGGGTGCAGCCACAAAAGCTTCCCAGGAAGTCATCTTTTTCCATCAGCTGAATGTGCAATAATCCACTTCATGGCACAATCAAAAAGTTGAGTATGGGATTAAGTTTTGACACATTTGCCTGCTAAGGGACCTATTTAATTGATATACATTTTTTTTGTAAAAGTTAAGTAGCAAGATCCTTTGTGTGCTTAGCAGTCTGGGGAGAGCAGGCAGGCCAGCATTTGCACATCTAATGGCCGAGTTTAATGATAAGAAGACAAATCTTCAAACTTGCCTTAGTATAAGATATTCTTCTTCTTCCACTCTCTACTCCAAATCCTGGTTTTATCCAGATCAGCAGTATTGTACAAGTGGTAAGGAGCAATCTCTAGGCTTAGGACCAAAATTTATGCCTGGTGTGCATCTACCAGAGGGAAAAGTGGTTTATCTCTGATTTGTTGTGATATTTACAAAAAAACCTGTGAATTATTTAGCAGCACTTCAAAGACACTCTGTGCACACTATTGTTTCTCCCTAGTTTCTGAAGACTTGCAAGTTTCTGACAATCTGAAAACATAATGGTTAAGTTAATATCAATAGAATTTAAATGTCAAAAGTTGGCAATTGCTCTGGCTACTTTCCTTTAGGTCTAATAATTCTTATTATTATCGGCTATGATGACACTCTGGTCAAAAACTCAGCTCATGGAGGTAAGGCTGCCAGTCTTATCAGCTCTTTAGGACAGAGCTTGGACAGAGGCTAAACTTGGACAGAGCTAAACTTCAACCTTGCTGAGGTGGCAGGTGCTGACGTGTTGGGAACTTTGAAAAAGTAAATCAAGTCTGCAACTCAGGTGTGTTACCTAAGGCTAGAAATGAGCAAGAATGGACCACCTCTCCACCATTTTTCAGCTATCTGACTTTCTAAATTCAAATTCACAAAGTCAGACCACAGGACTCACCTGAGGACTCAGAATACCACAGTGCAACAGTGCAAATGCTGAAAAAAAAAAAAGCAGCAGCTGCTTCTCTCCTCACTCAAGTATTTGTGTAGAGTACGTGGCATTCCATGGAAATCAAGATGCAGTTCTCTGTCAGTACACTGCATAAATGGCTGAATTGCAGCAAGGATAGGCTTGTGGATTCTGCAGGTCACCTCTGACCCAGATATCACCTTTTTCAGTTGAAAAGTGCAATTATATTAAAGCCTAACACCTGTGCATTGCTTTTTTAAAGGATTTTTAAAAATGTTTGTATGTACATAGGCTTTGTATCTAGGAGTGTATGGATGCTGACAAGCCTTAGAATAGAATTAAATCAGTTCAGATTTGCTAATACCTGTTGACGGCAAGATTTAAAGTCACTGATTGTTAAGTGCTTCAACTCTTTCCATATCAACCAGCCACTGAAATTTTAGCCTCATCTGTTTCTTTTTCAAGTTCGAAGTAAAATAGATTTTATTCTTAAACAATTCTTAATTTTATATCACAGGACACAAGAGCTCTCTAATTCAAGAGATGTCATAAACAATTCTTAGAGATACAGCATCAACCTCATTCCCTCACCAGCAAAGGCAGAGAAGTTACAGATACTTAATTCAGAATTAGCTACTGAATATATTCAATATGTGTGATGATGCCAGGGGTCAGGACAGTTTTCAGATAGGGGTAAGTAGCAAGGCAATTTGGCAAAAATCCTAGACACTCCTAGGGAAAGAGCTACTTCCACTGCAGCACATTATTAGAAAAAGCACCAGTCCATTGGTCAACTCAGTGGAAATCTCAGTTGAGGTTTCCTTTCCTCATACATGTGTGGCAAAACAACCCCATCAGACACCTGAGAGACTTCAGCAATCATCTCAGTGCCGAGACATCACACTCCTACCCCATCCCTGGCTGCTGCGCTTTCCAGAGGTTAAAGCAAAAGGTCCAGAGAGCCTATTCCCAGTGCTGTGACTATGGTTTGCTATGAGGAGTCATTTATAGCACCTGAATTGAGGGCATGAAGAAGAAAGGTCCTCATGAGAATCTTATAGTCTCTGTTTTACTTCACCACCACCTTCATTGTTGTTGAAAGGATTCACAACTAATGAAAAACTGAACTTATTCTGATCAGTGAAACTTTTAAGAGCTCATTAAAAACTAATAATAAGTAGTTCTTCATCTATTTTGAAGAATAGGAACCTGGGAAAGATGGTAAACAAGACAAGAGACATAAAGGAGATGAAAGTAATGTCTTCCAAAAGGAGGGACTGCAAGCTGCTGTGCTCCCAGCTTGGCCTCAGGTGACACTGTTTATGTTATAAATGCCCTTCAGTGGAAAGGAGGTGAAGTTCAAGAAGATAGGCAGGTACCCAGGAATTGTCCCAGTTCAACTGCAGATCAGGAAGGACAAATAAGGGGAAAAGGTTTATAGGTGAGCTCAAACTTGCAGAAGAGTCAAAGTCCCTTTCCATCTCCTTTTGCCCATACAGAGCCTCACTGCAGCCAAAACTCAGGATCATATAGAATGGAAGTGAATTCAACCCATGAGAGAGATTATACCTGACTGTGGTCCTAATTTACTAAACCTTTTTCAATAATCCATAATTAATCATTTTCTCCTTCATTCTGCCTTAGCTATTCACATCATGTATGTACTGCATGTGTATTGGAGCACTCAAATCTAAGAAATGCTTTTAATGCATGCATGTGGATAGACCATCTTGTCAAGATGCAGACAATCACTTGGGAAGTCAGCTGTCACTTACTGCCTGCCTGGTTTGTTTTAATTTTGTGGGAAAGAAATTAATCTTGCAGCATGTGCATCACTGATCACTGACTGTACCAGCGTGTGCTGCTTTGGGAAGAGCATGTGGTAGCCCTGCCCCATCCATTTTTCCTCTGGTCCAAGTTTTACAGGCTGAGTCTTGATTATAGATGCTCTGGTTACACAGTGCTGTGAAGCATCAGCATTTAGACAGCCTGAGTGCTTTAAAACAATCAGTCTCCATAAGAAATTCAAGTCAGGCATTCCAGAAATCACTGGTGAAATAGATTATTTTGGGTCCTTATAAATACATGTGAAATTGTTTCCTACAAACAATAAAAGTTGAGATAAGAATAATATTTAGAGAAGATTTCGCAGAAACAGCATCAAGCTCTTTTTACAATTTTAACAGTTCAGGAAATCATCTTGTAAGAATGCCTTTCAGTCAGAAATGCATCCTTCCTCCTTATACATCAGCAGTAAAAGGTTCAAAAGTAGTCACACGGAGCAGAATCAAACTGTATTTCACAGAATTTGCCATACAATCCTGTGCTCACCCATTCTCCTGTCTGTCCCTGCTGCAGTGATTTCCAGTTAATTCTCTTCCATCAATGATGTTCTGGTGGTAACACAGGATTTTTGCCAGCTATTTAACAAGCCTGAAGGGAATGACATGAGATAGGATGCCAAGCACTTACCTGTAAACAGCAGAGCAAACACCAAAATTTGAAACATTTTCAGAGACATGGCAAATTATTCAGAAAGAGTTTCCTTCGTAAAGTGAAGAGAGCAATACAGTTTTAATACTTTGTTATCTTTAGGTTTATAAATCATTTACCAAATACGTGTAAAGGGCTGGTTCAGGCAGAGGGCAGGGTACAGTGCTTAGTTCAGATTTGCCCTATATGCATCTGTTCGTACACTTTGGACTTTGCAAACTGAGCCTCTAATGGCTCATTATTCTGTGGATGCATTTGCTTCTTCATAAGTTTTATGATGCAAAATAGCACATTGGGCTTGTTCTATGAGCATTTAATGGCTAAACCTCAGTCAACCAGTCTTTTGCATGACTATTTCCCCCTCATCCTGGTGATAGGCACAAGTGGTTTATAGTTTGGTATGAATACGGATGGTGTTTGAATCCACCTGCTCTGAGAGAAGTGCCAGAGTATGCCATATATTTCAGCTGCATACTGCTTGGGTTAAGGAAATAAACCTATGATAAAATTGACTGGAAAAGCACTAAGCAGGAAAGGAGGGAAAAAATCTGGCTTCAGACCTGAACCAGGCAGAGGTGTCTTGTTCCTCCTGCTAGTGTTAGGACTCTGTAATGTGGGACACTGTGAGTTCATGCTCCCTTACCTTTCCCACCTGTCCAGTTAGCTGTTGCCTTTTTACCTACAGCTCACCTGTTGGCAGCAGCAGTTGTACTGCAGGGCAGTTTATCTCCATAAGCTCACCTACAGCCCCGATAACCAAGCAGAGCAAAGCTGACTCCGTGGCACGTTGGCGCGCTCTGATCCACGGTCCGTCAGCACAGGCATGCGTGTGCTCCGAGGGCTTTGCGTCAGACCCTGCTGACGTTACAGGTCAGGGACCAGACTCGGTGCTGATGGGCAGCAGCACTTCATCCTCATGTTCCACAGGGAGAACCATCCAGGCTAGAGAGTGCATGGAGTAAAGGTTTGTCAGGAAGCAAAAGAGCATCCAGCTCTGTAGTTATGAAGCCTAATAGTATTTTATTACATGTGAGTAGGTAGGAGGAGACACTATTGAACAGCAAGTCTAACAGTGTAATCCTTAACCTTGCTGTAGGTCATGTCACAAATTTAGTATTATTTTAGTATTGTTCTAAAAAAAAAAAAAAATCAATCCATCCACCCCAGGCAGCAAATTAAATATGGAGGCGGGTGTCCTGCATTCTGGTGCCATATTAACAAACAATATTAAATATCCAAATTTATGATCAGTTTCCCCACCTCTGAGCTACTATATGAAATGTTAGATGTCATCTTTTTTTTGTGGACTAAAAAAAGGTGTATTAACTGGGATATTTACTAATAGGTGACACAGAGCTTTTAAGAACTCTAGGTCCCCCAGAAATAAGTTCCAGGAAAGCATACAAGTTACCCTTTCACCTCACAAACTTTGTGGGCTGTTGCCTCAAGCCTTTTCCACACTTTTCTCTTAAATGGGCCTGCCTTTCTATTGCAGCTTTCCTCCCACAGGTTTTTCCTCACAGTTCCTGATATAATGACTGGAAGAACATGTTGGTCTGTCATTTTATATTTATTGCAGTTATGTCTTTAATGTGAAGCCTGCTCACAGAGACCACTGCTAGTGATATGGCACGGTGGAGAGACAAAAGCAGCCATCAACAGATCACAGGGAGGAATGCTGGATGAGCAACAAAGGCCCAAGTCACCTACTCCTGCTATTTCATCTTAGGAAGCAAGAAGAAGAGACAAGAAAGGATTTTTTTCTGGAATAGGAGTTGAAAAACTGGTGAAACAGATAGAGGCCATAGATCCCAATTGATCCTGAGTAACCTAAATCCAGGTTCCCAGAACCTAAAAACAGCCTTGCTCCCATGATTTTCAAATAAAACCTGGAGAATGTGACTTGTCTATATCCTTTACAGGTGAAGCCTTTAGTCCATTATAGGAAAAGTCCTCTCTGAGAGGCACAGAATATCTTCTGGTAGGGTCACAAAACATGGTGGGGATGTTGCAATGCCTGGATTTGGCTCTGAGTTCAGAACACAAGGCTTTCTCTGCTGTGGAGTGGAATAGTGGTCAGCAAGATTAGGCTATGATACAAAATCTGGGAAACTACAGATAGCATCCCCTCAGACATAGAGATTCATGACACCTGAACACTCCTCCAGTTTTCCTTTGTTTCATCATCTATTCTGCCATGATTGCTTCTTGTCTGATTCAGGCCTTGCTCTTGGCCCACACTCTGTCTTGTGTAGGCTGCCCAGCTCTGAGTTCTTACCCTAAGACATGTCTTCCCTCTTGTGTGCTTTGAAATTTCACATAAAATGACGTTATGCCTGTAAAACCCAACATCTTTAGACTGAAGAATTTATAGGTCTCTTATGAGGAGAGTGGCTTTCCAGTGCGATTTCCCTTTCCTCCTTCCTTCAGTGTCCTGTTTCCCATATCCACAAGGAGTGTTCAGCTCTGAGGTTCACTCCCTCCCTACCTCCTACCCCAGCCCTGCTGTTGCCAAGTCTCACTTCTGCTCACAATAGCCAATGTTTTTCCTGAAGCCCTGTAATGTATACGTAGTTTGGGACTTGCATATGCCCTACTGGCTCACACACAAAAATTTTCAGAAGACAGATGAGTTCTTAGCAGTTCTTTGAGGGCATTATATAGGCAATCTGGATATCACTAAAAACCCATGAAAAACTTGAATTTATTCATTGGATGTAAAATTTTAGCTGCTAATCGCTAACAGATATGCAGGCTGCAATTTTTTTTGAAGATTTGTAACTTGGCCCAATGGCTCAAATTTTTCATATGGAGGGATGAATCATTGTATCATTCTCTTATGATGCCCTCCTTTCTCCCAGAATTCTATTCCCTACTTTAAAGAATGGAAAACTTAGTCGAAGGAGATGTCATCAGAATATTCAGTGCAAATTAAACATCCCCACACATATCCTTATCTCATTTGCAGAAACTATCGATATATTGGCTAAAGTGGTTAAAAAAATTTCAGCTTGATGCAAACACCTGACACGGTAAAAAAAAATGAAAAAAAATTTTAAATCTCAGACCAAATTATAAGAGTTTAAACGAGTTATAGGTGAGTGAAAGTAGGATTATCTGAAGGGACATTTTCGGCAATCTACAATGCTACCAGACATACCAATAAGGTGTAAGGCAGACTTCAAACAGCCGGACTCTTAGGGAAAGATCAGACCTTTTTTTACTTTTACATTTCATAACCTTAGACAGTAAATCACCATCTCAGGGGAAAGATCTGTGTTTTTCCCCTCATAGTATCAATTATTTTTATTTAAGGAAAGAGACCCTTTATAAACCCTTTATAAATTGTTTTATAAGCTGATTATAAGCTGACTATAAATGAAACAGTTTTAGCAAGGAAAGGATAAAAAGAAGTACTCATCTTAAAAACATCCTGAGAAAGTGGATGGTGACTGGCTATACAATGAGGTCTCCAGCTCCGTGAATTATTTTTTTTATGTATTTTTCACAGGTGGAGTAGTAGTAAAATATTTGAGAGGGTAGCTGAATATCCTTAAGATTACTTGTTGCTTCAAGCTGATTGAAAGCCGATAACATAGAAAGTAATTGGGAAGGAGAAGGCAAGTAGGAAATCTTGGTTGAGTTGGGAACAAAAAGCTGAACAACTTGAGCTGGAAAATCCATATTCTTTCTCTTCTTTGGCAACAGCTTCTCATCTGCCTAGGAAGCTTAATTATTTTGGTTCAATTTCACTAGCTAAGTATAATGCTAATCTATAAGATTTTGTAAACCGCTATGTAACTGTTGAAAAATGTAATCTTCCGATGTATTTAATATGAAATTCCTCATTTGTTTTACCTTGTCTAACACTTACCAGTTCTCTTTGTTCATCTCTGAGACATCTTTGATTTAAGTGGAAATGCCAACACCAGTGTTTAACTCCAGGTTTTGTGTATCTGAAAATGCCGGTTGTGTTGCTGTGGTATCTTTCTGGAGTAGAGGTGAAACAAGTGCTAGGTAATATTTAAAGGAACATGAAACATATGGAAAAACCTCCCTCAAGAAAAAGGGCTAGGGAGAGGGAGAAGAAAATAGTGACCATGGCTGTTGTGACCAGTACACCATGACCTGTACAACCACCACGTTGTAGCTCAGGACTTAAAATCAGAGGCAGTAGCTTAGTGTTTAGTGTTTTTCGACTGATTTTCAACACCTTAGTTTTGTAACCATTTCTAATAGCCGTAGATGAACTAGGTACACTGCTGGACCCTGGCCCTGATTATTATTTGGGCAACATTTCTTCTGTTATTTCTGTCTCAATTCTACATCCCTTTTCTTGCTTGGTGGAAAGGCAGGAAGGCTACAGCTTGACCTGTTTTCAATGCGGGTGCTGCTGCAATTCAGTAGAAAAGGTGACCCTTGGCAGGAGCTTTGAGAATGCACTCGGTGATTTTCAGCATTTTGGGTCAGTCACTGATTCCAGCGAATGTTTTCTACATTCTGTCTCAGAGCCTCTGAGCGGTGCAAGTCTGGAAAGACACCTGCAGTCAGCCTGGCACTGAAAGCATGCAAACACACATGAACTTGGGGCAGCACTCTGGTTCCAGCCACGACAAGTAGTGCAGGGGAAAGTGCATCTCAGGAGTCATCACTGCTGACTGACCTACCTTTAGAAAATATCCCCCCTTACCGAAATTCATTATCTCCTACTTTTCCAAGGTGATGGTGGAAAGGCAGTTTTATAAATCTATGTGCAGTGGAATTGAGCTAAGACCCAAACGGAGGGGTAATGTAAGCAAGTTAACAGATCTCCTATTAACCACTCCTTCAAATATCTGTCATGTTTTGAAGTAAGCCCACTGGCACACGGTGAGGTATTTAGCACAGCAGGACTGTGCACTTTACACCTTCTGACTTGGAAGTGTGCTTTAGTTCAATTTTTTCTTCCAACCAACTACAGCTCTTGATAAGCCCATGTCTGCCTGTGCTGAACAGCACCACCAGTCCCATCCTGCTGCCCTTGTGCATAAGCACTTTTTTCCTCTTACAGTTATAACTCCCAAGGGCATAAGTAACTCTCTCTTCATGGTGGGAGAAGGCATGAGTGCTTTATCTCTACTTGTCTTCCCAGAATTGCGCTGTGTAAAACTCCTGCCTTTCAATGGCATGCACTCCTCAGTGTACCAGTTTCAGGAGCAGGTTGTGCACTTGTATTTGCGCAGCACGGCCGTGTCTGAGGCAGAATCCTCATACTGCACTCCCTCTGGGTTTCTGGGTGTAGGTAATAGTTTACAGGCTTTTTCTTTCCATGACCACAGGCATTTCAAGCCCCCTACAAGTATCACCCACTGGCTCAAATCTTGTATCCTTTTCTTAACCTGTGCTGAGTGACCAGCAAGCACAACTACTGATAGTGGTTTCCTTCCCCTAATTGGTGCAAAGTTTAAGAAAGGATGCTAGCATCCAGATAAGGGGATTAGAAAGCTAATCACTGCTTTAAATGGTCATCCAGTTCCCAAAGGCATGACCTTCATATCTGACTATAATGTCTAAGAAGTACATTTCATGTTTCTGACCATGTAATGACTGAACTTCTAACACTCTTGACAGAACATTTCCTATGGTACAATGTTTTTCTAGAATTTCAGCAACTTCATTATGCTTTACAATATGACTGATTTAGTACCTGTTGAGTGTCTTATTTTCATGGGATAATGGGAGTCTTCAATGCAGGGGGTCTTCAATGCAGTGTGAAGTTAGAGGAGCAACAAATATGTGAATTGCCTAGATTTTTTTAACCCTTGAACTCAAGTACAGGTCCCAAGATGATGCCAAGTGACCTGCCTAGTAACCCTCAGTGATAAAGGAGACACTGACCTTGTTCTCAGTTCACCTGAATGCAGCAGTTCCAACGTAACAAGAAAATACAGTGGCATCTGAGTGCCCAAGAAAGTAGAGCAGTGTGCAAAATCTCCAAGAAAGTGTCAGTGCTTTATCATCTGAATACTTTCTTCCTATCCTACAGAAGATTATGTAGTCTGGGTGCCCTTTACTATTTAAACTTCAGGTTTCTACTTTAAAACCTCTCATGGAAGCATGACCTGCTGTTCTCATGGCAGAAGCCAGAAATTGTCACAGCATTCCAGAGAGGTTGCTACTGTTTGATCTTGCTGCAGTGTAGATATTAGCTGACAGCTCTTGGAGCCATTCTAATCCATCACTTCTGATCCACAATGGAACAACTCTGGCTTGCAAAGACAAAACACATACCCCATGATCCTCTTGATGTGGCTTAAAGCAACATCCAGAATCTTCTGTATGTTTTTCTTGCCTTTCTGCCAGCAGTGATGTAGGAACTGTGGTAGCTGCAACTTGAAACAATTTTAAATATAGATTTTTTTAAGCCCCCCCCCCCCCTTCTGGAAATTAATATATATTTCTTCCCCTGAACAGATCTGGGATGGTGTTTATGAAGTCAAGATGATCTAGGCAGGGCAGGACCTGACGAATCCCTCTAACATGATCCCTTGGAGGCAGAGCATGTGGATACCATTTCTCAGCTAAAACAATAAAGCTGTTGGGAGTGTCTTGTGCTGTCACCCCTTTTTTACTTACGTAGTGCAGCAATTCTAGCAGCTATAAACAAATGTTTTAGCTTGTCATAGAGTCAATTTTTATTATTTCTTAGAAGCTGAATAACATGCAGCCAGAAGAATTGACTTTGATGTATAGGACTAACCATCAAACCGTAGCCTGCATTCTCATAGTCCTGTCATACAACTGGGAAAATTAGTGTCCCAATGAGAAATAAGAAAAATTCTTTAGCTAGAGCAATATAAGGAGTATTTTAGCACTGTCACAAACTACAGTAGGAATTAACTGCTATTGGTGTGACTTATGCCACAGGTGTATTTAACACAGTCAAGCTAAATCCTTGTTCTGTGAAGTCCGTCTGTTAATCTGGCTTCTATCCTTCTGCCACCTACTGTTGCTGAATGTGGGATGAACTGATCCTTATGTGCACTTGGAAGATAAGACTTGGATTTAGATCTCATTATGCTGGTAAAACAAGGATAGATGCCCTAAGATTGGAGCTACACAGGTATGAAACATGGTTAGATCTCTCTAATTATAAAAACACAAGTCTTCATAGCTCCAGCTCTTCATAGATCATTCTGTCACACTATCACAAAAGCAAGGGGGTATTGCACTAGATCCAAAAAATATATATTAGCCTAGCAACTCATAGAGAACCTCCCTGGTAATTGCAGCACCATTTAAGGGGTTGTAAATGGATTTACAGAGTTCAATATTAAAAATAATAGGTTAAAATGTAGTTTGAGATATGGGATTAGGTGCCTTGGTCTGCATTTTGCTGTTTAAAAATCCTCAATAGAACCCTTTGAATTATGTGTTTGAATCACTACAAAGAGGACCTTTTACCTGACTCAGTATATCTAAAATTGAGGATATTGCTCCTGTTCATTAACGTGGCACAATTATTTAGTACAGCTAATTACTTCTAGTCCTTAAAAACATTCAAATTTAGTTATGTTAGCTCTATTTATTACTTCCATAGTGACTGCAGAGATGTTGAATAATTACTACTATTATGTTTTTAAGGATGATATATTTTCCATATTTGTGGAATCTGAAGTGACCATCGGAGTGAGGAAAATATCAACTGTCAGCTGGTTGGTAAAAGATTTGACAAAATCAACCATGCCTTACAAAAGAGATACAGGAAATGGTAATGATCTGAACAAAGTTAATATAATTAAAACGTTTTGAGTTTCAGGTTTGGGGTTTTTTTCATTATTTCCTCATGAGAAAAAGGATTTTATTGGGTCACAACCTCCATGATTGTGTTTCCTTTGCTATTTCAGCAATGACTGGTGTCTTCGGCTAATCCATCTCAAGAAAATACCAAAGACATTCTCTGCATTTCACAGGAAAAGTAACTGATGCAATTTTATCATGATTTGTCTGATTGGTTAAAATTACAGTAATTATCAGCACTAAATTTAGGAAAGTATAATCTATTTTGGCATGGTGGAGATGCAGGTTGAAGTCTCTTAGCCTCATATCTTTTCCTACACAAAAATATAATTTCCTACACATACACAAAAAGCAGGAACACAGAAATCAAGGTTTATCTACAATCTCTTGCAATTGTTTCACTAAGTGGCCACCAGTCATTTCTACCCACGTACAAGAGACACCATTGTTAGCTGCTAGATCATGTTGACTCACCTTTTTAGCACAGTTCCTCAAAGAAGCAGTTCTAAAATGTTTTCTGTCTCTAATAACCAAACAGCATACACCTCTAAAATTCCTTTATTGTGTGTGCCAATTGATTGTTTTCCATTTTTTTATTATGAGAGATTAAGTCTTTAACAAAACTACCAAGAATACATGAGAAATTGCACAGTGTGCAAGTTACTAGCTGAAGATACTTTGTAACATGAGAGTGCAAGAGCTCGGTAGCAGTGCAGGGAGAAATAGTAATTTTAAAATAATTTTTAATGTCAGTTAAAAAACAACAAAAGTTAATTATATCAATTTTCTTTTTAATCAAAAAACAAGTCGTCTTCTTTGAGAAGTAAACCAATATTTTTTTAAGTCATAAGATCTAGAAATTTATTCTTTATATTTCAAGAACTTTGAAAGTGCAAAGTGCCTTGATACAAGACTGAAATATCAAGTCAAGATTAAAGAAAGTAGCGAGTATTATTTAGCTTGAACAGTAGAGGATTTGTATTTAAACAGGAGGTGGGAGAGAAATTTCTTATAACTATTTCCAGAAAGTCATTAAGTAAACGTGCCATGAAAACATGGTAAACAGAAACAGTGTTTTTGACAAGGTGTTAATTCATCAATGTACTCCATGAGCTCAAAGACAGAAAAAAATTGTCCAAGCTTCTTAAAGCCTTCCTGGTATTCTGGAGGCAGGACAGGGAAACAAGGTTTGTTTTAGATCACTTGTGAAATAAAGGACAATATAAATAATATTATACGTAAATGCCTCTCTGATTTGTAAGAACCTAGTGTTCTTCAAGTTGCCCATTGTCAGGCTGTGTCTTGAAGTTCATGAGTGAGACTATCAAATAAAGCAATTTGAGAGTTTCCTGCTGTGCCTTGCCTCTTGTCACTGACAAGTCTATAGAAGACACCTGGGCTTACCTCTGCCTTGTCCCTTTCCTAAGAAATAAATGCAAGACCTCATAAAATCCTTCTGCTGTCCACTTTTTCCCCCAGACTACGTGGTCTTGATGGTGGTGAGACATAAGGGAGAAGGTCTGTTAAAATATGTCATTAGAAGATGAGATAGGAAAAGGTAACTGTGATGAGTCCATCTTTGTGAAATCTCTTCCCATTTGGATCTGACCAGACTCTCGCAGTTGGAAATGTGAAACTCCACCCACATCAGCAGCATTCAGGTGTTAATAAAAATGATCAATAAAATCATAAAGTATCAGTCCTCAAAGGCACTCTCCAATGTCCCATCATTCCTGTGATGCTGTAGACGCATCCCAGCAAATTCCCTTGGCAAGTGCTGGGTGTCGCTGATGCACATTTAGTGAACTACTTGCCTTTGTATGAAAATCAAATTGAAATATCAGGATCCCAAAAGCTGCGTAGCAGCATCTGGAAGGCCTAAGGGCTATTTTATTATTTCTTAAGTGTCCCTGAGATGTTTAAGCTTCCTGACCTTCCTTTTGCATCAGCGGCATTCTCTCCTTCATTTCTTGTGAAATATTCAGCAGCTTGCCTTCCACTCATTGTCTCTCTTGATATCAACCTTAGCTGCTGATGTGACAGCTTTTTCTAATATATACATGCGAACTAAATGGCTTGGATAAAAGCCAAGAAACATCTTGTCTCTTGGAGAATTGTAGTAAACAGATATTTCATTAAGACCTTGCTACTCAGAGTTAAAAAAAAAATCCTAGAAAACTACTGCCTGAATGACAACTTACTTCTACAAATCCTGTGAAGGGCACACAGTACTCACAGTTCTTAGTCAGTCCCACCTGCTTAGAAGTGGTCAGCATCCCTCAGCATCCCACAGATAGGTAGAAATGGTTTTAAAGTTGAAATTACATTTATTCCTTGGAGTGGCTTTATCCCATTCCTACAGATGATTTATTAAAATTAAAGCTAAAGCCTTTTTGCCTTTTTGTTCTGCTTTTTTTCTGCTTTTTTTCTTTTAACAAGGACTTTTATTCAGAAATCCCTCACCACCTGGAAGAGCTAGCCACAGATCTTTCTGGCACTGCTGGCATCAGTCAGTGGCCACCAGGTGCTGACAGTGGCATGCTGCAGTGTGGTTTGATGTGCCAGACATCCATGTGCATCCCAGCTGCTCCCTCCTGCTATTGCCCCTGGACAAAGCTGGACCAGTCCCTGCTTGTATAAGTGATGCCATCAATTTACTGAGGACAGCCCCAGGATGGTGCACTTGGAAGGAAGCCCAACCTGTCTTCACTTCTGCTTCCCTCCTCCTCAAAGAGGAGAGAGCCAATCATCAGTACCAGGATTGAAAGGAGGAAATAGCTCTCTTTCCCCCCCTGTTTGCATCTCAGAAGGAGGGATTGAAAGGGGAAGGAGTTTGTTCCAATTACTCCTGTGTGGGAGAGGCCTTCAGCTCCAACTCACCTTGCTAACACTCTGTTAGTGTTGACACCTACACAACCCCTCAGAGGAGATATTTTTCACAAGTCATAGAGGGATTTCTAAATAAAAATAATTTTAAATAGTTCTGTGGATTGCTGAGAATTTTAAGACCTTTGAAGCCATTTACCAGCACTGGCAAACAGCTCCCCCAAGCAGCCTAGTGTGGTCCTCAGGCACTCTGGGGGCTGCAGTACGGAAGGGGCAATTTCTGACATCCTGCTGGCTGGGGTACCTTGGTGTTGGGTTGGTGCTTTCAGATTCCTCAGGGGAGGCATCTAAACCTGGTGCCTGTGTGTTTAAAGGAAGGGGAAACCTTCTGCCCCTGCAGCAAGAAACCAGCTGTGCAACAAGAAAGGAGAAGATAGATTAGGCAGACCAAAGGTTCCTTGAGACAGGCTTTTGGTTAAATATGTTCTGGTTCTCTTCTCTGGGGATGTCAGAGGGGAGTGCAGAGAACTTTCTTTCAAAGGAATATTCAATTAAAATTGTTTGCGTTTGGTGTTTTTTGGGGCTTTTTGTTTGTTTGAGTTNTTTTTTTTTTTTTTGAGAATGTAGAAGTTAGAAGGATGCATTTTTCAACCTAAAGGTCCTGTCAGTGACTTTGTAGTGTTTATTTTCAGAGTGACCAGAACTGACATATTCACTGGTAAGCACAGTGAGCCCCTTCAGAGGGGAAGTGACACTAATTGCCCCAGGGAAACATATGGAGAGTGTACTGGTCTGTGACTAGCTCTTCTATTTAACACTCCTGCCGGCACTCTGTCTCAGGAGTTGAAAGCTCAGCTTCAGAAATGTCAGGTGATGACATTTTCATTTCCTCTTGAAAACTATCCCACAGTTGTATGGATCTTGCCTGTTAGAAAGCTTTTTTTCCCACCTTTTTTCCTCTAAACTGTTTTTATGCTTCAAATAGAAGGCATGCAAAACTGCATGTTTTGCATTTGTGTGCAAAGCTGATTTCTTGATATTAAGGACATCAATGAGCCTGTGATAGTACTATTTCCAGGTGAGATGACTCTTTGTCATTGGTAGGAAGGAATGTCAGCTCCACAGAGCTGAGCATTCTCAAATATATTCTGCCAGTTATCTTTCTGGAAACTGGAGTTGAGCTGATTTGATTGATTCCCCTAACAGCACCAGTTTCTTACAATAACGATTGAAACTTAATTTATTATTATTACTATTATTACTATTATTGCAAATATTACTACATGGGACTACATGGGAGACTTATGAAATGGCTCTTTTTATAGTTCTGTGATGTCTCAGAAGGCAGCCTTCACTTGTGCTCCTCCCTTCTTCCACCATGTGTGTCATTTCCTTCACATGCTGCCAGGAGCATCAGATGTGGCCTTGAACAGAGGCCAGGGTTTTTACGTAGCTCCCATCAGGTTTGAAAGGGATGCCACGAAAAGTTTCCCTTCTGCACAGCTTGCAACAAAATGAAATATGCCCATATGCAGCACAACTGCAGTAAACAACAAAAAATGGTACTAGAATAGCACATCAGAACATTTTATCAGCTCTCATCCGTGGGTGTAAGGGAAAACTTCTAACCAAAAGAGTGTTAATTTCCTGAATTTGTTTGTTTTTTCCAATGTGTAGAGGTGAGCTACAAGCAACAGCTATCATGTGACCTCAAGTAAGGTAGTTACCTAAGTTCTGAGCTGAATAGGTAAATTTCTCTCTGCTGCTGAGAGGTAGATTTCTTTGAATTAATACATGTAGAGTAATTTATTATAAAAGGAAAAATATTTCTAGATCAATAAATATGTGTACATTATTTTATTAGAATTATTAAATTTAGAAGAATTCTTAAATTTATTAGAATTATTATTTTATTAGAAGAAAAAAATTAATATGAGACTGGGGGAATTGCTTTTAATTGTTTCTAAGATGACTGTGCAATTCTTTAAAGGAATGAAATGTCAGATTGATCTTTAGAGATCCTCTCTGACTTGCTTTAAACAGTAGCACCACCACATGTCAGGAAGTGGTCAGAGTGCAAAATACTCTTTATTTAAAGATTGACTTTTAATCCTCTGATTAGGAAATTAAAAACCATAAAAGTACACTATAAGGAAAATATTCAGTAATTTTTGTTAATTCTATAAAAACAGCATATTAGTCCCTACGTGCAAGTCAGAATAATTTTACATCTAAATATCTTTTCTACGATTCTTCTTCCTTCTTTGCTCAGTTTTAAGTAATTTCTTACACTGTGGCTAAATTGTATAAGGTGGCAGAGAGTTATCCCTGACTGCTGCATTGCCTTCTCTCCAGAACCTGTATTTCATCACTTGTTTGCTGCAGCCCTTGCTGTGTTGTCCTTTAGGTTTACCTCTGCATGTTGGGATCCTCTGGCAGAAGAGGTAAAGTGAAAATCTGGCCAAAACCACTAGGTGTGTAAGAATGAAGTCTGGGACTCTCGTGCTCTCTTAGAGAGGTAGCCACAGTGAGAAATCAAAAGAGCACTTGAGACAACTTTTTGCTTTGAATTCTCCAACTCTCTCGTGCTGTACAGCTATTGCCGTGGAAAGCTGACCTGCAGCAGTGCAGTTAGAGCATCAAAAAAATTGTAGTATGAATGAATGTATATGACCTTTTGCTTTGAAGTTAGTGAGGAAAGAAGATTGCAAGGGATTCTCATTTACTTTCTGAAATATACGTAGAACTTTAATTGAAACATTATTTGAGCATTAATTAATGTGCTTAATTGTTACTGTGGCTGGAACCTGAATTACAGTCCTTGCATTTTGCTTAAACCAGGTAAAGTGTAACTGTTGAAGATCAGTTATCTGTACAAGGCTATATATGATCCAACTCCAGTACTTTAAAGGAAACTGCCACCAACACCATCTCTTTGTGAGAAAAGTGTCAACAAAACTTGCATCACTGCATATCGTAATTTTCTTCATGGTCCCACACAGTTTCCTAAAGTTACCAATGCCTCTAATGGTGGTAACTTTCATTGTTTTGGAGGCTCTGTGGTAAAAATGTGCATAATTTTGCCATTGTGTTTTGCAAGCACACATGTGAATACCATTGCAGTGTTCTGGTATGACAGTGCTCTCATTCACAGGTTGCTCCTCTCTGGGGAAAAAGCAACACACTGTTGTAGTGGGGAGTACTCGGTGGTCTTAAAAGTGTTTTCTGGCTTTCTCTGGCTGTGTCTTTATTTATATGTCTCTTTTTAAGACAACATTTGCCCTTTGTCTAGTAGCCAAATACGGTCATAATCAAAAAAACGTCTTTGATATCTCTGTTGTTTTGTACCACTGTCAAATAAATAATGCAAAATCTGTCTCCTGGTATCTTTAAATCTGACACAGGCTGCAAATAAGCTGTTCCAAACATGGTGTTGCCAGGTATTCTTGCAAGTCAGCTCATTGTATTTAACCCTTTAAAAGACATCAAGTATGGGTATTTCCCTGAGAAACAGAGCTCTTTGTTAGCTTCAGCAGGTACCAGTGCCTCCCAGAGCTCCTAAATCTGCATGTTCACCTTCCCCTTACCACAGGACAGCAAACCAGGCTGGTGTCTGTGAGGCCACTCAGCTCTCTGATCTCAAGGATAAGCTATTTGCTGCAAACAGTGTTTCCCCTTATGCTGGAAATGGGAATACTGCCCTTACCTCTTCTGAATATGGGAGATCAATATACTCATGCTCCTGAAGTATCCGGAGCATTGTGTCAAATATAATGCAAATATTGCCTAACTTGTAATTAAATATAATATATATTATATTATTGAAATAATATTTATGGTTTTCTATGATTAGAGACTGGATCCAGCCATTGGAATTTGGCCTCTTGTCCCTGAAATTTCTCTTTGGCTTCTGTCGACGACTTAGGACAGCTGGAAGGCTGTGCATGTTGGCCGTACTGTGTTTGCTGAGCAGGACGAAAATGTGTTAGATTCCCACCAAGCTGAACAGATAATAATGTACACTTACATTCTGATAACTGCTTTGTTTTGAAGTACTGTGAATGATAATAGAACTAAGAAAATGACTTCATGTTTTTGAAATTCTGTATTGCCAATAAAATTTGAGGTATTATCTGATAAATGCCTCATAGGCACAACTCAGTAAATGAAAAGCCTGTTTGCTTTTCAGACAAAGCAAATTATTTCATTTATCCTGGAAAGATTTCTAAATGGACTTGAGACTCCAAGATCATTAGCTACAATTGTCTCTGATCTTAAAAAGTTTTTCATTTAGCGACAAATTCCAAAAATCAGACAGAACGAAGTATATTACTGTGAGTAGTAATAAACTAATGAGTTATCTAACTCAGTGTTTAGATTACAGTTGTGGCTAATAATGGAGATGAAGCTCTGGAGGACTTATTTTCTGGTTAGCTCTAAGGAATCTTCCAGAAATGTATTTTTTCTAATCATCCTGCTTCCCATCGTCTTACAGGTGTTCAGAAGAAAGACGTTGTGGTATATGATATAAAAACTCGTGCTTAAAAACTAAGGTCTCCAGAAATTGTAAAAATCCTCAAGCAGCTGAAAGGAAGAAGACTGATTTGCAATTGTAAAACACGGGCAGCAGCAGGGAGAATTCCGAATTTACGCCATGAAAGTGTGGCTTCTGTCGGAGATGGGTCGTTTACAGGGGTATACCTGATATGCATCTGAAGATAAGACAATTGGGTGTGCATCGCAATGCCAAGTTCTTGAGAACCAAATCAAAACTTCAGCCCTGCCCGGAAAACGGGTTTCGAAAACCAGCTGTAAGAAAAGAAATTACATGAATATGCAAATCAAACAGAAGTGGACAGAGACCCTGCCTTAGGGAAAATAAACTGTACAAAAACAGACCCCTGAGAAGCTGGATTTGTGAACGGGAGAGGTTCAGTGTGATAGAGGCCGAATCTGAGTTCATCCAACGCCGATTCCCCGGATTGACGTTGCTCCTTTTGATTGTGGCTGTCTGAGATCACTTTTTGTAGCAAAATAAAATTTGCTTTTTTATTAAACTGGCTACCTAGTTTATATCAGATATCAACTGTTATTCATATTCTCACTTTGTATGGGTGGTGTTTCTAACTGGCCTAGGTAGGGAAAACTTCCTTGGTACACAAATTCTGCAGGGCAGCCTGGGATTGAAACAGTTGTTCCCTTCTCCAGAAACTTTGTTTATGCTTCAGTTATAAGGAACACAACAGCACTAGTACTGTAAATTTAACCTTCACTTATTAGGGTAAGTGCATCAGATGCATTTCCACATTTTTCAAAATAGAGTAGCCTCTTGATAACAAGCTTTTGAGAGTAATCAACTCTTTCTTGATTTTATTTTACATGAATATTATTCTCTGAAAAAGAAGAGGCAATGACATAAATACTACCCTTAACTGTTTTCTCAGAAAGCAGATCTTAATGAGGCAAATTGATTTTCCTTATTTGTCATATAAGCAGTCGGGGTAAAGCTTTCAGTTAACTATCTCTTCAATCTGATCAAACTTTAAACTCATGGGTAATTAAGTGAGTGATGTTTCTAAATCAACAGTTTTTCCAAATCAACAGATATTGTTTTGAAAAGTGCTCTCACTAATAACCCTTCTTGTTCAAAGGCTGGGTCACTGTCTTCTGTTTGAGGAGGGAAAACAAATGGATATAACAGGCTGTGTCTGACACAGAAAAAGAGAGAGAAATGTAGTAGAGATACAGTAGTATAAAGTCTTATACTTTCACAAGAATTTCTTTATGTTTCTGACAAAGACAAGAGACAGTGGGTCTGTGTCCCTGTGAAAATTCCCTGGGAGCAGAACCCTGAAAAATAATTCAGTCTCTCTATAGATGTGTCTCCACATCCCCACAGTTCTTAGGCTGGTGTGTTCAGATGCCTGTGGCCACCAACAACAGCTGTTGGATGTTTTCTCACACAGTCAAGGCCTCAAGTAAGAAACCAAAGAAATTTTCAGCATGTGCTCTCCATCTGTAAATGCAGATTTGCATCTGCTGAGGAGAGATGTGATACCAGCACAACAATAGAAAAACAGGCAAACATCTTCATGCCTTAAGAAAAATAAAACCCTCAAAAACATTTCAGGTGTGTTGGGAAAAAAAGATAAGTCAGAAACCCCAAAATAAACATCATACTTCTGTGAAATGTAAAAAACCAAGGGTAGGAAACTGTGACTGCAGAAAAACAATTTCTTTTTAGATGCTCTTTTTCTGCCTTGCTTCATGTCACATGTTGCAATACACCAACGCATGGATGTAAATTTCAGATGTGTTTTTTATGTGTTTTGTGTTGCCTTTGGTAATTTTTCAACTCCAAATATATAACTCAGTAACAAGAGTGTTGATAAACTGTCGGAGTCCATCCTTTTGGATGACCTGGGACCCGAGGAAGGAAGTTTGAACCGTGGACAGAGGGGTGTGGAGCCAGACCAGGGGGGTTGGAGACCTTGGCACAGAGCCCAGGAAGACACTGGGTTTGATTTTAGTCCATGGGAGAGGCTTCCAACACTGAGAGAGGAATTACAAACCACAATGGTGTGAAAACAGTAGTTTAGCACAGCACAGGGTGAAAAATATTGCAGTTTTGGGGTTCTTAGTATGGAGGTGAGTGGGGGACAAGATGGAGGATTTAGGGTGTTGCCCTAAGTTCCTCTCCTTCTTCGTCCTCCATCTTCTGATGTGGTGATGACACAAAGTAGTTTAAGGGGATTGGGTCAAAGTAGAAATAACCCTTCTAGTGTAGGTACTAGGCATTGGTATGAAATGGTAAATAATAGACACGTAGTTATCTGTATGAGACCAAAGCAATGCCCCATCAGCAGTCAGTTGCCTCGTGTCCCAGTCGCTGTTCAGATCTCGACTGGGTGTGGAGAAAAATTTTGAGATATCAAATAATAAACCACACAAGAAACCTGAAAACAAGGCCTTGAAGACTCTGCTTCTTTCTTGTGACGTGGCTCAGGGCTATCAGAGGGAAAAGGACTTTTAACAACCTGAATCTCGGGTGAGAAACCCAACCTGAGAATAAACTCTTATGAGAAAGGACTGGGGATAGCAGCAAGTATGATCTGGGGTGTTCCATAGAATTTTGTTTTTTTAATATTCATAATAACAGTTCATGATGACTGTGGTTTGTCGAGGCTGGGAGTGTCCCACTTCAGGGACAGAAAGAGAAGCAGGCACACAGCATCGTGAGGGAACAATTCTTCCCTACTTTATTTACAAATCTGACTCCATTTATACATTTGTACAGAGGTCAAGAGATTGGCTACTTCAGGTTGCCACCTCTCAACCTGGATGGTGGACATCACCATCAATCATAGTTCTCTCAGAGGAGAAGTATGTAAACATTCTGAAAATAGACATTGTTTACATAAAGCTGCGTGAGAAAACTTCTGCACCAAGACAAAAGGCAGAAAACTCAGGGCAACAGATGACAACACTGAGAGCCAAAAAAGATAAGGAATGTTGTAAGAGTTCCATTTGGGGTTGACCTTTTCCTGGTTTTGGTTTTGGTTTTTGGGTTTTGGGTTTGGGTTTCTCGTTTTAATTTTAGTTTTCATTTTGGTTTTGTTTTTGTTTTGTTTCTGGGTTTTTGTTCTCATTTTCATTTTTTGTTGTTTCAATTTGGGTTTGGTTTGGGATTTTTTTTGTAAGAGAAAAAAGTTTATTTTGTTGGAAAAGTAAATTGTATCTCTCAGCTGTTTAGTCATTTCTTCTTAAGGTAATGAAGTAGTGCAGCTGCTTAAAGCATTTCAGATATCCTTATTTTAGTTAATGTTTTACAGATTTTGAGAATTTGGCAGTGAAGGCCTAATTTCAGTTAGAGTGTGTCAAAAATTTTAGAAGAACCTTCCAAGACAGCACCCCCGTGAGAAAGACAGTGCTGTCAGCTGATTTCTAGTCATGCACTTGATTTCTTATCTGCAGTCATTCAATGAATGTGTGGTAGAAAAAGAATCTGAACCCAGATCTTTAGGCTGCAAGGGTACGACAACGAAGTAGTTCAGGCATTCCACTGTGGGGTTGTAGCTGATATCCGTGGGTTGGCATCTGGGTGATCAGCCAATTTTGTTACCTTTTTCAGGGGTAGCCCTCGAAAAGATCTTCACAGAAACAGTAATCGGCAACATATAATTCAGAACTATCAATCACATGTCTTGAAAATGAAATTAAAACTATTGGGAGATTTCTCTGTTTTTATTTTCTTGAACAAAAACTCACTACAAATGCCACTCTTCTCATCCTTTCTTTCGTGAGGTTAAATATATTGAGAACAATTCTTCCATTTGTGGTTTCTCATAGAAATGAAAAGTTCGAGAGTAAGAATGTTTCTTTTCTCTTCTTGAAAAACTAGTGCATGGAGTATACTTTTAATTATTTCAGATAGTTGTCCTAATGCTTTTAGAGTGACTGAGTGCCAAAGAACTAATTACAGGAGTTTCTTCATGTTGTGGAGATGCCACTCACTTTTAAATAAGCTTTTAAATACTGAGGCTGAATTGATGCAATGGTTTGGTGTCTTCTGTGATGTAAAAAGTACACAAAGCTCACATTTTAATGATAATAGCTTTATAATTATCTTAAAATATCATTTATGTGCAAACATTTTAATGTGCAGCAACAATGAAGTACCATTTATGATGCCTTGTAGTCATTGCTTTTTATAATGTTCAGTTCCTTAATTTTCTCTTTGGCCAGGTTTACCATTGTTAAAACACTTCCAGCAAAAGCCACGCTAAGTGACTCAGGCTACTACAACAGCAGTCTGCCAGACCAACTCTATTTTGAGAAGAATTCATGTAGATGTTACATGGACATTTAGGGGTTTTTTTGTCCTTCACTTGCCTTTGGGGCTGTGTTCTTCTTAATGTCTTTACATAAAGTGCAAGAAGATTTGTTTTTAACTTGTGCCTTATACAAGTGACAGAAATTCTTGCGTTTTTCCCCTTATCTTTACAGTTCTGATTTTACAAACATTTTTAAGTTCTCCATGATTTCTCTCAATTTCTTCCCTCATTGCCTTGGCCTGAATCAACACAGGGTGTTAACCTAATTATGGTTTTCCCAGAATCTAAAAGAGGCAATATTTGGGAAGAGAGGTCAGAGTGCATCCTCTCCCACAACTCTACTTCTGCAGCAGAAAACATGTATTTACATCGCTAGTGATTTTCCTAGCAGGACTGGGACCTAAAACTATCAGCTTTACTTCCACAGTTTTGTCTGAACTGAAGCAGACCTTAGAAAACAATATCCTTCTTTGTGTGTGTTTTAAAAATTAATATTTTTCTCTAGCACCTTTAACATTTTCTATTTTTTAAACTTTGAGGCAATGGAGAGCCCAGGTAGATACAGAAACACTTTGAACACTGAGCTGCTGGGCTGGTGGCATGGCTTCACTGGGCTACTGGGATCATTTCTTCAGCAGACACAGCAGGAGCATGGTCTGTCATTACAGCAAGCTAATATCACCTCTGGAGGTGAAAAATAACACGGAAATGGTGCTACTTTTTTAATAAAAAGGAATATGGAGGTTTGGTTGCAAAAATGAAATTAAGTATGGAGGCAGTAACAAGTCTTTGTTGTGGAAAATAAATGGGACAGCATTATGGCAATATTCAGGCATTTTTCAGTGAGGTTGGATGAACACAAGAGAAAATGTTAAAAATAACTGTGTTAGCTAGGATTTTTTGACAAGAACTACCTAGAGGATAAAAAAAGGCAAGTTCAGCTCTTAAAAAGGAGGAAGGCACACTGGAAATAGGGAGTGCTTTATTTAGTGATTAATCTTTGTATTTATTTTGGTGGTACTTTTGTGTCTTCCAACTCATAAGTGTAGTTTCAGATAGTTTTTTAAAGTGCCATTATCTGGTGATGCTTTTAGAGGAATGTTCAAAATTGCTGGGATTCTTTTCTTTAGAGAGCATGTCAGACAGGACAATAAATCCTAATTCTCAATTCTTAGAAGAAATTTCTTAGAAATCTTGAGCCTAGAGGAAGAAGAAATAGACTAAACAGAAAGGCTGTGACCAAGGGAGGATGTGAAAAAATAAAAATAATTGAGGCTGTGAAAGACAAATCTGTGGAAAATCTGTGGGAGCTGCTGGTGTTCCCTGTGCACACTCTCCATGCTAACCTCCCTGGCTTTGTTGCAGGTTTTGGCAGGGAGCAACAGTGAGCACACAGGGAGAAAAGGGGGGCTGAATCTTTCTCTGGTCCTGAAACAGAGTGCCCTGAAAATGGGCGAAGAGCTCCCTGAAGCCACACTCAGTGAGGAGGAAACACAACCTTGTCCTTTGTGGTGAGTGTCCCAAAGCATTTGACCAAGAGCTGCAACCAAGAAAGGGCTAACAAAGCAACACAGCTGCAACCAAGAAAGGGCTAACAAAGCAACACAAGCAGGGCAGAGGAACAAGTCTGCCCCTGTCTCTCCCAGCAACCCGTGCTTGTTTCCAACTTGCCTTTCACTACAACTCTTTTCACACTGACAGCAGTTCTTGTTGATTTAGTAACTCTGCAGGACATCCATGCCTTGGACCTGCCCATCTATCATTAAATCCCTCCAACTGGTAAATTTTCATGCAGCATAGCCCTAGTATTCCATTATAGATCTTGTTTCTAGCCAAGCATAGTGAGTGTTTATTTCTGTTAGATTGAACTCTAGTGAAAATGTTCAACTAAAGCTTCCTCTCAAGGATTTGCGAAACTCACTGTGAGGAAAATTTACAAAATCCTCTAAATTTGCACAAACCTTGTGGAGGTCACCTAGGACACTTCAGTCTACTAACTATGTGATGATTGTGTCTACTTTGCTTATTATGCACATCATATTCACAATATAATAGAGTTTTCACTTTGTGATCTGCAAATAAACTTATTTACTTGTTAAATATTTCAGCCTTCCAGGATGACAATCACTAGAAGACTAGGTAGCTATTTTCATGTTTTGACCCACAGATGAGAGCATTTCTTCAGGCTGAGAAGACAGTGGCAAATCACTTGCCTTCTTGGTTTTTTTCTCTAGACTCAGGTGAGCAGATTTGCAGTATTGTTGCACTCTTGGATATTTTAATTTTCAAACCGAAGCACTTAAAAGCTTAAATAACCTTTTTTGTCACGGTAAGAATTGACTTAGATGGTGGGGTGACTTATAATTTAAGTAAAGTTCAAATCACATTGGCAGGCAAGTCTGTTTAAGCGTAACCATCTGTGACAAAAAAAAAAAAAGCTTGGCAGTCACTGCAACCTAAGGCAGCAAACATGGTACAAAGTATCACCTTAATATGGCCCATTTGCTTCCCCTTGTCTCCAAAGTGTATAGAAGTTGCCACATAAGAATATAGGTCACTTATGCAGATCTTTTAAAACAGACCCTTAATCTTTTAACACATCATTTACACAGAATTGCTTCTGAAGTAAATC
The DNA here is from genome assembly GCA_008694505.1 of Cyanoderma ruficeps. NCBI lineage: Eukaryota > Metazoa > Chordata > Aves > Passeriformes > Timaliidae > Cyanoderma > Cyanoderma ruficeps. Next base: position 10,814,136 of record VZDJ01000090.1, on the reverse strand, counting down.
TTTCTTTACCTAATTAGTGGACAGATTCCCACTCCTGCTGGGACCTGATCCAGCCCTCTCAGATATCAGCATAGAGACTCTGACTAAGTGTACAAGCTGAAGCAATCCATTATTTAGTAGCTAAGCTGTTAATACAAGTCCTTAATGGAAATCATTGGCCCTATCAGTCTGTGCCACAGGTACATATGTAAAATGTTGCTGAGTCTTGTCGAGGAGGTCTGAGTGAAAGGGCTCTGCTAAAGCTTCTGCTAATACTTCCACCGTGTGAAATGCAGCTCAGCCAAAAGAAGATATTGGAATTTCGAAACTTAGACAAATGGCACAGTGTGGTACTGGGTTTTCTGGGTGTTCAGCCCATGTCAGATATATTTAGGTCTAACACACATAAATGCTGGTGGCATAGCTTCTCCAAGAGCTTTGAGCAAGGTTTTAGGAAGAATTGCTTTCAGTCCTCTTTGTTTGTGATAAATTACCTGTGCTGGCATGCTGATCCCTGTGTGATATATGAACAGACTTGATTTTTATTTTGACAACCTGGTTGTCGGTTTTTATCAGGATTAAGTTTACTGCCGTTTAGATGCACATTTTCTTGCATCCTTTGTAGCACTGGGGTCCAGGAGAAGATTTTTCAGTGTTTAACCTTGACCTTATTTCTATCTTTTCAAGTTAATGGCGTTTGGCCAGTGCTCTTTCCCTGCCCGCTGCTTGTAATCTGCCTGCGTGCTGTGGGGTGAGGTGCAGATTGTACCTGTCATATACACAGCTGGATTTCATAAATGATTCACACCTATTTTCAAACAAGTGCATTTTTCATAAAAATCCTTGTAGTGGGTGTTTTATAAACTCAGCAAGCCAAATGAGTCCAACAATATAAGTCGGAAAAGACCAAGGCTCTGAGATGTTTTTTTTAAATGATGACCTTGCCTGTCCTTAAACCTAGATTTCAGTCACAAAACCTGCCTTTCCAGCTCAAAATTCTGAAACTGGATCACAAACTCATGGCTTTCCTCTTTCTTGTCTCATGTTTTCCCAGTGGATTTACTGTCACAAGTAATTCTTTCTCTGTGGCTATATTTTTGTATCCTGCTGAGCTTGACTAAGGACTCGTTTAACGAATTCTTTTGCTTAAGATATATAAATTTAAAGATTTGGGTTCATGACAATGGCTTCCTATCTAGCAGTGTTAGTTAGCAATTCTCCTACTTCTTTTTCCAATTGTGATAACTGCTTATTTATAATAACTGCTTAAGAATAATAAAGTAATTGTTCCTCCTAGACAAAGTTTTCCAATCAGAGTTGTAAAAAACTTGTACAGTTGCTACCATTTTTTGGGTAAATTCAGAACTTATCCAAATATCTGCATGAATTTTGTAAACATTTAAGCTGAAAATAAATATCTAAAGTCAACTGCTGAGCCCAGTAGAAAGCAGCACACATAAAACTTGAAAGGTACACTTTATCGGGGAGCAATATCAAAGCATGAGTGACATTTTGGAAAATGCTGAGCACAAACTTATTGGGATAAAGAGGTACATTAAAGACTGCTGGCTTGAAGAAAGCAAATGTTTAAGAGTTGTGGTATTAACATAGTGAAATCTTTAGTTCCTGCCCTGAGGAGTTGCTTTTCATTGCTCGAAGTCTCAAGGTGGCTGCCTGTTAAGTAGTGTCAAAAAATGAGTTGCTGCAGGTTTCCTGCTTTGAATTGGAAAGCACTGTGGATCAGAAAGGATTGCAGGAACCTAAGCCTTTCAGTTTCTTCAGCATAAAGCAAGTTAGCTGATGTCTTCTAGATGACCTCTGAAAGTCACTTGTAATTCTTCAGCAGGCTGGAGCCCCGGCTGCAATGCCACTGCATCTGGCGCCACTTTGTGATCTGAGTCTCCTGGAACAATAATCATCCAGAGCCACCCTCGCTGCAGATGCTAGGTAAATGTTAAAATACTTTTTGAGGCACCAAAAAATAATTCCTGCTGAAAATAAACTATTGTTCTGTTCTAAATATGTGTAATAGTGACAATATTCACTTTCCCCATCATTTTTGGAGTCATGTAAGTTTTTAGGGTAATATTCATTTAATTTGCATGTTCCTTCTTTGTTCAATCACTTTTAAAATATTAAGCCCATTATCTTGGTTCTCAGTCATATTTAATAGACTTTTCTGTGATTTGTTCTATTTTAAGTACCTATTACCAGTTCTCCTTTTTTTTATTTATCATATTTGATTTTCCCCTTTTTTACTTCATTTTACTATGAAATCAGAATCTCTTCAGATCTTATAATGGGCTGCTACATTCTTACATTTGTTACAAATTGAGAAAGCAATATTTGAATGAAATTAGGTCTAATCAACTTCATATATTACCTCCCTCACCCAAGAGTTTAGAGCTTTGTTCAGCTGGTCTTTATCTGCTCCTTTTTTTCCTCCATCAATGTATGCTATTTCAAAATCTTATTACTTAGTAGGGAGAGGCAGCTTTAAGACACAAAAATATCAATCCAACTGATCTTTGATTGCCTTTAATTCATAAATCAGTTTTGTAACTTGCTCAGTAGTGGAAATGTCACAAAGAGTCACGTTTGTTGCTCATGTCAGCTAAATCCAGTCTGCTCTCCACGTTCTTCAGCCCCTTCACAAAACAGGTCAATTCAGAAGAGTCTGTGCTGAATGCTGCCATGACTGTTCAACAACCCAAACACTGAGGCTTGAGTTCCTGGCTTTTATATCTCTTTTTCTTCATTTGCTGAGTCTATAAGAATCAAAGATGAAAAAGGGGTGGCTCATGCTGTAAATATCCGACTTACAAGTCTAGTTTCTCTGTGTCCAGAGAAATTGCCATCTTCACCCATTCTTGGCTCTTTCAGGGCTGGCTTTCTCCCATGACTGATGTTCCTGCTGACTTGGGATCCAAGTCTGCACTTCAGACTGTGTTTGTTAAGAAAATTCCTTTACACAGACAAGTGGTAAGCAAAACACTCTATATGCAGGACTGAGATGCTCACAATTGTGTCTACCTTTCAAGGAGTCTGACTCCACATTCCCTACGCACTGATGTAAATGTTTTCTTTTCAACATAACTTAAGTTGTTTAATTACAGCATGAAAACATTAAGCATATGTTCATTTTCCAGTTATTATCAGTGTCATTTCTTGTTTGGTTTATGCGCCACAAAGGTTCTTTTCAAAAAAAATATCATTTTATTTTGACATTCCAGGTTCTGCATATTTTTAGCTGTGTTTTTGCCAGTACTCTGTGGGTGTTTGGACTCTGGGAACCCTCTGGACTAAATAAATGTCTCATCATTCACATTTTATGTCTGACACATTGTTGAACACTGCATTGTTTCAGGTCCAATATTTAGATCTGCTGGCTTTCAGACTCAGAGAGTGTCATTCTGACTACCTGTAGGAGTCTTTCAGGTAGCATGAAACGTTTATGGTATTCATACTCTTGTTTTTCTGTGCTGCCACATTTCTTTGCTCTTTTCTTAGTAAATGCTAAACACAAGTTATTGATTAAGAACTTTTGCTGCAACATCTTTTGCTTTTTTCCTCCCTTGTCAACGTGATCTCAAAGTGTAGGAAATACTTGTCTGAACTCCTGCTGTCAAAGTTTTCCGCAATAACCAGAGTTTCTGGCTCTGAGCCACTCTGTGAACCCACAAGGCATAGATAGATAGATAGATAGATAGGGCAGAGATCTGTGCTCCTGGCGCCTTGGTCCTCACCTACCCACAGGGAACAGGGTGGAAGGATGGCTCATCCCATNTTTGCTAAAAGTGTAGCTATATGATTATATTTCTTTACAAAGTTAATTTTTTTAACCTCCCTGGTATTCCTCCAGCTCAAAGTGAACTTCACATTGGCCAATCTTTTCTTTAGTTTTTGTCATAAACAAAAAAAGTACACCAAAAGAGTGAGCAAATTCTTGTTCACTTCATGGTCCTTGAATAAACAGAGTATCTGTTGCTTTATCAAAAACACCAGTGTAGCAGCATCCTTCTGAAGTTTTGCGCTAGTCAATAAGGCAGAAATGAAGACTAACATTCCTGGGAGATTCAAAATCAAGCTGCTGCTTCAAACAGGGCAAGTTTATTGACTTGCATTTCTTTAGTATGGCTTACTGTATCTGATACTGCCTGATCTTGAGCAGGAGCACAAGTGCTGATCAGACACCTGTGGCAAATCTCTTCCAGGGTCTACACAGATCCTCAGTGTAGATTGCTCCAGTTCATTACACTGACACTAATTACACTCCTTCCAGTCATTTCTTCTTGCTTCAGTAGGTGGAGCTGTTAGATTTTCCCTTGGCCAAGGTGTGCCATTGCTGGTGCACTGATAAGCACAGCTTTCACTTCCCAGCACTGCACATACTTATCCCTTTTATACAACTTGGCATTTTGCATCATATTGAAATTGCACATAAAAAGGAAATTCAAGTTCTGCACTCATTCTGCTAGTCGGGAAAAGCAATCAGTCTCTGTTTCTAATACGCAGTCATCAGCTCTTTGATGGCTGTTTTCTACTGTTCAAAAGAACACAAAACATGTCTAGACTCAATTTTAATATTTCGGGTTTTGGGGAAAAATAATCTCCCGCACAGTACATTTTGCTTATTTTGCCAGTTGCTGGTTTGAAACAGACTCCTTGGAACCATTGAGAAATCATTTAATCATCTCATTAATTTTTTTTCAATTTTAGAATCATATCAAATCCACTGACAATTGTTAGTTTTCATGTTCTCAAGCAGTTTATATTGCCAATGAAAGTTCTTTAAATAACAAGATACTATTGTATAAATGGACATTTCTGATAATTTTTTCAAAATTGCTCTTAAAAATTCAGTGCTAGTGAAAGAAAGAAGAGCCTGGTAATGAGACTAATTCACTCTTCAAATGTTACAGCATCATTTGAACATTGTCACATCATCTCAAATCATTCTTAATTCTAAAAACCCTTTTCCATTTCAATTTTCTCTGGAAAGCTTTCTGCAAAAGCAATGAGAGTATCCAAATTAATTTTAAAGATCACAAAATTGCTGTTTCCTTTTAGAGAAAGAGCTGTCTTCTACATTACATCTCCTGTATGCAAAATTATCTTAATGGTATCTCCTTTCATCTTAGTATTCTCCCTTGAGCAGTTTGAGTGCTTTCTAGTTCTCTTTGGTTGCAGCTCAATTTTTGAAGCAGGCATCAGAAACATTACAGATTTTGGCTTCTCTCCTTTGAGTTCCAAGAGCTTCTCTGATGGGGTCTGGCTGTTAGCATCTTTTCTCAGAGCACAGTATAACTCAGAAGTTCCTACCATTTTTCTGTAAATTTATTTTTCTAGGAGTTTCTAAGGTTCATGAGTTTTTCTGCCGCTTTGACTGCCCTGCCCACGCAGTCCCCCATCCCTAGACGCATGGTGAGGTGGCTGCAGTGAGTGTCTCCAGCCTTGGCCCTTCATCCTTGTCCTGCCTCTTGGGCACACTGCGCTTCCCAGGGGTGGGAGGAAGTTAAGGGGGTGGGTCAGAGGGATGGAGAAAGGAGGATTCATTTGCGGATTTAGTGTCTTTCTTGTCTAGCCTGTGTTGCCAGCTACAGGGTTCATATGCCCAGCAGAGCTCAGCAGCTTGTACACTGACATATCTCTTGATTAAGGTGTGCATCCTCTAGACACCTCTAACACAAACAAAGACTAGAAAAGAGCCAGTCTTTCATAAAATACCTGCTTTTTCTTGTTAGCTCTTGTACAAGCTTTTTCATGATCTCTAACAGCAATTGCACATTCATTTTCAGCTTGAAATATAGCTGTCCCACTTGGAAAATGTAATTATCAACACTGGTGTTATCCAAGACACTTTATTTGTCTAATCAGCTGAGTTGTCAGGTTGTGTTAGCAAATCCATTTGTATGAATCACAGAGAAGCTTGCAGCCCTGGTGTATTTGTTTATGATATTTATTAGGTACCTGTGCTGGATAGTTTGGATGCAGAAATTACTATTCCTTTGCCACAGTCCTATGCAATTCATCATATGCAAATACTTCTGAAAATCCCTGGGAAAATAGTACTGCAGAGATGAGAAAAAACTTGTGGATTCTACATTGGAGTTGGGTGACAGACCGTATTTTGAGGAACTTGTTTAACATTATAGCTAGGAGGTGCTGTGCATTGTAGAGCTATGTGTCATTGGTTTGTCAGAAGGCAAATTAGTCAAAATTGTGGTAATCCATTACAAAGGCCTTAATGTATTAAGCAAGATTGTATGTGCTTGCAAATATCTTGAGGGGTTTGTAAAATGCACCCTTTGAAGGAAAGGTTATAAAGATTTGCTGTACTCCTTCATAACATGTATCCCTTCACCTCAATCATCAATAAAAAAGGCTTCAGTGAATGAAGTTAAGAGGCAGAAACATAGCTGGAGATTGATATGCAGTATCAATCTGCTGGCACTGTTTTGTTGCACTGTGGGCACTCTCACATTGCTGTTTAGTACGTGCTTGTGGGTCACAAAGGCGAGCTAAGCTTAACTGACATTAAAACTCAGCAACATTTTCTTGTGAATCTTCACACTTTGTTCATAGATCTCTACACTTCCAGGATGTTTAAAAACAGCATAAACAGTGATAAGTGATCAGTATTTAGGCATATCTTATTTTAGAGAAGAATCTTGCTTATCAAGCAAGACTGTAGTGATTGCTCTTGGAACTAGTAAGTGCAAAAGGAGGGGAGAAAGGCCAAATGTAAAGTATAAACAGGGAAATGAAAATTTACAAAATATATCAGTTTGTTAATGCATAGAGTTCTTCTGTATATTTCCATTAAAAAAAAAAAGCAAACCTTTCACTTTGATAAACTAATTTCTCCATGGCAATGGACCTGAATTTTAATAGCAGCAATGAACAACTGCTTTTTCTGTGGAACCACATTTATTTTCTTTTCTCTTTCCCCACCACTTTTCCCATCCTTTAAGAAAGAAACCCAAACAAAAAACCCCAACAAACCAAAACCATAACCAAACCCAAAAGTACCTTTCTTTGAAATGTGTATATCTGTGTATATATATGTATACACATATGCACATGTGTATGAATTACAAATAACGTTATTACTTTATAATTATAGTAAAGAATTGAAATTGCATTGAATTCCAAGTTTCTTAGAAGAAATAATTGGAAAGCAATATTTCTCAAGAAACCAAAACACATTGTAGTTAATCCCTCACCATCTGGAAGCCATGAAATCTGTCTCGGGGAGGCAGCCATCTCTTCATGTGTACGTACCCAAGTCTGCCATCCCATTCCCCTGCTCTTCCCCTCTTGCTTTTGTAAAGAATATTCAGTAGTCATCATGCTCCTAAGGAACACTTTGGGTTCACTGAACAAGGGTTTTCTGGTTGTTGCAGGTTGCATTATTTGCTACTCTTCCTGCATCTCTGGGCCTGCAACCGAACTGCGCTTCCTCACTCAGACTGGTTATTGTGAGATCTCCTGAAAGGTGAGTGGGGGAATACACCACTCAGAAACCTCCAGCTAATTGTTGTTGGGGCTTGTGCATATGGCTGGGGGTGGCGACTCCCCTCTGCCATCCTCAGTGGCCCCAGCCATGCTCAGCACCAGGCAGCTCCTGTGGAACAGGTGCCTCCAGGCAGTTCAGCCAGAGCTCCTGGTGGCTGGGCATGCCCAGAGGTGAAAAAGCACTCAGCATCTCACAGATGTGAAACTAATGACTTTTAAATCTAATATGGCCAAGTTTTCATGCCAATTATCAAATGAATGTTGCTATTTCCTGTAAAGACGTGCTTTATAATACTCGCAGCTACACTTTAGCTGACTGTGTGGTGCAGGCTGTCTGAGCAAACAGGCTGTAAAAGAAGCTAAGTGCCAATTAAAGGTTTGAGAAGCAGCTCTTTTGCACGAACCCAGCGAGGCACTGTAGCGTGCATAATCTCTTATACAAATCCTGAATTGCTGCCTTTCATTTCTAATACGCTGCAGCAACACCTGGCTTATAGGACCCAGGACATTCCTGTGGAAAATCAACAATGGCAGGCTTTTGGAAAAACACTCTGTTTATTTTTAATCCAATTGTTCCAAACCACACCAAGAATTAGCTGAAGGAAAGGTTCCTCACAATATCCCTCTGCTAGACTTAAATGATAGAGAAGATCAACAGAACAGTTTGCTGTTAATTACATATTTACTGTTACCAAGCTGGAAGTATTTAGTAGCTTTGGGATCAAATTCTGTCAATCCTCCAAGACAAGAGCTTTAGGAATTGGGCTGATTATAATTCCCTAAGTTTACATGAATTGAATTTTTTATACTTCCTTATGTTTAAATCAGTTGTTTTGTGGGAGACAACAAATAAATGTTTTTCCCCTTTATTTCTTTCCACAGTCTCCTGTCTCTGTTCATACACAGACTAGAATTCTCTCTGCAGTTTCTCGAGGGATGATAGCAGGAAGGCGTTTTTCCTCTGCAAACACATACGGCTTCACTGAAATAATAGAAACATGGAAAAGGAGGACCAGCAGTAGATACAGGTAGGAAAACAATTGCTAACCATTGAACTAAATTACTTTCTAAATTATTATTTCACAGTATTCACACTTTTCAGTATTTGGAAGGAGTCTGCCATTTCTACCTGTGTTTGATAGTTTATTTTATATCTACTTGTCAAAGCTATGGGTTTTATTTCATATCTACTCATCAAAGCCATTGGTTTTATTTTTTCTTTTTTTTTTTTTCCTCATCTTCTCAGCTCACAGGACTGTTTTTGCTTTTTCTTTTTTTCTTTGTGGAGAGAAAATTCCTTCAAGAGGCCAACGTCAATGTATCCTGCTGTTGCTTTCAGCTCCATCTCTTCTACTGAAAGGTGGGAGAAAAGGCTTGGCAGCCTTTTAAACTTATTTTGATTCAGTTTCCAGCATACAAACATTAAGAAGAAGCACCAAGTCAGCTTTCAGAATAAGAGGTAGCTTTGCAAACAGCATGAGATCCAGACTGTATTCTCTTTTTGCAGTAGGATGTAACTTGCTCTGTTTTACTTGATGCAAAATTAGATTTATTTTCCCCTGAAAATATAGTGTGCTCATCTGTACTAGTATTTGTACAGGAAAATGTATAAAGAATATGTCAAGAATTTGAATAGAAACAAAGACAGATGCAAAATATTAAAAAATTGGTCCCTTCATCTAAGGGACAGAGACAAAAATGCTCTGGGATAATTGTAATGCATGAAGAAGTCAATGTCTAACATTTTGGTTCCCTTTGTTAGAAGTCTGGGGGAAATTTTTCCTCTGTGGCTGGGAGATTAATTTAAAACTATGCCAAAGTGGGTTCTGGAGCCCCCAAGTGCAGTTAGGCCACTCAGGACAGCAAGAATGCAACAGGGAAGGCTGCTGGTAATTTATAAAGCTGAGAAGAATATTCTGCTGTTAGATTCCACCTGGTATATTCCTGCACTGGTTTCTGGGTGCAGCCTGTACTTGCTTCTCTGCAACACCCTGTTTTGGTTTTGTTTTTTTTTTTTCTTTTTTATGATTATGATCTTGGTCCACAATCCCTAATGTTGGGAATGTTTTTATTCATTTAGTGTATTCTTTTGGAAAGCATGAAGGAAATAGAGAGCTTGGATTGTCCTCCTTGGCCAGATCACCTTCAGAGTAGATCTCGGATATCCTTGGGAATACCACATGAGGACACCAGCATTCTGTGGGAACGCTGAGCCTTTTTATCTCCTCCTCAGCAGAGCTGTGACTTTGTGCTCTCTGGAACAACTGTAAATCTAAAGCTATCTCAGCTATCTGTTAAAAACTCTATTTATCTTCCCTTTCAGCCAAGTGCTTTGATTTTTCATCAAGATTGCAGTAGGAATTCTTTGGTGGTTCATATTCTCTGTATCAGTTACCAGTATTCAGAAGTCTCTGACTTCCCTTGCTATCAGAAAGGATAGATTAGTAATTGTTTTCTTGCTTTTGCTATTATTTTCTCTCACATTGACAGCTATTCAATATCAATGAACAAATTCTCTCCAAACTCAGCTTGGTAATTGCCATTAAGCAGGAAATATGTAAAATATTTAAAAAAAAATAAAAAGTAACAGCCTGTTGATTTTTCACTATCTAGGAAAATTATGTAAGTCAAAGAAGTGCTATCAAATATTTGGAATAAATGTAGAAAACAGAATTTAGGGCAGATATTTAAATCGTAACAACAATATCTGTGGGATCAGAATGCATGAAAAAATTACAACCCAAAGATAAACCACAATCTTAACAAGGTTTATATTTGGGAGTTTTTTAATCATAAGACCTTGCTTAAAAACTTACATGTGCTTTCCAGAAAACAGAAATTTTTAGTTGGTGACAAGACATTTACCAACATTTGTAATATCTGAAATTTGAGATATCTGAAATTATGCCAGGATAAAATCTATTGCAGGAGAGCTAAAGAAGATCTAATTGGCTCTTGCTCTCTACCAAGTCATCCTGCCTACAAACTTGTTGCTCCTGATTATGCTGTTTCAAGTTGGGGTTTTTGCCAGGGCAACATAAAAGCAGAGGCAATGTCTTTGTTACTCCCTCAGGCTCTAAAGGCTCTTCCTTTCTCTCATCTGCTATACATTTTCATGTTTTTGCTTTATTCACTGCTCCAAATGCTTTGGGTTCCAGCTGGTTTTCTTTGGGTTTGGAGCTCCAGTAATAGTTATGGAGGGTGTGCTTTTGGATGTACTGTGAGCCACTTCCCAGTAAAGCAGATTTTTACTGGGAATGAAGCCCCTCAAAGTCATCCTCTCAATGTATGCACATGGATCACTGGGAGGGCACAGCCACAAACGAGTCTGACCACTTGGCCCAGATGAGCAGGGCTTCTTAGGTTCTTGCTTTCCATGTTTGTTTTTTTCTGTCTGGATGTCACTGCTAATCCAGTAAATATATTTGTTAAAGTAGAAGGGAAGCACAGGGAGAGGGTATAAGTCAAAAATGGTACCCGTGGCAATTTCTGGATAATTTTTGCATGCTGAGCACAAATGGTAAAGAGATAACTGATGTACTTGCAATGCAGCTGTCACCTTGTCTGGGAATATATGTAAGAACAAAGACCAGTAAAATCCCTGACACCTCTTAAGAGGTATATTTCGTGTAGAAGGATATTAGCAATTCAAAAGCTAAACTGGGATCTAAGAAAGGTCATTGTCTGGTCAGTCAGTTTATTTTTGAACTAAGCAGTGTTTAATTTAAGAAGCAGAAAGACTGGGATAAGCAAGTACAAACTTAAATGGGCAGCTGGTTGCTGGGTGATGTTGAAGCTGAGTCACCCTAAAGGGCAGCCCATTTGTACCCTCAATCAAGAGAGGAGAAAGGTGAAGACAAGAATTAGAGAAAGAACACCCTCCCTGCCCATATCACTTTGGTATCAGTGAAATAATTTCTGTTCCAACAGCAAGGAAAGAAAAAAGGCAAGGCAAATAGAGAAAGATGTAAATTTTAAATAATATCTGCCTATGTATGCATGCAAATTAGCTGAAACCCTTGGTGTGCCCAAGTAAAGCAATGTTTTAAAGATGGTAATCTGGTTTTTGTAGTATTTCTTAATTCCAGTGTGTATTACAGATTTATGCAGAATGAATAAAACCTGAGCTTTCTCATAACAACTCAGGAGTTAAAGTAATGAACGATCTTAGTATGGCTTTCTTATAAATAAAACATGCTGCTATGTTTTGTTTAGGGTCTTAAGTCCTCAGCTCTATGCTGGTGACTGGAATAATCAGGTTCTGTTTTTAAGGTTGTGATTTTTTTTCAATATGAGCATGAATTTTTCACTTCTAAAAAGAAACTTTTTTCTTTTTCAAATAATGTATTTTTCATAGTTTGGATCACCCAGCTCTGTTTCTTGCCAGGTCTAGTTTCTTCATCCTTCACTACCATTGAGAGCGTATTTTTGGGGAGCAGCTTTTGGCTGCCTCAGAAGAGTTGCTGTCTTTTCTATTTCAGCTTATATTTCCCTTACAGACCTCCCTCTTTCACCCTGGGCACAGAGGTGCTGTTGCAATACTTAAAAGCAGTGTCTAATAGATCAGGTGTGACAGAACTCCCCAAAACCTCTGTAAAAAGCTTTTTGCCCAGTTCCCTCCTGAAATATCACTGAAGTGGTTGTTTCACAGATTTGTGTAGCTATAAAAGCTCTCAATTGCTATTATTACAAGTCTCTAAAAATATATCGATAGGCTTAAGACTCCCTATTTCTTATTCCACCAAGCACAGCCCCAGCCTGGTTCTCTGGCTGACTACCTTTTTCCTCTCACCCACTTTCATCTGTTAGTTTGACTCCAGACGGAAAAAAAGAAAAATCATTATTGCTATGGCCTCAACAGTAACTGGGAAAAAAGGGACGATGGAATGAAATAGTTCCAGTGCTCTAGTGTATAAATCATAAAAGCTGAAGTGGGGGACCTGTTTACTTCATCCCAGTGCATCAGAAGCCACTTCTGGTGACTTCCCCACAAGCTCTGACCTGTGTCTGAGAACCCAGAAACCTCTGCTGAGCACATGCTGGGATTTCAGGGACAGTAATGTGGAGTGGAGGAGAAGGTGCTCTTCATCTTTTTAGGCTGCCACTATCTGTGGGTGCAGCATTATGGCTTGTTTGCTTGTTGCTTATGAGATTTAGAAAGCTAGTGAGAGTTACTGAGTCATATGGATCACCTCAAAAGCAATTTGGCTTTGGTAAAACATAAAATTAGACAAAACTCCCTGCTTCTAAAGGTGCGCAGAGGCCCATAGCTAACCTGGTCAGATGGGCAGCACCCTAGGATGTTTTAAGAGGAGAGAAGCTGGGCTGGGGCAATGAACTACCAGTTCTGCTGTCACAAAGAGCAAGGGTGGTAATTGCAGGGGAAACAGTCACACAGGGTGTGCTGTCATCAACTTTTCCTGCCTGTCTTCACCCCATTATGCTGCACAGCAAAGCTGTGGACATTTTGTGCAGAACATAAATTGACAGAACTATCTGGACACCCAGATAAAAGGCCAGTCATGTCCATTCACTTGGGACCAGGGAAGAATTTTCTCAATGAGCTTCAAACCTAGAGTAAGAAAACAAATGATACCTGTGTATGCCATGTACACTTATCAACACTTCCTGTACTGTGTGCTCCACATGCTTCACCAAAACAAAATTGTCTCATTCTTCTGAGACACATTCTGTAGGACACAATGAGAGGATGAGAAATATTTTCTGGAAGATTATTCAGCTCTGTATTTTTAATGGAAGTAAATCTTCCATTGTTTCCTGTAATCTTGAGATTCTCAACAATGTATTTTCCAAACCTTAGTGACCATGGGTAGGGTTATAAATTTTTTGGAGTTAAAATATGTAGAATTTAAGCCCTAAAATTAAATATACAAATTATTTACATAATTTAGGATGCCATTATTATTAATTTCTTTGATACAGACATGCCTATTAAATTGATGAGAACTCCTCAAAATTTTATTTTGAATGCCTCAGTAAAGTTTCCCAAAACTTAAATGTATCTGCATTCAGAAGCCTGGTCTGCCACGGTTTTTCATCATAGGAGACTGGAATATATTTAGCTTCAAGAAAAATGATTAAGTTAAAATGTAGTTTGAAAGCTCCCATGGCACTGGAGGTGTTTTAGGGAATGTATTTTACAAATTGATACTAAAGTATTTTTTGCTTACATTTGTGTCTTGGGGTCTGGGCAGGTGGGAATGGCTTTCCTTTTGAAAAGAAATAACAGCACATCTCTGGAGAGTTGTCTACTATCCATACACATCCATTTCTATTTCACACTAGGCACTTACAGCATGTCTTCAAATTATAGGTATGCAGGAGTTCACAACTTACCTACTGGAGTTTAATGATGAAGAGATGCTTCCCACGCATTTAAGGATTTTCAGAGGACTTAGCAGAAATGAGATAATCAATCTTGCTGCAACCCTTATGTCAGGTAGGTAGTTAATTGGAAAAAAAAAAAAAAAAAGACAACCCTGATGCTTCTGTGGCCTCTGGAAGAAAGCCCTTGAAGGGCAGTATAATGTCACACAGGCCTGTGTCCTGGCAGCTACTTGCTTCAGTTAGCCTCTTGTCCAGGCGTGCTTCTTGATATGGATAAAATTTGCTTCCAATATGTATATTCTTCAACCATAATCTCTGAAAAGTACTCAAACATGTTGCTCATCCACAGGATAACTGGCTGGTTTTCTGGTTTGGTTTGTTTGGGGTTTTTTTAAATGCAAAGAGGGTAGCTTCATTCTGGGACATGTTTTGTTTGCAAGTGACAAGTGGTCTGTGAAAGCCTCAGAGGCCACTCAATATCAATGAGGCCAGGCAGCAGAAGTCCCCATTGGCACTCAGTGTGATGAGCCAATGTAATTGGAACTATATAAAGTGAAACAGAGAATTTAACAAGGTAGTAGCCCTAAAAAGTCATAAGAATAAAACACCTTGCCTCTGCCCTTTCTAGCACCTCAAGAATACACTCCCACTCTCTCATGTGATTCTTTCTACATATGTTTTATTTCTTAATGCCCTTTTTCTTCATTTTCATCTCTGCCTAAAAATTGTGTCAACATTTCATAAAGGCTGATTTCCTGATTTAATTTTTGTCAGTTTTTGTTTGATCACTTCTGAAGACACACAAGGGACTGCAGCAGTTCAGAGCATCGCAGTATATTAGGATGCATTACTTCAAGGAAAGAAGAATGGAGGCAAAATTTTTAATCTAAGTCTAACCATCCAAATATAACATTAATCATCATTCTAAACTCTTTTCACAAGTATTATCTTACAGAAGTGTGCTCCCTTTAAAGTCATCTCACTGTTCCTTGCCTACCAGAGGACTCTTCCTATCAGTAACACACTGTGAGAAGAGGCCTTGCCAGTTGAGTTCAGGTTTCATTTTCAACCTTTTTTCTCACAGCTTCCAGCCATCCCATGGAAATGTTTATTTTACAGATGGTCAGCTTGACCTACTGACTTTATAATAGGAATCTATTCCTATGTCTCAGTTTATCATAATATGGTTAAACAAGTGCAGCACAAGTCATTCTGAAGAACTGAGGAGACAGATGTTCCAAGTCAAAAGTTTAATAACAGGTGTCTTCAAGGAAAACCTCCTGTAACAAGGTGGGTATTCTTTCCCCTCAAAGTCTCTGGAATACAATATTTTCTTGTTTAGGTTGTCTGTTTTCATGAAGGAAACTACTGTAATAACAGTAAGAGTGAAGAACATGACATTTAAATTGCCTTTACAGTTAAAAAGGAAAAAGACACAGATGGTATATGAGATTTTAAATGTCTCTATTTTATATATGTTCTTCTGCTTCAGTGTAGAGTCAAAAATATAAAATTATTTTCTTCATCCATTAGATACATATATTTTCATACACTAAAGATTGAAAAATTGTTGCAGAAGAACTGAATATTCAACTTGTACTTGCATTTAATGTTCAGTCTGTATCAGTGGCAGAAAAGTCTCTGCTGTGACACAGAAAAACTGGTGATAAACATCAAATGAACAGGACTCACCAAAATTTGCCTTTCATCATCAGAACCTCACACTGCTCAATCTCAAAGCGGCATGCAAGGTACTCATTTTCAGATTCAGAAAGACACGATGACTTGAATAATGAACTACAAGTCCTAAAATTTTATATCTGTCTGATATTCCCAGGGCACTTGAATTCAAATGTAATTGATCACCTTCTGGATTAAAACCAGTAGACCAGGAAATTAGCCAGGGCTGAAGCTGTTGAGCTGCTGCTTTCACAACAGTACCACAATCCTTTGTGGATTTCTGTGGCTTCTGTGACACTGAGAGTGTTGGAATTCAGTTCAGTGGAAATGAAAGCCAGCAGTGCAAATTGCAATATGACATTCTGACAGCAGATTTACTGGTTAGTCATTTCTCAAGTATCTTTAAGATGTTGGACTGATAACTAGAAAAATATTGATTTCTCTCACACAGGAAGCAATATTTAGAAAATATTCTGCTCCCTTTATTACTGTTTAAGTCACACAAAAGGACTGTATACAACAACAGATTAACTCAGTTTTGACCACGTAGGAACCAAAAGTGTGTAAGCATTTAAACTACTGCTAGATATCAATGAACTTACAAAAATTCTAGCAGGAAAAAAAATCAAATGGTTGAGCAGTTTTGTTTTTAAATTTGAATGGGTGAAGGAAGAAAATTATTCTTATTTTCAATAACACATAATAATTATGCAAAATCCTGGCATGGAATGGCCTCTGTAAGCAAAATTTTACCTACATATCTTTACCCTCACTTTTTTATTAAAGGCAAAAGAAGAAGCATGTTATGTGTAGTGCCAAGAATTTAAGTCCAAATGGAAAATTAACTGTCTAACTAAATAATGTTTATTATTCCACTGAAGTCATCATGGAAAAAACAAGTACTTTAAAAGAAAAAGTATAATACTATAGAGCTGTCATATTCATGCTTCCTAGTATCTGCTACTTCTCCTGATGTTATGCTCAGCCTTCCAGTGCCCTTTGAGCACTGAAGCTTTCTGAAATAAGCTCAAATCTTTAGCCATGAAGAATATGATCTTTTTGATTTCTCCTGACTCAACTTGGGAGCTTCTTGAATAATATTTCTGTTTGCTAATGTGTCATGCACCTTGCTTGCTCTTTACCAAGTAGTTCATGGTGCACCTGAATTTCCTATCCATGATCTACTTCACACAGGCTACATGTTTGTTCTCCATTCTCTTTGCACCTCTGCATGAGGTGTTGCTCAGCTCTCAGTCTGCATTTCTCCAGCTGACCATTGGTGAGTTATGGATACTGCTGGGGCTCCTGTGAGACTGACCCATCTCCTACCATCCCATGCCTGCACTTCTGTAGACCATCTCCTGTGTCCCCACTCTCCAAGGTGCTATCATACCATGTCATTTACAGACAATATCTGGATAAAACTATTGTACCATACAAAGATCAGCAAAAATAAAGCAAATTAAGCATAACCACATGATCGTTAGAAAAATTTCTATTATAGTTAAGCTGAGAAATTGCAGACAGCTCAAGAGAAGCTTAGACAAGGTAAACTTGAAAAGCTGCTGTCCT
Organism: Cyanoderma ruficeps; assembly: GCA_008694505.1. Taxonomy (NCBI): domain Eukaryota; kingdom Metazoa; phylum Chordata; class Aves; order Passeriformes; family Timaliidae; genus Cyanoderma; species Cyanoderma ruficeps. The sequence continues at coordinate 10,797,039 of VZDJ01000090.1, read as the reverse complement.
GAGGCCTTGCAAACTCAATACTGTTGCTAGGATGGCAATAGACTATGTACTGGGCACCGGGGCAACACTGCACCAGCTATGAATTTATATATGTTGTCTTCATTAGTAATGTGATTCCTGATAGGGACATCACTCTTGGAAACCTTTTGGAACTACTTCAGCTAGTTTTTTATATGTCATATTTCTATGGCACCATATTTTTTCTCCTTGAAGGATTTATGGTCCCAGTTCCCAACCTTTTAATGAGAAGGCTGACAGCAGGTTTCAGTCATCCCTACTCCTGGATGGGCCATCATATCACACTTCAATCCATGGCACTTCATCTACCCCGAATGTTACCCATTTTGGGATGTGGCAGTAGGTGAAGGAATATGAAAAGCAGGCTCCTCTGTGATGGGCTACTCTGGAGTTTTGCTTTTTTTTTTTTTTTTAACAACAGCTGTTTGCTTACATTCATCTTGATACGTTAAATTAATACAAGGTCCAAGAAATGATTGGTCATGGAGGATGCAGTTATATTATATAACTGTATATTGTATATTATTCAGAAGAAATTAAAAAATGGGACACAGGGTTTGACATTAGGTCCCACATTTACAACAGTTTGGTGACTGCTTTGGTTTGCTCTCTCTGGTTGTCCCCCAGTTTGCGTCTTACATGGAGAGTTCAAATATACTCCTCTAGTGTAGAAGGCAGAGGTTCTAAGGACATGTGAAAAATCCCCAGGGCTTTGGAGGAAACTAATCTTTCAATTCATCACTTGAGTCCTTTTCATGTTGTTGCTCCTCCATTAGCTACCTTCAGTGTTGCTACAGTAATAAAGCACACCCAGTAAAAGTACGTGTAGAAACTAAACGTTGAATGAACTTTTGTGTTTATGATTTGCTCTGTTATTGCATAAATATATTGCTATACATGTCTAAATGTAGCTATAGGGAATAAAATACATAGCATCTTTTGACAAGGCACAGCTGACAGCAAATTTCCTCAGATAAGTTCACTCTTATGAGCTAATAACTGGGTGTGGTTTTGTTCCATCTCTGCAAACATACATCAAATACTGAAGGCTTCTGTTGGACCCAGCCTAACAGTGAACTTAAACATTTGAGTCACTTAACTCTTTCTTTCACATTCATAGTTTCAGTTCCCAGGGCCTTGTCTGGCAAGAATAAACAGATATGTGACTGAAAGCCTGGCAGCTTTGTGGGATCACATCAAAAAACTGTTCTGTGTGGGACGTTGAGGAGACACACATCTAATGAAGAGATTTGGGGACCCTTTTCTTTGGGCAGAGGGTACAAAGTCATGTTGGAGACCTGCATGTACTGTGTAGTTCTAGTCTGAAAATTAACTTTGTAAACTAAATTTCAAATGGAACCTTGCTTCTGGTTGCTCCACTAAAAGAAACTAAGTGACAAGGAAAAGCTGATGTCCCTGTGATCCTCAGCCATTCTCTTCACATCAGTGCTCAATTCTGGTTGTATAATTTTAGCATCACCTTAACAAAAAAGTGGCTTTTACCTGTCTTCAGTGCAATTAACAAGTAGCCTTTCTTGCAGATCTAGTAAGCAGTGGTATTGTGCATGCAGTGCCTGTGTCTGAGAAGTGTGTGCTTCCTAGAGCTGACAGCTAAAATTAAAAATGCCTATTTTATCATTTGATGTTAACAGGAATGTTGCAGAGTGCATTCAGAGAAGGATCTATTGTATAAAACAAAGCCTTTCTTCCAGTCACTCCGAAGAGCAGCACTGTGTGAGAACAGCACTATGCTTTAAAAAATTAAAGATAACTTCTTGCCAAGTAATGCAAGATAATGATAGCACATAATATTCTTCACTTGCTGCCTCTTTCTCATGTATTGATTGGCTCTATCCTGTAGGTGTGATAGACCAGGGTGCTTACCCTCTATTCCTCTGAGCACTTTGAAGAAACTACATTTGTCAAATGACAAAAAAAAATCATCTTAAGAGAGTCAATTGAGAGACATCAAAAAACAACTGGAAAATCTGCAGTCCCAGGTGAGCTGTTACTTGAAGATCATCCAGCTTTTGACTCATTTGTGGTTTGTCTTTGGAAAAGTCTGCTGAACTCAGTCTGAATTTAAGAACTGAGCAGTGGATATTTTTTGTTTGTTTTCTGGGGTCTCTTCCCTCCCTATCTCCTGGGAAGAAAAGATAAAAAAGCAGTGTGGTTAAAGTGATTATGGGCCACAGGTACTTGTCCCATGGCAGCTATGGGGTACTGTTGCCTAGTTAAAGATTATTTGTTTGAATACCCTTTTTGTAAAAAAAAAAAAATACAAAAAATATCTAAATCCATCTGTTTTCCACGAAAAGTATTTTGACTGTACAAACATTAAAACAATGATTCTGTATTTAATGTAGGAATGATTTTTAAAGTTTGCCTTTACTCAGGGGTTTTCATATGGGCATTAGGAGTCTGCAATCAGTTGCTGTAACCTCTTATCCAAATACAGTGCAGATGCCAATAACAACTGAAATAATTATACATTATCCCCAAACTCCAAGTTTGCTGGGAATGAAACAGATGTTGACAAGTTTGAAGGATGTAGACCTCCTTCCTCCTAAACCTGAAATACAGAAATCAGGCTTTGCTTTGAAGTAGTAATACATTTAGGGAATTTAGGTTGTAGGGAGGAGGAATATTAGTAGTTTACAGCCAAGTTGTTTCCTAAATGCTGTTAAGGAATTGTTTTCCTTAGTCCATGGAAGAAGTGGTCAATAGTAATTTAAATGCAAGCATGTCTTTGAGGATCTTAAGCCTAAGCCCAGCATATGGTTTCCAATGAGAAATCTTTCACTGAGAACTGTTGCATTAGATCAAGGGGCAAATATTTGCTGTTATAGGAATTTGCATCACAAAATGTACAGTTTAGTGCTTCTAAAGATGACAAAGTTCTTGCTCTCAGAAACAAACTTCTAGTAGTGTGAACTAGGACATCTGTTTGTTTCTGCCATATTTAGGGAACAGAAAATTGCTGTTTGGTCACATTATCATTTTGTGATGCATAATACCATTCTTTTAATCCTGATTTCTGAATCTGTCTTCTCTTGAGAGAAAAAGAGATCATAAGACTTTCCTTAAATATATTTAATGTCTAATTGCTGTCTTAACAGTTGAAATTTTCCTTATCGACTAGATATGCAGTGGTTGCAAAGTTCTAAAAATTACTTGCTATGTTCATTTTTAGACTACCTCGTTCCATCTTTCTCTCGCATTATGCTCTTCTTCAAACTATTCCACTATTTTCCAAGAAGAGTTGTTATTAATAATCAGAGATGAAGGCAAAGCACCTCAGGTAATTTCTGCCCTTTGCTAGGTAGTGATAAAAGGACAGGAAATTGTTTCATATTTTATTTGTCATTATAGCCTCACAAGTGTATATTAAGCTGATTTTGTTAAGCCATATGAAATCAGTTCTCCTGTGTCCACTGTGCTGTCTGCCCACTGGCTGTGCAGTGTGACACAAACCCTTCCTCCCCGTGCTGCATCTGGAGCTGCAGTGCTTGTGCCATGGCACCACCTGCTCTTCAGCTGCACAGGGAGCACCTCCAGAGCCTGGGGCTCAGCATCTAAGTCTGCTCTGTGACAGAGGGACAGCTATTGGAGCTTCCCTCAGAAAGCGGGGCTTCTCCACCCTAGAGTTTCCAGAGTAGAAAGAGCTCTCTTTTCATGAGCCCTATCCCATTGCGGGGACTCCTTTGTGCTTTGTCTCTTTGAACTGGTGTGGTAGTTGAAGAAGGTGGATTTTGCATGTCATTTCTTAAACGTTTCCTTTCTTTCCAACTCTTTGGTAAAGTGGGAATTAAAGAGTGCACCATTCTACGATTCCTCAATGCTTGTGGGTGTTCTGCAGGATATGGTTTGATGTCTTCTCACACTCATTTTCTTTCCCACCTTCCTTCACCCTATTATGCATCACTTCAGAAGATCGGGCTTTCCTTCTACAGCATGGAGGCTTCTCTCTGTCTCACTGTTAACCACATCTTTGGCTATCCTGATTTTTCAAATTATCCCTTTTTGCCTGTCCTCAGTCTCATAACCCACATGTTTTTTATCTCCACAGTGACATCTACCTACTTGTTGCTTCATCAGATTTTCCATCCAAGTCACTTCATTTCAGGGAAGTTAGTTCTGTTTAGGGTTTCACCACTGTACTCTGAACAATATCTGCTTGGTTGATTGAGGATTTCTGACCACAGTTTGTATAAGAAACAGATGCTTGGACATATCTCAAGTCTTGCAAAAGTTGCCAGCCAGAAACATGCTCACATAAGGATGGTCAGTAGTTGTGTGGATTATCTTTGAACCTGTTTTTAATAAAAAACCTGAAATAACTCCAGCTACAGGAAAGCACACTGACTCCACCTCTCATGATGTTCTTTGCAAGGCTGGTAATATAATTATCTTTTATCCCTTCAGCTCATCTGTATATTTGACCATTTTTCTGCTCTTCTTAAGGGATTTACAAACAAGTTTCTCATTATCAAACATCAAAGTTCCTATTTATATTTCTTTGTTCTCTAGAACAAATTACATCTCCCTATATGGTTGACACATTTATCAGAAATTACCAATAAATTAAGTTACAAGTCAAATTCTTTGTATTTCAGAATTTCTCCTTCAATTTGCCAAATGCACACATCTTCTTAGTATAATTTCCTTAAAATTTCTTTCGGGAATGTTGCTTCTCACCAAGTTAACTAATTGGATTACTCTTGTCTTCATCTAGTTTTCTTTTTTTTTTTCTGAAGCTTGTCTATTCCAGCATTGGTTATCTTTGTTTTTGTTGTGCATATCTTCTATATATTGGTATTTAACTGCCTGGTAGTAGCATAATCTCTATGTTCTATTTAGCCCAATGTTTTCAGCTCTTACTTAATCCTACTTCATTTATGCCAAGTTGTTAGCTCTCCCAAAAGAACTATGAGACAAGGATTTAGTAAAGTTAAGAGTTTAGAGCATGTAGAATATAGGAATACACTGATGGTCCATAAATGAGGCAAATAAAGGTTTCATGAGTCACCATGCACCAGCTATCATATAAATGCTGAAACTTTACTTTAAATTTTCATTTGATGCACTTGTGTTACTGCCATACTGACTTTTTTTTTCCTTAGAATATCTCACATTTATCTGAATTATATAAACCATTGGCTTTTCAGTCTGAGGGCAGTCTCCAGTTCCTTGAACTGCCTCTCCAGAGGGTTGAATGGGTGCAGGCACTGGAGCCACCTCTGCTGAACTGAAAGCTTCCTGCTATAATGGCATTATTTTTGTTCTTTGGACAGATTTTTTATTCCATATTCCATTGTACCTTCTTTGATTGAAATCCCTTGCCAATTGCTCTTGAAAAATCTAAATATAACTCCATCCTCTGAATTTGCTTTTATCTTAGTGGTAATACCTTCAAAGAACCCTTGCAGTTAAGATAAATGTTTTTTCCACTGTACAAACGAATAAGGAATAACACTTCAGTTGTGCATGGATCCAAAGGAATTCTCACAAATGTGTGCATTTTATCATGGTGGCTTTATACTACCTCTTTATACCACAGTCTTTTCAAGTAAAGCACCATTGCTTTCACTAGAGTCCTTTTTTTCTAAATTCTCTCTCAAACTACAAAAGCTTTTGAGGATTTCCAAGTGAAGAGGGGTTAAGCTCTTTATTGCATGCTTCTTGAAATTAAGTCACTTATCAAAGAATAGTAAATGAATTCTTAAAATGTAGTGATAGCACAATGCAGAAAAGTGATGCATAATATATACTTTTCAAAATGTAATACAAACATTTATTCTTAGGAAAGAAAAAGAAGAAAGAAGAGAAAATAGGCATTATTACACATGGTTTAAGTGGTGCTAATTTTTTTCCCAGAAAGGAAGTATAAATGCATTCATATTTTTGATAATTTGTGTTTGTTTTCATGTATAAATATATTTCAGCTATTTTCTAAAAAGTGAACAGAAATTTCATGTAAAAAATATCAGCTGAAAGTAGCTGAAAGCTGTTGCAGCAGTATAACATATGGCTTGCCCTGTTCTTGTTCTCCCTTTAGAATTTTCTTATAGCCTTTCTAGGAACAGACTAGGTGGTGAGAAGGGCCCTTGGGCTGAACCAGATGACAAATTTACCTGTAGTATTTTGGCCTCACACTTATGAAATTGATATATGCATTTATTCCTTCAAGAAATTCCAAATATAATTTCATGCTGAGTGACCACTCTTACAAACCCAGTATTCTTTGTGCAAAGAATACTATGGAAAATAATTCTGCACATAATGTGTTTTCAATGTGTTGAAAATGTATGCAAAATAGCTCTTAAGGAATCCCAAGGTGAGATATAATTTGGCATTGAACTAGTGTGATCTATGAAAATTTACCATGCAAACTGCTCATATTAAAACATATTTCTACTCCCATTTTTGGTAAGTAGTTTTATTTGATAAATTTGCATTCTGCTCATCCTCTAGTCTTCTGGAGAGTCTAGTTAACACCCAACCTCAAGACCTTTGAGAAGAAAAAATGAAGGGACATTTCATATTCTCATTTCCTAAGTTTCCTAAAAACAGAAAATACAGAGTTTGGTGGTAATGCCCAGGAAATTGTATGCCTGCAGTTTTTGTGTTGGCCCTGCATGGGAGTAAGGAGAGGTGGTTTGATATCACCAGAACATGCCCAGGCTGAATAACCTCTGAGAAAGGGGGTGTCCACAGCTGAAGTGACCTTTTTCTCCCACCTGCTTGTAAGGGTAGTTACACATTTGGAAAGGGGGGTTGCACCTTATTTCTGTCGTTGTTTCTTTGTGCTGCTGCATCAGGGGGCATTCTCAATCTGAGCATTAACTTAAAATGTCAGTAGCTAACCTTTTGAACAGTCATTCAGTGAGTATTTACCATTTAATGACAGGCATATATAAATAAGAGCCAAAATTTCATGCACCTTTTTCCTAGAGGGCTTTTCATTAGGACCACAAACAGCTAACTCTTCACTCTGGAGGCAGCAGAGCCCCAGGAACAAATGTATTTCTTTGTTTGATTTCGTGCTTTCTGAAAAATACTTATGAAACAGTGCTAGAATAAAAATGAAAATACTCTGTGCACACAGTCAGCTTTTAGCTTTACACTGTGAAAAATAGAAACTCGTCCCCAGAAAAGTCATGCTGTGTCTCACAGGGATAGACTACCTCATAGGAAACCCATTTAGTGCTAGCAGGGAACTAGAAAAGGTCAAACTTTACACTTATTCATGAGTTACTCTGTAAAATCAAACATGGATAATTCTTAAGCAGACTAACCAAGCAGAAGTGGTGCAGGTCTCAGCATAGCTGGCTTCTGCCTTTCTCTGAGGAGCACATGAATGCTCACAAAAGCAAGCATCGAAAGCAATTTTACTTGAGGGATCAGTTCGGTCATTTCTCTGCCCAGAGAACTGTAGGGGGGAAAGGGCCACATGCAAAAAGTAGGCTCTAAAAGGTGCTGTACTCAGAATAAAGACTTTCCATCTCCAAAGAAAACTAGATCACCTGGATGATGAGCATATTGTCTTTTCTTTTGGAACCATGAGGATCGTCCATCCCCATGCTCGTGAGATATAGTAGTGCAGACTCTCATTCTCCACCTCACCTTTAGCTCTACAAATTGTTTCTTTTCTAAACAATCAGGTTCAAACGTGCTTTCAGAAACATTGAAGATTGTGCAAATGCTGTGATGTGATTTGCCAGACCTAATTGGTAGTGAAATATTTATTCTCTCTTTGTGAGCCCTGCTTGATGGCTGACACACACCATCTCTCATGGGAGAGGCGTGCAGGAGAGACCCACTGAGGTGTCCCCACCAGGGCTGTGTCCTGGGCTGCCACAGAGTTGGGTTTGTGCAGCTCTTTGCTGGGCCACCATGCTGGCAGGGATTTGCTCCACTAAAGCTCTGTGCACTAAACACTAAGAAATTGAGGCAGACAAACCTCCAAAAGGCATTTCTCACAAAGCAAGGCGGCCCCAGGTACTGAATCTTGCTTGTTTCAGACTCATTGAAGAGTGAGTTGCTTGAAGGAGAAATTGTTCTCAGTACTTTTACAAGGGTTCTTGCACAAACAAAACAAACCTTGGGCTGAAAATGCTATTGGATTATGTATACTAAATGCTTTTGTGCTTTCTTTTCCAAGAACGTGAGAAAACTCATTTCAGATTCTGAGGTAGTTTTAATATAATTAAAGAACCACTGATTTTTCCCAGGGGATCATTTCTGTGCACAGGCCAGCATGTGATGGAAACACAAGTTTTTTCCTTTTGTCATTTGACAGACAGGCACATGGAAGAGGAAACACAGTAAAATAAAATAAAATAAAATNTAAAATAAAATAAAATAAAATATGAAATAAATCTGTTCTGTTAAACACCACATAGGGAAGACCAAAAGATCAGATCAAACAAAGGGCAGCCTATGGTGCAGCTGCAGGAACTTCTGTACGTGTTATTTCACTTTATAGGAAGAATTAACACATTTAATGTTGAGCTGGTTTGGTTAGGTTTTAATTCATAAATTATGACATTCCTTAGTACACCAATGGATGCTAATTTCCCTGGAACAATCTCCAAGTTCCCCAGAAACAGGTGTGTGCTCCTTTGCTGTTGTTGCACACCTATTTTCATGTAACTCTCTACTGTTTCACTCACATTTGCTGCACATCAAAACACAAATGTAAGGTTAGCTCTATCTGCTTTTATCACAGTGGTCGTTCAGGGAACCATTAATATTTTTCCCTCAAGCTTACAGAATTTGGTGTCTATTAAAAAATTTCTCTCCTAGGACCTCTACCCTGCACAAAGATCTTAAAATTGTAAACATGGTGATTAAATTTTACTGTATCTCATTTCCCAGTGAAAATTTTTGTTGTAATCATAGATACTGGCTATATGTTTTAACATCTTCATTTTGAAACCAGTTGGTAGTTCAGAGCAATACATGGGTTTGGTTTTTTTTTACTGCTGTTGACACAGGCTGTGTGAAATACCAAATTCAGGAGCACATGTTTGGTTTATACTGTTTAGTTAGCAAGTGCTTTGGAAAAGGACATTCATTTGCTGAACCACAAATATTTCCACTCATCTTTTAGCTCACAAATGATGATGAAGCTCATCTTCTGCAATGGTAATTTTATTACAGTGATTGGATCAACTTAGGATTAACACTTCTTAGATTTGGCTTTTGACAGGGGCACCTATTGCCTTGCTTCTGTGAAGTTTGATTATATTTATGGTTTTCTGTTAGAATACCTCCCAAACCATTTTAGAGACAGCTAGCTCATTGTATTTTGCTACCCTTTTTTATTCAGAACAAAAAATTAACTTTTCTTCAATTAGATGGTTCTCACATTCCCTCAAGTATCAAAAAGATAGAACCACTTTTATTTCAGATGGCTGAAAACTCTGCCCACACACACATCTTGAAAGATTTAAGACAGGGGAAGGGTGTATGTGTGAACTAAGCAAATGTCTTTGCCTTGGATAGAGACCAGGTCTCTCTCACTACAGATTTCATTCCTGAAAGAAAGGGATCAGAATGTTAATATATGTACAATTGGAAAATAATGTAGTGCTATAGCTCCTATAATTCATCTTGCCCAACATTTCTGTGTTGTGCTAAAACAAATAGAATGTCAGAGTAGTAAATAAAGCTGTATAAGGCATGGCATGAGTAATGCTTTTAGTTAAACTGGGATAAAAACTTATTGGTGCTGTCATTCATCATGCTTTAGGATGCACATTGATCTCTCAAAAGGTGGGGAAAAATTTATCCCCTCACAGACCATTCTTCCTCCTTTCACTGCAACTATATTGAGTATGAACATGACTGTTTGCATTCTGGTTTGTTTGCTTTTCTCTATTTTTGACTCCAGCTGAATATTACATGAAGTATTGGTTTAACCTGATAAAATAATGCCTAATCATTTTAGCAGCAAGTAGTAGAGAGGCATTATGTAGCCACATGTGAACCGATTAGGCTTTCATTGGTTTTCTGATTTCCTGAAAAAGAGGTGTGTCAGATCTGTCTTAGGAAGATTAACCTGTCATTAACCTAAGTGCTAGGAAGAAGATAAAGGCTTGCCAGCCAATAAGCTGTTAATTGAAAACTTTTTTTTTCCCTACAGCAGTCAATCAGTGAAATGTAAAAGCATCCTGTTTCAGTCACATTTTTCTACAAAAACTGCAAGCAGGATGTTGCAGAAGAAATTGATGCTTTAAAGAGATGCCTCTTTCCTGAAAGCTTGTCACTTAAATCAGAACTGTGAATTGAGGCTTTTTAGCATGGAGATATGTTCATTCATTACTGAGAAATGTGATTTAAGATCTCCTCCATGCACCCCAGGCACAGAAGTGGAATGTCCTCTAACAATCTCAAGACTTTTTCAAAAGGAAACATATTCTGAAATGTGACACAGAGAAGGAGAGATCCCAGAGATTGATTTCAGATTGTGAAAGCATTCAACATGCCCATTTTTAAGGTAAAAATACTTACAGCCTAGCTTAGCTCCTATGTAATTTTGCAGGTACCTCTTCCCAATCTTAAAGAAATCACCTGTTTTGTGAACTGTGGATGCTGTTAAAATTGATGTGAAAAACAGTGGTCCAGAAATTATCTGTGTGAGGAACTTCTTTAAAATGCCAGAGCTGTTCTATGGTAACAAATTGTATCAAAATTGAACTCAGGGGTGATGCTAAACCTCCTGCTGCTTAAAGAAACATAATTTAAACTGGTGTCTTACAGTGCAGGTTGAAAACATTTGTGCAAAATATGAATGTACATTCGTTCTTGTAAACCATGACAATAGCCTGTCCCGTGGCAGGAAAAGTAACATGGATGGATTTCCAATGTCTTAAAGCCAGTAATACTCTAAATACAGTGACTGAGCACTCTAAATCTCTGGCTTGGGATATCATTTGCCTTAACTACTTGTGGATCATCTGTCTTAAAGTGCTGACTTGGTCTTGAAAACATAAGGCTGGTGATGCAGTGAAAGTCAACTGACAAATCTGATCTATGACTTGAATTAATATTTTCTTACAAGTGGTTACACAAATATAAAACCTTAGAAAAAAATCATACCCTCTAAAAAACATGTCTATATTTTCCTCTTTCTCTTTACCCTCCTTTCCAAAAAAAAAAAGAAAAAGAAAGAAAGAAAAAAAAAAGAAATAAAAACTATTGATACGTTATATGAGGGGTAAAGACATCTAATATGTATTAACTTTCAGAAATGGAAATTTGATAGCCAGAGGCCAATTTCCAAAATTATTAAGAAATCCTGCAAAAGTAATTTATTGAAAATACTTAGAGTTGAATGCTCCAGAATCAAGAGGGCAAAGCATAAGAAGAAGTTAAATCAGGCAAAGCTTAGATGGTATTAGTAGGTTATGTTCATTGGCATTAGTGGGTTATGTTCATTGATTTGTTGCAGCATTTCAATGTGGTACAGAATGGGATTTTTAGAGCACAGTGAGCATAAAATAAAATTCTGATGTCATTTTTTAATTGAACAAAAGAAATCTGCACCAGTTTCAGGCAACTTTGGTGGAGAAAGAGAAAGACTTTCAAATCAAGGAGTAATAGCAGTATGTCTGGATAGTAGGTTTGCATTAGGAATTAGCAGTTAATTTAAGAGCAGAACATTCCTGAGTTGATTGAATGCAAAATAATTCCATTAAGCTAAATGTCAGCAATGTTTTGAGCGCTTATAGCACACAACTGTTTCTCATAAGGGATACAAAGTTTGGCACTGAGCAAAGCTCCAAGGGTGTGTTACATCTCTTATCAGACCTTGGAATTCATCCATTTTGGGGTGATATCACAGAAGCTATTTAGGTTGCACTCCATTTTGCCAAGATGAACCATTGTTGTGTTACTTTAGTTTACACTTTGTTCCATGTTTTTTCCTTCAACTGAATACCTGTCTGTATGCAAATAACCTCATTTTTAAGAGGCAGCATGCATGTTAAAATTGCAGAAAAAAAAGTATTATCATCTAGCCCAATTTTTGCAGATCATACCAAATGTTACAAATGAAATTTCCCACGAGCTTTATCATTTCTGCAATAGATGGCCAGTTCTCCTGATATGGAAACAGAAGCTGAGCCTACACACAGTACCTGGTGCTGCAGACAGCACCAAGACATCCTGAGGACACTTTCTTGTGTTACACTGTTTTGTTGGGTTTTTTTTTAATTGAGCAAGAATTCACCATAACACATGTTTTACCCATCCTGCATCATCCAATCTCAATCTGTCTTTAATTCCTGCTTAGATACTATTCTGGTTGTGCTATAAATGGTGAATAGCTACAAACTCACCCTGAATGGTTTAAACATTAACTTTTCAAAATTACTGCATAATTCTCTCCAGGTATGCCACCTTCACAATGCCTATATTTTGTGATTCCATGGGAGTTTCTTTTAGCCCTTTATCACTATCTCAGCTACACCTCTTACACCATGATTTGCCTTTCCTTGCATGGTTCTCTGCACAGTCTTTCTCTCATTTTATGTTTTAAGCCACGCAAACTCTGGCATTTTGGCAGAATAAAAGAAGGCAGTAATTTTTACTACTACTAACCCCAGGCTCTTTGTGAAAACTGTCCTGGGTTTTCTTAACTTCCTGGATATCTGGCAGTTTCACATGCACTGAGATCAGCCATTTAATCTGTCACATGGAATAATGTAGGATAGCTTTGATGGATAGTTTGCAGAGCACGTATTATCCCTGTTTCAGAACTAGCTGAAATGTCTGATAATCATTATACTATGCTTTACCTCATTTTTATGTGTTCAGATAGGTAGTTCATTACTTTTAACACTTCTCATCATGCCTGAATGGTGACAGTAACAGCTTCAGTATTGCTTTCTATTTGTAGGAACGTGTTGTTAAGAACTGGAGTAAGTTACATCTGTCCTGATCCCTTCCTTCCTTGGAAAGCATGACATAGCTTCCTTTCCTCATCCCTTTAATCATCTGTTGGGCCTTGTTGGCAATAGCTGCATCAACACACTTGGGGAAATGGCATAGCTAAGCCTTGGCAAAAGTGATTGAAAACTCACTGTGGCCACAAGACAGAAACAAGAGCACTGATTGCTCTTACTCATGCTGGGTCCTTTATGTCCCTTGACAGGACTCTGCTCTTCAGGAGCTCTGTGTTCTCTTTTCTTTGATTCTGGGGGATTTGAGGTGAGTTTTTCTGCTGGGTTTGGTGTTCTGTTGTTGTGTTTGGGGGATTGGCAAGGAGGGTGGGATTGGTTGGGTTTTTTGGCTTTTGGGGGTTTTTTTTAAGTTAGAAGTTTTCCTGTCTTGTTTTGTGAACTAATAATTCTTGACTTTCCTTGACTTGTACACCAGACATCTAGGTCCATGATTAACTTTTGTAGCCAGTCTGATTTCATCGAGGCTGATGATCAACTTTCTCTTATGGCAAAGTATCAGTACTGTACAAAGACTCAACATAAAACCATCTTTCTGGGGCATCTCCACTGATAAGCAATAGTGCACATGGACAGAAAATAATCAATGCCAATTACACTGTGAAAAAGAATCTGCTATTCTCAGATGGTAACTACTGTCACCTCTATAATAAAGGTCTGCTACTGGCTCTATTACAAATCCCTTTTCTTTTGAAATATATAGTAGTTATCTAAGACAAAGCTTTGTATAATAAACTTAATATCCAAGAGCAAGTGTGAAATCACCACTCACTTTTCAATAGGCAATTAAACAGGGCAGTTGAAGCAGTTCTGAGCTATACATAAATGATGGGAAATGGTAGGCCAGTAGGAATCTATACATCTGATCAAACAGGGTTTTCAGTTTCTGTCTCCAAACGACAGCCTGCACTCCACTGAGGGCTTTCCCTGCAAAACCAGTCTTGTTTCTGCTTCTTCCTTTTGGACTTTGCATGTCTAAGGGCACAATGAGCAAAGAGATTGACCTGGTACTGCCCTGGGAGGTTGAAGCTGCTTCTGCCAGATGTTCACAGCAGCTGTGAAATTAGTTCAACCTCATTAGTTCAACCACTTCTCTTAGAGGTCTCTATATCTATATGATGTTATTTAGTAACCATGAGCAGACAGACGTATTTAAGACAAGTCAGTTAAAGCACTTGCAAAAATTTAAATCTTTTCCACCTTATCTAGTAAAATTCTTTGTGTGTACTGACATATATATATATATCTATATATCTTTGTTCTATATTGTGGCCAGCAACTAGGTACCCACCAGCCACTCTCTCACACCCTCACCACCTCTACCCCCCAGGAGCCAGAGGAGAGAATAGGAAGAGAGAAAGTGAGAAAAAATTTTTGGTTCAAGACAAAGACAGCGTCATAATCTGTTTTACAATAATGATGAGCTGGTGTTTGAAACTGTATTGAATTGAAATTGGAAATAACTAATAAGGAAATATTTATAGCTCAGCTCCACCATTTTAAACCCATTAACCCTCGCTTCTGATGAAAATAGAAGCAAAGGTGTAGTAGGATGCAGCTGCACCTGATGAAAACAGTAGTATCTGACTCTTGGTAGCTACAGCCATGTTTTTAATCAAAAATAAGGTAGGTTAACACATAGAAAACCTGAATTTATTGTACTTGGCATTTTATAAACTTTGCTTCAAGAGGAGTTTGAAGACTTACTTTGGAAAGAGGCTTTTCCTAGATTTGAGTGTGATTTTAATTGGGTCTTATGCATGGGATTATGCCTTGCATAACCACGGAAATCATTATTTTATTCTTTTAAAGATTTAAATCACAAGTGCAGTCAATTTTGAAAAACTTAATAATAATTTTACAAGCCACATTTTTCTGTAAATAAATGCCTCTTTATGTAAATTATGTCTATAGGATTCTTGTTTATTCTTATTCTTCTTCATTTACTGGTAATTTATTTTATAAATATACGGTTAAGACAATAAATCTGACATCGTTGATGGAAAACAGCCTCAATCAATTTCAGAAAGAAGACTTTAAATGCAGTGATTAAGCACCTATGCCCTAAACTGCAAAAAAAAAAAAAAAGAAAAAGAGTTTTTCTAGTTTTTCCTATGACCCTGCTATTCACCCAGTGTATTAAAGTCTAGAGATTGTCCAAGGCTCCAGATCCCTTAATCATGCTAGCTTAGTTTTGGTGGTATATTTTTAGCATGCAGTTAGAACAATATAATTGCTACTTTATGCAGCTGCAATAAAATGTAGTTGCTTAACTCCAGTGTGCCAAACACAACATGTAGTCTTGCAAGGCTTGGAGCAACATCTGCTCTCATAAATTTGCTATAATAAGACTCCCTAGGCCAGAGTGTTGGATGTCTGACCCTACTCTTGTCAGGGTGGTTAAATGCAATGTAGCATTCAGCCAGCTATCTTGTTCTTTTTTGGATGGATGAGTGTAAAGACATGTAGACTGTGCCTGTGCAGAGGTAAGATAAATGGAAAAGGCACTTCAGTAACACTAATGCAGGTACTAAAATAATATTATATCAGAATGGGGTAGTATCTGGACAAATAATTCTCTTGCAGTACCTCAATCATTTTTCTTTATGTGGCATCTTGAACTGCTGCTGTGTGCAGCATCAATTTCTGCACTTTACAGCACGTATCAAACCTGGGAATTGTTGCTCTGAATTTTTTCATGTGCCTCTCTTAAAGGTCAGTAAAAGGAAACCTGCCAAATAAAGTTTTTGTTTTAGCATATTTCTCAAATAATGTGATATTTCTGAAGATGGCAACAGTCAGAATATTGGTGCACTGAAATACTAGATATTGTAGTGTAAAATATCCAACACTCTTTTAAAATTCAAAATACCGAACACTAGTTGTTTCTTAAAAGTTTTAGTCTGTTTAACTTTATTTTTGTGCAAAAGTGCCTATTCACCTTTTAATTGTTTGATTTTGTATGTTTAAGTTAATTCATTTCTGAGGTTTCACTCTAACAACCACTTTTTTGCTTTTTAATAAATTTACAACTCTAATTCACTTGTCTCCCTGCTACAAAAGCAGCTGTCTTCTCCTGGATGGAAGAATATGTTGAAGGATAACTTCTGTTCATCCCTGACTGGTACTATTGATCTCCAGTGGGCAAAACAAACAATTTAATCAACATTAATCCAGCGTGCACTGTGTGTATGACACTCTACCCTGCACAGCCAGGCTGTCAAGGATTCCATGCATTTCTAAGAAACATTTACTCTTATTCCCAAAGCACAAGCAGACATTTAATACTTGAGCTGTTTTCACTCCACTTCTTCCAAACCCTTCTAGCCCTTTTTCTTTCAGGGAAGTATTAGTACCACCATCATTTGGAAGGGATCAAACCTACTTGAACTTAGCAAGTTTTCTGTCAGCTCTTTGCTTTCACTTTGCCGTTATGTCCAATTTTGTTCTGCCTGGCTGAAGTGGCTGGGATAGTCATCCCTTGCTCCCTGCTTTCTGGACCAAGTGGGCTTTAGGATTGTGCTGCAGGGTTGGAGAAAACCAGAATTCCCCAGTCCAGAGCCCTGGGAACAGTGTTCTCAGCCCAGTGGAGGTTTCACCTGATTCCAGAGCACTGACTCAAAAATAAGGACAGTGTGGTATCCCTGATTTCAAACTTTAGTTTGACACCAACTGTGGTAGCTTTAGCATATGAATGGCTAAGAAGCCATAAGAACTGCTGAGAAAAGAGGATCTCTAACTTTAAGTTTTTAAGTTCTTCTTCTGCTCTCTGTTTATTTAGTGTATTGAAGAAGTCTGTACCATCACATGGAAGCTGGTGCAATGATAGCAGTCACGAGATCTTGGGGTCTTTCTTGTGCATGTGTAGGACAACACTGGAAATGCCACCTCTCATCCAAGACAAGCTTTCCTATGCAAATTTTTTAGAAATCCTCTTGTGCTCACCTTGTGTAAAGACTGTTTTCAATCATTTTTCAGTCTCTTTCGGAGCCTTATGGGCAAATAAAAACAAAATTTGAGCACTATGAAAAATACCCAGAACATAATGAACCTCTGACCAAGTTTCCACCAGTCTAGGACATGTGCCCTACAATTTTATACTGAGCAGAAACTCTCAGGCACTCAGTGATCACTCTGGAATGTGATTTTGTAACACTATGCTTGGGTGAGAGTTAGTTTTGAGGGTTTGGCTGTTGTTTGTTTCTATAGGAGCAGTTCATCCATGTAAGCAGTGATTTTAATAAGGAACTGAGAGATTCCTCCCTTCGCACGCTGAATTCCTATTTTACAACATTATATAACCCTAATCCCTGTTTCAGCACTTCAGCAGGATGAAAGTGGCGGGTGTTTGGCTCTTTTCCTGTCACATCACCAGAGTGTAATGGTGGATTTAGCAGGGTGAAGTGAGGATTTTCATCTCTTACTACCTCTTATGGCTGTCTCTGAAGCCAGTAATAGTCCTGCCTCCTGTGGCTGTTCAGGACTGGTGTTTAGGGGCCAAAAGACTGCTCCTTTTTCTGGACAGTGAGTTGACTAAGCTGCAAGTAGTTTGTCCTTGAATGAGGAAGGAAATCTTGGTTTAGTGCTGAACTCAGTGCTCAGGAAATTGTCTAAGTTGGATATGTAAGTTTTTGGCAGATGTTGCATTTCTACCAGATTTGGAGGAGGAATGACGATTTGACAGTATAGCTTTGAAACATTGCACTTAGAATTTAAAATGGATGCATTGTGGCAGCAGTGCTATCTAAATTATCTTTGTAACTCTCTTTCACTTTTTGCTGCATTTTTAATTTGGCTTCTGATGCACTACATGCTTTACAAAGGGATAAAATACCAAACTTATTCACTTGGCAGATTTGTCTCATAAGACTATCTGGTCTGTAGTAAAAAGCAAAGTGTTAAGTCAGGTTCTGAAGACAGAAGCAGTAAGAGTTTTGCATATATTCAGCCCATCTACCCCCTGAAAAAAAGGGAGTGGTATACTTACCAAATGACAGAATTAGGGGCATATTCCACACTCCTGTTAGCATTGACCATCAAAGCTAAGAAGCTCTAAGTCAGGTCTAAAGAGCACCTGGTCTCACAGTAGGTTTCTGCTCTCCAGGAGTCTTTTACATTGAACCACTGGATAAAGTAGAGTTTAGTAGATTTTTCTTCAAGTAAAAAAAAACACAGTCAGGAACTAACTAAAATGTTGCAAGTTAATCAGGCTTCTTATTTAAAGATGATCAACTTGTGAAACAAAAAAAAAGTGGAGATATGAAGAAGTTTTAAAGGTAATTATTAGCAAAATGGTGACATTTCTGTTCCAGTGAATATAGCTGCGGTGGCCAATTAAGATTGTTAATACAATGACTTCAAGTTATTTGCTGAGAGAGAAAAATAGTATTGTAATTAGAAAAAATGTTGAAGTCACTCAAAAACATTTTAGTAATTTTGACAGAGGGAAAATTGTTGTTTTGTTTTGTTATTCTTTTATTCGGTAAATGCAGTTTGTAGAAGAGCAAGAGCATGCTGCAATTGAACCATCAGATTTCAGTTCATGCATTCAGCAGTCTCTTCAAATGTGTATTATAAGCATGATATAGCAGCCTGATCATTATTGTGTGCCAGAAACTGAGCAGATGTCCAATTGCCAGATATACCAGTGCTCCCTAAGGTGACTTTTTCTGCCAGTAGGGGGAAATGCACTAAACCCAGCCTTTCAACACAGCTCTGTGGGAAAAGACAACCTGAAGGCCAGAAGCAGTGGCACCTGAAGTGCTACCAGTGTCAGACTTGCTGCAGGTAACACTAAGCTTCAAGCTGACTTCCCTTACTCTCTGAGTGCAGTGGCATAATAGTTCAGTGTGTAAGGCAAGGTCTCACACAAGCTTGCAGTACAGTTTCTAGGTCTGTTTAACTCTATTTGTGATTTTGGTTGCACTTCATTTATTGAAATGACAACCTTGATTACTTTGCATCCATCTTAAGACATTCAGTAATTCAAGCAGAGTTATTAAGCAATGCAGATTAGGCAATATGAACATTCTGCCTGAAACAAGTTCCTCCTTCACCCCTTTTCCCTGCTACTTTCCTTGCTGAACTCACAACCACTGTGCAAGCAGAACCTTGAGTAAATACACCCTAAAATGTCCAGTGGAAACTGCTGTAGCCTCACAGCAGAAGGCAGCTCTTCATCACCCCTTCCATGGGTGGAGACAGAATCATGGGAGGGGACCTCACCCCCAACATGCCAAGTGACTGAGTCAGGTGTCAGATCTGCACACACTCTGGCACCAGCACAGTTTTATTGCAGCTCTAAGACAAATCTCTTTCTGTGCTGCAGCTTCTTATCTGAAATAAAGGAACTGTTTTTTAAAACATGGACTCTTTCCATCATTGAAGTAAAATTAAAATAAAAAAGCTTTATGTACTACTTCTGGCACTCTGTGGAAGACACATTGACGGTGTCAGATAGTACAGATACAGTGTGAAGACACATGGGAGAGCAAAAAGAGTTGGCCTGCAGTCCAGTTCCTTAATTTTAATCACAGCAAATTATACACTATGGTGGCCAGATGGTTTGGATTCACTTTATACAGCTGGTTGAAAAAAAACAGGATTAATTACCATAAAATTGAGTTTTCAGCTACTTAAAAGTGTACTAAATTAAAAACTGCACATTAAGGACATTTTCTGTTACTTCTTCTAGTGGAATAGTGTGCACTGAAGTCTTGTGAGCTCACTTTCTATGTATGATTTTAATCTTTCTCCCTGACCAAGTTATGAGAAAGTAAAGCCTTGTGGCATTTAAAAGCATTGGTTTCATTTGTTGCACAGTTTTTTCCCTCCACTGTATGAGGGGATAGCTGCATTACAAAGTTCTTAGTAAGATGCCCTGACTGAGTGACCAAGACATGACTTTCCTGGCCTTGGTGCTTTGGAAATCTTCATCACTGATGTGCATTTGCTTTTACTGACATTGAACTTCTCAGAGAGCTGCTGTTGTTTTTTTCCAAACATAGGCTACGCAGAGAACAGTTTGCCTGCACACCTGGAGGAGATCTTACATCTGTGTTTACAGTCTGGGAACCGACAGCTGCCTGATTGTATTCACTCAGAATTCAGAGTTCCTGTTCCATGAGAAACCACAGTGACCCTGACTGTGGCACTGTCACCATTTTTTCAGTGAGTTTTGTATGGGAAGTGATTGGTTTTCTCCTGTTTTTCCATCCAGACAGGGTCTGCTTTTGTCCCCATCCTCAGCTGCACTGAAATTGTGGTTGAAGCAATGTACAGGGTGCTGGTGGGGAGCTGCAGAGTGGCCTTGGTGAGGAGTGGTGGGCACTGCCCCATGCTGAGCACAGCCAGCTCAGCTCATTCCACAGGACTGACCACAAGGCACAGCTGCAGCCTGCAGCCACAATGGCAGTGCCTCAGGAAAAGTGCATGTCAGAAAGGGCAAAATGCTGCAGTCAGTGAGGAGTGAGGGGAGAGTGTGGAAAACAGCCCTGTAGACACTGAAGTCAGAGGAGGAGAAGATGTTCCAGGTGTCCAAGCAGAGGTTCTCTCTGCAGGAGATGACACTGCAGCCCATGGAAAGGACCACAGTTTGGCAGGTGGACATGCCTTGAAGGAACCATGGTCCATGGGTCCATGCTGGAGCAGGTTGATCCTGAAGTGATGTAGCCCATAAGAAGAAGTCACCCTGCAGAAGAAAAGAATGCAGAGGAAGGAGAGAAAACAAGAGCTGATATGGACTTACCACAGCCCCCATTCCCTGCACTGCCTGGAAGGAGGGAGTAGAGCAGTAAGGAACAAGAGAGTGATGTTGAGCATGTCAAAAAGAGGGACTTTGGGGAAGGTTTTGGTTTGTCTTTCTTTCTCTGGTTGGTACACTATTTTAATAGAGAATAAACTAAATTAATTTTCTCCAAGTCAAGTCTTTTCCTTGAGAGAGCAATGGGTAAGCAAACTCCCTCTCTTTAACTTGACCCTCGAGCTTTTTCATCTTCTTTTCTCCTCAGTCTTGATGAGAGGGTGGAATAAGGGCAGTTGGGTGGGCATCTGGCAGCTGGCCACGGACAACCCACCACAATCACAACAGAAATTGTTACACTTGAGGAGTCACTATGGATAAGTACTACTCAGCTTGATTATTTTTACCACTTCAAGTTACATGTGCTTAGTTGCTGTGTTTTGCCTCCATGGGAAAATTGTCACCCAACTGTTTCTACAACTGTGCAGATGTATGGTGAACCCAGAAGGCAGCACTACAGCACGTTTCAGAGAAGCTGCAGCTCACTCTGTTCCCATTAATAAGTTGCTTTCCTGCATCTCCTACAAACTGCTAATTTGATTTAGAATTAAAAGCTTTCAGATACCTTTAAGCTGAAAAGTAAAAATCAGATATTTACATGCAAAGTTTGAATTGCTCCCCATCAAGGACCCAGGATTTTTTTTTCAGAGACCTCTTTATATTTTGCCTTATGCTGACTTAAAGGAATGTTTACTACGGTGTGTGCTTACTGAGAGCTTATGTTACTGGGAGATGCCAGCAGCTGCTTGTCCAAAGTGCACATTCACATTTTTAGAGGTTTTTCACAGAAACAAACGTCAGGCTTTTAAACTTTTTCAGGAAATGTTCTCTAGTATTAAACAGCATTTTACCCTTCTTGTAATAGTAAGGTCTTAAGTTTTAGCATTCATGTTTTTCAGATTCTGTGCTGCCTAGGGGTGTAGATCTGAGCCTCATATAAAGTGTTAGTAAGCTCTCTTCACAGAGTAGGTAGACAAAACAAATCCTTTTCCTGCTGAAGACCAAGGACAACAGTTAGAACTTTCAGGCCCAAAAGCTTAAACAATGGTGGACTGAAGAAAGAAAACAAGGACGGGACCTCACAACCCGAAGCTGTAATTGGACAATTACACCCCAATATGCAAATGGACCAAAACTTCTAAAAGTGTAAGACCTTGTGACCATTTGTCCATTTTGTGACCATTTTAAGTCCACCTTGGGTGTAGTCCTGGTCAGGCTCTTGTGCCACCCAAGATGTATCTTAAAGGTCTTTCAATAAATACCTACTTCATTCTCCAGCTCTAGTTTCAGATCAGCCTTCCCAAGGCATCAAGAGTACTAGAGGGCATATTTATCCATTGTCCTGGCCTTTTACTCCAGTACTGCAGACTTATTATTATTAAATGCTCCAATGTCACCTTTAAGGCATAAGAGGACAAATAAACTGTCCTTATTCACCTGCTTATGATAAAGACTTAATTTGCTCAGCTAGGGCTTCTATACCCTCCTGAATTTAATTACTGTTCTCTCCTTTCTCTATTAGCTTTTGTTCAGCTGTTTCTTCTTTACAAAATTTTTTGACTCCTTTTATAAATGTACAATACCTTGTGAATGTAAATACTAATTAGTTTTCTTTCAAAATAAGATTCCTCCAAAACAATTGAAATCATGCTATGTCCAGGTAAAAAAATTTCGTTAAGGAAGTGCTATTGAATAGGTGTTACAATGCTTTGTAGATGCTCTTTCCAAGAAAAAGAGCATGATTTTATTTATATTCTTGAACTTATTAACAAAAGTAGGCTTAATTCTTCAAAGAGGTTTCTTAGATTATGTGAAGTAGACAAACAGGTCAAGCCAATTCAGGAAACATGAACAAGGCTTTAGCTTTCAGTTATTGTAGCAAAATATTTTGGCAGTCAAAATTAACAAAAGATTAATGAAGACAGAATTTATTTCACTTAACTGGTTTCTGTGGGGTTTTTTGGGGTTTTTTTGGGGGGGGCGGGGTGTGAATGTATTAATTTCTTTGCTCACAGCCTGGAAAATTGGTCTGAAACTCATTAATGCAAAAGCAAGGATTAATTTTGAGTGACTCTTCAGACTGAGAGGAATTACTCTAAGAGATGTTACTTATGTTTTAGACAAATCATATCAGCATGGTGATTTTTAAGAATTGTGATAGAAGAAAAACTAGTCTATTAGAAGGTCTTAGTCTACCAGCTGAGGAGAATCTACCCGGTTTCAGAAACAGAATATGAAACTCCTACTTCTTAAGCTAAAGAGCACATTTCTTTTCATGAAATTAAACCTTCAGACAGCTTTGGAACCCCAGTCTGGTTTTTTCCCCTTAGTTTCTTTTCAAATTGTGATTGCACGTCTGAGTCAAATTTTTTGGAGCTTAGAGTTCAAGTGATTTACTCTTAATAGTGAATGCGGATATTATGACCTGTTCCATGATGAGGAAAACACTTCAAAAATGCAAAAAAGAAGTCTGCAATAGATCAGAAAAAAATGTCTGGAAACAATGATTTTGGCATTCTAAACTCTAACAGATTTGCCTGCCTTTATTTTAATTGCATGTGCTGATTAAGCACGTGCATTCCTCCTCTAAATACACTGCAGTTGTGCCTTACTCAGAGTGCAGCTTCTCAGTGTAAGTCCTCTAATGTGTATTTTTATCAGTTTTTCAGACTAAAACACAAAGCAATACTCTTTGACAATACTCAGTTAAAAAACACTCGAATAAATGTTGTGCCTGCTGGTATTTTTTCATATCTTAAAGTTTGTCAAGAATTACAGCAGCTAGGAACTACCTTGAGATTGCTGTGGCAGCATGAGACAATTTTAGAGCACAGCCAGAGCTGCATAGCACAGTGGTGATGAAATTCCTTTTGAGGAATATAAGCTACAAAAGGTTGAAAGATCTTCATGCATCTTTATTTTAAATTAAATTCCATGCTGGTATTATTTTTATGCATTGCTTCTCAGGATGTAATATCACATGCTGAAAGTAAGATAAATAGATATTATTTTCCTTTTTTGTTTTCTTTGTCCTATCCCATTATTATACCTTTCTGTCAACTCTTCGGGGTCCTTCTGACAAAAGAATACAGGAGTAACAAATGTTACCAGGTTTTTGCAGTCTGAACTCTCTAACAAAAAATTGGCATAGGGGCTGGCCAAAGGTTTTGGATATGGTATAAAGGAAGTTCCTGGAATCACACAAGTCCATTCTACATTGAATGCTGCTGACCAGGCATGAACCATGGATGGACCTTACAGACCACTCTTTGCATGTCCCCTGCTAGGGATTATTAACCATGGTGAGTTACTAGCTTGTAATTCTCTACATGCTGATGAATATTTACAGGAGTTCTCGGTAGTTCTCACTAGAAATACATTTTAAAGGGACTTTCAGGTTGCCTATATTCAGGATATAGGTTATTAGGATATAAAATGAAATGGTCTGTTTAGATTTAAAAGGTCTCATACTGTTTAAAAATGAAAGAAAAATTCTATCCATCACCATGTCCAGAAAGCAGACTACGCTGGCAAACTGCAGCAAAGCTGTGAATTGCAAACATAGCTTTTCAAGGAAAATTTAGTAGTCTGAGGGGAAAGATGGCAGAATTATTGAAGTCCCTTCACAGGGAAAATTACATTAAATTACATTTAATTTTCAAGTTTTTCTTGTTATTTAACAAAAGAAGCAAAATGTGGCTGGTTCTGGGCTTCCAGACTTAGTAGCATGTTCAGCTATAAGCACAGATGCACGTACATAGCACAGACATCCATCTTTGGATTTTTCATAGGGAGAAATCCTCTGCTGCACTGGATTTCACCATGCTTGTGTTTCCCACTGAGTCCCTCTGGTTCATGAGGGAATCTGATGCTTTGTGTGCCATGAATTCCTCTGCCTGTTCACATTGCACTGATCTTGCCCCTTAGATAATCCCAGACTCTATCCCAAGGAGTGACTGACAGATTACATGCAATTACTGCTATCAAATCAAATTTTGACTTCTTAAATGTCAGAGTTCTTTTCAAGGTGGTGTAAGCGTGTCATATATGTTCTTCAAATTGAGTTTATATAATCCCTTACCAAATATTATTTGTTAAATTCTTTTATTAATTCCTTTTGGTGAATTTTATGATATTTACTACCCTTCCAAAGAAGAAATAACTTTTATTTATCCTATCTCTTTTTTCTACTTAGGTAGAGGAAAGGGGATGTTGCCCTTTTTTTTTTTTCTTTTTTTTTTTAAATACAGAGTAGCATGTGTTGTGTAAGAGTCCCAGGAAGATTATGGTGTCACCTTAATACTTTATAAAGGGCTTTAGTAGCATTAGAATATTACTTAAGTAACCTTAACAGCAATTCAGAACCCACTTACAAAACTTATTTTAAAAGGCATCTAATGAAGTTTGAGAGTCACAAGAAATTTTTAATTATAAAAAGTGGAAGAATTAAAGTTTAATTGCCATCTAGTCATCTCCTCAGTGTAGACTATCACAATAATTTGTTCTCTTATTAGTTGATATCAGTGGAACCTTGTTGTTCCTTTATGCTTCATGATTTCGGTAGCAGACAGATTTCTGCATGAGTATTTTTGTAAGAAAACAGATACGAGACCTAAACCATTAACAAGGCACTAATTTGCAGGTTCATTACTGTGTATTTGGAGTTGTGTATTTTCACATACAAGCACACTGAGAAGCTTCCAAGCAAATTAAATCAGAAAATGTCCTAATAAAGGAGCATTAAACCTGTGTGAAAAAAAAATAATAGGAAGATGCAAATAGAAACTGTAGAGAAAATATAATTTACATGAACGTTTTTATAGTAAATAAGCAATTTATTTATGGTAAATAAACAAGGTTTGCCTGCATTGTACCCAACATCCATCTAAGACAGGACCTTCAGAACATCATAATTTTTCCAAAATGATTGATCTTCAGTCAGTCAGTCTGACCACCAGCTGGATAAAGGTAAGCCAGTTAAACTCTCTCTGGATCATGTCTGGTATAAAAATAGCAACACTTCACTAGACAGGTCTAAGATACTCAGGTCCACTGTCCTGTCTCCGCTCTCCTGTCTCTGGCAAAATCCAGGAGCACATGGCTAGGGAACAGGCACCCCTGTCACCCTCTCTGCTTCCAGCAGCCTATGGCCACTCACTCAAAGAAGAGGTTCAACAAACAGGTTAAATGGGCTTTTCCTCCCCAAAATGATCTGGGGTTTTTAACTCATATTTACTTTTACCCTCCATACCAACTTGTGCTAATCAGTTCCACACTATAATTGCACAAACATTCTTCTTCTTCTTTTTTTTTTTTTTAAGAGATCAAATAAATTCTTTCTCAAATTATTTTGGAGGAATGTTTCAAAGAATTTCAGAGAGGCTGCCTTGAGGTTAAAGGAAAATAAGACTTTTCATTTCAGTGACCACTGGTTTTTATGTCTACATTTAAGACCACTGCCTGTCACTGAAAAAGGGGATCAGATAAAACTTTTAAATGGTGCTGTCTTCCTACATCTTTAAGTCCAAATGCTTTATTCCTGTGGCTTGGAGAGACTGATGGTGCTAATATATAACAAGGAGAGAGACACAGTATGAATTTTGCTTTGGGGAAAACTGGGGTCAGAGTTTAGTCTCTTGAAGCTTCTCCCCTTAATAGATGTGGATTTCTCTGTCCTGATATTGTTGTCCTCATTGTCTGCAATTCTTAAGTTTCAAATGCTTCATTAAACTTTCCCCTACATTTTATAGCATCATCCATAGAAAACTTGAAATTTCCTAGATGCAGTCTATCACACTCTTAAGGGTTTTTATTTCATAACCTATGTTAGTAGCCTTGTGTCCCCACCATCACATATGAAGGTCTAAGTGCCATCTGGAACAGGGCTAGGAGGTTCCAGGTGACCTGGGTGGTTCTTTACAGTCATTTTCAGAGGCAAATAAGCACCTGCCTCTTTGATAGAGACATTGCTCAGGCAATAGGTTTCTGTGTGTGTAACCACTGATGCTGGATTTAAGTCACTGGAACTAAAGTTTGTTTTTAACTGTAATGCACAAATTCAAGTTTTTTTCTTTTCAGGCCTCACATTTATGGCAGAATTTAATATTCTTTTTCATCCTTTCTTGATGTGCCTTGCATTCTCTAAGTCCTGCAAGTCCCTTTGATAGGTGCTGCCCCTCTTTTCCATCTGCCTTTCCTCCTTTTTGTATTACATTGCTTGCAAACCTACGGTGAGATTTCTCTGCTTCTACATTCTCCCTCATTCTACTTCTGGACTTGGCTGGAGGGTAATACATATGAAAAAACTTTCTCCCCAGCTAACATGGATGTGGACATGCAATAAGTCTGCGAAAATTGTGCTTTAATTAGAGAAGTAACTTTTCCTCAGAGTGAAAGTGAGGATATTAAATGGCTAAAAAGAACAGTGTTGCCAACACAGCCCTTCTAATCTGTGTGCACTTCATCACTATAATCCCTCAGTTAAGCTATTCTAGCAGGAACATGGCCAAGAACTCCTTGAAAAGCAGCTTCTCCTACATGCACCTAATTCTAGCTTCCATGTCTCCATTTTAGCCTGGTTTATTGCACTGCTTCTTCAAGTCTTCTCATGTTTTCTCTTAATTCTTTTTAAATAATGACCCTTGCTGATAAACATGTCATGCTTGTTCATATGCTTTTTTTTTCAAATGTTCCACCTCCAAATTTGATGGTTTTTTTCCCCAATTCATCAAATAGATAATTTAGAATAGCTTGATGATTATCTTCAAGAGTTATTTAAATAAAATGTAGATTTTTTTTGGACATTTTAACCTTGTCTTCCAGAAGGACAATAATAACAGAGTATGGAGAGTCTTCCATGCCACATGAAAGAAATATGCACATTTTCAAGGAGTGAGATGGCTTATTTTTTAATATTCCTATTTATGCTGTTGCTTTTTCCAGAAGAAGGTTTGAAAATGAAAATGTAAAAAACCAATTGCAGGCCACTTTATTTACTAAAAAAAATTGTCTACAGTTTCTGAAACCTGTGGTTCAAACCTCTGATTTTTTTCCTTTGAATACTGCTGTTATTTCAGGAGGTCGTTGGGGTGAGGGGGAGGGATTCTGAGTAACATTTGAGTTCTTTAAAACTTCATCTTTTCATTGAACAAGAAATTTGGTAGATACACACTTGGGAAATTCTGTGTTGGCATTTCCGATGCCTAACTATTGATTCCGATGCCTAACTTTAGATTAGATGAAAAACAATAGAAGACTGAAGATTGCCATTTTAAGCTACGTTTCTTTTGCTTGCTGTTCTTTGTTATTAAAAATATGGCATTCGTTGCCTGCTAGGGATATTCTGAAGTGACATATTTCCAAATACCACTTCACATGTTTCAGATTCTGGTTTTATTCAGTATTTCATAAAGAAAATTCCTGCTGCTTCTCAATATTGAAGGTCTTGACCTTATAACTGACAGGATGTTAGTGAGCAGCTATTTTTGCTCTGGGGAGACCGTATAAAGTGATCCAAGGAATGAATAGAGATTAGGAAAAAATCACCTTTTAATGATTGGTACAGTATATGTCTCTGTTGAAGTCCTCCAGGCATCCATGTGCACTTTTTTTCCCCCTTCTCTCTCACCTCAGCAGCATTGCCCCGACTGGCTGCAGACCTGGTTTGTGCAACATAGGTGCAAATATGTGTTGAAAGTCTGTTCCAGCAACAGCACAGCTTGTTGCCCTTTTACACTGAAGGCTCGTACCCGTTTCTGAAAAATATCTTGTAATTCTGATGATTAGTACGTCACAGGTCTTTATTTGCCTAAAAATACTGGGGGACCACCAGCATGCCTTGGCCCTAAATCTTATGTGTCAGGGGCAGCTTGCCCAGCTGGTTCTGCCACCAGTGCACACCCCATGGATGCACCACCACCATGCTCATCTCTCCTGGCACCTGAAAAACAGGTCTCATGACATGTCCAACAGTAGTGCTCAGTTTCTTCACTGTCTTGAGACCAAATTTGTCTCTCCTGTCTGTTGACACAGCTTTTGCAACTGAGCAAGCAGGAGCCTTTGCCCAGAGGAAAACTCATCTCATGCAGCTGCACAGCACTCGAGGGCAATGGGACTGCACCCTGCTCTGCAGAGCAAAGCTGCTCCAGTGGTGCCCACCTTCCTCTGGTGAAACATCACTGCAGTGCCTGGTGGGACACCACCTTTGCAGTATCCTCAGGTGTAACAGCTGTATTTTTACATTCTACCAGTTTAGTCTCTAACTACTGCATGCCATAGTATTTGCTGTAGGGCTTAAATGCTGAAAATCTGTACACAGCTATGTACTGCAAAACAGCACAGACATTATGACACTACAGGTTTCCACAAACAACTTGAAGCAGCAGAAGCAGCAGTCCTGCACCCCCTGTAATGCTGGCCACCCTCTCCCACCCTCACTTCTTCTGTTCTCTTGTAGAACCTGTTATTGTGACACCAGGCAATGCAAAAATGTAAGCAGTATTTTCTATAGCTAACTATATTTATTGGTATTCAATCTTACTGCAAGCTCTTGCCTGGATCTGTTCTAACACTTGTTCCCAAGTGCAAGCACAAACACTTCTGCTGGCTGAAGGGAAGGGAAAGAGCAATGGCAGTGGGGAAGCAATTTTCAGGACAACATTGGCTTACAGCAGACTCAGATGCTTGTAGAACTGCTGTCTAAAGGCAGCAAGTTTTTTGTTCTTAGTGTATGGCCACTTTCAGTTTTTCCAGGTTATCCAAGTCAAATTGTGTTGAAGTTTTGACCTGTAAGGTAAGATTTGGAATACCATATATACAGAAATAATAAAAAATGAAAAGTCACTTACTCCAAGGCATCTGCACAAAATGTATCCAAGGATTAAAATGGTTCTAAGTTTTAGTTAAAACTTTATAAATTATTAAAATGAAGTTTTAGAAACTACCCTCAAAGTTCCTGCATGTTGCTTTTTCAATATTCATCCAGTTTAAATACCTTTAGCACCACAGATGCAAGTGCAAGATGAGAACTGGTATAATCAGTTCATCTGAGGCTCTGCAGACTGACTGTGCACAAAGACTGTAATTAGCTGCTAATACTACAGGGTACTAAAACTGGGTGCCAGTAATCTTGCTAGGGTGCTATATTTACTTAGTCTATCTTGGTTGTGATCTGTAAGAGGTTTAAAGTAGCTCTCAAAGGCAGAGTTGGTGTTTGAATGATCACTGTTGGGAAGCAAGAATCAGCATTTGGATGAATAAATACTGAAAAAGGTTACCTGGTATGTTTGATGCAATGGGTGCTGCTGGATCAGCAGATGACATTAATGCTATGGAAATTCACCACTGGTACACAAAGTTTATGAAGGAGTGCCCATCTGGACAGCTTTGCCTGCATGAATTTAAACATGTCCTGGATCTACATGGACTTACTCCTGAAGCTAACAGCTATGTTGAACAAGTATTTCACACATTTGACATGAATAAGGTAAGAATTAATTCTTGACTTCTGGGCTTTCTTATGGCTGTACCATTTGATGCACTCTGAGACATGTCTCAGAAAGCTGCAAGCTCCCTACTCAGAGGTAATGGAAGTGATTCAATAGAAAACTCCGAGCAGTTAAACAGTGGCTGGCAAACAATGTTGAATGCTCTGTTCCCAGTATATTTTGCAATTTGAAAGTTTCATACAGTCATTCTAATACATGCTGATGCTTTCTCATCTTTGAAAACCAGATTTTTATTATTATTTTCAGTGTGTATTAATGATTGAAATTTTCATTTATATAGCTGCTTGAAAAATCTTTCTAAGGCAGTGGGTGTTCAGCTGGATCCATAGGTATTAATGCTTTCAGATTATGCAACATAAGCACAATAAGATTCCTTCTGTCATGGGATTCATTCTGAACACCTTCTGTAGCCTAATTTGGGATCAGTCAATCTCCCTTTTACAAAGGCACATCTGTTTGGTTTTGATCCATCATCCCAATTTTACTGCTTAACACCCTAGGCTCTCCTAAAGATCCGTCCAGTGGCTGTTAGATGCATCTTTTCTTATTCCAACACAGCGTCCATACAGGTTCCTTCTAGCCACAACACTCATCCAGAGTAATTTTCCCCTTAAGCCAAGGCAACACTTTCTACCAAATGTGACAAAAGAAGTGAAGAGTCATCTGTAATCCCTAAAAAAGACACAGAAATTAGGCTTAGGCTGAATTGTCAATAATACAATCTCAGCTTTCAGCTAATAGAAGAGATGGGCCCATCTTGGTATAAAGAAGTATTTCAAAAAAACAATAAAGCATTAGTGTTCTCTACCCACATTATTTATCTCAGTGAGTTCAGAGATGTATATAAAAAAATTATTACATTACACAAATTACTTTAACAGCAGGTTAAAACTGGTCCAAATAGTAGCCATAACTGCTCCACACATTTTCCTGTCCAAGAAATTGCCTTTCTGTTCTTCATTATGGAATTAATTATACTTGTTTCAGAAAATGCTGAGAATATAAGGCACCTCGTGTGTTTTTACATGCAACAGTACCTCTATTACACTGTTTTCTTATGTTTTCATATATATCTCCACTCTCAATTCAGCTTGCTTTTTTGGATTTATGTAATTCTTTTTTCGATCCATAATCCTCAAGGACTCTTCCTATCAAATCAGGCTCCTTGCATGCTCTTTTCTTTCCACAGCCAATTACCAGCTGGTTAAACACACTGAAATTTCATTAAGTAGTATCACCTAGCTCAATAAATGTGCTAATTACAGATGATGAGCAGACTTCCAGTCTACAAACATGAAACCTGACTGGCAGAAATTGTTAATTTGCTGTGTTCTTTTCAATTAAAATTTTGATGCCTTAAGTTCCACAGAAAAACTTTAAGAATGCTAACCTTCCTGCACAGCACACAGGGACAGTGTCTGAGCTCACCCAAGAGCTTTTCCAGTTTTGCATTAATGTGTACTGCAAAAAGCCCTCGACACTTCAGTGCCCTTGAAAAGTGTGGGGAGCTTTGGGTGTTGGGGATTTTGGCTTTTCATTTTATGGGACAACATCTTTGGGTTTGCTGGTATTTTAAAAGTTCCTAATTGCTTTTCTCCCACTACAAGTGGCTTATCACCCATGGAGTAGTTTGCTCAAGTTATCTGAGGAATATTAAGATGTATGTCTTAAACTTGTCAGGTTATATACACTATATTTCAGTTTGACTCTTACTACCAATCAATCTTTCTTCTCCTTCTCTGATATCCCCAGAACATTTTAATCAATTCGTGTATTTCCACAGAATTTCCAAGAGTAGGCATTTCAGTTAATCAGTTCCTAATGTTTTCATAAAATTTGGCAGCTGGGTAACAGGGACACACCCAGAATGAATGCCCCATTCATGCAGAATTAAGCTTTTACTCATTGTTTAAGGCAACAGTTGGCTGACAAAATGATCAGGCACTTGTTTCCTTTTGCCTAGAGAAAATACAGGATGGAGCTGGGGTACCAGCATTTGGGGTTTTAGGGGAGAAAAGACACTCTTGTATGGATCTAGGCTTTTGTTTTGCTATTCCCAGAAGGGCTTGTTTAATTAATGTTCCATGTTAGACAGAAAGAGATGCTTCAGTTTTTCATCAGTTTGGAAGTCTTCTCCCATTTTAATGAAATTTAACAATGATTTGGCCTTCAGGGCTTCATAAAATCCACTGTAAAACTGTTCATGCTAAGCTTAAAATCGCATTATTTAATAATGTGCTCCCACTAAATATCTGATATTCATTTCCTGTTCTGTAAGATGCTGTAACAATCCTCCACTAGCTACTACTAATCTGAGGCATGTGTGCTTTCTTAATTGAGCTGTTGCTCAGCTGCAGCAATAGGACCAGGCAAAGTTATTTAGAAGGCAGAACAGGAATGGCACATTTAGAATTGTCAATTACATAAGATTGTATAGTCTATATCCCTTTGGAAAGAAGATGAAGAATGGGGCTTCCATTCCCAGAAAAACAGCTGGCAAGTTTAATCCCTGCCCAATCTATTTGTATAATTTAGTAGTTGGAAAGGTTTAAACACTTAGGGAAATGAATCAAGTGTGAACCAGAATATTTTATCTGAATGTTTTATTTTTTCCCTTTAAATACTAATTTTAAAAAAATCTATCTTTGATTAAATGGCAACAGTATAGCTATATTATTCAGATACAACACGTAGCATCTAGATAAGCTGTAGCTCAGTTTTATTCCCCTCTTGCCTTGAATAAAGTCTTGTGAAAGCCTCAATGAAAACCCTCTGGCAAACGAGAACCAGGACCTCTCAAACAATGTGCCAGGATTTCATAAGTTTCCTCTTTGGCATTCACACTGCTTCTAATCTGTTTTGTTAGACATGATGTGTATGTTTATCTGCTGTAATTTATGTTTCCTGTGAAGTCATTCTGTGGGGCATCAGGCTGGCATAGGGGACTGATTTACGTAACAAGCAGAATGAACTGTGGCCATAACAGCTGGCCAAGAGAAATGCATTTGGGAGTTTTATGGTTTGGCATGGTTTTCCCAGTAAGAGCATCCTCATAGTATTCTTGGTCATTCTGACTGCATCAACACTTCTAACAAGAGCATGGCTCAGGCAGAGTACAATAGAAAAGCATTTGTCTTCTGGATGCTGGTCTTAATGCAGAAATCCAGCTCAAGACTCCTTTCTGTGCTCAGCAGAGACACAGGATCTTACTTCAAGATGACTCAGCTCTTTCCAAGTTAGATGAACAAAGTCCCTCTGCCCTGCCTTGTACATCAAGGGAAAAACAACTTACCTGAGTCTGTGGAAAGTGGAAAGTAACTCTTAAGAGAAGATTTTTTTTTTCAAATCAGTTTCTGAAGAAAGTCCTACATGTAAAACAAGGTTCTGAAGTGGCATAACATGTAAAGATGCAAAAGGCCATAATGCCATTTTATTTTGATGTTGAAAATCGCAGCCTTCTTTTGTTTTCTTCACCCTGCCCCCTCCAAACACACTCTGGCCCAAATTCTGCATGTGAATTTTCTCTGATAGAGGATCAGATTTTCTCTGCTGCCATAGTGGTAAAAATCACTGCCAGATCTATGGCATTAGTGGATGAAGAAAAGAATTTGTGATGAAATTTCTTTATTTTGCAGGCATGCATTTAGATTTTTAGGAAGTGAGATTCCAAGTGAACAACAAACTCAGGTGTCTGCAGGCTTCTCCCTGAAACTGCTGAAGGTGACTCTGTCAGCTTCTAGTTTCTATGATAACAAAAGAGCTATGCTTTAGCTATTCAAATTTCTATCACTTTATTATCTGAAAACCCATCACTGAGCCTGTGAACAGAACACGTGTGTTAAGTGGATTATGCAAATGCAGTAAAATGATTACTTTTTAGTGTCTCTACATGCTCTTGCTGTTTCAGAATTATATACATAAAGACATGTGGCTAATTCTTTTTAACCTTAGGATTATACTAGGAAAAGTGCCTATACCATGCTTGGTTTAGATGGGATGTTAAATCAAAGAACATACTTTTAACTGGAGAGTCATGAGGTGTCTGTTTTCAGTAAGAAGTCACCTTCCCAAATTTCACTGGGTCTGATTTATACCCTTTCTTCAGGTGCTGTCATGTGAATTTCACCCGTGTTTGTTTTTAAATAACCTGATATTTTCTGTGAGAGATTTCTGTGAGATCTGAAGATTTTTTTCCCAATGCTAATGATGCTGTATGATCTGTATGAAGTTTAGCAAGGGAACCAAGGCGGCAAACTTGACACAAACTCTTATACAACATGACCATAAATGTCATGTTTTGTCTTCAAGGGAGTCCCTGCAGAAGCACCTGAGAACATGTCAAGTTTACTCCAGACAAAGAGAAGGACCAACCTATTGACAAGGTCTTCAAAAATCTCCTAAATGAATTTGTTTCCTTGTGGGTGGGGCTGGATGAGAGCCTTAAACCCCTCAGGTTTTCCCCTTCCACTATTAGTAGGTTGTGTGAATATTTTTGTCTTCACTCTCCTTTTTAAAATTACTTTCCCCACCATTTCTAAAGTAAATTCTGTTCAGAGCTGCATTTTCAGACAGTTAAAATGAATATTTTCTGGTTTTCTTATTTTATCATTGCAACTTTTATTCTTATTTGGAAAGCCTGTAAAACAGTTACACAGTTGTTTTACATTGTTATTTACCTCCTATAAAAAAAAAACGTTTAAAGCTAGGTAGTGGAAGGAAGGCAGACTTCAATTTTTGCATACATCAGAAAGAAGATTTTGTTACTTTAAGAAGATAAATGGAAAGAATTGATAAATGGAGTGGAAAAAGAGCACTGGAAAAAACAGGAATAGACAGGAATAAGTAGATAACAGCTTTTGAAGAGTGGGAAGAAACAAGTGAAATGTAAAACAAAAAGCAAAATTTACAAAATCGAGGCCCCAGTATAAAGAGATGGGAATAAATGTCCAAGGAGTAGAAGGAGGAAATAGTGCCTCATCCCTTCTTTATACATTAACTGAAACCCTTGTGGAACTGAAAGGCCAACTATGGAGAAAAAGTGTCGAAAAGAGAGTTAAAATCTTAACAAGAGATTCATTCTCCATTAGAAGCAGAGCCGATAGTTGGACAGAAACAACATCTGGGAATAAATGTGGTTGTTTGGTCACTGCAGTGAGAGAGGAGGGGCTGGCAGTGGCAGCCACAGGATCCAATCCCTGGAGGTGTCTCTCCACAAAGCCTCTCCAGTGTCCCAGACAAGCACTGGAACAGGGATTGCTGGACAGAAATACCACCGTGCTCCTTAGCAAGAACACGAGCCCTTGTCTTGCGAGCCCAGGCCACTAGGAGATGCCAGTGGCTCAGTGTCTGCTCACCTTGGGAAACACTTCAGGCTCCAGAAAAGAAAACGCCTCCAATCAAAACAACGGCACCTATTTAGGAAAGATAGCCTCGTCTTTTAATTAAATGTTTGTGATGACTCTGTTGGCTTGGCTTTCCATTTTCCAAAGTGCTTAACTCAGGGGATTCTACTGCTAGTAGGGGAAAAAAAATAAAAAATTAAAAATAATTTCAATTTTTTTCCAAATAGCTGGGCTGTGTAGGCAGATAAAAACAGGAAGCCAGGATTTAGAGTTGTTTAAGGATCTATATGTAGCATTATTAACTGGAAAAATCCAATTGGTCTAAGCTGAAATGCTCCACGAAAACAGCCTGTGGCATCAAAACATTGTTGGAGTGAGCGTTAATTTATATCTATTACCATTAACATGAAGATTTCTGGGGATCCTCCCATCTAGTTCATCAGCATGAAAATGTTCAGTGATTTTTTTTCTTCTTTGTTCTCCCAGTTGGAGCCAGGACATTTCATTGGCCTCTCAGATTTTCCCTGGATGAGAGGACTCGTCATTTCTAATGACACTACTAAAAAGTAGCAGGTTGGCAGGGATTGTTAGTCCCACTTGCAGTTCCCTGATGCCCACCAGAAAAGGTGCAGCTCAAGATCTTGCCCACCATGAGTTTAGGAAAATCAGTGAATTTACAATAGCTACTAAAAGAAAGTATTTCTGACTTATCCTCCTGACAAAGGAGGATGCACCTCTTCGGCAGCTAGAAACCTTGACGAAAATAACAGCTTCAGCAGTGGCTCCGCCTTGTAAGTCATGAACTCCAAATGGAAAATGTAAAATTGGTGTCTCAGAGCACTTCCCATAATCATTAAAACTAAAGGAACAGCACTGCAAATGGTTCTGTGAGAAGGATAAGACTTGTTATTCATTATGCATGCTTTGCTGGTTATTTATAGATACGGGAGCACTGTGGCATGTGTGGCTAACAACACCCACAAAATTACGTCTGTAACTGGTTTAATGACAAAAAAACCCTCCTAGACTGGGCTCTGCACAACTAAGATAAGCACAGTTGACTTTCTCATCACCAAGATGTGTATCATTGAGCTATACTCATAATCTCCATGTCAGGAATAATGAAGCAGTACTACAAAAAGAAATCAGACATAATAGGTTCTTATAGATGTATTGTTTTAATGGTCACTGCCGTGTTTTTCAGTTTTAAAGCTGTCCAAAAGCTCAAGGAGTTGTTTGTACAGCTACAGTAGTAGGCACACAAGGAATGTGGCTGTGAACTAGCAAAGTTGGGCCAGGGTTTAATCAGTCTTTTCAATGAGAGAATAATTCAGCAATTGTGTCCCACAGTGATGCCAGGGTTTAAACACCTCAGAAAGCAGCAATGACCTCTCTTTCCCCCATCCTCTTGAGTCAGCAAGAATTTGCTAACTTGAGTTAGCAAGAAATTGTGAGTCATCTTGCCTCAGATGAAGGGGTTGTGTCCTACTAGAAATTTGTCTCATTGGGGCAAAATCTTTCTGGTTTATAAAGTACAGCCCTTAAAAGCAAGCTACATTCTGATGAAGATAAAAGAAAGAAAGGTCAGCTTGGTCTTCCTCCTTGTATAATACATAAAAGAAATGCAGACTTGAGAAGCTAAACACTCCTTCAAATAGTTAGAAAACTGTAGAGTGGTCCAGACGGAGACAATGGTGATGGTTGAGACCTAATAATTTGGGTCTTAAAGATCAAAAAAAGCCAACAACAAAAAAGAAAAACCCCCTAACATTGAAAGCTTTCATAGGTAAATTTTCTGACTAGGATAGCCTGATCCAGCTCTTCTGGGAGGATAGCCTTCTCTTTCCAAAATTTTGTGTCTTGGCCAGATGACTCTCTTTCCTTTGGGCTGCCTAGGTAGTCTCTCTGAAAACATCTCACCCAGATCTGCTTGACCTGTGAGGGAGGTTGCATCGACCTTAAGAGACATAAATGGACTCTGAAGTTGGCTAGAGATGATGAGTGGCCACATGCCTATGGGGAGTTGGAAGGTACTAGAGGGAGATGACAGGACAGGGGGAAGGAAACCATGCCCAGGGACATGGGAATGCCTGCAATGGTGCTTCCTCTGGCCCTGCCCACACAGCTCCCCTCTGGCACTGAAATGAGCAGTGGCAAATCTCCATACGCACCCAGCACAGGTAGGATCCAGCACCTGATAGCAATGGAGTGCTGGAAAGAGAGAGATGGAGAAGGAGAGACACGGAGCAAAGTATAGAAGCATGAGTCACACAAGCAAGAGAAGTGGCTTTTTTCAGAGAAGACACAGAAATTGCCACATACAACTTGCTGAGGAAGGAAACAGAAAGTGGGGGTGGATTGAGCTGGAGCAGATGCAAAAAGTTAATTGGCAAAGATGACATGAATTTAGACAAAAATCTGTAGAAAAGCTTTTTATTCAAATACATGTAAAACTTGGCATTTGCCACTTCATGCAGTAGTAGTTCTCTTTTTTGTATTACACTTCAAAGAGGTAGCATTTAGCTGCCTCTATCAGAAGGGAAAGATGTGTGTCCTTGTTTCACAATACAGCGATGTAGTATGGGCTGCCTACTGCCAAGGTACCACAATACCCAAGAGAAAGAGAAAGTCATCTTTATTATTTTAATTTTCTGCTTTTTTAATATTTCCTGATCACCCTGCTGTGAAGTTTTATTTTGTTGTGTTGTGTTTTAGGTTTTTTTTTAAAGGCTCAAATGCCATTTTCAACCTCTTTCAAAAAACTACCTTTTTTTACTTGTAAAGAAATCTAAATTACATGATCCCTTCTACAACTAAGAGCTTTTATACCATTTTCAAAGCAGAACTAAGGAATCTAATTTTTTTTCTCATGATTCCCTACAGAGACAGTTTTGCTTTACCTGCAATGTACATTTTCTCTGTGCCCATGTTGCTGCATGTCCTTGAACCAGCAATCTTTATTATGGGACTATCATTTTTGGTGTAAGGGCATTGTCCCACTGTTTCCCATTGGTATGGGGTTTTTTTTGATTCCCAGAATATTGTGCAGATTTCAAAAAGCTTTTGGCACCTCAATAGATACTGTAATTTTATCTTCACCTTTTAGAATCAGCTTTGTTTGGTACAGATAGCCCATCAGGAATTGTTTCACTGGGTTTTCTACACACACACTAGTCTGTACATCCATTGTTTCAGCATTCTTTGAATTTTCTTTGCTATATTAATTTATTCAGGTCGGCTCCACGTTGTTATCCATTTTTCTATTTTTATTTACAAATAGAAATGCTCCAATGCCTTTGGCTTCTGGAACAGGTGATTTCTATTGAATTTCTACTATCTCAGCACATGCTTTGCCTGCAGCTCATTAAGTACCATCAGACTATGAAGAGGGTTATAAATTTTAGTCTTTTTGTGCCCCATAAAACTCACCTTTCATTTTGTCAGGTGTTATATCAACGAAATTATACCATTCTAGTCTCCTACCAGGGGTGAGGGATGCTGTGAGACTGAACCATAAATCAGATAATTTTTTACGCAGGCATTTTTGCTGTCTTTACAGATGTTTTAGTTATTCTTATTAAGGTAAAGGGATTCTAAAAACAGGTATTACTTTTAAAGCATTCAAACTTTAACTTAACATTCTCTTCTAAGTCTTTTGCCAGAATGTACAAAATCTGACAAAAAGCCAAACTTCTAAGGCCCTTCTTTAAGGCAATGCAGCAGTCTCTCCTGTGCCTCAATCACTGTGAGCACACTTCCCCAAGACTTGCTATTTGGAAGCAACAAGCAGAAGTAATGTATGGAGTTCTGATGGGAGGAAAAGAGGAGGGAGGGGAGACGGATCAGTATATCTGAGCAACTCCCAAGTTCCCTGTGCCTCGAGTGAAATCCAGTGA
Organism: Cyanoderma ruficeps; assembly: GCA_008694505.1. NCBI lineage: Eukaryota > Metazoa > Chordata > Aves > Passeriformes > Timaliidae > Cyanoderma > Cyanoderma ruficeps. Next base: position 10,757,508 of record VZDJ01000090.1, on the reverse strand, counting down.
CCAGTGTCTGTACAGGGTCCTGTGAAGAGATGGGAAGGAGCTGTTATTGCCCAAGTGAAAGAGAGAAAAGAGGAAGAATGACGAGCACTGGGTGAGTTATTGAGGGACAGTCCTTAACCTAACCACATCATGTCAAATTTTCAGCCTGCTTAAGTCTTGTTCCTGATAGTCTATTGTCTTGGTTTCAGCTGGGATAGGGTTCATTTTCTTACTTGTATCTGGTACAATGCTGTGTTTTGGATTTAGTAGGAGTAATGTTAATAACACACTGATGCTTTAGTTGTTGCTGTGTAGTGTTTATCATAAATCAAGGACTTTTCAGCATCTCATGCTCTGCCACTGAGGAGATGCAAAAGAAGCTGGGAGAGATCACAGCCAGGATAGCTGACCCAAACTGGCCAAAGGGATACTCCATACCACAGAATGTCATGCTCAATATATAAACTAAGGGGAGTTGGCTGGGAGGGGCCAATTGTTGCTCAGAAATGGGCTGGGCATAGCTCAGAGGGTGGTGAGTAATTGTACTGTACAACAGTGCTTTTCCTTGGTTATTATTAGTCTCCTGCATTATTAATATTAGTTACTATATTTATTTTATTTCAATTATTAAACTGTTAAACTTATCTAAACTCACTAGTTCTACTAGTCTTTTTCCTGTTCTCCTCTCCATCCCACCAGGGGCAGGACGGGGTGAGAGTGAGAGCACAGCTGTCTACAGTACTCAGTTGCCACTTGGGGTTAAACCACAATACCTGTCTTTGCTGTTTGACACAATCACTGCTCATTCCTTTAAGAGCAGGGCATGATGGCTGAAGAAGAAAGTCCAGAATTGCTGTCAAACTGTGCATCCCCAAGAGGTCTGTCTGCTCTCCTTTCACCTCCCTTGTCCTTGCATCACCTTCATTTGCCCTCAGTGTTCTAGCCAGCACACACCTGCACATGAAATGCCTGCACAGGGTATGCTCCTATTCTCCCTCAGTCACCGGGATCACACAGCAGGCTGGGACGTAGTCTCTGGAGGAAAGGCAACACACCAACTTATCCAATTTGCCCTATGTTCTTTGCTTATTGAACCAGTTTTGGTTAAACTGATGGCAATATCTGGATCTTTCTGTTTGATCTTCAGAGGTTCATGGGCACCTGAGAAGTGTCCAAGCTTTCTTACTCAAATGCAATATTTTGAAGTATATGACAATAAACTTGTTGGTGTCCTTGTGGAGACAGTTGAAGTACAGACCATTAGGAGTATGGGGGTCCTTCTCAAAAGCTGACCTGATCCTATAATATTGATTGCTCTCAGGCTGCATTCAGGCTGGAGGATGGTAGCTGTTTTTCTTGGGCTGTGCTCTTTAACGCCACAGCGTGATTATAAATTAAAAGGATGGGGGCAGTGCCTTCTTTCTGCGTCACCAACATCCTATATGTTCACACTGGTATTTATAGCTCCTCGTTTCTTTGTCCTATAGTAACGCTCCTGAGCCATTTATCTCCTTGTATAAAACCTAATCAGTACAGAAGTATTACTGATACCTAACCCCTTCCCTGAGCTTATGGAGGAAGAAGGAATTCAGCTCCTAAAAGCTGTAAAACAAAAAGCAGGACTACAGCACTGACCAAGAACAAACCTGTTTTTAATTTACTTACCAGACTAAGTTGATTCCTGTTAAGGAAGTTACTGTAAAAGATTCCTCTTCCATTTAAATTCTATCACAAGGCTGGTAACTAAAACTGTGTATTATATCTGGAAACCCACACCGAGAGGGAAGAAATAAGATGTCATTTGCACACAAATACAAGATCCCACACAGCATATTTATGATAAAAAGTACATCAAGGAGGAGTCCAAAGGGCTCAATTTTTAGAAAGGCTTAATCCGCTTACAGCAAAGAGGATATAATAACAGGCATTGCTGTTTGCACTCTCAACTTTTCCATCCTTATGTGCAGCAAAAATTATAGCTATTCCTGACAGGTATTCCAGAATTACACTCTTGTGTGTAGCTAATGGCTTGTATATAATTCAAAATCAGTCACTTTTAGAATATCCTCTTTATATTTTTTAATAACAGGTATGTTTGTAGTAATGGATGAGTGATGAACTATAACTATGGTGCTCTTTGCTTCTACTTTAGCCACAATTTGAAATCCCATCTATTTTAGACCTGGGCATTAAAGGTAATCTCATGAGTAGAGACAGGCACGACATAAAAATAGAAACTTACGCTGTAAGATGTTTAACATGGCCGTTTAAAAGCCATATTAACCCGAGTTGTGGTCATGAGCAAGGCTTTGAACCTGGGAGATAGAAATGTGAACACACAAAAAGGAACGCTTACTGTGTAACAACATGGGCGCCCAAGAATCATTACCAGATCCCCCTGCACAGATGCACCATTATTACAGCAAATTCATGAGAGAATGTCCATCTGGGCTGCTTAGTCTGCATGAATTCAAGAAACTTTTGGATCTTCAAGGGCTGGATCCACAGGGAGACCTATACATTAAACGAGTGTTTGATATCTTTGATCTGAACCAGGTAAACCTTCTTTTCTTTATTTTGTTTTTTAATCTCATACTATTGCCTCTTTTGTGACTTGTAGCCTGCAGGCTCTTCTTTGTGCTATTCTCCCAAAACTGCTCTTGTGGACAGGTTTGCCATTAAGGTGCACTAGAGGTGAAGAAGTGAGACTGTGCTTTGAGGGTTTGGATTAGGACTTTTGTTAGTACTTTCTGGGGACATTTAAAAAAAAAAGTCAGGAAACAATTCTTTAAAAGAGATGTAGTTTCCAGTTCACTGGTTATTCTTCTATTCATTGCTTATCCTGTGCTTGCATGTAAGCATATAAAAACATTGGTGTGCTCAAAGTTAATAAGTTCTTACAACAATGTTAGACAAAGGGGAAATATGGTCTGCGCTTAACTGAAGATGAAGTGCAGTGTATATAAATGGATTTAAATGGATTTTTTCAGAGTACCATATTGAACATGTGGCAGAGGGGAAAACAACTCAGATGAGGAGCTTACACTCAGTGTACAAGTTGCAAGACCAAATACTACTGAATGAAGAGGTCAAGCAGTTTCTACAGGCTGTACTTCTAATTTACCCTCCTTTATACTGCAATTACTGCTCATGATTGCAATCAGCTCTCTGAAATGTAGCTGGCTCCCAGACAGAAAAGATATATTTTCCTCAGCAGTATAGACAAGGCTGAAGACTCGGTCATCTGGTACTTCTGTATAGCACACTTTTCTAGGTCTGTCTTGAGCACGTCTTGCCTCATGTTTGTAAGGTCCTGGACCTGGCCACCTTGAGCCCTCCACTCCCTATGATGCTGAGTGGCCTGGGGCACATGCTCTGCAGTACGGTGAAACCTTCAGGTTTGTTGAGACCTTCAGATTCCGGATTAATGTAAAAGTGAGGAGAGTGGAATCAAAGCAGGTTAGAGAAAGAGCATTTGCTCACCCTTTGCTGTGGCAGTGGCCAAAGACACTGAAAACAAAATAGGAGCCATCTGCTAATTGTTGCTATTCTGTCTGGTGTTAGGGTTGTGCCGCACCATCCTGCAGGCTGCCATCACTTGTATATGCAAAGTGGTTAAGCTTCCAGATACTAAAACAGCTGCTTTTATGAAAAGTAGAGGACAGATGCTTGGGGGGACTTAATGCACATTTTAAATGTAGATGCGAGGTATATATGGCATCAAAAACAGAGAGGCATGAAGAGCTGCAGCTGCACCAGGACTGTCAGCTGGAGAACACACCGCCTTTTCAGCACGGCTTTCAGGATCACTGTCCTGAAAGATCTCAGCTGCCTCACCTGAGTGACTGAACTCCCTCTTTTACCGTGAATTTTCTTGCTGAATATGTCTGGACTGTGGTCATCTTCCTCAGATGAGCTAAGATCAACACAGGCTGAGGAATGGGGTAATGACCAGGAATTCAGTCTCACAGGAAAACTGGTTCATCACCCATCCTATTGCTGATCATCACAACCTTCAGGAGCACATCCTTGGGGGACTGCAGGGTATAGCTGTATAGTCAGCACAGGAGAAAGCATTTCCCTCTGTTTTCTGTATTTTGTCAGCCTTGGGGTCACAGATACCAGACCGGTTAGGGGTGGCCTGTTTGATTAAACTAACTGGGTGGGTTGGAATGCAGTCCCTTCACCAGAGAAGGTCGTGTGTGTCCAGATGGTGTCTTAGTGTAGCACCTCTACAAGTCCCAACAGATATCCTTTTTTTCCAGGTGTTTCATAAGTAGTTTTACTAAAAAATTCAGCTTTTCACGTAATGTGGAGTTGAACTGTGGTTACAGCAAGGACATCCCAACCTGTAGATCAGTTTCCAAGCTAAAAGAAAAATGAAGAAATAAGCCCCCAGAAAACAGAGTAGAGAAATAGGTATTACACAATAGAGCAGCTGGGAATCAAGCTAGAGTGCAGCAAAGCACAGAAATTTATGCTGATCAATAGCCTGTGAGCATTTGTAAAGGTATGTTAGATATTGACAGGATCAGCCTTGCTAGGGAAGGATGTCAGGCAAACAAAACTAAAACTGGCATATTTGAGACCAACAGATATTTTTATTCAGGGAAAAAAATGGAAAGGAGCAATTTAAGATGCAAGATGCAAGATTTATATCCTGTGCCCATGGCAACTTTCTACAGAGCTTTACAGATTTGCTGTATTTTAATCTCTACTCAGTATAATGATTGTGTTCCTTTTTTTTCCCTAGCATTGTTAAAAGCACTCTGTTTTCATAAATTTAATTTCTTTTTTTATTCATTACCAAGATGAATGGCCACTGTGTTTAAGGAATACTTTTAGAAACAGTGATCAAATGCTTTTCAAATACACGGCTGTGATGTTTTTATGTTTTTAAGCTGAGAAGAAAGTGGCAACAGCTTCTTAGGGCAGGAAGAAAGTAATGTTGTTTATGAGGTAAAATAAGAGGATCTTTTTTTTCCATATACTCACTTTTTGTCCCAGAACCTGTAGAAAGGTTTTTCTACAGATATTTTTCTCTGCTGCCCCATAATTTTTGGCAAAAAATGTAGGATTGGATCCTGAAAAGCTTTTACTTAAGTACAGATGCATAAAGAATGGTCAGTGGAGGGCTGACTGGGGGTATCACACTGTGGGCTCTGAAATTGCAGCAATTATTGTACAAATAAGGGATCTCTGACATTATGTGCAACTTTTAGCCACTGTGCTGTATTAAACAGATGAGAATCATCTCCAAGCCACAGCAGTTAGTGGACATAATAATGCATAAGGCACAAATTCAGAAGTAATTTCATCATTTTTGCTTGCATTCGGTTCCTTCAGTACTTTAACAGCTTCTGAGGTATGAAGATCAAAATTTTGTTTCCTTTTCTACTGCATTCTTTTCTGGGTTTTGCTTTTTAATTAAGGGCTCACTATCTCAGTGACTGGTGGAGTATAGAAGACTTCTTGATAGAAATTATTTCATTTCTCTTAAAAGCGCCCTGTATATACAAGTGCTGTTCTAATTAGATGGTTGGCAAACTTGAACCTTCTCCCGTGCTTCCCCCCAGCTGACTTTTTATAGATATATTACCTGATTTTTTCCTGCTCTAACCATGGTTTAATAGTGGACTTTTACAGTTAAAAATTCTTATGACTTCTATTGCTGAAGCTTATAAAAAACATATAGTTTAGTGACTAGTTTACAATTGATCTAAATCTAAAGAAATTCATTATGGAAAACTTGAGTCATTTAATACGGTCTTCTCAGCATAAAATATATTTTTCACATGTAGGCTTCCGTTTTCTCAAAATAGGAATCTGCTCAGAAAGCTCTGCTAAAGAGTTAGTCCTGTGATTAATCTACAATTCCAATTATAGCAGCCTAATGCCTCAAGTTAATCTGAGGACATCCATGTTTGGAGGTATATTACAGAACAAGATGGTAAAACACTCCTGAGAGGTGCAAAGATTTTCTCCTCTGTGTTTCGTTTGTGCCCAGTTTAAAACCTCTAGCATGTAAGATGTGGAATATTAACCTCACAGACTGCCAGTTGGACCGTGGGATGTAGTTACAGTTGTAAATTTCACCTTTTCATCAGCTTCGCTGCTTCCAGCTGAAGCCTGTTACAGACACTCTTCTCCCTCTTAGGATTTCCAGTAAAAACCCTAAATTTCCAGTAAACTGAATAGCGTTTAAAAAGAATAATAACAGCAGGGTAAGATTTTTTTTTTGACAATTTGTGATAGATTGAAAGCCCAGTCAAAACTCGTCTCACTCTCAAGTCACCCATACAAATACCAACAGGAACTCAGTTGCAAGCCAAACCTTATCATTCCCCGCCTTTCTCTAGATTGGAGATAAAAAAGTAGTTCAGCTCCCCACTCATGGAAATGAATGGCTAGTGAACAAATGACAAGGAAGGGGGCATCTTCACAGAGCAATTAAATGCTACATGGAGCTTGTGGTATCCTCTGCTGTCAGCAGCAGGCAGACCATTTTGTGCCAAAGAGACAATGGTGCTGTGGCTGTTTGGCTTCTTGGGCTCAGTTATCTCATGTGCTAATGTGTGTACAGGTACATCTGTGAGGTACAGGTACACCTGTGAGGTACAGGTACATTAATGAGGTACAGGCACACCTATGATGTACAGGCACGTTTGTGAGGTACAGGGACACCTGTGAAGTATAGGTACATTTATGAGGTACAGGCACACCTGTGAGGTACACACACACCTGTGAGGTATAGGTACATTTATGAAGTACAGGCACACCTGCGAGGTACAGGCACATCTGTGGGGTACAGGGACACCTATGAGGTACAGGCACACCTGTGAGATATAGGTACATTTATGAGGTACAGGGACACCTGTGAGGTACAGGCACATCTGTGAGGTACATGCACACCTGTGAGGTACAGATGCACATATCAGCACTGTACAGGAATTTGTGGCTCTGGCTCAACAGAGTGCACCTGTTCAATGCACAAAGGCCATTTCCATCCAGGGTCTGTTTCTGTATGAGGTTAGTGGCAAAGGCTGTCTGAAAACATTTCTTCTCAGGAACATACTAAATAAGCACTACCCCTTCCTAGTGTGTCTCTTGTGCAGACCACCAGTGGTTTCAAACCTAAGTGACTCTATACACCAAGAAGACAGATGTCTTTTTAATTTTTTTAAGTTTCTTAAAAACAGGGATTATCTTGTGAAGGTTTTTCTGCCCTTCCTTGCCCTTTGTGGGATGCCTTGCTAATAATTAAACATACAAACAAGCAAACAAATAAATATGCTTGTGAAGTTTGAAAGCTGTTCTTCATCATCATTAGCAGCATTGAAAAATAGAGGTGCTGAGCATTCGGAACTGCAATTGCAAAGTTCATTTCCTTGAGATTATCACAAGGAGTGCAGAAGGTAGCATTTCAGCAAACGTTTCATTGATGACTCATACATTAATACTTGTAAGCGTTATTTATATAATGACATTGGCAGGATAATAAGTGGTAGGTTTATCTTTTGCCACAGCTTTCCAATGAAAACTTCCAAAAATAATGCGTTTATTAAAATACAAGTGCAACCAAATTAATTTTTTTAAGGATTCCCTTTCTTAGATTTGAAGAGACCCTTCTTAGGGGAAAATTATCTCTGTCTTCTTCACCCTTATGCTATTTGTAATACAAAAAGGATAAATCTGCAAGCACATACAAACATATTTAATTCTTCCTACTTTTTTTCCTTCCCCTGCGTCTCAGTCCACACATAATTGGCAGTCCTAGTTCATGCATCCTAATGATGAATTTTAGAGAGGAAACAGTTATGTTCACCTATATCTCAGTAGTTGCCAAGTATACTGATGTATATTTGGTTTTCAATGAGAATATGTATCATATTTCAGTGCCATTATATCTGTCAAAATGAGTTTTCACCGATGTTAAAGGAGAAAACATATCTAGGAAAAAAAATGTCTGGTGTATCCATAATGCATAGGATGTGTTATTTGCTCCTACACAGAAATAAGGAAAAATTCTACAGTCAGCACTGCTATTTAACACTTATTCTGAAATAACTTCTTCCTTTAAATCAGAAACCCAGATCACTGTCATCCATTTCCTGTTAGCTTGCAGATAGGTTTTGCCACCACTAAAAATAAAAATTGAACACTGCTAATTGATTGATTGATTGACTGCGTTCTTATGACCTCTGAAGGACAAAATTTGTACAGCCATTTAACACGTGAAGCAATGGACTGAAAATGGGATGCTGCTGTTGTAGTTCTCTTACTGCTTCTTTTGGCATTAACTGAAACCAGCTACAGGAATAAGTGTCCATTGCTTTGTAGGAAAATCCGATTTTAAGATGTAGGTTTTTTGTGAAGAGTAAAGAAGATTAATAGGTGTGTGGCGCTGAAGGAAAATTACTCAAGTTTGAGGATTTTCTGTTAAAATTTGTAAAGCATTGGACAGACCACATCAGAGAACACTATTTTCTGCTACATCTTATGCAGAGATAAAGTTGGTAGATGCACAAAAATGGACACTCCAGAGCAGTTTTAGAAATCTTTAGATAAGGAGCCACCAGCTGATGTCAATCTTTAATCATTTTTCTACTTTGTGTTTTTCATTTAAAATGTAAAGTAGTTCTCTGATAGAGTTCATCTGACATCATTATGCAGATTAGAATGATAAAAAAAGATTTTTAAATGAATCCATTTAAAATATTAAGAAGAAAGTTTTAAAAGGATGTTTGATGTAGAACAGATAATAAGAAATGCAAAAATATCGTACTTCAATGGAACTTTGTTGTGTGTAGAGATGACTACATAGCAATGTAAACTAAATCTCAAGTTAATTTTTTTTTCTTTTTTTCCTTTTTTTTCCCTTTTTTCCTTTGTTTTTCCTGAAGAATAACTGTTTCCCTTCATTCCTAGTACTTTGAACAAAGCCAAGAAGTGTTGGGAGGCAGACCACCTTTCCTTTTTTTTCTCATTCTAGCTTTTTCCCCACTGTCCTGAGGTGTCTTTATAATTCAAATTTTCATGTAGACTTTTCAGCATCTGATTTTGTGTTCTGGATGTTATAGATGTTATCTTCTTTTGGTAATAGGGACATGAATGTGGTTAGCCAAGTACAACATCTTTGGTATTGTAGTAGAAGGAAATGAGAGTAATTTGGCCATGAAGTTCTCTATTAAAGCAGTGTTTGCACTTCATATTCCATGAAAAGTAGACAAAGGTCCACAGAAGGATGTCATATTTTTCAGAGGTCTTTTGCTGCTTATTGTAATTTATTCTGCATTTGACCTTCATTTGTTTTTTTTTTCTTCCACTTTTTCCACCTAAAGAACTGTGAGAGAGAGGAACATTATGTTCACCTCTATGAAGCATCTCGTCTAGAGATTCTAGTGAAGATATTATTTTGTTAAAGACTGCAGGGCCCAACTGAGCAATTGTTATCTAGCACGATGTATTAGCTGCCTTTCACATGATCACAGAAGGTATTAAGAGCCCTTAAAGGATGAAAAAAAATGGGTGCTAGAGACCAATCCTTTGAAAACTACCTGGAACCTAAATCTTAAGCATTTCCACTTCTTGTGGGATTAACTATAATGGCTCAGGATAACTTTGCTAACTGTCCTTTCCTGGAAAATACCATTTTCAGTTAGGCTTCTTTTCGCAGACTGTCTTGCTCTGCTGTGTCCTCAGAACTGGGAACAGCAGCTGTGATATGAATTGTCAGGCTGCCTAAGGAGCCACTTAGCCCCTTTGCTACATCCTTACATGTTTACAGGCATTACCAAAGTGGACACAATAAAATTGGGTGCAATAGCTAACAGAAAGCAAGGATGCTAATCAGAGAAGTATTTTCCCAAACTTTCCTGATCTACTTTCCTCTTTCATGTCGTAAGTCTGAATAATTGAGCAAACATAAGTTCAGCAACACACATAACTTTAGGGATGTCTTCAGCCTGAAATGACTCCTTGGACACTTTTCTTAGTCTACTCTAACCAACCAGCTTAGCCACGGCAACAATGCAGCAACATCTGCATTACACTATGGGGCCAAGAACCATATAAACTGATTTTGCATCAAGGCAGGATGTTTTACATTATTCTTTTTCCATGGTTCTTGTATTCACCCAGTACTTCCACTTTGCCCAGATAAGTCTAACTCTTGCTTTTTCTGATTTTGAAGGCTTTTTCACTCTTATAAATGTCCCCACAACAAGAAAAGTCTAGAAAACTTGTTTTTGTTTTATGACAGTCATTGCTATCAAGTTGTAGTCAGCAATAAAAACCTGTATGTGAAAAAATTAATCGGCTTCTAAACCAAGGGCTGGAAGAAAATAAGGCTCTAGATACATCTTAGACAGAAAGTATTCTTCTGTTGGAAGTAATAAAAATTTACAGCTTCCTGATATATTTAGACTTTTTGAAGGTGACATGTAAAAATCCTGTTCCCAGGATTTCCTGGTAGTTTCAGACACAATCCAACAAAAGCAACAAAAACAACAAAGCCAAATTATTTGCTTCTCCTTAATTTGGAGTAATGTTGCACAAAATTATCTCAAATGTAAAGTAACTAGCCTGATTACTGTAAATGAGGAGGTTAAATTATGCTTTGCTGTGTTCAAGGCACTAGTTATCTAACTTTTCTCAGTACAATTAAGTGTCTTTGAAAGGTGCAGTGCCCTAAAATCTCTGCTGTGGTTAAGGACCTCAAAGATAAGTTTAAAGAGGAGATCAGGGAGGTGAGGGTGCACGTAAGGAAGAACAGTATGGCACAAGTGTGAGTCGCAGATCCCAATACAAGAGCCTGATGGCCCCAGCTTGGGAGAGAGGGTACACCCATGAGCTGAGCTGTGGATTTTCTTGTGTGACCACGGGGAAGGCATGAGAAGGTGGGATGGGAAAACCACTTCTGTCCTGGCAGCATGGATACATCAACTCAAGGAGGGAAACCCTAACCAAGGGAATTCCACTAAAGTGAAGGTAGCTTCAGCCTCCCATGACCAAGCTGCCAGGTATCACAGAAGTGAGGACGATCTACCAGATCCCCTTGAAGGAACCTCTAGTAGGTATGTCCAAGAAGGGAATAATAACCCGTGCTAGAGGGGGCCTGCCTCTAGCCAGGAAGAGGCGCAGGAAAAACAGGTCTTTTGGACTGTGTGGATTCTATGGCCTGGCACATCAGAACCACAGAAATGTGATGCTTTGGTCAATACTGGTGCTCAGTGTACCCTAATGCCATTGGGACATGTGGGGGCAGAACCGATTTCCATTGCCAGGGTGACAGAGAGATCACAGCAGTTGACTCTGTTGGAAGCTGAGGTGAGCCTGACCAGGAATGAGCGTCAGAAACATCCGATTGTGACTGGCCCAGAGGCCCTGTGTATTTTGGGCATAGACTTCCTCAGGAATGGCTATTACAAAGACCCTAAGGGACTCAGGTGGGCTTTTGGGATGGCTGCTGTGGAGGCAGAGAGCATTAAGCAATTGAACACCTTGCCTGGACTATCAGAGAACCCATCTGCAGATGGACTTCTGAAGGTGGAGGAAAAACAAGTGCCAATTGCCACCTTTACAGTGCTGGCAGTATGGAATGAACTGAGATGTTACAATCCCCATCCACACGATGATCCATGAGCTGGAGAACCATGGGGTGATCAGCAAAACCCACTCACCCTTCAACACCCCGATCTGGCCTGTGCACAAGTCTGACAGAGAATGGAGATTGACTGTGAACTATCATGGCTTGAATGAAGTGCCTCCACTGCTGAGTGCTGCTGTGCTGGACATGCTGGAATTCCAGTACAAGCTGGAGTCCAAGGCAACAAAGTGGTATGCCACTATTGACATTGTCAATGCATTTTTCTCCATTCCTCTGGCAGCAGAATGCAGGCCTCAGTTTGCTTTCACCTGGAGGGGCGTGCAGTACACCTGGAACCGACTGCCCCAGGGATGGAAGCACAGCCCCACCATCTGCCATGGACTGATCCAGGCTGCACCGGAGAAGGGTGAGGCTCCGGAACATATACAGTACATCAATGACATCATTGTGTGAGGGAACACAGTAATGGAAGTGTTTGAGAAAGGAGAGAAGATCATCCAGATTCTCCTGGAAGACAGTTTCATTATCAAGAAAAGCAAAGTTAAAGGACCTGCCCGAGAGATCCAGTTCCTGGGAATAAAGTGGCAAGATGGATGGCATCAGACTCCCACCGGGGTCATAAATAAGATCACAGCAATGTCTCCACCAACCACAGGAAGGAAACACAAGCTTTCCTAGGCACCACAGGTTTTTGGAGAATGCAGATTCCTGAGTACAGCCAGATTGTGAACCCTCTCTACCTGGTTACCTGCAAGAAGAATTATTTTCACTGGAGCCCTGAACAGCAACAAGGCTTTGCCCAGATCAAGCAGGAGATCGCTCATGCAGTAGCCCTTGGCCCAGTCAGGACAGGACCAGAAGAGAAGAATGTGCTCTACTCTGCAGCTGGGAACAATGGCCTGCCCTGGAGCCTTTGGCAGAAGGTGCCTGGTGAGACCCGGGATCACTGGAATTCTAGAGCTAAAGTTACAGAGCCTCCGAAGCAAATACTGCTGTGATAGTACAAACTTATGCTGTAATAATTTGTTACTACCAACTAAACGACCACATTATTAAAATCATTACCTGCTTAAAAGCAAGCACAGTTGAATTCTTGACTGTAGGATTTAACATTATGGGTTTTGAGTTATTATCTGAAAGTTTTACACCACGTGAGGAAGATGAGACTGAACTCACACCACAGCGCCCCCTGCAACCACGGGGGAATCATTGCACTCGCACAGCCTGCCTGGGGTCCAACAGCGCCCCTGCCGGCTGTGAACGTAACTGCACCAAGGGGAAAGTGCTGCAGGGCGGAGAGAAGGCTGTGGTCGGGATTCTGGGTTTTGTTTGTTGTTAAGGCTGTGGTCGGGATTCTGGGTTTTGTTTGTTGTTAAGGCTGTGGTTGGGATTCTGGGTTTGTTTGTTGTTAAGGCTGTGGTTGTTGTTTGTTCATTTCCCTTGTTATACATATTAGTAAAGAACTGTTATTCCTTTTCCCATACCTTTGCCCAAAAGCCCCTTAATTTCCAAGTTATAATAATTCAGAGAGAAGGGGGTAATATTTTTTCCCGCCTTCCTTGGCAGACATCTTTGTTTCAAAACAAGGCCACTTTTCCTGGAGGTTTGTCCTGCTATGCTTTTGAATTTGTCAAACAAGAAAAATCTGCTAGGATTTCTAGCAAGGAATTTGCTGGAAAATGTGTTGTCATGGCTGCATTTTTTAGTGTTTTTCCTCTCTTGCCTACTTTTTAAGTTGGGAAAGATGTTCCTAAAAGCACATGCAAAGGCTCAAAATTAGGAGTGCAGAAAGGTAAACTTCAGCATCCAGAGGATGGCCGAGGGCAGAAGGCTAGCTCTTTTCAGTACAGCTTTCCTGGGCAAAGGCCCCAGCCTGGTGACCTCCCTCTCTTCTCCAGTAATCTTGAAAGAAAACTGTCAATGATGGCAGGGAGTTATGGGGTAGTTCTTAATTTTAAAGTAATAAAATTGCCACCTTAACATTTTGGATTTCACCAGGTTTTACCAGGGTAGCCTACAAGTCTGAGAGCCAGGTCACGTAGCTGGCTCTTCATTTCCAAGTCCTCCAACACAAATGTCCTGGTAATTTCTAAGTCCCCAAACCTCGCAGGTCCTCTTCACCTGGGCAAAGCAGAACCTTGTGTAACAGTCTGGTCAATACATCCTCATCCCTTTACATAACAGTGAGAATGGAACGATTACAAAACCACTTAACAACCTGCAGCTCCTAATTCCCTGCTTTGTTCTTCATCCTTATTTAATAATCTTTGCTTGCTGAGGTCTCCCCTGCCCCATGACAAATGCCAGCTCTGTTTACTTATGAAACCTGTGAGTCTGACCAAGCCCAAACTCCAGTATAAAATCCTGGGCAAGTATCAAAGTAACAGAGTTACAAGTAGCTCTTTATTTCTTCAACAATTGCACATGCAACCTTTGAGGACCAGATGAAAGTACTCAGAAGCAAAAACAAACCAAGGGTGGGTGGACTCAATGATCTTTGAGGCCTTTTCCAACCTACATGATTCTATCATTCTCTGATTCCATGAAATGGGGGAAGAAGAAATAGAGTGAAATGAATCCTCCTTTAGGTTTCTGAGGGCAGAGAAAGCAGTGCTATATTTGAAATTGGACCCAGTGAGAAAGAAAGAAGCACATAAGATTAGCTATAAATTTCACAGTTATTCTGAGCTGTTTGACCCACACCTCCTCCCTCTGCCTTAAGAGGTTTAAGGACTATTCCGAAAGACAGGCGATTGGCAAAGAAGGTGGCTTAATGACCTAAGCCCTAGGTTTGAAATACCTGGACCATCTATGTTTGCACATGTATTAATCCTGATAAACAATTTGAGCTATTCTCCTGCTTGTCAGATTGAGTTTAGAAATTTTTCAGGAGCAAATTTTGGAAACAAAGCACTGCTGATTGTATAGACTCTTGGTAGGGCCCACAGTGGTCGAAATAAGATGATGAGTTCACTCACCATAGGGTTTTCAGGGACAGAAATTGTCCTTTCTCACATGCATGGCCACAGCATGTGGTGTGAGATGGCTGACTACCCCTGTAAGGGGATCCCTGTCACCGCCAGGAAATCACTCTCAGGGAAGAGCTAGGCAGCCAAAACACCAAGTTCAGATCACTCTGGCACAACCTCAGATAACCATGCTGTTTCAGATCAGCTGTGTATTTATAGATGACAAGTCAATTATTTTTAATCTCTATAGTTTGAAGTCCTAAGAGTTTTTTTAAGGATCTGTGAAGATTAGCAGTGCTGTTCTGGGAGCCAAAGGGTAATGCCCTCCTACAGCTCCAGGGCTGGGGTGTTAATGGCCGTTGTATAATGTGGCAGTCCCTCGCTGCCCAGCTTTGCCCCAGGGGACACACATCTCTGTCTTCACCAATAATGGTGAGCAGCCTCCAGTAAAGGTACATAGACCTGACAGCCTGAAGCGAAACCTCTCATGAAGGGACAAAATTAAATTCCTTTTTCCTCAGGAGATCCAGCAGCTAATGAAAAACTGAAATGGGTTCCAGGCCCTAGGCAGTCATGGATGATAGTGCCCTGAGGATCAATTTCATACCATCAGCAAGCTCTCCTTCCATTTTTGGAGCCTCCTTTTGTCTCTGTTGTGTTAATCAATGTGTTGCAAGTGACTTAAAAAAGGGAAAGCAAAACAAGTTACAAAAGCACAGTATCAAAGGACACAAACACATGCATGACCATAAGCATCGTTAAACTTCTAGTTCATCCAGTCAAGCTGTTAAAAGAATAAAAATACATCTACGTTTTTATTAAGCCTACTATGTCTAGAAGTACTGAAGACATTGGGGCATATAAAAGAAGATCTGAACCCATTTTTTGGCATGTCTCCAGCCCACTCCTCAGAACCACATTAGGAGATTTCTATCCCTCTGTTTTACACCACACCCAGAAGGGTACCCTGTAAAATGACTCCATGTGCCTCTGTTCATCTGGGCAGGAGAGGGTGCAGGACTTCACCATCCCTACAGGTGCCCATGGCAACATGCTGCAAACAAGGAAGGCAGAGGCAGCACCATACAGACATGGAAAAGAAACCTTCACACGCCCAAATTTGTCTTGTGGCCTAAGCTGATGAATAAGCAGGTTTCACTAGCATTAATTCAATTTAATAAAAATATTACAAATATTTGACAATCACAGAGTTAGATACCAAAACTAAATAATTTATATCTTCCACCACTGGTAATCAGCTCTGCTTATTATGTTGTTGAGCATTATTTAAAAATTTATTTTATTATTCTTACAGTAGCCCTTTGCTTGTGAATTAATGGTTTCCTAACAGGCAACAGATACATTGCTGTGCGTGCTGCAGCAAGGTGTTTTACAGAGCCCAGAGACACATAAGGACATACGTAGGTATTTGTATTGAGAATGATTGGAAAGAAGCAGATGGGTAAATCAGCACAGCAGTATTCTTTTAATAACATCATAACACATTTATTGCACTATTTGTTGTACTCACAGAACCACAGGATGATCTTCATAGGTTACTGTTATGTTTTTCACTGTTTAATGTAGCGTTTTGAGATGCAACTGTAAAAAGTGCAGTATTTCTCTTTATCTCAGAAAGTTACGGATGTGTGCAACAAGATCGCTTCTACAACCCATAAGTGTTTTCTTTTTTACTTACAATGTATGTTTTTTGGTGTAGAAAGCAAACATTACATTTCCAATCAATGCTTTTATGAAATGCTGCTGGTTCCACATCAAGTAGACAAACATGTTCACCTTCTCAGTATTTCAATGCCTGAGAAATAGAAACCGGCTGCTGGCTACCAATAGTTTTTGTACAACTGCAGAAAGTGGCAAGGGCTTTCCTGACAACTACAATTTCTCTAGGTGTTTTTCAGAAGTGGGAATTTTTTGACCCTGGCCTTCAGTCCCTTGCTGTTTGGGACAGGCCATATCATCCACCAGATCAGAATTACATACCCAAACACATTAGGCTGGTGTCCAAACTTCTGATGTTTTGTCAGAGCAACAACAGCGACCCCAAGATGCAGAAAGAAAGCAAACAAAATAATATTTTCCAAAATCCCAAGTGAAACGTAAGGGAGAAAGAAGAAAATTAATCTGGTCATGGACATCCAGCAAACCTAAAATTAATCTGCAGTTGCAATAAGCAGTATGAAATGCAGTAAAAATGCAGCAATGTGAAATGCATTTAACCACATTCTTAATAGATATATCAAATCAGATGATGGAAATGCAATCAGCAAAATAAATTTTGACCTCCAGTAATATGCTTTATGAGATCCTTCTTGAAATAATACTTGCAAAATGGAAAATTAAGTCAGTGTGCCAAAAAGAAGATTAAGTTTGTAGTGCATGTCATTTTTGGTTAAGCATCTGCTTTTAATACTGGACCTAATTTTGTTTGAAAATTATATGTAGTTACTGTCAAATTTCATTTAACCTTAAACAGTGGTTGAATGGCGTCTTCGCTGCATTTGCTTGTGATTACAATTAAGAGCAAAACAGGCAACCACCAGAAAACCTGCAGAGGGTCCGTGAAGCAATGTTCAATTTGCACGACTTATACATACACCATTTCTGCATGAAGGCTGAATCCAGTGTTTGAATACATTGGATTTATCTCTTATGTGCCACTCTGTTGATCAGCCTTGCACAGAAATCATAACAAGCACTACAAGGGGCTCCCAGGAGCTCTCACCCAAATCAGCATCATGAGGGCACAATTGTGAGGAATCTAAAAGGAGAATGAAGAAAAGGAAAAAAAGGAGAGGATAGACTCCTATTTAAAAATATATATCCAGTCTTTGAGAACCCACATTCGCTTCCACAATCTTTTCTGATGGAGTCTAGGCAGGTAGATGTGTGGGGATGGTTTTAGGAGTTTTGGTTTGTTTTCAATGGAAGGTTTGTCAGCAGAGCTCTCAATTTCAGTATATTCTAGCCCTTATAAATTCCTGTTTGTCATTGTTCTTTGCATGCTCACATGTTTGGTTCCTTGTCACAAAAATACACTGATAGTGCCTGGACGTCTTCAAAAGACATGTAAGGTGTGGCACTTAGGGACACAGTTTAGAGATGGACTTGGCAGTTCTGGATTAACTGTTGGACCTGATGATCTTAAGGGTCTTTTCCAACCTAAATGATTTTAGATTCTGATTTTGGCAATGAGTTGCACCACATCCTTACAGGTCTTCTTTTCCTGTAGTACAATATTGAGGACTGATTAATGCCTGCTGAATGTAAACCTCAACTGGCAAGATGCCTGTTGATATATGACAATAAAACCAAGTAACATGCTAAACCTACTTGAATCTCATCCAACCTTCTCTTTTCAGTCAAAGGCCATCTGAAATTAACAAGTCTTTTCAAGATTTTCTGAGCAATTGGATTCTGACCAATTGGATTCTGATCACAAGACTAAATTTACCAGCTGTTAATTCTTTTTGTATGCACATGAGAAACAGTTGGAGCAAGTATGCTCCAAATTCAGCAACTGTTTCTTCCATCCTAACCACATTTTCACAGAAACAGAAAAACATGACTATGGAGGCCTGTCCTTGACAGGCTTCTATCAGTAGCTGGGGCAAAGCAGTAAGAAAATAATGAATGAAATCAATCTGAAATTCTCTTCCTATGAATATCCCCAATCCTCAATATTTAGAGACTAGTTTATGCCTTGGAGGCTTTATACCCCATGAAAAATGTCCATCAGAGAGACTTGATTTTTATTTGGATAAACCACAGTACTTAGAGTGTGTGCCAGAGTATTGGTTACAATTTTAAAGCACTTATGATCACTACATGATCTCTCAGATGAGTAACACCTGGAACAGCTCTGTGGCACTGGAAATCATACATAGTTCTGCAGTATAGATGTAAACAACTCCACTGTAGCTATCTCATTAGTATTGAACCAGATATCCCAAACTCCTCTTTTTCACATGGCAGTCTGCCACAAAAGTGTTTCTTTTCTTCTTAAAAACTGCCAATAACAATTGTTTAAAACAGATTTCCCCCTCACCTCCAAAACCCCCAGATTTCAGGGGAGAAAAAACAATCCTTCCTAACACCTCTTCCTATAGCTCTTCCAGTTGAGCACACCCTCCTATCCTTTTTTAATACCACAGAAGATTTCTATGTTAAGGTGCTTCATAAATCAGTGTGTACTTTAGAGAATTTGATGACCTGTTCCTGTGCAAGTGCCAGAAAGAACGGAAAACCAATGTTATTAAATAGGTGTGCTTTTTTCTCTCCCTCTCTCTCTATCTTAGGACGGATTTATAGACTTCTTGGAGTTCATAGCTGCAATAAATTTGGTTATACGAGGGAAAATTGACCAAAAATTGAAATGGTATTTCAAGCTATACGATGCTGATGGAAACGGATGCATTGACAAGAAAGAACTATTAAGCATATTCAGGGTAAGCAAGTTACAACCAACAGCAAGAGCATTTGATATAGTGCATTGCCCCTGAAACAGTGGTTCATCATGTGCTGTAAATGAACTGTCAGTACTTTATCTAATGTTTTATGGTTGTAAAGCCAATATTAACAGTGGCTAGTAGTGACACTCCTGACATTACTTTCTTCCTTATTGAACACATCTAAGTAGTATTTTACTTTAAACCATAGTTCTACAGATAAAATACTTCACTGAAAGTGAACTACTGTAGAAACAGTAGAGACATTACTGTGATAAACTATACTATAAGGCAGGGTAGAACGGTAGCAGCATAATGGATAAAACAGATCCTTACAAGTATATGTGCCAGTCTATTGTGGAAAGCTGGCTTCTCAAACTGATCTTGCAGCAAGAAAAATACAGATATCATCAAATTATTCAATATTTTGATTTTTTTGAAAGGCTCTCAGATTTGGTTACTACAAATGCCATTTACCCCTGTTTTAAAACTAAATCATGGAAACATAATTTTACTAATAAATCACGCAGTGATATTTGGATAAAAACACTTCCAAAATTTTGCAGAAAATGAGTCCACATCGAACCCATAAAACCAAAGAAGCGTAATTCTTTCTTTAAAATTATCTTCATAATTTTCAACTTGCTCTGATGAAATGACATTATGCTCTTCATTAGCTGCTTTCATCCAAAAGGTATGTTGCAGCTTCTTACAAATATACATGACTCAATGCTTCTCCCTAAATGTATTGGACTAACTACAGATCAAAGTTCTGTTGCAGAGAGCATCAAACCTTAATAGAGTTTTAATGTCATAACAAACTAGGAATGCACTTTTACTGGAGTCTGCATTACTGCTGGTGCCGAGCCAGTCGCTGTTAGAGACTTCAAACAGCTGCTGCCAAAACTGAAAGGAACTGCGGCCAGGTGGAGCTACCGGGTCAAACAAAGCAAGCTGACCACCTAGAGAGCAGCTTTCTAAAGGTAGAAGGAGAGGCTGATTTTCCAGGTTTCTCCTTTGAGACTAATGAAATCTTTCTTCTGCAAATATTCTCCATTAATTTTCACCCAGAGCCAATAAGTCAACAGTGTTTTGTCTGGGGCATTATCCAAAATGAGAATTAAAATTAAAATCCTTTCAATGTAAAGAATGGGGTTTTTTCATTTACCTGGTTTTAAAACCAGTTCAGATCTCTGTGTGTTTTCATCTCTTTCAAAGTATAAGGACTTTAACTTAAACCTTCATAAGTCATTGATCTAGACTAGAATAAAAATGGTGGGCCCTAAAAGAAAAAAAGAACAAACAGGCTCGCACCCATTAAGGGGTGCCCAGCATATCACAAGCATCAGTAAACAAAAAGATGTCTCATACCTGAGACATTATTTTGAAACATGAAGTGCTATTAAAATCAAATCTGTCTCTACAGCTATGCAAACTACTGACCAGCATATCACTACCAACCACCAAAACTCCTTCCAGATAACCATGCACCATTTCCATGCCCAGTATTTTACTATTAAGGGGCTTTGGTGGTAGTCAGTGACTCAATTACTTCAGGAACCACTGCTCTACTCTTGGCACTGCAATAAATTTAACTGTGGAAGGGAACTCTCTACTGAAGACTTCAGGAAGGTCAGACATATAAAACACCAAAAGTACGTAAAGTATGAATTAGTAATAGAAGCAAGTTTATGGAACCAGTTTTGTAAAATTATTGCCCCTTTTTGAAACAGACAGGAATTTGGGGCATTTGGAGGAGCATTTTTATGATTTTATTTGATCAAGAATTCCATATCAGTGCTGAATAGGTTTAACTTCTTGTTTTAAAATATGAAGTCTAATATAATATTAGGAAAGAGACACCAAAAGAAACAAATGGCACACACAGTGACTTATCTTACACAACACAGTTCACCTCAAGATAACTCAAGTGCAGAGAAACAAATTCCATAGTGTATGGAATATGCATATTTATTTTATATATGCACACATTTTCCCAGTCAATGGGACAAAATTTTGCAAAAACATATATTTATACCTTTACTCCAAATATTGAGTCCTTTTGCCTAAAAAAAAAAAGAATGGAGGGGATCCTTCTGGTTTTCTTAACTTCTCTGGATGACGAGTAAACTGGCAACTTTCAGAACTGCTGACTTCATTTGTGTTTACTAAATTAAACATGTCTTAATACAAAAATTACTTATGCTTTCTCTACATGTGCTTTCAGCTGGGAAAAACAACACTGCATTTAAATCAAAAAACAATACTGCATTTAAATCACACAGACCAAAGGGCACTCTCTGAGGGCAGGGAACTCTCTAGGGCCAGATAAAAATGCTGATGTGGAATCTAAAGTGTATTACAGAGCAGAGGTGCCACACAGTTCTTCAGAGATATGCAAATTAGTCTGTAATCTCCAGGCCATGTTATGTTAATTAAATTTCCAGTCCTCATTACTGAAGTTTTACTTGAAATAGCTATTTATTTAGAGATTTTTGAAAGGGTTTGTGGACTAAAGAGTTACGTTTCAACTACTGCTTCTACCAGTGTATTATTTTCACAACTTGATTGGAAAAACTCTGAAAGAACTTCCTGTGTTTCTGCCCTCAGGCTATCCAGGCTATTAATGGCTACACCAACATGACTGCTGAAGAGTTCACAAACATGATATTTCAGAAGATAGATGTGAACAATGATGGTAAGAATCTAGGTTTTGCTGGCATTGGCAGGGACACCTCTGCAAGAACGGATTTGAACATGCAACTGAGGGATGATTGGTTTAGATAACTGAAAGTCTGAATCTGCCCTTATTTTACTTCAGCTCTACAGTGAAGTGTAAGTCAACTGACAAAGGAATTACATGCAGTAAGGGCTAAAACAGTGGTCCTGCACCGTTCATCCAAAATGCCAGTTCTCAGGTGCACAGCAAAATGGAAGTGTGATTGGCGGTGAGGGAGTAATATATATGTGTTGGTATAATCTATTTTAAATCCTTAAAAAAAACCCAAAAACAAATAGGATTCATGGTTGCACATGCTCTAGCATATTCTAAAGACTGGTGAGCATATTGGATGTTCCTTGATGGCTGACTGTCAACACATGCTAAGATACATGCTCCTGTTTTTTTCCTCAAGATACTAGATTAAGCCAATTGGTCTTGCATTTGGAAACTATAATTTTATTTCATGGCTTCAGAGTTGTTTCTAATTGAAAATTTACTGTGGATGAATGTCTCCCCCTCATACTTCTAATCATGAAGATATTCCTTCCACTGGCAACTATGTTTTACAGCAATTGCTGCGTTGACAAATTACGAACATTAGGAAAGAAAAAAGAGCCAAGTCAGGTCACAGACAGGAATTTTGGGCAGTTTGGCAGAGGGAGGGGCATTTTTATGGTCTTATTTAGCATACTGAGGTTACTCTTTTAAAAAGTTGTTTGAAATATATAATCAGAGTATAAACAGTGGTCTTGTGATGTGGAGGATGCATTAGTGGAGGGTTTTTTTGACCCACTTCCTTGGCCCACTCTGGGTGAAGACAAATTATGAAATGAGTCCAAATAACCAGTCAAAATATAACCCAAATTCTATGATTATTCACTCCTTTGACCATACTTGCAAGTAATAATTGGATCTGAGCTAGACCATCACTTGTGTCATACATTTTAGCAAGCAAAGTCCAGAACATGATATATTCAGGATTATCTTCATAGTGGTTCCATTTCAAACTGTTTTCCATAGTTTCAAACTGTTTTCCATAGTTTCTTAGTTTTTAAATTGCTGGAAAGCAAGAAAACTAGCTTTACCTGAGGAATGGGCCAAGTTTTACTAAGTTTAACTTCAACTATGCCACCTCCTTGTAGCTTATTAATGCAAACTGCAAACAGACAAATAAATTACAAAGTCCTTCCTTAGGTTAATCTAAAATGAATAATCCCATGGGTTGTAAAGAACAGTTCTTAAAACAAATCTCCTCTTGGTTTTGCAATTTGTTTTCAATACTCACAGAACTCTGAGGCCCATCGCAGCAGCAGTGAGTCTGGGCCTGCCACTGTAACCTCATCTGGCAAGTGCAGTGTGGTTTGTACCCCTGCTATTGGTACCTCAAAATGTACAGCTTGGGATCAAGAGGAGGGAATCCAAGACCAGTTGACATGAATAAGCAGGAAAATGGTGCATCATGTCCACGTGATGAGTCCAGGAACCCCATCCACCCAAAGACCTGAGTCAAAGGCAATACAGGAAGGAGGGAAGGGGAGGGGAGCTAAGAGGAGTGCCTGGGATAGGAGGAGAGTTCAGAGGAAGTGAGTGGATCAGTGATGAAGAAGGATAATGCATGCAAGTATACAGAGATGGCTTGCTCTGATTCTGCTTGTGGAAAGATTATAGAGGCTGTTAGTGAGAAAAGAAGTACAAACTTCCTCAGGGCTCTGCATGCCAGCTCCTGGAGAGGGTCTTAGGAAGGTCTTCTTTCTTTGAAACCTAAGAACCAGGACTTCTGTCAAATGATGACTTTCCTCTTTATATGAGCTTGTCACCAGTGTAGGAAGGACATATGTGACTAAACAGAAAGCAAACTTTACTGGCTATGGCTAGAAAGTGGTTTTCACATTGTTTAAATGCTGATCATTTTCCTTTTTCATGTCAGATGAAGTTTCCAAGGCTGCCATGGACAAAAACCAAGACACAAAAAACCTCCTACAGGGAGTACTTAAACCTGAAAACAGCCCAAAGTCAGCGTGCTCAGCATTCACTAGACATACACGTGACTTGAATTGCTGTTCTCTTGCAGCCTGGGGCCTTAACTCATCCAGCTATTTTCCTCTTTGCCTGGCCCTTGTCATTTCTTATTTTACTGAGAAAACACTCATTGTTGTGAATTTAAAAAGAAACTTTAAACCATTCTCAGAGGAAAAAATCTGGCTCTTCTTATTCAACCAAGATTTATGTCTCCTCTCAAAGTAAAACAGTATCACTGGAATAACCCCTAGACACAGAACTGTGTGCATTTCTGTGTACCATGCAGACAGACACATGCCTAGAACTGGTCTTTGCTGACAGCAAAAAGAGCTGAAATGAAGAACATTAAACAATGTTCCTACTCTTCAATAAAACAGATTTTATTGTTGTCTTGAAACTTCCAAGTTATTAGCTGATTTTGACATGAGCACAAAAAATCACACTCTAATTGGCCCATTTCAGTTCCTTCGAAGAATTTATCTGTCAAACCACTTAGCTGATTTTTTTTTTCCTGCATGTGATCATGGCTCTAAATAATCCTAGTAGTCAACACAGGGACTATGCCCACTAATCCTTAGCAAATCACACCCTAATCTCTTTTAAAACCAGCTCTAAGATAAATTCCAGTTAGCTGAGTGAGAAGTGGCCAGTACATCTAAATTCAGTCCTGATACAGTCTTCATTACAGCCCTTTACACATATTTATGAGCACTTTTAATTGTCTCAGACTTCAGTGAAAGCTGTGTTTGACATGTTTGAACAGAAAAACAAGTGAATCTGAGTTCTAGGATCTGACTGATGCAAAGTGAGAAAACATTAGCAAATCCTCTACCTGCATTTGCCTATCACCACCTTTCATATGGGATTCAATCTAGCATGAATGGTTTTTTGTTCGTTAGAGAGATTGCTGGGTTTCTCAGTTTCTAAAGAGTATCTGACTTTCTTTTAGGGGAACTGACTTTAGAAGAGTTTATCAATGGTGTGGAAAAAGATGAGGACCTAATGGAATTGATTACGAAAAGTTTTGACCTTTCCAACGTACTCAAAGTCATACAGAACGGCAGGAGAAACAGTGTCTGAAGGATCCAGTCATGGAGGTCGTCTCTGTGTCATCATTTCAAGGAAGATAATATTTGATATATTCAGAGAGCTTGATGTTGTCAAAGCCTGCTTGGGCAATACTGAGCAGCCCTCTCCAGGAGTAACGAGTTTCACTCTCCATGTATCTCCTTTTATTTTCTTTATTCTTTCCCTTGCTAATGACTGTGGCAGCCACAGACAAAAAAAAACAAACCTAAAAAGCAACAACTTTTGCCTGCATATAATAGCAAAGGTATTTGATGCAGTAAAAGTAACTTTTTTGATCTCTATGAACATGTTGTGGACAAACCCTGGCTAGCTGCTCACTCGCTCCACTCTAGTGGGATGGGGAAGAGAATTGGAAGAACAAAAGTGAGATAACTTGTGGGCTGAAATGAAGACAGTTTATTATGGAAAGAAAATGCGTGCAAACAAAGCAAAGCAAGGAATTCATTCACCATTTCCCACAGGCAGGCAGATGTTCAGCCATCTCCATGAAAAGCATGGATCCATCAAGCATAAGAGACACTTGAGAAGATAAATGCCATTGCTTTGAACATCCCTCCCTTCCTTCCTTCTCACCCAGCTTTATATGCAGAGCATGACTCTACATGGTGTGGGATATCCTTGTGGTCACTTGGGGTCAGCTGTCCTGGCTCTGTCTCTTCACTCCTTGTGCATCCCCAGTCCACTCAGTGGTGGGGTGAGAGGCAGAAAAGAACTTGACACTGTGCATGTGCTTCTCAGCAGTAATGAAAACATCTTTGTGTTATCAATATTGTTACAAATCCAAATACAGTCTCATACCAGCTGCTATGAAGAAAATTGCCACTATCCAAACTGAAAACAGCACATTTTCTTCTGTTCAGACTAATCAATAAAATAATGAAAATAATGAAAACTGCAATTTTTCTAGAAGACACAAAGTTAATTTTTTTCTTTTGATAATGTGTTCTTTAACTTACTATCTAAAGGGTGAGCAGAAACTTCTAGGTAGGACTGCATTCTATCCAGATGAATTAAGAACAAAGTCTGCTTTGTATTAACCTAACATTTGCTCTAATCAGTACCCAAAATTGGATTACGTTCTCTGGGAAACACTTCAGTTAGCTTAATATTCCCAGGATGTGTATCCTCCTTAACAAGCTCTCTGCTACTCTTGATTTTATTACATTTGTTAATTAAAATAATGTGATATTTTGATGGTTTTTTCCAGGGCTCAGTCACTGTTCTATCAAATTAACCTTTCATAAAAGTGTTGGAATTAAATTTTGTCTTTGTAAAGAAAAATTAGAAGTTCAAAGAATAGCAAAACCGAAATCATTTTGTAAGCACTCCCAGAGATTTGTGTCCTTTGATTTCTATGTCCTCCTTTGCAAAAAAAAAGTGTTTACTGGGCTCTTTGCCATGGCTTCATAAGACAAAAGGTAAGAGGTATAGGGTAACTTGTACTTCTGCAAAACAGACAGCCTCTCCCTGACTAACTTGGGTATCTTTGCCCTGCCCAAATACCTGGGTTAAAGCTTTTAGCGATTGTGTCTTTCTGAGATTTCTACCTCCTGTCAAACTGGCTTGCAATTGTCTGTGAAGGTGGTAGCCAGGACTGCAGGGAAGGCATTTGCAAATGGCATGATAACATATTCTTTATTTTTTTAGTAAAGCAGGCTCAAAGCACAACCTTTGTAACCTCTTGTAAATAACAAGACTAATTCTACAAGCTGAAATGGAATGGCATGAAATGTGTGCAAAAGGAAAACTATAGTTTTTCCTGGTTCTATCAGGATTGATTCTCTCTCAAGTCTGCAACAAGTTTTATCAAATTACTATATTATATCATAAGACTAGGTTCTCCATGCCTGGCAATGCCCTGCAGGCATCACATTAATACTAATTACTGTAAGAAACATCAGAATTAAGCAAAATAATTTGTGCAAGGATTGGTGTAGGTTGAACAAAACAGTTAATTAAGACTTCAACATGAAAGAGTTTTTCTTCCAAATTCACTTCAATTCCATGTCCATTTGCACATGAAATGTACTCCATCATCTACAATTATTATCCCAAGTTCTGGTTTATCAATGGAATATAGAAAGAATATGCAACATGCATCACTTGACATTATAAACAGCTCTGACATTATAGTTCTGACATTTGAATCTTTTATATCCTTAATTTTAAAAAAATTAAAAATAAAATTATGCATGAGATTGCTGGTGCTTTGAATTTTAAGTTCTTGTATTTACTCATCTTTGACACATAAATATGTCACTGTCAGTTTTCTCATACCCAGACCAGAAATTCACTGTTCTTAGTCTGATGCTTTTGTATTTAAAGCCTATGAGGGTGGTGTCCTTCAGAACTGGATTTACAATGTTTAAAATAAAATGGTCCAATCTAAGCAGCTTGGGTGTATGGAAACAGCTGTACTTGGGATTTTTGGTTTTAAACTAATGAAGTGATAGACTTGGAAAAGTAACTACTATCTGTGTACGCTGACTTTTTTTTAATAAGTGGACTTTAAAAACAGTATTTCCGTTTCAATTCGCCTAATTTTTCTGCATAACTGTAATTACATGAAGGGAATTACCAATTCTGGGAGAGTTCTGTGTTGCATTATAAAACAATGTATGCAAGGAAATTCTTGGCCATTATTTTGTTGGACTAAGTTAGGAAGGTGTAGCTGAAATGCTCATTTCCTACACTAATTTAAAATAATTTAGCAGAAACCTGTGTAATTAAGATGCAATTATCTGTGTAAACACTGTGGCAGATCATTTCAAAAATTATTTATCTACAGTAATTCCACATGTTTGTGACTACACATAAAATTCCACCTAAGTTTTTTTGCAAGTTGATTAACATACATTTCCTTTGACTACATAAACACAATTTGATAAACAGCTGAGATAAATGCATTATGGCCATAACTTCTATCTAAACTTGTCAGTTAGCTCATCAAGTGTATCAGTAAAATCAGGTGACACAAGGAAATCCTGTGAAGTGTGACCTCTCCTCCCAAAATCTTGTTCTGAAACAACGTGAAGCTGCAACTCATCATTCTGGGGGCGATTTGTAGTCACAAAAGTATACTGCAAGTTGATCTGACCATCAGAATGTTTATTGCTAGTTGAATGGAGAGCAGAAAAGGAAAACAAAAGCCCAGTGTTAGTGCATGCTATGTACACACCTCAGCAAACACTTTTAGGGCACTGCTGACCTGATGATCCTGAGGGCTACCTGAGCCCACAGGGTGCTTTTGCTTAAAGCCTTGCAGGAGAGAGAAAAGGTTCTTCACCCAGAGGGTAATTGGTCACTGGAACAGGCTCCCCAGGGAAATGGTCACAGCCCCAAGGCTGCCAGAGCTTAAGAAGTGTTTGTACAATGCTCTCGGGCAAAGGGTGTAGCTCTGGGGAATGGTGCTGTGCAGGGCCAGGAGTTGGACTTCAGCTACATGGATTATCATTGGACTATATGGACGGACCTGAAAAGTGACATCTTCTGCTTAGGCCTGCACTGATTTTTGCCTTCCAGCAGCCATGTGACAGAAGAGTCAGCCATCAAAGGTAACTTATTTATTCTAAAGGCATTGCTGTTATCATTACTTAATTTTTATTTCCACCTCCTCTGCAGTAGAATCATAGAAGTGTTTGTGTTGAAAGGGACATTAAAGATCACCTAGTTCCAAATCCCCTGTCATGGGCAGGGAACCTTCTACTAGACCAGTTTACTCAGAGCCTCATCCAGCCTGGTCCAAGGATGGGAGTCCACAACCTGTAAGAAAATTCAAGACACCTTGTTAGGCAGTTTTTACCATGCTTAAAAACAACACTGTATTGAAACAACAACTTTCGAGTTGCTAAACCATCTGGCTCCAGTTTGAAATTAAGGCCTGAACTTTGTGTCTCATTTCAAGCTTCACTGTTTACAGAAACTCCTGTCCTGTGCAGAATACTGGAGATGCTGGGAGGGAGGACTGGATGGAGTCACAGAACACCCAAAAACCATAAAGGAAAAGAAGCAGGGGAAGAAAATTTAAAAAGAAAGGATCAGGGCTCATCAAAGGAATAGCATGATGTGACAATCCCTGTCCCTAAGGTACATATTCTAAAGGTAAGTCTAAATGTCAAAGTATGGAAAGAGGAAAAGGAAGAAGAGACTGAGGCTATGGAGGTACATGTTCATGTTCTGTACCTCAGACAATACCTGACAACAAGTGCACAACAAAACCAGGAAGTATGTGGTACTTAATCTGAGGGTCTGTCTGAAATTTGGCTTTCCTTGCTGCCCTAATAGAACTGAAAAACATTTCCAACAATGCACTGAAGGTGAAGCTTGAAAGAGGTCAGACACATTCTCCTGTCATCTCTTTATCATCTCCTGCACAAAGGTACAAACTAAAATAGTCTTCTGAAATTTTCTAGAATTCAGAAGAAATCATATTAGCACCGTTACAAATAAAGAATCTGAAGTAGTGATAATCTGCCCCCAGCAGTTTGTTCTGCACTGGTACTGCACCTGATTTCTCCAATAGCAAGGGAACTAACCACTCTAGATGTCTTCCATTTATTCACTGAGAATGTTCTACAGCTCAATAAAACAAAGGTACTCTTCATTGTTCCTCTCTAGATTATTTTCATTAGCTGTGCAACTTAGTAAGGTAGCAACCAATGTGTTGGCATGGAGAATTTTCCATGGAGAATTTTCAAGGAAAAGTGCTATTTATTTAGGAAGCATGGTAAATCTTCCTCACAAATGCCCTCTAAATGGTAACTGGCAGCTGAGTGTGAGCAACTGACATAAAGAGAAAATGGTGAGTATTTTGTTCTCCTATCCCATGAGCCATCTAGTTACTTGCATATACATAGCAATCACAGATGTTTTAAATTTCACCTTTCCTGGAAAACTCAAACTACAATCAGAATGATAAATGAATATGAACTTGTAGTCCATTTGTTAGTCCATATAAGTCAATGATCCTATTGATTGCAACCAGAAGAGAATTTTTTCACTAACTTTTAAAGAATATATCAAATTCTTGATTTATTCAGACTCTTATTAACCTTTTGCATAGCACTCATTAACCTTTTATGTAGCACTTCTATTAACCTTTTTTGTATTTCTGTGCACTACTGCTGAAGTATGTAGGGAAGGAATTAAAGGAGTATTTTGAAAACATTTTTTAAAAACAGGTGATGTATTAGAATCATGATAATTTTCCTTTTAAAAACCAATTAAATGTTCATGGAAAGGGTTGACACAGTTTTGAGGGTATCAAAAGAAACTAAACTCCCAGCAGGCTTCAGGGACAGCTTTTCATTCTTACCATACATTCCCATGCCCCTTCCATCTTTGTTCCCAAAGCAGTAAAAATTATGTGGGTGGGATTTTTTGTGGGGGTTCTTTTTGGGTTTTTTTGTTTGGTTGGTTTGGTTTGGTTTTTGTTTGTTTGTTTTTTGTTGGTTTTGGGGGGTTTTTTTGTTTGGGTTTTTTGGGGTTTTTTTGTTGTTGTTGTTTGGTTTTTACATTTCCAGCATACCTCTGGCACTTAGCTTTGATGGTTCTGGACTATACTGGAAAAATTTGCATGTTTTCTTCTCTTTTTATTTAAATTACAAATATTTGACAAACTGCTTTTTTCCTGGAGGATTTCAAATCCCCTCAGATTTAAAATACAGCTCACTTTTAAAAAGCTCCTAACAGAAGGAAGAGTTCAATATTTGCAATTAAGCATGTTTTTATTGTTCTTATTATACTAAGGGTGCTCATATCAAAAAAGCATCTTTTTTCCCTTGTCCTCGTTTATTTTCTAATTAGCTCAGTCTTCCCTTTCGTATCCTGTTCACCAGCTCAGCCTCTAATGGCCATGTCAGTTAGCAATCAGCTTCTAGGGAATAAAATAATTTAGTCATTTTTCTAAATGATGAAAAAATACACAAAAATACACACACAAAAAAATCCAAGCCTTTAAAGATCAGTCAATTTTCTTTTTCATTATCTAAGATGCTGAGATTCCCAAGTAAGTTAAGAACTGCTTTTTCTTAGATCATCAGTGTTAAGAGGAAGTTCTTGTAGTGGTAGGTCAGTACATGAGATCCAGCACCTTGAAAAGATTCTTATTTAAAAAATAAAAGCAAAATAAATTCATAGTCTTGCTCCCCAAAAAGGGAAGCTCCCAGAAACATGTGTTCTATCTCTCAGGGTTAGTAAATGCCTCTGGAGAGCACAATTATAAATCTTAATTTGCTCTTTTTCTGGTTGTTTTGATTGCTGTAGAAAGCACATTTGTGCCCACTCGGATTCAGGATGTGTTCTGCTGTCACCTTCACAGCCTCCTCTCTAGAAAAGTGCCAAATGATGCCACACCTCTGGAGAGAAGCCAAATGTGCACAATAGGCAAGGAGCAATTGTTAGGACTAAAGGGAAGTGCTAATCAATAGTCTTAAAACAGACAAAAAGAGGATGGAGGTGTTTGAAATTACTGTCCTGCAGATATAAAAAATCATACAATCACACAATCACAGAATGGCTTGGATTGGAAGGGGCCTCAAAGACCATGTAGTTACAGCCCCTCTGCCATGGGCAGGGACACCTCCCACCAGACCAGGCTGCACATAACCCCACCCTATCTGGCCTTGAACACTTCCAGGGATGGGGCATTCACAGCTCCTCTGGACAACATGTTCCAGAGTCTCAACACCCTCAAAGAAAAAAAATTTCATCATAATATCCAATCCAAACCTGCCCTCTTTCAGTTTGAAGCCACTTCCCCTTGCCCTGTCACTACCTGCCCTTGTAGAAAGTCTCTCTCCATCTTTCTTGCAGGCACCCTTTGGGCAGTGTAAGGCTGCCATTAAGTCATCTCAAAGGCTTCCCTTCTCTAGGCTGAACAATTCTCTCAGCCTTTCCTCAGCCATCCCTTTAATTATCTTGGAGACTCTCCTCTGGACTCACTGATTTTTTTGTGTCTTTTTCCTGTTCTCACTGTTTTGGTCTGCTTGTTGCTGAGATGGGGTTTTTCTCCCTCCAAATCCTTTCTGCTTTCTTCTACTTGTCCAAAGTACTACTGCAAGATCAAGAGAGAGGGAAACAGACCCTGAGAACAAGCAAGAAGGCACAGATAAAAATGGCTTTTTGGCATCTGGGAAGTAGCTTTGTGATGGGGAAAACTTTTTACTTACATATGTGCTACTTGTGCTGCTTGCTTTAATTTCTTTCATTTCTGCTTTGCATTAACATTCAAGGCATACTAAGAAGAAGAATCTTCATTTTTATTGAAGAGATATAATCAAGCATCCTTCCCTATATATCTAAAACAGAGACATCTGGAAATGAGAGCCATGGTGCAAGGAGGCCTCGTGACACCACTATTCCCATGACAAGGCTCTACTAATCACTGAGAAGCATTTCATGTGTTGTGGTAATTTGCAGTAAAAACTGCCACAGATGGTGTTAGTTAACTTCAGTAGAGTTTGTGAGATTAGTATTTGGCTATGAGTCTATCTCCACATGTTTCTGTGATACTGAAAAGAGCACTGAGATGGAGCAGCCCAAATAAGCAAAATTTTTCTTAAAGGAGATTTTTTTGAGACTCAGTATCACTACAACCTCCATAGTAATATGGGGATACCGTGAGCTGTATAAATCCAGCTCTAATTTCCCCTCTATAAATAATCCTACTATATATCTGAAAATGATTCCTGATCGGCTGTTGTTTCTCCACACGCTGCTAATCCATGTAATCCTTTAAAACACATAAACAAAAGGTACAACCCCTTCACTAGCAGCTCTTTTGCTCCCTCCCAGCACCTACCTCCTAGCTGAGATGATCTTACCCCATACTTCACAGTATAGGTCTGTGTTGACCTTACTAGACATCCTCTAATCCCAGAGGAACATCTAAGCAAATAAATGTTAAACTCGTGCATCATAAGAGTAAGGCAGAAAATCAATAATTTTGTTTTCTTTCTGAATTATCTGATTTAATTGTGCCAAAAAGCAAACTGAATCTTTAACTGAGCATATTGGGTTAAGTTCCAGGGAGCACAACATTCATCTTGTCAAACACACAGCTCAGAATTACACCACAGGCACCAGGATGCTGGATGATGTGAAGCACCATGGTGTAACAGTGTAGACTGGGAACATGTCCTCAAATGGGGCATTTCCAAGCACATGGAAGCAGTGTACTGGCTCATGTAGAGGGTGTGCAGCTGGAGCCAGGGGTACCATACTATGAATCCATGAGTGTGAGGTGCAGGATTGGATAAGTGAATGTAGGCAAGGTGCCCGAGGACACCACAGAGCCCTGTGCTCTCCACTTGCTACTTTGACTGTTTCCTTCCCAGATAAATCATAATAAGAATTAGTTTATATCCTCTTGGTTTTGTCTTGCCTTTTTTTTTCTCAAGTAGCAAGATGCTGTTCCTTCTTCTTGCCTTGAGAAAAGAGCCTCCATGTGTCCACACTGTGTGTATCTGTTGATGATTCAAGATTTTCAAGACTTTCCCTCTTCCTCGACATTTCTCCTAATTGTATCTACCTGCACCCAAGCTAACTCTACCAATGCATCACACGTTCTTATTCTCTACCCAGAACTTGCTGCCAGATGTTTTATCCTTTCTGAATTTTTTTTTGCACCCCAATTTTTCAGCCACCTTCACACAGACACTATCCTAATTTTAAAGTATTCTTCATGTATGAAATTTCCTTCCACTTCCTTGAAGAGATCTCACAGAAGGCAATGGAAGGGTGGGGGGCAGAAAGAGGAAGGACAGAAATTCACAACTCCACGTACCAATGCAATTGTCCCTTGCATCTCAGAAGTGACAGGCCAGACATAGAAAATTGAAGCCTATGAGCCCAGACAGGTTTAACTCCTCATTTTGCACTTCACAGTCATCAGGAGTCAGAGTACTGAGACAATCAGGACACGTCTGTAAAGCTATGCCACCCACCGACCCTGTAGCCATGAATTCCTACACAAGCTTTGCAAAGGGGAAGGATTCACAGCACACCCTTTTTTGGGTAGGATATAAGTCAATTCTACAACACCCAGGTGTAAATACCACATAACTCTGACTTACAGGTCAAAGTTACCTGATACCTGTATATACAAAAATATATACAGGTATCAGCTGTACAAAAATACCTGAGAACACAGCAGCATGTTTGAGGACTTCCTGGTGTGTAGAGAAGGAGTCCATGCCCTGTGTAACGCTACCATCCTTGCTAATGCTGCAGTCTTGGTTATTTGGAAGCCACTGAGATACTGCTGCCCTGGCTATATTTACATCCCCCTTTGCAGGACAGACCCAGCAACACTTGAATTCCATAAAGATTGCCACAGATGTAAGAGAAGCAGAGGATTGAAAGGGGAAGGGAAATAGTAGCTTAGACAGAGCTCCGTTTTGGTTTTGTTCTCCACAGCAGTGAGCTTAGCTTAGAAAAGTGTAAGTCTTCACAACCAGAGCCCAGAAAAACAATTTCCTGTTTTCTCCTGGCAAACATTTCTTCTGCTCTTTAATCCCATAGAATAACCAGACACTGCCACAGCACTTGTACCATTCTGAACACGGCCTTTCACTCCCTGCATACAGTAGTTCTTTCAGCCAACTGTAAATGCTTACGAGCAGTTTTCTAATTAAGACATAGACACATCCTTGTAATGAAACCAATCTTTTCCAGCTAAGGAATCATTGGAGTTTCATCTGATTTGGGAGACCAGGCAGAAGTTGTTCAATCATGGAGACCAAATATTTATTCCAACCACTTCAAAAGTACCTTGTAGGCTAACACTGGCTTGCCCAGCTCTTTGTTAAACAATTGCAAATGAGAAACATTCATGAAATCACAGCTTGTTTGTGCGTAATTTGTGCACTTGGTGCAGAAAACACAGTGTATCTCAGCTAAACCATTTCCAACAAATAGATTTCATCATTCAATACAGATGCTAAGCACTGGAAGCTTATACAACATTATGGAAATGTATCTTCCATCCCCAGAAGATGAGAGAATTTTAATTCCTGGCACTGAAGGCAGGCTTGGATGGGAATATGATTAAACTTTTATAACAGCTCAATGTTTTCTTGGCTCAATCAATATTCTTTTCAATAAGCCCTTGGCCTGTTTCGGAAACACAGCCAATATATGTTGTTCCGTAAATGGGGTTTTATTCTTCATTCCCACTGATCTGATCAACAAAATGACATTGATCATAATGAGTGCTGTGTTCAAACATTTTAAAACAATTTAATCGGCTCATGCAGGACAGAGGTTAGGCTTTAGTGATGATTACAGCACATATTTCAGTGGTCTCTGTTACAGATGAACGTGCTTTTATATCACCTTCAATGTACCTGACTGCAGTCATCCATTTGTGCAAGCTGGCAGGAAGGAATGGGGTCACATGCAGTGGTTGCTTCCTTTCCTTCAAAGGCAGATCGAAAGAGACATGACAAGCAGCCTCAGGAGGATCAGCGTCCAGGTGGAAGATCCTGAGCCTTCCATACTGACGTGTGTGGGAGCCCCCAGGGGAATTGGCTATGATTGGCTAGATGTTAGTACTGTCAAGCAGGAGAATGCTAGACCAGAATTTGGGGTGCACTTACAGCCTATTCACCGATGTGCCAACAGCACGTGCGCAACCCCAGGCAAACAACGTAACTCTGCGCCTTGGGTTTTCCGTCTATCAAGGCAAGGTTAATAACTCTTGCCATGTTTTGTGAAGCAGTTTGATATGTGTGCAAGAGAGGCATGATGTGAGTTGTGGCATTTGTTCAGCACATTGGTGACACTCAGTTCTTTGCCAATCCAAGCAGGAGCTACAGAGCTACTTCTACAAAACAGCAGAGAGAGTGAAGAGTTTGGAGCAGAAGTCAATCCAGACAGTTTCAACAAATGCTGAAAACTGAGGGCAGTGGTGAGTAGTGAAAGGGACAAGAATTGCTCATTCCTTTTTGAAAAAATTCTCATCCTTTGCTCCAATGGTAATACAATTCTATTAGATCAGATTCCTGAGCTTTGTACCCTGAGTCCTAAATGATTAAAAATTACTTTTGTTCTCACTTCTGCATTCCCACATGATGGAAAAAGGATTGACCATTTCATTGTGATTGTTGTCCTAGTAATTGCTTATTCCTCTATCCACAGACAGAGTGGTTGAACTTGGGGCCTGTCTTTATAAATGAGCCAGCAGTCAGACACATTTCAGTGATCAGAAGGCTGCAGAAACAATCAGGTTATACAGCAGAAATAATCTGGTGTAGGTTGAGTCCTGCCAGATGCAGGCAGATCCACATGCACCCCAGGACAGGGGAGAGAACAGGATGAGAAAACATAGGAAAACTGAGGAATCAAGATAAAGACACTTGAATAAGTGACAGAAGGGGGAAAACAATCCTATGAGAACTAAATGATGAAAAGACAATGGCTCACTATTTCCCACAAGAGAAGTCTCCAAGTAATGGCCAACATGAAAGAAAAAATACCCTCATCTTCTTCTATGCCAGGTTTTATTGCTGAGCATTGCACTGTACCACATGGAATATCCCTTTGCTCAGTTCAGGTCAGATGTCTCATTGGGTCTCCTAATTTCTTGCACAGGTCCAGCCTACTCATACTCACGGGAGAGGGAGAGGAACAGCACAGTGAGGAAAAAAGCAAAAGCCTTATGTTTGCAATCACTAGTCAGCAATAGCCACACAATTATTGTCTTACCAACTCCACTTCCTTAAGCCACAAACCCAAAACTTAGCACCAAAGGGCTGCTATGAAGAGTTAGCTTCATCCTGGCCAGATCCAGTAGATCAGAAGCAAAAAAATGAAAATAGTGAAGTCCCATTGTGGCAGAAGAATGA
Organism: Cyanoderma ruficeps; assembly: GCA_008694505.1. NCBI lineage: Eukaryota > Metazoa > Chordata > Aves > Passeriformes > Timaliidae > Cyanoderma > Cyanoderma ruficeps. The sequence continues at coordinate 10,720,810 of VZDJ01000090.1, read as the reverse complement.
TTAGACTGGAACCAATAAAATTACCCACAAACAAAATTACACATGCTCTTCACAACTGGGGGCAGTACAAAGCCTTCAGAAAACAAGCAATTCAGCAAGTGCAGCCTTAGAGCCTGCTCCAAATGTGCTTCCAGCAGGACTGCACACAATTTTCAGAAACAGGGACCCAAATAATGTTACTCATCCCAGGACTGTGTTTGGAAGCTCAGCCACATTTTTGACTTCACAAGCAGGACTTTTGATACCTTCCTGATGGCCAAGTGTGGTTATTTTTTTCTTCTTTTCTTTCATGCTTTATATAAGCAGTTATGGAGTGCTTGGGTGTGTTTAATTATGATAAGGTTTGGAAACATTTGTCTGCGTAACAGACACTCATGCAGAGACTTATGTGAAGAAACTAATTTATGATTTCAGATGGAGTTGTAAGTAAGGAGGAATAAAATAGCACGTTCCCTCCCACCTCTCAGAGAGCAGGGAAGGCAAACCTCCTTGCAGAAGGAATGATATGAAGTGCCTGCTGCAGCACCTGGCCTGTGCTGACCGTTTTACTGTGGTGTTTTCCTGGGATGCTCAGGCTTCCCTTTTCCACTGCTCTCCTGCATGCCTACAGCTACTCCCCCCTCCACTCTCCTCAGCGTTTTTTTACAGTCTCTGAATCTCTAATTATATTCACTGGCTTGACACAAGCTGAGCTGTGCAAGGCTTTCTGGAAAAGAGCAGTTATTTTATGCTTTCATACTCCCTTGTACAAAGAGAGAGAGCAGCATGCAATCCAGAAGAAATACACTGAAGAGAGAGGAGTTTGTCATTTTAATAGTCAATGTGAAGTTTGGGCTGTATCTGAAGATCAACATTTACAGAAAATAGATGTGTAAATTGCTTTTTATATGGTTCTTCCGAGGTTGCTTAGAGAAAATTATTTTTTATTTCAGATGCCTAGATAGTCAAGGATACTGACTGACTGCAGAGTTCAAAGCAGAATAGTAAAAATGATCACATAGTGCAGATGTTTTGAATTTTTTTTAAGTTATAAAGGGTTTAAAGGGATAAAACACAGCTTGAGGCTGGACTAAATGGATGGAGCTGGGGAGGACACAGGCCTCTCCAAATATGAATAAACACCATGAATAAAACCATTACACACGGCAAACCATAGGGTAAAAATGAGTCACTCAGAGCCACAAATTGTTCTTCTACAAGTCAAACTAATCGAAGAATAGTCAAAGTTAAATCTTCTGTCAAACATTTCTGTACAGACCTACTCAACAGAAAGGCAGAAGATGTAGTGCTTGGACAGGACAGAGGATGAGCTTCTGGTGCTACGCAGGCACCAAAGAAGTTTTCTTCTTTAAATGTCCATTTCTGTACCATATTAATACATTCTCTTTTCTAGCAAAAAATTATTATTACCAAGTAAACAGTGAACACTGTAACATTTTCTTTAGCTTGTCAACAGTTTGATCCACAATCTTGCTTTGCAGTCTACATAAACTCACCCAAGCATTAGCTAATCTTTGTTGACTTTGTGGTTCTTAAGGTCATGCAGTTTAAAATTTTTTGGTTACGCCTTATCAAATATACCACTTACTGCTGGTTTAGGACAGTTTTCATGCACAGCTGCTGAATGTCAAACTCATTTTCTCCTACGGGTGGTAGAAGAAACTTTTTGCACTTGAGTGCTCCTGTCACTCTACTGAGGTGTACCATGAATTCAAAACAGACAAAAGTTACTTCTGGGTAAAACTGAAATTAACTGGACCATACCCTTGTTTTCCTAGCTTGGTGATTACCTCAAGTATAAAATAAGTCAGGAGTTACTTCTATTATTTCCAGTATAAAATTACATACTAAGGAATTAAAAGATATTAATGCTGCAAAGTGAGTGAGTCCTAAGCTAGGAACTGTCAGAGGAAAGTAATTAATCTCATCCTGTGCGTGCACTGTATTTCAATCTAAAGTTATTAAAGCACTTCAAGGGGACCACAGAACACCACCATGAAGGCTGTAATGACCGTAAACCCACTGGTGAAAGACCAGAAATATTCTAATGCTTCTTTTCCCCCACAAGCAACTTAATAATGCATTTTTTCCATATGAGTAGCACTTTGAAAGTTGGAAGTATTGACTAGTTAGTTACCTGTTATTTCCTTTCATCCTCCTCCAAATGTGGGACTCCAGGTCTCATTCTCTGCACCTCATGTAAAGCTTGCCCTGAGTATGTATAGATTTCCTTGTCTACTAACAAATCTCTTCTACTATCCCAATATTTGACCATGTTAAAAGTATCACGGAAATTATATTTCATTTATTCAAAGGAATGGAATTAGTAGTATATTTTACTGATGGGAAAGATTATAGGGACTTGCTTCAAACTACTGAGTGCCCATCAATTTTCTGAATCTGTGATATAGAGGTTCTAATTTATTCAGGGTAGTTACACTTTTCCCCCCCAATTTTTACATCTCAGGAAGTTTATGTAAGGTTTGATATACTCAAAGCTCGGCTTCCATCAAAGTGAATATAAAGAGAAAGCATTGAGAGCTTCTGCAAATCTACTCTCAGGTGTGTATCAAGAAAATAATGCCTACAGAATTAGATGTTCCTCAGTGAGATTCTGGGTTTTCTTAAAGATGATTTGTCCTGCAGTCATCCTGGTGGAAATACAGTGACAAATGTAGGAGTGGGACTTGTTGTGTCACCTTGAAATTATCACACTCATCTTTTCCTGCAAACTGAAATCAACACTTCAGTACTCTTCTAGCTGGCTTGCTCAGCTCACACATGTAATTTAACCACTGAGTGCAGTATTTAATGAAATGATGGCAGAAAAATCATACCCTGAAAAATGGTAAGGCCTTAATGAAAAACCAGAAAAGGGATAAGACCTGCCAGAAACAGGGTAAGGTCTTAGTACAGAACTTGTTAGCTGTGAATGCGAAAACTTCACATTCACATACTAGTAAGAATACTTAAATGTGGATGAAATTATGTATTTTTCTGAAGTCCTACCATTTAAAAAAATAAAATTCAATACAACTGAATAATAAGTAAGTAAATACAGATCAGCTTTAAACAATAAGGGATTATGAAAAATGCATGTCTTTACACTACCCAAATGGCAAAAGTCTTTGTAATGGGAGGTGCCAGGGAATTTGATGTGCTGATGGGATTTTGCTTTTTAAAAAATTCTTTATTTAAAGAAAACCAATGGTTATCTGAAGGATATCGAGAAGGAACGGAATGGTATCCAAAATACTAGTGTCAGTGGGCAGTTAAGGCTTTGGCTTTGCCAGTTGTTCCACTCCTCCCCAGAGGCCTCCAGCCCTTAGAGGACCAGCTGGAGAGGGACTGGGGAAGGCGCGACTGCCGGCCATTGAACACCAAACTCCCCAGCCCCGACTCCTCCGGCCGTCTGTGCCGAATCTTAGAGGCACAACCCCTGTAAATCTCCACCAAGACGTGGCCGGGCCGCAGACAGCCCCGAAGCACCTCCTTCCCCTGGGCGGCGCGTCCTGTCCGGACCCGGGCCTTGTGCCCCGGCAGCGCCAATGGGAGCCCGCGGCCGGCCGCTATTGCCAGGTGGAACAGAGACCCCGCCCCGCGCCTGGCTTGGCGCCCAAAGCCAGGACTTGGAGGCGGGGTGATCGGGCACTCAGCAGCACCAGCGACCAATCAGATGACAAAGCCCGCCCATTGCGCGCTTGGATTGGTAGCAGCGCCAGAACTGATTTGAGCAAGAGCCAATCGAAGGCGGCGAGAGGGGCGGTGACCCGCGGTTTGAATCGGGGCGGGAGCGGCCGGCCGCGCTGCGGCAAGCGCCCGGCGGCGGGAGCGGCCTCGCCATGGAGCGGGATAAGGCGATGCAGGAAGGGCTGCGGCGCAGCAACGACCGCTTCATGGCCTCCATGAACCGCATCATGCAGCAGGTGAGCTATGGGAGCGGGGCGGCCGCGGGTTCCGGGCGCCGTCCTGAGGCAGGCGGGGAAGCGGGGGCTGAGAGCAGCGGTGCCGTCTGTACTGAGCCGCACACTCCTATGCCTTGGCAGGAGCGGGCTGGCAGGAGCCAGCTCCGGAAATACACAACGGACACCTGGGACTGCCAGTGCTGGATACGCGACTTAGGCACGAGTGCGAGCTGACGTGATGGTGTCCTTAACCCCGCCGAGCTTGCGTTAGACGGGGGCTTTTCAATGAAACGACAGCAAGTGGGGGACTCCTTCCGTGAATCCTTCTCCCTGGAGAGCCATTTCGTGTTTAAGCTGTGGGAATGGGCCTCCTCCGTGCATAGAGGCACGCGTTTATCCCGAGATGCGGGCTTTCCCGTTCCGAAGATGTTTTGTGCTGCTACCGGGTTAAATCTGGTTCTAGAAGCTTTTTCTCGACTAGTGGCATATCGAGTATTTTTACGTGTCATGTTGGTCGTAGGTGGGGGCTGCTTTTAGTTTCTACAGTGGAAGTTTGGGTGAAACTATAAGACAGCGAGTTAACTGCTTTTGGAAACTCTCTGGAGCCCTGTTTTGGCACTGTTTAGACATTGAGGCTGAATGGCTTGCACACGTGTTTAAAATACACCGGTGTCCTCTAGGAGTTAGTATTTCCAGATTGCTGACTTCTACCTTTAGCCAACGAAACAACACACTGATAACTTGGTGTTTAGGATAAAACAAAAAATTGTACTAAAATACATAAAACAGACTTTATAGATATTGCTTTGATCGTTTGTTCTACTATTTAACACTTCTTTTTATTTAGTATAATCATCCTTTTGAAGATGACTTGCTTGTTTCCATGGCTACTCTCACTTACGAGACATCTGACGGTAAGAACTCCTTAAAACTACAATTGTTTACATACTCTCTCTTTAGACTTAATAAAGCATGCAAGTGTTGGCAACTACTGATGCTGTCTCCATCCTTCTATGCACTTCGTGAATTACAGGGAAATAATTTATAATATTATAGTCTTCACCACAGCCTGTAGAAGAATTTCAGCTCTGAGACCCCGTACACTTCTTCCTCCCCCTCCCTCCTTTGCAGTGGCTTTAGTGTCACTATGCAGTTTTCTTCACCTTTTCCTTCTTTCTGATTCGGGAGAGAATTGGTGTCTGTAGGTTCGTCTGTTCTCAAGCTCTATCAGTAAAAAAGATTTTGCAGAGCTCCGTAATGTTAAAAGGTGGATCCCGTCCGGCCTCTGAGTTGGAGAATTGCTCATTGTGTCTCTCGCTGCTGATCTCGTGGTCCCGGCCGGCTCCATTTCGCGCCTTCCCTTCATGCGGGGCACCGAGAAGAAAAAGCTGCTGCCGCCCTTGCCCTCCTGTCCGCAGCACGGCGGTGAATAAAAGTGAATAAAAGTGAATAAAAAAGTCCACTGCGGCCATGCTGCTGTGCAGCCCCCGCCACGCGGCTGCTCCCGGGCTTTGGGATGGGCACGTGTCCCCTCCCGCCCTCGGGGCCGCTCCAGTCGCTGGGCTCGGCCTCGTGGTTGGTTCCTGGCGGCGCCGGGAGGGGTCCTGGCGGGAAAGGGACCGGCCCGCCCCCTCACCAGTCTTTGGTGGGAGCATAGGGAAAGAGGGCTTTTAGCAGGTTTTATTTGGTCCTTATTTGTGTCATAGAGGCGCTGCCCACTTCTCTAATTGGCTTAGCGGCATGCCTGTTCGCAAAGCCAGCCAGCGATTAGTTTTGCCAGGTGCAGAAGCAGCTTTTAGAACTCTTCCCAGAAAATCGCTTCTCATGACTGGCTTTTTCTGTCTTCACCAAAAGTCAAGCCCTATAAAAAACTACCAGATACATGAACTGCCGTGTGACTTACTGGACATACCTGGGAAGTACCAGCTGTGCAACAAGGGTTTTTACAGACTGGCAGCCTTACATTTCATATATATTATCCATTGGGAAAGGGAGGAAACACTCATAGACTACTGCAATAGACAGCTTTGGATTTCTAAAAGTTTGGTTATGCTTTTGGGTTGGTGACCTCTATTCAGTATGGAATGAATATGGATCTTAGTCCTGTAGAACCTTAATTATGGCTTTAATTAAGCTCAGATACCATGTAGTCTGCAGTCATCAACTAAAAACTAAAAGCACTATTTTCCCCTCTTGGTGGCATGTGGGGCTGTAATGCTCTTTGGATCTAACAAGCTCAGTCTTGTTAGATTCGGCATGTGATTATTTTTTTGCCTTGCCTGACTTCTCAATTGACTTGAATTACCATATTCTCCTGGTTTGTTTTCCTCTAAATTTTTATTTCAGCAAATGTGGTGGAGATTGTTCAGATTTGATAATGCTTTGTCATTCTGTAATATGTTCTTGCTAAATATTTGTTAGAGTGATATTCAGTATAGATGGTGTTAAAAGAAAAAGTGTGTTAATAGTGTTAAATTTTGTTTTTTCTAGGACCAAAACAATGGGGGCATGTGTCAATGAAGGATGTTAAAAAATGGAAGGCGAAACTACTCAAGGTATTTAATAATACAGTGCTACTACGTACCCAAAATGCAGCAATATTTGTTTTTATATGTATAGATACGTAGGAGTATATTCTAATCTTCCTGTGCCACATAGTATTTTCAGAGGCACTAATGAGGTCAACATCTGCTTTAAAATAGGGTTTTAGCACAGTTTAAGGTTTTCAGATGTATTAGACTAAAATAGATGGCCATTTATGGTTAGCACCAGTCCTGGTAAACCAGAAGGATTTTTTTTTTTAATTGCTGTCTGTGGGAAATGTGTATTTTTGGAACTCATCAGAATGTTTTCAGTGAAGTTAATGTGTTGAATCAATTTATCTTGGTTCAGGTAATCAGCTCTTCAATTCCACAGGGCTTTCTGGTTTCATCTTTTAGTTTCTTTTTTTTTTTTTCCTCTGAAATAATGCCAAAGTAATTAAAGAATCTTTGCAGTCTCGCCAATCAGTGTGGTGTGTCAGGTAAACCCATGGCCTGTATGATGTCCCTTGGTAGAACAGAAGCTGTTCTGAACCCTACAGACTGAGGACTTGAGGAATGAAATTCAGTCTGAGGGAGCAACAGTGGATTTAATGGAGACCAAAAATAGGCTGTGTTTTTGGGTGCCTTTGCACTCCTGGTAAAACCTCGTGCAGTCTACTAAGCACTGCTGCACAACTTTCCCAACTATATCCATTAAAGACTGTAAGGGAAATTCTCTGTCTTAGCCTCTTATGGGGGCCAATGTTTTTGCACTGATTTTAGCAGCAACAGTAAGGATAAAAGTGGACAATAGGTAAGTTTTACTAGATACTTGTGGCTTTTCTCGTCAGGCCATGGGAAACTTGAAGAAATCAAATGGTTGTGTGTTGTGGGCTATACCAAATTAAATAAAAGCAATGATTAAAATTATTTTTCTATTCTTGGATTATTCTGACCTCTTTTTTTTTTTTTAATTGCAGCACGATAAACGAAGTCAAAGGAATACAGGTAAACTGTTTTAAAAAAAAACCTGCTGTGAATTATCTTATCCAAAGAGCATTGACTTGAAGAGAGATACTCAGGTTCACGATTAATCCTTCAGGATACTCACTGGGTTTTGTGTGAGAAACCATCTAATAAATCAGCAGTACTTACATTCATAAGGATTCAGAAATGTAATATAAAATGTTTAAGATAAGAAAATACATTGCAATCCATGGTAATATAACAAGTGGATTAAAATGAGCACCCCATATCAATTAATAAAAGAGGTTTTTGTTGTATTTGTCAATTTTATCAGATAATCAATGACTTAAATATTCCAACCCTAACTTACGTACATGTAGTGGGGAAATGAATGGTAGCTTTTTGAAAATTACTAGATAAGTGGGCATATTAAAAATATATATATTAAAAGACTCTCAGGAAGTTGCATGATGGGCTGTCAAAAGTTTAGCAGCATATTCAGTGTTCTCAATGAATCAGGATGCCTCCAGGAAAAAGTAGCATACAGTTCCTTCATTAGAAATCAAGTTCCAGGCTAAAAACCAAAACAAGTCTGTACTCCAAAGTGTAAAATGATACTGCATGGGAGGGGTGGGTATGATATCTGAACATTTTTCTGAAAAGGATCTCTATGTTCCACTAAAATATAAATTTCTACTCGGGTAAATGATGGTGAGGAAATTTTTCGGCATAGTACTGTGAAGGTATGTTGGGCTGTATTCTCTCAAGGTTTTGAAGTGCAGGGGTTTTGGTGTTATTTCATGACATTCATCTGAGACACTTCTCTGTGGAACACCAGAGGACAAAGCAGTGCCTAGCACCTCTCTTCCTCCACAACACGAGCAAAAGAATTGTCCNTGTGGTGTTTTGCAAAATAATGAAGCTTAATTTCCAGAGGAGGTTGCAACCTTAGGCCGGAGCCTTTTAGTTAGATGCTTTGATGAATGTTATGAGAGAGTGGTTTTATAGCCACGGTTTGGCAAACTGTGCTTAGAATAATTATCAGTGGTCTGTGTTCAGACTTCAGGTGAGCATGGGCAATTTTTTACAGGATTTTTCCTGTGCACTTTATTGGTTTATGCTTTATTTAAGTAAATAACAGGTAGCCTAGATTAACCCTCAGATGATACCAGGTGGGGTTGACCACTGAGAAAAGTGCCTGACAAATTAGAGCTAAAACTTGAAGTAAAAATTGTTCAATTTCATGCCAAGAAGTTGAAAGTAATAGACCTATTTTGGAATAATCAAGTGGTGAAGAGATAGTTTTGAAAGCTGCTTGAGCCAACCAAGGATATCCCATGCTGCTGTAAAACTAGCAGACATCCTGCTAGAAGATGTGCACAGGTGCCTTGAACATAGAGCACACAAAACAGGTTTTCTGCACTGTTCCACAGATGGAGATAAAAAGTGTGCTCGGGGACTTTGGATGGTGTTTCATTGTGGTGTGATTGTCTGGAGTGAGTGAGAAAAAGAAACCAATGACTAGAGGCGCTGGTGGTAGGACATAAACAGAGAGCAATATAAAAGAAATTTCAAACAAAAGTAACTGGAGAGGCTAAATATTGTAGAAGTAATAGAACTGTTTTTTTCCTCTCCCATTCATGCAAAGAAGTATCGGAAGAACGGAGCAGTGATTTTGAAGATGAACACTCAGCAGTACATCAGGTATGGGTGCCACATTGCATCTGTTTTTCTGGAGTGTTCCAGGCCAGGCTGGATGGGGCTCTGGCCATCCCAGAGGGGCTTGTACTAGATGATCTTGAAGGTCCCTTCCAACCCCAACCATCCTCAGGCCGCCTCTTTGGGAAAATGTGTTTATGTAGTCAAAAGCTAGGGAATTATTTATGAGCAGGTGGTGCTGTACCAGGATGTCAGTTGTGGATGTCAGCTGAATTATTAGGTTTCTTTGAGGGGGGAGGGAGAGCAGTTGGATATAGGCTTCAAAGTGCCTTCTTAGTTAGAAGGCAGTATGTGGATCTAACATTTTTAATGATTATTTGTGAAATCTTTGTAGTCTGGAATAGTGGGTTTTGACTCAAGGTAAATTTGTGTGTAGCTTTGTTACTAAAGACGGTGTGATCTGGACAGAATTTGTGGAATACAACTGTGTTTGTTTCACTACCACCACCCCCCAAAAATGTTAGCAAGTAGTGAAAGCAGAAAAATCTATGGGCTAATGAATGGAGCTCAAGCTACCAGGTATTAAAATTCCTTTCATGTCCTTTTAAGGAATCTTCTGAGAGCACTGGTGTGGATACATCTGATTCAGGTGGGTTTTTTAATTTACTACTTAGCTACCCATTTTTTTACCTTTCTGAGAAAGTTGCAAATCACTTTTTCATCACTTTCTAATACAGAAACGTTGGGGGGTTTTATGCATGGTCAGTAGCCTTTCAGACGGTTGAGAATAGGAATAGCAAGAGTCTGAGTTATGGTTAGTTCTGCAAACTCAATGTTCGTATCCTTCTTTGGAATTTCAGTCCTGATTCCCTGGTACTTTGGGAAGTCAGTGTGGAATATGTTCAGCTGTCCTTTCTTAGAAAGGAAGGGAACAGTGATATAAAAACCATGGCATTGTTGTGAATAGAAGTTTTATCAGTAGTGAAAATAGATACGTTGAGTATTAGGGGAGTGGTAACCTGAGGTTTGCAGTCAGTTGCCACAATTCTTCAGTGTTGTTTGTAAATGCTTTGATGTTAGTCTTGAGAAGATCTTTGGGGAGGTGTTGACCGTATATTCCCAAATAATGATTCGACTGGCAACTGTCTTTGACTGCTTTTGGGGTTTTATTTTAATATTTATAACTGGTATTACTCAACGGTTTTGATTCCTGCAGATGTTAAATCTTCTTCTATTTTTCATAAGTTAAGCTATTGCCAGCAGTGAATGTCTGAGAGAGCTGTTGCAGTAAAGTCTGGTTAGCTTGGGGTTCAAGTATTGTGGTATTAAGTTAGCTTGTTCATCTGCATTGCTGCCTCTAAGGCTGACAGCTACTTCTCTGTTGAGGGAAATGTTTCCTACTGTCGTTTGAGAGGATAATTTCAAAGGAGTGTTTGAATGAGAAAATAATGTTTGCCAGTTGGAAAAGCCTGACTTTTCTTCTAAACCTCCTCAAGGAAACCTAGGAAAAATATTTCCGCAGCATGTGTAGCTTGGCTTCTGTAAGTGTCCTTTGTCTTTTGCACTTGTGGGATAATTGAGTGAAGTGCTTCAGATGCTGGTATTTTCATACCAGCATACACTAAATTATCCACTCCTCCTCCTCTACAAAGAGACTGGAGAGGATTTGTGGATACCTGTGAGTTCCAGGTGTCTCCAAATACTGTAACATGCAGAAATTAGATTTTTAGGGATTGGATTCCTCACATAAAAAATGGCATTTACTGTGGTGCTTGAGGTGTGTGGGTTTTTGGGTTTTGCTTGTTTTGGTGGTTTTTTTCAGGGGTTTTGGTTCAGTTTTGGTGTTTTTTCATATATGAAAGGTGTCCAGTAAGGCGTATGAACTTAGAAGAAAATCTGTCTTTAGCTGGTTTAGCTAAATTTTTTGTTTTGGCCAGTGTTTTCCATTTTTAGCATTCATGCAGAATACTTGCCGCTTCTCAGTGAAGGCAGAGGTTCTTCCAGGTATTATGCACTTGTTTTGTGTTGGAAGTATGCAAAGCCTGTCTGCAGCAGGTGAAAGTCAAGTGGAACAGCTCTAACCTGGACCTGCAAGTAGCAGTCTGTCCTTAACAGGGAAAGTTACTAGGATTACTCTCTTTGCTTTCAATGGAAACAGCATGGCAGAGGCTATCTGAACAATTACATGTATCTAGCAGCATACTATCACAGAAAAATGGATTTGTTTGGAGAAAGGGATAGAAAAGTCATAACTTAGGTAATAACCATGTCTGGATGCATCTCCTGTGAAAGAGCTTTGTATACTTAAAAGTCCTATTTTTGGGAGGGAAAGGTGGAAGGTTTCCTTTTTCCTCTCCTTTGCACCTGAAAGGCAGAACAGAGAGGAAAAAACACTTTTAAAAACACTTTGAGATTCCCTGGAGAGCATACTTTTTATTTTTTTCCATTCTGTTTTGTGATCCTCTGCTAAAAACTGAAATTCCAGTGATGTGAACTTGTGGTTGCCAGTACAGTGAAGATATACTAACCTTAGGTTTTTGAGGATTCCCACTTAGAAGAATATTCCACCTGTATACAAATCAACGGATTCTTTGATTCGTGCTGTTTTCTAATAATTTATGATTGGCATGATGCAGTCAACCATTCCTGGACACAGGAGTTGTTCCCTTTATCTCAAGAACTGCCCATTTTTGTAGCCATTGAGTCTGTTCATCTTAATGAACATTTAGGGAGCCTTCTGACAGGTTTGTGCCCAATTCTGCTGGAGGAAGGAGATTGTATGGCAGAAAGAGTAATAGCAATTTCAGAATATTAGGACAAGGCAGTGTTTTGGTAGGTATCATAACCATGTTGGGGTTTTTTTTCGCTCTCATTTTCCAGGGTTATTCTCCTCTCCTTTTTCCTTTCCTCTGGTGCATCCAGGGAAATTCAGAAATGCTGGTTTAAAGTGCAGTCACATATTTTATGCTTATGGGTGCCTGATTTTAGCTAATAATGAATTGGAAGGCCTGGCTACATCTAGAAGAAAAAAAATGGTTGGATTTCATTCACAAAAATACCCATAGAATACCTGAAAACAGAGTTAAAAGATTTGGACTTGTTTTTTTCATTCTCTCAATATTATGCCTTATTTCTCACTTGGTGAATTCTAAGATGGTCTTGACAATAGGAAGGTACTAAGAGAAGGTATGATGGCAAGTCCCTGCTGTCTTTGTTGGGATATTTAGGAACGTAGCGAAAATTAAGCATTAATGAGTAATGAATCCCTCAGAGCAAGAAAAGGAGCTTTCACAATGTTTTACTCTCTGAAATGTTTAATATAAATCTTAAGGAACTGATTTCAAAGCAGTATTCTTTACCCTTCTTTGCTCAACTCAAGTCACTTATGAACCCACAAACCATGCTTTTCAATTGGCCTCAAAATGGAAATAGAATACAGCTAAAATGTAGAGTGTAGAAAACTGTTTTCTAGAATGAAACCAGTGTAGTCAATAACTCGCTCAGTGTGTGTTTAAAAAAATTTGTTTTGAATCCAACTATATTTTAATATTTACCTTCAAATTGCAGGTGAAGAAAGTGGTGATACAGGCTCAGTAATACGAAAATTTGAAGGCTTTCAGCTCGAGGTAAAACTTTTGGGTGCCTAATGTAATGTAATGATTTTGTGTTCAACAGAAGCTGTTAACTATTAACCAGTTTACACGTGTCTGATGAGTTGGTACAGTCAGCAGAGGATGTGGTACAGTCTATATCCTAATGCATGTTTTTAGCAAGTGAGGGGTTCAGTAGACAGTGTCACCAGGACCAATGGCAGGTGATATTTTGGTCTTGGTAATCCCAGGAGGCCAGAGAAGGTCGTACAATGTACTGCATCAACAGGCAGCAACCTTGAGGAAGGCTTTTACAGGTAAGGAAAAAGACTAACCAGGTGGAGCAGAGAGGGGAACCACTTCTGAACAGTGTGGTCATTCACCTGGGAGTGTAGGATAACTAGGTAACATGATTTAAAGCCAATGGTAAATGTGAAGTAGTGGTTGCTATAACAAAGACAGACTGCAATCTTCTGCTGTTGGTTCCCAAAGTAGACTGTGGCCAGAACCACCCAGAGCCTTTTCATTGTTGCTGAAAAACAGACCCCACTCTGTGTGCAGCCATTTTAATCCTGTGTTCTTCGTACTCAAATACCTTTGCCAGGAATGAGATTTACTTTCCTTCCCTCTTCAGCAAGGTGCTAGTGGCCTCTCTCTGACAACAGCTAGTACAATCTGCTTAAGAAAGTGACAGTTTACGTAATGAATTGCCTTTTCTCTAGAAAATTCCCTTTAGTTTCATGTAGAGGGTCCTGGCAGAGTTGACCTTAATTTGTATACGAGTTCTCACAGGATGTTAAGGATACATGTAAAGATTTGCAGCTGTAATTATCAGAGCTTTGTATGCGGTTTTCTGTTTTTCCTTTTTTTTTAAATTTGGGTGGTTTGTTGGTTTGTTTTTATTGGTGGATCTTTAAGGCAGTGTGTGCTTTTCCCTGAACAAACTAGTTTATCATGCCTTTTTCATGTGTCTTCACATGCAGTTCCTTCTTGGCATTTGTGGGTTTTTGGGGGAGGTTTTGCATAAAATGTCTACATTAAAAGTAAGTTGATGCTGGCATATCCTCATGTGAGGAATAAGAGTTTGGAGTTAATCTGAACAATCAGTTTGGAGTTGCCTGTGCCTTTAATTTCTGTGTGTTTTAATAACTTTATTTTCCTGTAAGATTCAGGAGGGAGATGATGGGCAACTCCTAGAGAGACAAAGAGTCCCAGTGGATGTGATAGTACAAGATCATGAGAGGAATATTCCCAAATGGATAACGGTAACATAGTTCTCCTATGCTAAAGTTATTAGGGAGTTAGAATAAAACAAGAGCTCTTTAACTGGGTAGCTCAATGAATCCTAACACAACTTCTCTGTGGTCCTCCCTTTGTTGTTCTGCTTGCTTTCTGCGTAAATATGATTGGGTCTTGGGGTTTTGACAGCTAAGGTATCTAAGAAACGGAGCCGATGATTTGCAAATTTATTTTCACTGGTTTTTCACTTTTCTACTTTGTTCTTTGAACCTTGATGTGCAGGTTGATCTTTGAGCTGTAAGTTTTCCAAGAAGTCTAAATCTGAGCTTTGTAGAGGACAAAGAGAGTTAGCTTTGTTTTGCCTAGGGTGATGAGAAAGATGAGAGGTGAAGTGTTATGATACAGGGTGCAGCTCCCCTTTTCTGCTGGAGCTGCCAGAGATGTCTAATTATTCGGGGAGGTGTGTATATATATATATCTCCATGGATAAATTATGATATTTGGGAAAGGGATTAATAGATGATACATAATGTGTAGGCTGAGAAAATGACAAACAGCTTTCCAAGATTAGACTAGGAACTCCTCCGTCTTCTTACTGAGGTGTTAGTCTCGGTGTTTTCCACTTTGTGTGAACTTGGCTGAGCCCCTGAAGACCAGAACTGTCCATGATCCAGAACAGCAAGAGGAGAGGGAGTCACAAGGAAGGTTTTGGTGTTACCTTTAACCTGCAAAAAACTCTGAATGTTTGATTGGCTTTTTCTTTGCTTTTCAGATAACAACACCAATATCATCCAGAGATCGTCGTTTAACTTCACCAGTGCAAGGACAATTTGGTACAATTATGTCTTTTGTGTGTTGGTCAAATACATTAGTTACAAACTGTGGTTTTGGTAAAATTCGCTTGTGGTTTTATTAAAATTCTTTAGAAAACAATATTTCATTTCTTGTAAACAGAATGAAAAGTTCAATAGGCTGATTCTCAGAGGGAAGTTAGTCATGATTTTGCTTATGTATTTGAAAAACAGAAAAGAAATAACTTGTCTACCTGAAACCAGTTTTCCTTACGTAGCCTCAGGAACAAATATGCATGGTTACAAAATTCAGCAGCATTTAGCTCACTGAAAGCCATATATTTTAGTTCTGGGTATTTTAAATTCAAGGAATGTAATACAGTGGCTTTGGGTCTGCTGGCAGCTGGTAGTCCAAGTGGTATTTGCTGGTAAATGTTCTTCGGAAGCTCTCCGGACTTGTTGCAAACCTGAGAATTTTGGTGTAAATATTTCAGGTTTAAAAACTACAAAAAAGCCCCCCTCATGAAAAAAAAGCGAAGTGTTTTTTGTTGTATTTGTCAGTTTTATCACTTATTCATTGAATCTTAAAGATTCCAACCCTGACTCTACATACATGTTGTGGGGAAATGAATGGTAGCTTTTTTAAAATTACTAGATAAGGAGGCATATTAAAAATATATATATTAAAAGACTCTCATGAAGTTCCATAATGGGCTGTCAAAAATTTAGCAGCTTATTCAGTGTTCCAATGAATCAGGATGCCTCCAGGAAAAAGTACCATGCAGTTCCTTCATTAGAAATCAAGTTTCAGGTCAGAAATCAAAATGAGTCTGTACACCAAATTGTAAAATGATACTGCATGGGAGGGGTGGGTGTGATATCTGAACATTTTTCTGAAAAGGATCTGTATGTTCCACTAAAATACAAATTTCTACTCGGGTAAATGATGGTGAGGAAATTTTTCGGCATAGTACTGTGAAGGTATGTTGGGCTGTATTCTCTCAGGGTTTTGAAGTGCAGGGGTTTTGGTGTTATTTCATGACCTTCATCTGAGACACTTCTCTGTGGAACACCAGAGGACAAAGCAGTGCCTAGCACCTCTCTTCCTCCACAACACGAGCAAAAGATTTGTCCATATGGTGTGGTCAGCTACAGGCTTTGAATCAGCCTAAGAAATTTCAGTGTAGAGCTGAGAAAAAAGGGTCTGGTGCAAAAGGTTTCAGGTGGTCTAGACCTTTACTTCTTGCTCCATTTAGCTGATGGGGCCAAGTAGGACAAAACTTTGGCTGTAGTCTGTAGTAAAACTTGGAAAGTAAGTAAGTATTTTTCAAAGATATGATAGTTGAAGTGTTTTAGGAGAAATATTTTGCTAATCTTAGATGCTCTTAAAGGAGATTATTTTAATGCTGCAAATTCTTGATCTTACTGATTTTAAATGTAGTGTATTGTACTGCATTGCAGATGCCATAGAGATGCATAAAAATAGGTAACATGTATTTTTGCAATTTCTAATGTAACTTGAGAGAACTACTATTTGATTTTATTTTAAGTTATTCTCAGGAAGAAATATCTAACTAAATATGAAGGTTGAGTGAACAGCCTTCCTTGCAAGAAAACAAGCCTGCATAGATTTGTACTGATAAATGTATATTTACGTGTTCCATAAAAAGCAGACTCTGACAAATCTTACCCAGCTTAAGAAAACCATATTTTGCTCTGATTGTTTTTTTGGTGTGGGTTTTTTTTTTGTTTATTTATTTGTAGGTTTTTTGGAACACAAAGACCCATGAGTAAACATTTGAACTGTCTGGTTGCAGTTGCTCTTTGCCTTAAAGAAAAAAACCAATCCACACACTTCAAACCCTCACTCCAAAAAGGATATTTCTGACTATGGGTTATTAAGCTAATGTACAAATTTTACCTTTTTTTTTATTCTTCAGTAGACCTAAGTGTTTTCAATTAAGATACATAAAGTTTTGTGCTATTTAGTGTAAACATTGAACATTAAACCAAATACCTATCAATGAACCCCTCCTGACAAATTAGGGCTAAAACTTGAACTAAAAATTGTTCAATTTCATGCCAAGAAGTTGAAAGTAGTAGACCTATTTTGGAATAATCAAATGGTGAAGAGATAGTTTTGAAAGCTGCTTGAGCCAACCAAGGATATCCCATGCTGCTGTAAAACTAGCAAACGTCCTGCTGGAAGATGTGCACAGGTGCCTTGAACATAGAGGACACAAAACAGGTTTTCTGCACTGTTCCACAGATGGAAATAAAAAGTGTGCTCAGGGACTTTGGATGGTGTTTCATTGTGGTGTGATTGTCTGGAGTGAGTGAGAAAAAGAAACCAATGACTAGAGGCACTGGTGATAGGACATAAACAGAGAGCAAAATAAAAGAAATTTCAAACAAAAGTAACTGGAGAGGCTGAATATTATAGGAGTAATAGAACTGTTTTTTTCCTCTCCCATTCATGCAAAGAAGTATCGGAAGAACGGAGCAGTGATTTTGAAGATGAACACTCAGCAGTACATCAGGTATGGGTGCCACATTGCATCTGTTTTTCTGGAGTGTTCCAGGCCAGGCTGGATGGGGCTCTGGCCATCCCAGAGGGGCTTGTACTAGATGATCTTGAAGGTCCCTTCCAACCCCAACCATCCTCAGGCCGCCTCTTTGGGAAAATGTGTTTATGTAGTCAAAAGCTAGGGAATTATTTATGAGCAGGTGGTGCTGTACCAGGATGTCAGTTGTGGATGTCAGCTGAATTATTAGGTTTCTTTGAGGGGGGAGGGAGAGCAGTTGGATATAGGCTTCAAAGTGCCTTCTTAGTTAGAAGGCAGTATGTGGATCTAACATTTTTAATGATTATTTGTGAAATCTTTGTAGTCTAGAATGGTGGTTTTTGACTCAAGGTAAGTTTGTGTGTAGCTTTGTTACTAAAGACGGTGTGATCTGGACAGAACTTGTGGAATACAACTGTCCTTGTTTCGCTACCACCACCCCCAAAAACATTAGCAAGTAGTGAAAGCAGAAAAATCTATGGGCTAATGAATGGAGCTCAAGCTACCAGGTATTAAAATTCCTTTCATGTCCTTTTAAGGAATCTTCTGAGAGCACTGGTGTGGATACATCTGATTCAGGTGGGTTTTTTAATTTACTACTTAGCTACCCATTTTTTTACCTTTCTGAGAAAGTTGCAAATCACTTTTTCATCACTTTCTAATACAGTAAAATTGGGGGGTTTTATGCGTGTTCACTAGCCTTTCAGAAGGTTGAGAATAGGAATAGCAAGAGTCTGAGGTATTTTTAGTTCTGCAAACTCAATGTTCATATTCTTTGGAATTTCAGTCCTGATTCCTTGGTACTTTGGGAAGTCAGTGTGGAATATGTTCAGCTGTCCTTTCTTAGAAAGGATGGGAACAGTGATAAAAAACCTTGGCGTGGTTGTGAGTAGAAGTTTTAGCAGCAGTGAAAATCGATACGTTGAGTATTAGGGGAGTGGTAACCAGAGGTTTGCAGTCAGTTGCCACAATTCTTCAGTGTTGTTTGTAAATGCTTTGATGTTAGTCTTGGGAAGATCTTTGGGGCGGTGTTGACCTTATATTCCCAAATAATGATTCATTTGTGTTCATTTCGATGTGCAACAGTCTTAAAACTGGTGTTATTCAAGGTTTTTGATTCCTGAGGAAATGAAAACTTCTCCTATTTTTCATAAGTTAAGTCATGGCTTGGCACTAGCCAGCAGTGAATGTCTGAGAGAGCTGTTGCAGTAAAGTCTGGTTAGCTTGGGGTTCAAGTATTGTGGTATTAAGTTAGCTTGTTCATCTGCCTTGCTGCCTCTGAGGTTGACTGTTACTTCTCTGTTGAGGGAAATGTTTCCTACTGTCATTTGAGAGGATAATTTCAAAGGAGTGTTTGAATGAGAAAAGGATGTCTCCATGTCTGATGGGATTGGATTCCTCACATGAAAAACGGAGTTCCCTGTGGTGCTTGTGGTGTGTGGTTTTTTGGGTTTTGCATGTTTTGGTGGATTTTTTCAGGGGTTTTGGTTCAGTTTTGATGGTTTTTCATATATGAAAGGTGTCCAGTAAGGCGTATGAACGTAGAAGAAAATCTATCTTTAGCTGGTTTAGCTAAATTTTTTGTTTTGGCCAGTGTTTTCCATTTTTAGCATTCATGCAGAATACTTGCCGCTTCTCAGTGAAGGCAGAGGTTCTTCCAGGTATTATGCACTTGTTTTGTGTTGGAAGTATGCAAAGCCAGTCTGCAGCAGGTGAAAGTCAAGTGGAACACCTCTAACCTGGACCTGCAAGTAGCAGTCTGTCCTTAATAGGGAAAGTTACTAGGATTACTCTCTTTGCTTTCAACGGAAGCTGCATGGCAGAGACTATCTGAACAATTACTTGTATCTAGCAGCATACTATCACAGAAAAATGGATTTGTTTGGAGAAAGGGATAGATAAGTCATAACTTAGGTAATAACCATGTCTGGATGCATCTCCTGTGAAAGAGCTTCGTATACTTAAAGGTCCTATTTTTGGGAGGGAAAGGTGAAAGGTTTCCTTTTTCCTCTCCTTTGCACCTGAAAGGCAGAACAGAGAGGAAAAAACACTTTTAAAAACACTTTGAGATTCCCTGGAGAACATAGTTTTTATTTTTTTCCATTCTGTTTTGTGGTCCTCTGCTAATAACTGAAGTTACAATGATGTGAACTTGTGGTTGCCAGTACAGTGAAGATATACTGACCCTAGGTTTTTGAGGATTCCCACTTAGAAGAATATTCCACCTGCATACAAATCAGCGGATTCTTTGTTTTGTGCTGTTTTCTAATAATTTATGATTGGCATGATGCAGTCAACCATTCCTGGACACAGGAGTTGTTCCCTTTATCTCAAGAACTACCCATTTTTGTAGCCATTGAGTCTGTTCATCTTAATGAACATTTAGGGAGCCTTCTGACAGGTTTGTGCCCAATTCTGCTGGAGGAAGGAGATTGTATGGCAGAAAGAGTAATAGCAATTTCAGAATATTAGGACAAGGCAGTGTTTTGGTAGGTATCATAACCATGTTGGTTTCTTTTTTTCTCTCAATTTCCAGGGTTATTCTCTCTTTTTTCCTTTCCTCTCGTGCGTCCAGGGAAATTCAGAAATGCTGGTTTAAAGTGCAGTCACATATTTTATGCTTATGGGTGCCTGATTTTAGCTAATAATGAATTGGAAGGCCTGGCTACATCTAGAAGAAAAAAAATGGTTGGATTTCATTCACAAAAATACCCATAGAATACCTGAAAACAGAGTTAAAAGATTTGGACTTGTTTTTTCATTCTCTCAATATTATGCCTTATTTCTCACTTGGTGAATTCTAAGATGGTCTTGACAATAGGAAGGTACTAAGAGAAGGTATGATGGCAAGTCCCTGCTGTCTTTGTTGGGATATTTAGGAACGTAGCGAAAATTAAGCATTAATGAGTAATGAATCCCTCAGAGCAAGAAAAGGAGCTTTCACAATGTTTTACTCTCTGAAATGTTTAATATAAATCTTAAGGAACTGATTTCAAAGCAGTATTCTTTACCCTTCTTTGCTCAACTCAAGTCACTTATGAACCCACAAACCATGCTTTTCAATTGGCCTCAAAATGGAAATAGAATACAGCTAAAATGTAGAGTGTAGAAAACTGTTTTCTAGAATGAAACCAGTGTAGTCAATAACTCGCTCAGTGTGTGTTTAAAAAAATTTGTTTTGAATCCAACTATATTTTAATATTTACCTTCAAATTGCAGGTGAAGAAAGTGGTGATACAGGCTCAGTAATACGAAAATTTGAAGGCTTTCAGCTCGAGGTAAAACTTTTGGGTGCCTAATGTAATGTAATGATTTTGTGTTCAACAGAAGCTGTTAACTATTAACCAGTTTACACGTGTCTGATGAGTTGGTACAGTCAGCAGAGGATGTGGTACAGTCTATATCCTAATGCATGTTTTTAGCAAGTGAGGGGTTCAGTAGACAGTGTCACCAGGACCAATGGCAGGTGATATTTTGGTCTTGGTAATCCCAGGAGGCCAGAGAAGGTCGTACAATGTACTGCATCAACAGGCAGCAACCTTGAGGAAGGCTTTTACAGGTAAGGAAAAAGACTAACCAGGTGGAGCAGAGAGGGGAACCACTTCTGAACAGTGTGGTCATTCACCTGGGAGTGTAGGATAACTAGGTAACATGATTTAAAGCCAATGGTAAATGTGAAGTAGTGGTTGCTATAACAAAGACAGACTGCAATCTTCTGCTGTTGGTTCCCAAAGTAGACTGTGGCCAGAACCACCCAGAGCCTTTTCATTGTTGCTGAAAAACAGACCCCACTCTGTGTGCAGCCATTTTAATCCTGTGTTCTTCGTACTCAAATACCTTTGCCAGGAATGAGATTTACTTTCCTTCCCTCTTCAGCAAGGTGCTAGTGGCCTCTCTCTGACAACAGCTAGTACAATCTGCTTAAGAAAGTGACAGTTTACGTAATGAATTGCCTTTTCTCTAGAAAATTCCCTTTAGTTTCATGTAGAGGGTCCTGGCAGAGTTGACCTTAATTTGTATACGAGTTCTCACAGGATGTTAAGGATACATGTAAAGATTTGCAGCTGTAATTATCAGAGCTTTGTATGCGGTTTTCTGTTTTTCCTTTTTTTTTAAATTTGGGTGGTTTGTTGGTTTGTTTTTATTGGTGGATCTTTAAGGCAGTGTGTGCTTTTCCCTGAACAAACTAGTTTATCATGCCTTTTTCATGTGTCTTCACATGCAGTTCCTTCTTGGCATTTGTGGGTTTTTGGGGGAGGTTTTGCATAAAATGTCTACATTAAAAGTAAGTTGATGCTGGCATATCCTCATGTGAGGAATAAGAGTTTGGAGTTAATCTGAACAATCAGTTTGGAGTTGCCTGTGCCTTTAATTTCTGTGTGTTTTAATAACTTTATTTTCCTGTAAGATTCAGGAGGGAGATGATGGGCAACTCCTAGAGAGACAAAGAGTCCCAGTGGATGTGATAGTACAAGATCATGAGAGGAATATTCCCAAATGGATAACGGTAACATAGTTCTCCTATGCTAAAGTTATTAGGGAGTTAGAATAAAACAAGAGCTCTTTAACTGGGTAGCTCAATGAATCCTAACACAACTTCTCTGTGGTCCTCCCTTTGTTGTTCTGCTTGCTTTCTGCGTAAATATGATTGGGTCTTGGGGTTTTGACAGCTAAGGTATCTAAGAAACGGAGCCGATGATTTGCAAATTTATTTTCACTGGTTTTTCACTTTTCTACTTTGTTCTTTGAACCTTGATGTGCAGGTTGATCTTTGAGCTGTAAGTTTTCCAAGAAGTCTAAATCTGAGCTTTGTAGAGGACAAAGAGAGTTAGCTTTGTTTTGCCTAGGGTGATGAGAAAGATGAGAGGTGAAGTGCTATGATACAGGGTACAGCTCCCCTTTTCTGCTGGAGCTGCCAGAGATGTCTAATTATTCGGGGAGGTGTGTATATATATATATCTCCATGGATAAATTATGATATTTGGGAAAGGGATTAATAGATGATACATAATGTGTAGGCTGAGAAAATGACAAACAGCTTTCCAAGATTAGACTAGGAACTCCTCCGTCTTCTTACTGAGGTGTTAGTCTCGGTGTTTTCCACTTTGTGTGAACTTGGCTGAGCCCCTGAAGACCAGAACTGTCCATGATCCAGAACAGCAAGAGGAGAGGGAGTCACAAGGAAGGTTTTGGTGTTACCTTTAACCTGCAAAAAACTCTGAATGTTTGATTGGCTTTTTCTTTGCTTTTCAGATAACAACACCAATATCATCCAGAGATCGTCGTTTAACTTCACCAGTGCAAGGACAATTTGGTACAATTATGTCTTTTGTGTGTTGGTCAAATACATTAGTTACAAACTGTGGTTTTGGTAAAATTCGCTTGTGGTTTTATTAAAATTCTTTAGAAAACAATATTTCATTTCTTGTAAACAGAATGAAAAGTTCAATAGGCTGATTCTCAGAGGGAAGTTAGTCATGATTTTGCTTATGTATTTGAAAAACAGAAAAGAAATAACTTGTCTACCTGAAACCAGTTTTCCTTACGTAGCCTCAGGAACAAATATGCATGGTTACAAAATTCAGCAGCATTTAGCTCACTGAAAGCCATATATTTTAGTTCTGGGTATTTTAAATTCAAGGAATGTAATACAGTGGCTTTGGGTCTGCTGGCAGCTGGTAGTCCAAGTGGTACTTGCTGGTAAACGTTCTTCAGAAGCTCTCCAGACTTGTTGCAAGCCTAAGAGTTTTCGTATAAATATTTTAGACTTAACTAGAAAAATCATTATTTTCAACTTGGTTTGTAAAAGCAACAGCTTCACCAAGCACAAAGCTTTCAAGGAACGGAGATAAAACTAGCAAAACCCTTTGGATAAGGCTGTTTCTTCTGACCAGGTGTCTCAAAGGCCAAAGAATTCTTCATCTGCCATGAACATCTGTCTATTATGCTACTGTGAATAGTGGGTCTTTTCAGTACACTTCATCCATTTAGCCTGGCACTAAAGCTTAATGAAATCCGCTGTTACAGTAAGGCTGTCTGGATCATATGTAGTTGTTTTTAAGTCTTATGGTATATTACTGGAAGTGCCTTAATAGGGTTGTATTTTTTTCTCACTACTGTTTTTGTTTTTTGACTTGTGGTTTTTGGTTTGGTTTTTGTTTTATTTCGAATAGGCAATCGAGCTCCTGTTTGCAGGAAGAAGCTAGAGTTGTCAAATGAATGTTCTTCCTCCAAACATCTACAGTTACAACGTTTTGGTGTTCCCATTTCATCGAATGCAATGGCCTTACCCCGGCAGCGACCCTGCCCAGGACTGGGCCTGCCTTCATGTGGTGGCATCCATGGAGGATACCAGCCTGCAGATGAGGGATGCTCCTGGAGCAATACAACTCTTGCAGACTTGTATCCAGCAATGTTAGAGATCCTTCTAAAGCTCATAGCAAAGCGCTCTGAGAGATATGTGTTAAAGCACATGTTTGGACACTCGAGGTCCAAGAAACAGCGTTATAGAAGACTGAAGCACAGTGTCACTGTAGACAAAATGGGAGGGTCCAGAGCCTGTAAACTAAAGAAAGCATTTCACAGCATATGTAGCTGTACAAGTGAAGACAACCAGGATCCAACTTTTGGTAATGAGAGCAGAGAATTCTGTGGTGACAATTGCCTTATTAGTAATTCTTCTCGTCTGGTGCCTACTGCTTATACTGATACAAATGAAATCAGAATGGGCTACTCTGACTCAGATTTAGAAGAACATTTGACACCTAGAAAGGGCCAAGAAGCCTGCAAACAGACTACTTTTCCTGATGTTATGCATAGAATGGGAGAGACATTTCTAGCTGAAGGTGGATTACAGACTACTGCCTCACCAAAGAATTCAAAATACGCAGAAAGTGTAAAAAGGGCTTACAAACGTTTCTCAGAATCCAGTTTTATAACATCTACTGCCAGTTCAGATTCAAGAGCGCTTCATCTTGTAAAAGAGAGGAAGACTCAGAAAACTGACTTTTGTATTGGTACCTCAGAGTTGTGCTCATGTGCTTGCAGTTCCCATGGCAATAGTAACAATTCTATACCTGTCACAAATTGTTCTCCTGCAAGATCATCAAATACTGTGTTCATAAATCCTGAAAAAATAATTCCTGAAAGACAAACTTCTTTGCAGCACAAAGACTCATTTTCCTCCTGTTTTATGAAGCTGAGTCCTTCAAAAATGCCCAATAAATACAAAGATGCATTTGATGAATTCTACTACAAAGTGCATTCTGAAGAATTCCAGAAGTCTTTGACATGGACAAGATCTCTTTTAAACTCACAGAACCTTGAAGAGAAAGGAAGATTAGTGAAGAGTAATTTAAGTGATTCTGGGAGGTCCATTGAACAGTGTGATAGAGAATTTAACAGGCTCCATGAAAAATTGCCTGTTCCAGGGAAGAGGAGGAAGTCTGTTCCAGAACTTCCTGGGTTTCAGTCAGTTTCAAATTTCAGGAAATACGAAGAAATGCAGATGCCTGAAACTGTAAATGCTCTTGTTAATTCTCCCGTCCGAAGTTATTCCTCAATTTTCAGAGTTAAAAGAGCAGGAAATTCTGAAAGCTATCTTCCTTGTTCACCACTAAAGCGACTGAAACTTACACCAGAACGTCGTGTTTCTCCAAGGAGATGTCAGATTTCCCACAGTCAAAAGGGTAATCCTCAGACAGGTGGCATGGATTTTTCCAGCACGTACAACTCTAGCAACCCCAGCTTTTTTGCAGATCACAACTCTCATTGTCAGGTATTTAAGGACCTTGAGGGGGGGGAATTGCATACCTTTAGATATTTAGAGAAGGGCTTAAGAATGGATTAGAGCTGCAAGCTGTTGGAACTAGTGATAGCATGCTTCCTGTGCTTTTTTGGTCAGTAGGGATGTTTTACAACTCTGGGAGCCTGGGAATATCATGTCTCCTGGATCATGTGAAGAAGCTCTCTATACTTAAATTTGAAATGGTTCTAAATTAAAGATTTGATTCCATTTTAGTCACTGGTTAAAATGGTCTCAGATAGTGACTCAGTGTTGTCCTTCTGAAATGATTTTGTAGATGAATAAAGTGGAGCAAACAAATTAATCTTGCTAGGGTTTCACAGGAATCATTAAAATTGTTGATTTAAATCAGACACTTATTTCCAAGTTCACAGTAGTCTCTTCTGAGGCAAGCTGTGAAGTAGTATATTTTTTCATTAATGTTATAGGTTGCTGCTTTATTTTCAGGGCTCTGGATCTCATGATTCTTCAGACAGAAGTTTTCTTGGTATTCCTGGCACTTCCCTGCAAGGTTAGTTTCAGACACTTCATTAATTTGCACAAGAGTATTTTTATTTTCTTAAAGAAATTTGCCCATTGAAGTATTTCCAATGTTTAAATAGGATAATCCTTAAACAACATTTTGTAATGTTTGTGCTACTTGACATTGTTCTTGCCTTTTTCATCCACTTTTTCTCATCACCAGAACCTAGGACTGCAGGTGCACACACTGGTGTGCCTGGGCCAGTGGGGAATTGCAGCTCTCCCAGAAATGTGAAGAAGTATGACCTAAGGCAATAATAATAGCCTCTTTAAAAAAAAAAGATTTCAAAAGGAATTCTTACTCCTCTGTGCTTGTATTAAAGATGTGGAGGTGACATGTTTGCTTGTAGAGTGAAAAAGCGTGTGGGAGAGCCCAAGCTAATCGCACCTGCGGAGTTGAACACTGAGAAGGAAGTGTGTGAGGTCAGAACTAGGCAGAGCCCAGCAAGAAAGAGGGCAGCTGAGTGCAAGAAGTAAGGTGACCTAACTGAATACCCACTGTAGCCCTTATTTGGAGTTCCTTATAGAGGCATTTATTGTTTTAGATGTGCTATGGAATTGTTTTGATTGTGGCTGTGTTTAAGCTGACAAGTCCTCTCAGAGAGGAGTGCAGCATATTGTCATTTGAAAGGACTTGCACAAGTTGGCCTCTGCAGTTGGACATCATTACCTGCATTTTGGCTCTGTGTAAACAAGCAGTGGCTCTGCTTGGAACATATCAGAGATCCTCTCCTGCTGCTATTATCCCTACTGGCAGTGTGTTTAGATCTCTGGAAGCAGGGCACTCTTTCCAGTTTCCTGAATACTGGCCTAATATATCTGTTTTTCTTAGAAAATATCTAACTTTAAAAGGATTATAAAGCTTCAGATCTCTTGGATTTTTAATTACAAACATTTAATATTCTGAGGATTTAAAAATCATTAAAAGGTCTCTAAAAAAATTTAAAAATCCTAATTTTATTTACCAAAACATTTTTGACATGCTTTTTTGCCATAAGTGTAATTAGTCACTGCAGGTTATGCTGGCTTTCCAAATTCAGTCAAGAAATACTTTGACTATACTTGAGAAGATCATACAGCTGATATCCACATTTTCTGACAATGTTTGAATTAGAAGTTCAAAGGAAGGCAGAAAGCACTTTTAAATTACCTCTGTGGAGAATTTAACAAGAAAAAAGGCTTAAAGATGTGAAGAAAAAAGTTCCAGTTTAAGCAAAGATGGAATTGAAATTTAGAGGCTTGTATTACAAATGTGTACAATACTGATAAAGATTATATTTGGATTATTTTTGATATAATGGAAGATTGGAGACAAGCTGATGAGTGTGCAAGGACATTTGTGATGTTGAGTGTGCCCACTTAGCTGAGCAAAATTCTCTGCGGTTCTTGGATTTCTTTTTGTTTTTCCTTACTACATTACCCTGTCTCCCATACAAAATAGCCAGTCCTGTAAGATTAGTTATTGTTCTAAAGGAAAAGGTTTTTCTTTCTTTAATGCATGTAAGTAGGGAAATCAAGTTTTCAGTTTTCTTCCTAGTCATCTGGAATAAAATCTATTTCTTTGTTCTTTAATTACACAAAGGCATGTTTGCTGATTTGTAGCCAAAGTGGACTGTCAGCTGGAAAGCTTCCTGAGGCCTGTGGTGTGATATTTTTAGCTTTCTATGGTTCCCAGCAGTGAGACTTTTTAATGGCTTCAGATTCCTCAGAAGTTTAATGCCTAAGCCATGTGGCAAAATGCTGTATGTTGTAATGAATGGTTGTGAAAAGAAAAGGAATATTGTCTTTCTATCTGGAACCAGATTGCCTTCATCCAGAAGATGATTATGAAAGAGATTTCTGAAAAGGAAATTTCTGAAAATTTCTGAAAAGCTGAACTTTACTTCAGCTCTGTGTGAATGCTGTCCTACAGCTTTACTGCTATACTTAATTGTCAGATGTAAACCAAATTAGTTCAAAGTATGAGAGAAAATTTCTGCAGTTTAAGTAATATGCAAGGTGTTCTCACTTTTCTTTAACTTTTAGCTAGTTGTGAATACATTCCAAGATTGCATCTCAAACTTTAATAGACAGACATAACTTAGATTGATGTGGTGGCACTACTGAGACATTAAAATGACGTAGCATGGAAAGCTTCCTCTCCATCTGAGAGCACACAGGAAAGCGGACAAGGAGCCCTGCTGCTGTTCACAGTCAGGATGTTCGGATACCTTGCTTTGGCAATTTGTTTCATTTTCATCATGTTCATTGGAGTTTCAGCAAATGTGGTATTTTTGTGTAATTTACTTCATCATCTAAACAGAGGTTGTGGGTTTTTTTCCTTAGGGTATACAGAAGACTAAGATACACTGATGAGAAAGACCAGTTGTAGGAATCCCTTGGATGGCTCTCTGGTTAAAGCTCACCAAGAAGCATTCATGGACTGTTACACATAAAACAGTTTTATATAAGTTGGGTTTTATATATATTCAGTTTGTTTTATGTATATTCAGTGTTTTTTCTTCCAAGAATTGAGCATTTATGATTGTATGTAACCGTATAATTCTGGTTTATACTTCCTTGTAATACAAATCTTTGGGAAAGGGTTTTCACCCCTTTTGACAGGGCACTTCTTACTCAATTTATGGCTAAGTTGGAATTTTATATTTGACAGTATTTGTAATAACAGAATGTGGTCTGTATTCTTTTTATTTGCTAATAAGCTTTGTTTCTTACTGTATTGATAATAAGGAACAAGTTCATTTACCTAAATTTTTGCTCGTTCATGTTCGTTGAGAGTATCAGTACAGCCCCAAATTCAGTGTTAAATTCTGTATTAATGTTAACATTTTCTAAGTAGATCACCAAAGTTGATATAATAAGCTTTGATTCTTACTGTATTAACAATAAGGAACAAGTTCATTTACCTAAATTTTTGCTTATTCATGTTCTTTGAGAATATCAGTACAGGCCCAAATTCACTGGTATCTTCTATGTTAATGTTTCTATGTAGATCACCAAAGTTGACACAGTAAGGAACATTGATAATAAGGAACGAGCTCATTTACCTAAATTGCTTTCTGTTCATGCTTTTTGGATGTATCAGTACAGACCCAAAATTACTGCTATATGCTATGACTTGAGTCTGCTTTGCAATGTTAATGTTAAAATTTTCTAAGTAATGTTTAAGATTTTCTGAGTCTGCTATGCAATGTTAATGTTAAAATTTTCCAGAGTTGATTGTTCAATAAAATTTTATACTTTTTAGTTGATTTAATAATTATATTCAGTGTTCTGACAAAGTTCTACCTGACACTATATATCTTCTAAATAAAACGCTGTTCTGAACAAATACCTGCCTTCAGCATTTTTATTTCACCTATGTGATGTGAATTCTCAGGAGGAATTTGTATCACCTACATGAGCAAATCCATGAGAATGAGGTGTGAGGGTCCCACAGGTTTTCACTGCTGTGGCCTTTCTTGGCAAGGGGATTGTGTTAGTGGTGAGTGTCAGATCAGGTACTTGCTGTTTTATCAGCACTTGTTAGCTTTCTGAGCTTCAGAAAAAGAAGAAATTGGTTTCCTTTAGCTTTACTTTATTTCCAGACACACAGGAGGGTTTTATTTTAGCTCTTAAAACCAAAACCTTGTTATCTTAAGTATTGTTCTTGAATAGGACAAGAAGGCAGCTCTAGTGAGGTTTTCTCTGCAATAAGAACTTCTGCACATGCGTTCCATCCTTCATAATTTGGAAATTACATTTCTTTCCATGACAGCAACAAAATATTGTCTTCTAGGAATGCGCTTGGGGCTCTTTTTTCTTCCTTTTCCAGACACGGATGCACTGTAGGGAATATGTTTTATGAACTATCTTCCTCTTGGATTTGTTGAGGTAATTATTTCGCACTATTTCTTGATGTACCAGTACTGAGAGATTGCATAATGCATTGTTTTCTGTTCTAAAGTAGCTTAGAAGTCAACTGAAATTGAGTTTTGGACCTGTTCTGAATCTAGGTATGACTCCTACGCTCACGCAGGTAGGAAGTAAGGTAAGTTTGTTTATTCAACATAGCAAAATTGCCTCCATGATTACTTTGAAATAATTTAAAGAGGTCATTCTTTAAAAATCTTTAGGTGTTGGAAGATGAGATGATGCCAATGCCTGCCATGTTTTGGGTGTTAGCAGTCGCAAAACAGGGAGAAAGTTTCTGTTCTTAAGAGTTGATCCTCCTACACCGTAGGAGGACTTAAAAAGTCTTAAAAAGCGTGATGTAAGCAAAAGTGTTACTAGTCCTAAGGATACTGTTTTAGCTAGGTACATCTGCAGTGTTTATCAAATGCTGTAATAATTAATGCTGGAATGCATCTCAATTTACAAAGATGTCAGTGGTGACATTGACCTGATTTCTTGTGTTTTGAGTTCCATTCTTCTACCCTTCCAAACAGTTTTTCTTTTTTCACCATATTTCCTCTTGTTTACTCATTCTTTTACTGTTCCATTGAACTGGTACTTGAATGCTTAATTTTCATTAAAAAAAAAAAGCTTTACGCTGCTTCTCTTTGCTATAAAAATTTTTTTAAGAAATTGTGGGAATAAAGATGAGGTTACTGAGACAGTCTAAACCTAGAACCTCTTATGTTGTAATTAGTTGAAACTTGCTTTACATGTAAAGAATTTAACTAGTATAAGATAGTTCATGTAGGTCTCTAATGTAATGAAGATGGAACAATATTGAACATGCTTTTTCTTGTAAGAATTCGGTAGTCACTTGAAAACTACCCCAAAACTCATTTAAAAAAATAGGTTGTTCAATTGCTTATTTAAGCAGATGGAGGGTAAAGAGCCAAAAGAATAAAGCTAAATGTGAATGTGGCTACATTAAAAATGCCTTGGTAATAATTGATAGGCTGTTAAAGATCATCCTGTCTGAGAGCCACAATCAATAATTTGAGGCAGTGATTAAATGTGGAAAGGAAGTGTGTGTGTGTGTGTGTACATATGGAGAATATTTGCAAAAATGCCCTGCTCTTTGAACAAACAGTGTTGCAAGGAAAAGCAGCTGATGAAAATTAGTGTAAACACACTGCTGGACTGAACAATGAAGACTGAGAATAGAAAGGAAACTAAATGTACTTAAATCTCATTAAGTGAACTTACTGTTACAGGTACACTCAATGAGAGAAGTGGGTACCTCATTTCCATTAAAGTAGTTATCAGATTGAAATGACAGGTTGAATTTAACCATTGATTTTTTTTTTTTATGAGTTTATCTCATCCCTTGATGTATCCATCCATATCTGCTGTTAGAAGTGTTTTATTTACCAAAACATTTTTGACATGCTCTTTTGGCTCTCTGTACTATGGGCCTTTTGTTTCCAGGTGTATCTTTCAGGACCTGACGTGGTTTTAGGGCTTTGTGTTCTTCAGAGTTTCAAGCTCCTTGGCACTCCTCTGTGTGGATTTTAAAGGCTTCAACATCCTGGTTTTTTGAGAAGGCAGAAATGTCTGACACCTAGAGGCAGAGACATTGCATCAACTTGCTTTATTGTTTCCTGCTGTAACTACTTAATGACTCTCAGAATATAGAAATAGATACTCATACTATAAAACTTACCATTTAAAGACTTTAGTCTTCAAATTAATGAGCACACAGTAAGTGAAGGATTTGTGGAAATAAAAAGCTCTTTTTGTTTTCGCAAAATAGTAAGGATGGCAATAGAAAACCCAATAGGAATGTAAACATAACATAGAGTATTAGAAGGAAGAAATCCTCCCTAGATTTATTGTTACAAATGGTGATCTTTGTGGACCCTTGAATATAGCTGTGTATAATATTACTAGTAGAGGAGTTGAGATTTGAGATGTATTCCAGTGTTGTTGGAGGAAACTAAAGATATATAAGACACTGCTGACTCTAGTAGGATGTACAATTACAACTTTAAATCAGCTGTTAAATTATTCTCCAGTCATTGCCATAGACCAGTCAGAAAGTTCACAGTGTGGAACAGCAGATCAGTTCTGAATTGGTAAAACAACTAATCACCAAGTGTGCAAGTATGAAACAATCTCAGTTCAAAAGTATTGAAGTTATTATAGAATAGTTTTACTCTGCTAGAGCTCTGTAGACACCAAGGGGGTCTTTTAGGACTGCTTGAAAGCTGATGATTGTTTAAAACAGGATTGATTCTTACTGACATCACTGCCATGTGAATGCTGAGCTACCAACTTCTGCAACTTAAAATTGTTTTCAGAAGGGCAGATCCACCTGCGTGGCAGTCTGGACTTATATATTGCTTAGTTTATAGATATGGTTGGCAGACAGTTTGGAATACTTACCCATTTCATACCACTGTTTAGTATGTCAGCTTTCTAGAATATTTTCTCTAATCATTCATTGTTCCTCCAGAATGAAAAAGCAAATCTCACTTTATGATTACATGTTTGGTTCATTACATTTTCAGTTCTCCCCTTTTGTGTTACGAATCAAGCCCTTTAATCTGATGGGATCATCATGAATGGCTTCTGCTTTTGCTGTGTTTTCCGCAGCCAGCTGCTCACTATTGAGGTAAATGCTAACTTTGGAAGCCGCCATGGGGTTAGATGATCTTTCTTCTTCATCTTCCTCTAATGAAGGATCTTTCTGTCTCCTTGGTTTTCTGTGTTTTCCCTTGACACTGTGATCAAGTGAGGCATAACACATCTGATCAGCAGACTCCACCTAAAAGAAAATTCACTTCAGGTTCACTAGTTATCCTTGCTTTGGATTTATACCTAAGACTTCAGGTATGTCTACACTCTAATCATAGTTCTGCCTGAAATTTGCCTAAACTAGCTGTAAAACAATTTATTAAATGTACAAATGATGAAACTGTGGGAGAATGGAAAACAGATCAATATAAGCTACTGGTAAATGACTCATAGTGGCAATATGGAAAAATTCATCAAGGTATCATTGGAAAGATTCTCTGTGGGAAGGAGGGGAGCTTATTACATAAGTCCAGGTTTGCTGGGATGCAAGACATTATTTGATCTGGTTTTCTTCTCACTTTTTTTTTTTTTGGTTATTAACAGCATTAATATTAACCCAGTTATTAACAACATTATTAACAGGCTTTGTCTGTGGAGAAAACCAAAGATGGATGATTCTTGTCTGTATATACTACCCCATTTCCAGTGCAAAATGTATGCTTTTTGTGTCTTCCCCTGATTTTTTGTGCTTTTTAAGCCAGACCATCAATGACTATTCACATTGGAATGTCTAGATCAAAAAAGTTGTTCTTTACCTGCTGGAAATGCCCTGTGAAAGAGTCTGAAATATGTGGCAATCAACTCAGGAAATTGATGCTAGGAATGCTTCAATTACAGGCAAATTTCATTGGAAGCTTGCATGCTTTTAGGCATACAGGTATTTCAACAAAGTACAAATCAATAGAAAGCAATCTTTCCCTGGTTAAGGCATATAGATTTTGCACTGGACAGGAGAGAGCCAGTCAAACTCATGAATATCATGTAATGCAGCTTGTGTTTTCGCTTGGTTGATAACTAAACCAAATAAAGTTAATTCTTTACATAAGTCATGGCCATGGATGCAAATTTAATTCCATGTGATCTGCATGCCTGTGGCTGAGCTTTATTATGCTGTATTATGTGGAACTGAGCTGTCTATAATTATGCTTCCTTATTAATGATTCAGATTGAATGGATGGTCAAGTTCGTACTGAAATACCTTGATGAACTGAGATTCTAATGCATGGCAATTTTTGTGAGAGTGTGAAGATTTTTGTTATATACTGTTATAGAATAAATAAAGAAAGTCTGAGATACATCATGTTACCCTAATTCAGAAATCCATAACTAAAATTAAAGATACCTGTAGCTGGTTAACTTGTCTTTGAGGTTGGGACTTCATCTGCTCGTAACAACATTCTTCTATAATTTATCAAAGTAGAAAAACCTTTTTATTAAGACATGCTACTGAGTCTTAAAAGATCAGACCAACAGATTCTCTTGGTTAGAGAGTGCACTCCCCCCAGTTTGCTTTGGTAGAATGTTTGTGTTTGTTTTGAAATCACACACAGATCTCTCCCTCTAATTATAGACAGGTAAATAGCTAAGAAATTCAGACACATACTGTGAAAATTAAAATCACTTTATGTTCATATAAGAGGTTTCATTATTCACTATATGAGAGTCATTTTAGTGTGGTGGGAGGACTTCTTGCATTTAAGAGGTAGCCACATACTGATGTATTTTTCAGCACAGGTAGCCTTTTCTTTGGCTGAGAAAGAGGTTGAGAGTTGCAGCAGCTGGTGATTAAATTCTAAATTCTATTCCTGAGTCTACTTCAGTTTAAATTTGGTTCTGGTTATTTTCTCATGTTATATCTTCCTTTAGCCATCAGTAAAACAGATTACTTCCTTACAGTTTTCAGACTTTTACAATGCCACTACATTTGAGTGTTGACTTGATTAAATTTATGCAAACTGTGTATGAAAAAGTTGGGTTTGTTTGGGCTTTTTTTTTTTTCCCTGCAGTTCAAGTGCTTTAGTTTTGCTTAGCCCCATTTAAGGCTTGCAGAAAAAGTTGTATTCTCATTACTTAAATACTGCTTTAACTCTCTAAGGGCTTCAAGAGACAAACCCTCGGCTCATCTAGCCCTCTCTGCAGTTATCTGATGTTACAGCCTTTAATGTGGTGTCTCTCTGCCCAGGATTGTTAGCTTGAGCACACTGAAGCAAAGCCAAGCTGTCTGCCCACCATTCAGCTGCTGGGCTTCAGCACATTTGTCAATGTCACTGGTGATGTGTGGATAGCCACAGCAGAGAATTGCTATGCGTTTGTTTGTGCCTGCCTCTGTGGGAGCACTGACCTTGGCCCATGAGCAATATGTGGTTTAGATTGCTTTAATAGGCATGGATCAAGTTGTTTTTTCGCTTAGTGCAGCTTTACATTTAGACAAACTCTTTGTTTTGAAATATTTGGCTGAACAGGACCATATGGACTGTAAAAAATCAAATTTGGTATGAGATCTGTTCTTAATAGTAATAGTGCGGTGTGAAGGTTTGCATTTCTACCCCAAATATCTTTTAATAATTTCAATTATATCAATAGTTGAAAAGATGTAGATTCTCAAGTTTGCCATTTGAGAAATGCAAAATGTGTCAGTAATTTTTTAATCCTACATTTTTATAGCCACTGAATAGACACAAGTTCCTAAAATGAAGCTTACCTAAAATATTTTGATTGAGATTGCCATAAACGGGATAATCTTCTGTGTGATAGCCATCATAGCTACAAGGGGAATGAAAAAATACTTTTAACGCACAGAATACACTTTATTTAGAACCCCAGTACTTGATGTCAGTAAATGTTTTATGCACATATGCAGATCATGTGTGTATATCTATATGTAGCAGATTGTTTGTGATCTTATAAACAAGATCAAAAATATCAGAGGGGGCAGAAATGGCAGTGTGAGTATTCTCAGGAGAGACTTCTTACCTAGCCCAGAACTGAACTCTCCTTTCCTGTAACTTCATTAAGCACAAAGCTAATCTCAAGACTATTAAGCTACAGTTTGAGGTAGGGTAAGAAATGCTAATGATCACTGAAAAGAGGCCCAATTCATGTCGTCTGAGACCACTCTGCAACACAAACTAAAGCACCATATGTGTCTTTTGGGGTGCTGTTCTTAAAAGATCCCCTCGTGCTTCAAATAAAGTATTTTTGTCAATAGAAACAGAGAAGACTGAAGCCAAGTTCAGCTTTGCATTTTTAGTTGTACGTTGTGTTTCCTTACCTGGCGTTACTTAAAAATGTTTCTAAGTGGGTTTGTAAAACGGGGATTGTTAGTGGGAAGTGCTGCATCACCTTTCTACTGCACCCCTATATTGTGTCTTGTCAAGGGGGTGAAATCATGCTCTAAAACCACAGTTAGTGGCATTTTTCATCTGAATAGGCAGTAATGGACAAATAGAGACTTCTATTTCAATTTCAAGAAAAATTGTAATTGAGAATTGGTTTTGAATAACAGGTGCAGGCTTTTGTGTTTTTGTTTCAAGGGCGCTTTATATTTGGATTGAGATGAGATTGTGTCCATCTCTGTTTTCTGAAGTTTGGGCTTAGTTTGGGGGTTTTTTTCTGTATGACATAAGGGAGAGACTTGAAACAGATTTGTGTAATAGATCATGAGGTATCCTGCAGCTGTAAAAGACTGTTTTATTGCTTTTGGATGCCATATGTAAAAGATGGTTATGAAATGTAAATACGTGTAAATTATTGCTCCACAAGTATTAACTATTAGACTATAATTTGTCACTGTTTTGTGAGAGCTGAGAGTTCTTTTAAATTGTTATGGATTATTGACTGTAAGTGATAGGTAATGGTGGTTTAGCTCAATATCTTGCACTTTCAGGTAAAATTATGGTATTAGCATGCAATTATTTTGTTGTTGACAAAATGACTGGAGGATGTATCTCACACGTGAACCAACATTTCCTGGCAGACTGCATGAGTTTGAATTTTCCTCTGTGCCATCCCTCCGAAGCCATCTGTCATTATTTATTGCATATTTTACTCTTGCCAGAAATAATTTTTTATACAACTTACCTTGGATTGTTCTCTTCGTAGTCTTCATACATTTTAGCTGGAAAATTCATTTTAAAAAAATTATGAGAAAATGAAACATGTTATTTTAGAACACTTCAGATAATTGTCTCAACAGGCATGCTTTTGATTTTGTTTTAGCGAATACAGTTGAACGCTCTGGCTCTCAGGATCTTCAGTTGTCCCTCTACTTTTCTCAAATAATTTTGTCAAGTACAAGAAATGTTTGTCTTACAGCTCTCTGCTGTGGCTGCCAAGTCTACATTAGTTTACTCTGCCCAAAAAATATATTGTAACACATGTAATTCATTCTTGTTTTCCTCCAACTTCTGCTTCTCCCTTATCTTTTTCTCTGAGATTTTCTCTGTCTGGGGAGGTGAGTCGTGTTAATATTACAAAGTGACGTG
Organism: Cyanoderma ruficeps; assembly: GCA_008694505.1. Taxonomy (NCBI): domain Eukaryota; kingdom Metazoa; phylum Chordata; class Aves; order Passeriformes; family Timaliidae; genus Cyanoderma; species Cyanoderma ruficeps. The sequence goes on along the minus strand of VZDJ01000090.1, from coordinate 10,684,254 downwards.
TTTATTTTTTTTACTAGTTCTGCTGATATGTCTGAAAAAGAGATCCGGTGATCCACACAGTTGAAGAAACTGAAGCAGAGAGGCAATGGCTATGAAGAGATTTCATGCAGGAGCTTGATTAATAATTCAGGAATGCCTGACTTTCTAAACTCTGCTCCAGGACTCCAGAATTTACCACAGTAAACTCCAATTCAATGAGCAATGCAGCATCAGCCACTCTGACCTAAACCTTAGTCAGGTTAGTTTTGCAAATGACTGTCGTTCTTTCTCATAGAAATATCTGCCTAGTAGCCCTAAAGCACAAACCAAAGAGCTCAACCTACACTCATCCCAAAACACTCCAGCAACTCTCTTAATATTCTGTGAAAATCTGATTTGCTAACTCTTGGTGAGCTCAGTTTATAAGCACAGGCCTTCTGTTTATATAGATTAAATGCACAGGTGTATTTAGCCTTGTTGAAGTCACCAGTGTTGGCCTGCCCACCCCTACAAGTACAGCACAGGTGCAGTTTTCCCTGTGTAAAAGGAATGGTGAGGACTGTACAATTTCCTAACTATAGAAGTGTAGGCATAAGACAGAAGTTGCACTGGCACAAGCTGTCAAAAAATAAAAGTTCATTTCAACCAAAACCAGAGTATGACCGTAAGTCATATGAGAGACAGATTGGTTTGAGAAATACAGTAGAATGCCATTATGAAAAGCAATTAGAATGTTTTTCCAAAATACATTGATAAGGCATAAAATCTGTATGAAATCTGAAATTCAAACGAGTGTCCAGGAATTTGGGGAGGAGAAAATTTTCTCAAACGTATTTTGTATCAATGCGTCTACTTAAAATAATTTTTAAATGGAAGTGCAAAAAATAACCAGTTATAGGAAAAGTATACTCCCTAGGAACGCAAATTGCAGGTGTTAAAAATATACTTTACAACAAAAATTTAGTCAAATAAATTCTTGTTCTGCTGGTTTGCCTTCAGCGAATGGATTTTGGTAGCTGTTTTTTTAGCAGTTTATCGGGCAGTTAGCAATCATTCTGTAACCATACTTGTCTCTACTAAAAATTTTCAAAAGCTAAGTCATCTCTAGTAAAATCATTTTTGCCAAAATATAAGTCTAAGATTCAGAAGAATCAATTTGTCGACTTGATATCTCAGAATCTTAAAACATTGAAACTTGATTGCTTACAAAGAGACATTACTTACCCTTCTTCTTTTTGATACAGTGTGTAATATTCAGTGTCAATGAAACAAGCAGAGCCAAACTCAGAAAGGCCAAAACTCCCCAGATAGAAAAATGGCATTCCATTCCTGTAACGGAAAGAAAATTGACTATTTGTGTTGTCTTTCAATTTTACTGTATTCTTTGTGCTTGGCTGATTTTTGCTTTCTGTAATCGAAGCTACTATTTTGTTGTTTACTCTCTGACAGCTATTGCTATACAAGCTAAATAATTAATATCAAAACCAAATGCTAAATAATAAGAAAGCAACTTTAATAAACTGATAGCAGAAATACTGTTTCATAGGAATTCAGCCAAAGATTAAGCTATTGTTTTGCTTGTAAGATGCAGTAAAAATCAGAAATTAATAAGGACAAAATTTTACTGGATAGCTTTGAAATTATTTTTGCAGTTGTCTTTAAGTTAGTATTTGCAGTAAATTAGGTAAATTCTTAGGTAAATTATGCAGATGATGAAAGTAGTTTTGAATTTAGTTAAAACAAATTTACTGGATGTGTCTCTGAATAATAGCTAAGACTGTAACGTTTTAGCAAACTCTTCAAAAAAAGTCAAATTTCGTTATGTTCTCTTGCATTGTTTTCCAGCTATTCAAACCTCTTACTTGTACTTTTTTTCTTGCCCAAGAAACCAGAGAAAATGATGTAAAGGATAAGCATCAGCTGGGAACCAGTGAAGCCCCAAGTATTACTGCAAGGAAAAGTTCAAGCAGCTCCTGGAACATCATTTGGTAAAAGATGAGCCCACTTATTTGGACAGTTTTCTTTTGCTCTAAACTTGCATCTCCTTGCAATAAGAAAGACAGGAAAGAACCCCCCTGCACAAAACCTATTCTTTTTTTCATTTAATTAACCTTTGATTAACCTAGCTTATACAATTTTTCCATCACAAACCACGCTGAAGAAAATAGCCTATTTGTGGATGTCTAGTGGCCAAAATTGTCAACGTTGCTGCCAATGGCCTGCAAAAGCCTGCCTCGACAGAGGAAACACTGAGCCAAATAAATGAGTGAAAGGAGCTGGCAGCTTGATTCTTAACTTTCCCCAGGGACATGTTTCATGTTCTCTGAGATTTGGAGTGTTTGAAATAAAGTCTGGTGCCCAAAATTAATGAGCTTGTCTAATAGTGCATAAAAAGAAATGTGTAGCTGCTGCAGAGCAGTCAAGGGGCTGGCTTGGGCGATACTGATCCTTAACGCACTTCGTTGTTTTTTGACATGTCTGGATTCCCTCAGGAAGCTGACATTTTGTTTGTTTCTTAAGTAAATCTGAGTTAAAGGAGTACAGGAATGCACTTTTCCATGTTGCTGGCCAGGGGAGTGTGGCAATGCATTTGCTTCTGTTGAGAAAACAGGGCTTTGTTCCTTGACTGGCTCCAGCTCAAAACCTTCATACAGGTTTTACCCCCTTTTTTACCCCCCTTTTTCCTCGTCGTTGTGCTGTGTTGTCAAAGCTTTTTGTTTTGTTGTACTCCAACCCCCAGATGTTTTTATAATGACAAAACAAGACAAAATAAGCCCTGGTAGTAAAGAATCACAGATCACCTGGGCTTCTGGGATGCAGGTTTCTTTCCTGATCAGTACTCTCTTTTAGAAGGAACAAAGCAAAGCAAATAAACTGAAATTTTCTGACAGACATCTTTTTTTTTTTTNTTTTTTGCACATGGTACTTTCAGTGACCATTTATTCTTTTTAAACTAGACATCCTGTTTCCCTTCCTTTCTATCACTTGAGTTCTCCCAAAGGTGTTTGAGAGTTCTTTATCACTGCAATACTCCTTTTCATGTTGAAAGGCACTTTTTTTGTAATGAGATACAGACATTCATGAGGAGAGATAACATCCCTATGAAGCAGCTATACCTCATTCCAGTTTTTCAGGGAAGGAATTAAAAGAATGGGAGATCCTACACTGAGAAGATGTTATCAGGGTGCAGCAAGAATCTTCAGTCTTTGGAACCTGGTTACTGTGGAATTAGTCACTCAATACTGCATCCCATGCAACCTATCCAAAACTACAAGTCTGTCCAGGACAAGAAATATCAAATTTCACTGTTGTGCCTAAATAATCAGAATCATTTCTCATTCTTCTCCTGTCTTTTTATCTTTTCTGATGTGATCGGTCTCTTCTCACGTTCATTTTGTATTTCTTTTCCTATAAACACCTTTTCCAGGGAGCAAAAGCAGTATTGTGGCCTACAAGAAGGGAAGCACATGCAACTGTGATGGAATCACAGAATCAACTACTTTGGAAAAGTCCTCTGGGACCATCGAGTCCAGCCTGTGACTGAACAACACCTTGCCAACTGCACCATGGCACTCAGAGCCACATCTAGTCCTTCCTGAAACACCTCAGGGACAGGGACTGAACCAGCTCCCTGGGCAGCCCATTCCACAAGCCACAACACTGTGATTCATTAGAATAAAAAGAGTGAGCAGGTACCTAAAGTACAGCCATGATCTAACATTTTTCCTTTTTCTTCATATACAATGTTGTCATTTATCTCTCTGATTCAATTTTTCCCCGGTGCTTCCAGAGTAGAAGGAAGGCTCTTAGTTTCAATTTCACTATTTTCAGCCCTTAACTGGCCCACTTTTTGTTGACAAGTATTGTTTTCCTGTTTCAGCTTTTGATTTAAATTGGAATTATTATCTGGAAAATAGTAAAGGTTGGATAAAATTCTTTTCTTTTTAGTTTTAAAGTTTAAATTCTAAACTATTTGAGCAATCCTATTTTTCAAGAACTTTAAAAACATTCTAGGGAAAAAAAAAGATATGAAACTTGGATTTCTCATAAAACGTACCAATGTTTTAAATCTCACAATCTATAGTTCTTTTTTAAGCATCATTCAGGAAATTTCATGGGTATGAATAGATTAAGAAAAGAACATTTAAATTTCTTTCTGGATGAACATTACTTAGTTTATTTTTAAGTTTATTTTTCACAACGCTGACTGAAACATCTGCTTGTGTTTCAGTAGAATGTATACAAACATATGTGTAACTTCAGTATTTTTTTGTTTGTTTTTGCAATACTAGCTATTTCTTTGTCAGACAACAATACTTATATGGGAGAAACAACAGCAGTTTTTACTTAGCCCATACAACCATAGTAAACACCTTGGTCAGAGATCTACTGGTGCTGTTCTGAGAGCTCTATGCCATTCTAACATTAGTTTCAAGCTAATTGTATTAACCTGATATAAAATATGAGAAATTCCAATTTTATATCCTAGCTTTACACATATGCAACTCCCAGATCTTTCCCATGTCTTCTTGATCTTATAGGTGTTTCTGATATGCTGCCCACATTTATAATTGCATTATTTGAACATTAACTACTTTGGCAACAGCAGCATTAGAAGGAAAGCTGACTAACACTGTGAAGAACAGTTTGTTTCCACAGATAACTCCATTGCTCTTCTTAAATGTACAATAACAGATGCAACCTCTCACAGTTAACAGGTTGTGCTAAAGACAAAAATAAGGAGACTTTAGATGGTGAGTAAGAAATAAACAGCAAGTCTATTAGACCAATTATATTCCATATTGAAATGGTGTTTTTTATTCTCTAATTCTCCTTCAAGTCATCTATTCTCCAATGGAGCAAAACTATATTAATCTATTTTACGTAACGTACAGTTAGTCCAAAGAACCTGTGACACTGTATTCAGGGGCATTCTCATTCAAGACATCAAATTGACTACTTTTAAATAAAATTTGTTGTATCTTTTGGAAAAAGTCATATGGAATAATTAGGCCACTTGGGAATAGGACACTATGATTCTAAAACAATAAGATCAAATTCTATCAGGGTTTTCTGTGATAGTCTATCTGTGATAGGAAAGCTTAAGGGTGGTAGTACTTTGTTACAAGAAATAATATTGAAGTTTTCTTAAAGTAATGTGCTCATTTGTGAAAAGAAAAAGATCATTGTATACCCAAAGGTTTCATGAGAAGGACAACAATCCTTTTTATATTGTTAGAAGACTTAAGGATTCATGAGTGGATAAATAGTATATTTAATAATTATAAAGATTACACTATTTTGGTTAACTAATATCACACTCTCTCTAGTAGTAATGATACATTCTTATGTTGCTGTTCTTCCACTTATTTTTGAAAACCAGGCTGAACTTGGAGCATCCAAGTAGAACATCTATCTTAGGTAAGGTACTTCATTTGGATAATGTTTTTATTTTTCTGACTTTAGGGATGGGATTACTCACCACCTCTTAGTGTATTTTACAGTGTTATAAATTGAAGGTACCATATTCACACCACAAAATACAGACCTTCTAAATACGTAGCTGATTGTGCTTTTTCTCTTTAAAAGTCTATAGACAACTCTGTCCACCAACAAAGACAAGACAAGGGAATAAATAGAGTTTTGGGTATTGGTTCTTGGGTTTTCTTTTTTATGGGGTTCATTATACTGTCACTGGAGGGCTATGAGGGAAAAGAAGCAGGAAAAAAACCAAAAAAAACCCCAAAAAAACAAAAGCCTCCAAAACATTCTAATCTTTCCTGGATGAATTTCTGCTATTCATTTTATTGAAACTCAAAGGAGTGGACATAATCCCGTACTTACCTGCAGGGAGTGGAGCCAGATTTAACAATTCCTCTTTACAACGTAACAATAGTTAGCAGAAGTACTACATTTTGTTCCTCCTTGCTCTAATATATTTTGCTTAGAAAATCCATCACCAAGGATAACAGGGAGATAGCATACTTCTACCAGGTTTTTGTACTGAAAAGGAATGTGAGGTGAGGAACATAGATACCATCTAACTGGACATGCCATCTGTGGTATCAACCTGTTATCCACAGAGGCAGATTAATTGCTACCAGATTTATGGTGATGATCTGGAGCACAAAATGGTTTCTTTCCTTTCTTTCCTCTTGTTTTTGCCTACAAACTTGTTAAAGATTAGATAAAACTGTCTTTCCTCCCCCCTTCCAATTAAATGTTGATATAAATAATATTTTGTACTAATGGCCCTTAGAAAAAGAAACCCATTAAGAGACTGATGAATGTTAAATTAGCATTAAAAATGCTTCCACCTGTGTGAGCTTTTAATACAGGATTAATTCTCTGAAAAAGATTCCTTAAACTGCAATTAATTAGTGCACAACTAATTGCTTTGTAAGATACCAACGTCATACTTCAGAAGGGAAACAGTGCTTGTAAAATAAGGAGGCTCACAGCACAGTATTTTCGGCATAAAACTAATGCCAATGCTTAATCTTTGTTACCAAACCTTAATTAATGAAGGTTTAGCACCCTGAGCCACCTTCTTGGAACACTGCTAATCTACCATAGCGTGGTTGTACTGCTCCTATATTTACCGTTTAAAAGATAAGGCTTACCTGGTTTTGCTGTTTCTAGGAATACTCCCCTCCCCTTTATCCAACAGGAAATGAAGTTATGTTGGCAGATGTTGGATACTCTTTGGTTTTGAACCTGGCAGCATGAACCCGTCTTTAGAGCTGCCACCAATCTCAAAACCCTTCAGTCTGTTTTATTCACCTACTTTCTCGCAAACAGGAAATGTGGTTCAGCTTTTACGAGCAAACGCACATTCTCCTTCAGTGTTTGCCTCCAGGAGAGAATTAAAGTATTTATGTGTACCCTTGTATTTATTATCCACGTCTTGCCTCAGAAGAATATGTACAGGACTATTAGTTTCATTTATGTGATACAGACTTAGTTTCTAATGTTCATATTCACAGTCTAAGTCGTCTTGTCTTGTAATAAGTTAGCCCAGACTCCATTATTTTCATGAGGGAAAAGCCCATTCTTTATTCACATCACTTACTTTATATAGTTTTCACAGACCTTGTGTGCAACATCAGTTGGCTGGTAGTTTTCTTACTACTTCATTTATTGCTCAGAAGCAATATTGATTTGTGTGTATGGGCTAAGATTCAGGTTGTTTACATTTTTCCTTTATGGGTTCTCATGTTTACACAGATGAATTTACTTTTCAACCCAGCAACAGATTGTTGTGTTAATAGGTTTTCATACCAAAATTATTTTCGCATGGGACCTTGCAAGTTACTTGGAAGTGACAGGCTAACTGGCAATTTAGCAGAGCAGGCCTGATTTTATGAGGCCTTTCTTTTATAATACCTGTCATGACAGTCTTGGGTTTAATGTTACATTGAATTCAACAAAAGTATTTAGGTGCTTCTTAAACTAAATTACAGAACTATTTTACCAAGGAGTGCTATGTGACTTTTCCTCTCTTGAAGTTTCTAAACCAAGTCTGAAAATTACTGCTGAGAGTCTGCGGTTTAGCAACAACAGGATTCAGAGGCATGACGAAGGAATTATAACACTGCCAGCTCTTGAAAGTTAGGTTGGAATAACATAATGTCATTCCTCCATTCTTTAGAGTTTATGAATCTGGGGCCACAGTCCAGTACAGTTGTGGAAAGAAAGGATAAATCAGCATGTGCCTTATTGTGTGTATTTTTGTGTAGAATTTAACAAAACCTGTCTGTGTTTAGGTAGAGATGCCACTTTCTTCTCAGAATTGGAGTAGCTTCTTCCAGAGGAAGCGTGCACGCTGAGCATTGTCAAAGAAACCTTCTGTGAACTTCTGAAGTTTTGGGTATAGTTTGAGTTTTGGCGTTTTTCTTCAGCGCAAACAGTTTTATTTCCTACAATGTGTAATGTAGAAGGAGGAGGGGGTTCTTAGGAAAAATGTGAATCACATGACCATGTTTGTCCTTTTGGAATACATAAACTGAAATAGCCTTCAGTGTAGTCTAAGGAGCAATGTAAAGTTCCGCTCTTCAAGAAAGACTCTAATGTGAGAAAATGTCCTCTGAAATCTGTATTTACTTGGGATGCTATTACTTTGGATTATTATTTTTGTATTAACTGCCTTGGATCAATGCTTAGGAAATAATTTACTGGATTAGCATCTTATTTGAACATGAAGGAACAGATTAGTCTTGATTAATATAATATATCGCATTCAAGTCTAAGGGTGATATAGACTCAGCTACTCAGAGCTTTATCATAATGAAGTGAATAGCGCAGGAGGAATTAATCTGAAAATACTTAAACTGGTGGGAATTCTTATAGAAGGATGCTGAACTGAGAGAGAAACTGGAGAGGGTGGAAGATGTGCATTGTGAAAGTAAAGACAGTTGCTTAGTTTCTCAGCTGAGAGCATGAGGAGTAAATCTGAGATCTGCAGAGGATTCAGAATAAAATGCTTATCAGCCTGAACAAGAAGCTTACAATAAATAAACTCCTTTGGAGATAATTAGGAGCATAATGGAAAGGTGAATACTGAGACTGCAGCGGAGGATGTCTGGGTTTGTAGTCCTGCTGGTGTGTTAATAAATCTGCTCTCCAAGAGCAAATCATTGCTGTACTGTATCAGCTTCAAATGGCTGCAGAAGCAAAGTCTATTGGAATAAATGTGAGTTTGGTGTGCTATTTTGGGCAACCTGCAAGAGACAGAAGGCTCTGTTAGATAGCAAGAAAATACTCGCTTCAGGCGGTAAAATCCATTGTGAATAGGAGGCTTCTTTCTTTCCTTTCCTTTGTATCAGTGCTATGTTAAAATCTCAGGGAGCCAGCAGTCTGCTTAAAGTGCTGTTATTCAGGATAATAGAGACAAGGACAAATCGCGACTATATTTAGAAAGACAGGACATAAGGTAATGTTACTTTACCCCATCTCTTGCATACAAAGGCATTTCCTCCTCTTTTTTAAGTCCCCAAGCTATAAATTCCTTGGTGCATATTCGGGGAAAGTATCTCTGCCTGCTTAACTACTTATGTGATCTTTGGTGAGCATATGATGCTGGTATCTTGAGAAAAAGGTCTGTCTCAAGCAGACATCTGCCTTGGCTGGGAATAGCTCTTTCTACTGAGGTTCTCTTGGAGAAGGTAAAGGGAGCATGATTAAATTTTGATGTGCCCAGATGTATAGCAAGGAGTGAGTCTGTTCTGAACTGGAGTCAAACAAACAGTACATAAGTATATTTTGTAATGTATGCAAGTTGCCAGCAAGTTGCACTTTCCTGAGACTGCAGAATGCATGTTTATTCTGACTTCCTGAAGGTGAAATAAGTTGCACAACTGACAGCACCATCAGGCCTCAAATGCCTACTTTCTCTATTACTATTCAAATTACAACCTTTCTTTGAAAAACCGTATCATTTTCTATGCTAAGTGTTGTAGTGGAAATCCCCTTGCAAAGAATGTGAGACACTGTTTGTAGTAGGAGCCTTAAAAAGAATAGGTATTCCTGCAAGTTGTAAATTATATTTCTGTTTGAAATGAAAATCTCTTTTTAAAAATGAAATTTCAGAATTTTCTGGGCAAAGTAACTACAGCAAAAATGTTTTTAGTTGGGTTTATGCTGAAGTGGAGTCTGCTCTGATTCTCGTGTCACAAACATATTGGGAAGTGGAACTGTTCTTTTAAGCTGAGCATGTGACTGCTTACTTGGATGTTGGGTGCAGACCTGGTGCTCCCTGTGCAGTGAACACAAATGAGCAACAGGAGAGAGGTTGGTTTAAAATAGCTGCCAGAAAGAGTGAGGTCTTTCAAGTGAGCTTCAAATGCTGCAGAGAGCTCTTCTATCTCTTACAGTGAATTTTGTACTTAATGATAAAATTAAAAAAACTAATCAGGGTGCTTTGTGCATGGTAGACAAGCCTGTCTTTGATCACTGCTTTACTTAAAACCAGTGTTAAGCAGAATGCTATCTCATTAACTGCGTCTGAAATTGTGGCTCCTATTAAAAGCAGTCTCGTGGGTTTCCTGTGGGGAAGCCACTGGGTGGGTTTTTTTTCTGAATGTTACAAAACCTTATTATCAAGGACTATAAAGAGAAAATTTCTTATCTTGATAATTCTGCACTGAAAAATTTCCATTGAAATCTAACACTGTGTACTTGTGCAGCTTTGGGTGGGGTTTTCTGTGCTGCATGCTTTGAGATAGCAGAGCAGTCCCTGTGCACTTAGCAGAGAGAAAACTGAACAGATGCCACTTCATTCAAAATCGGCAGAAATAAAGTGTGGCTTTTCCATTGACTTCACTAGATTTTATATTCTATTCAGATGGACATTGTATTCTGAGAGAGATGTAATCTCTAGTGATTTTTCTTTCAAAAGCCACAAGAATGAATTTCCTATTAAAGAGCTATAATCCATTAACCCAGTTTTAGGATTTTCTAGTTCCCTCTTGACATGCTAATACAAGAGTGTGGGGAAGTACTTTCCCCTGGGCAGCCAAAGGCCTGACCCTGCAACTATTCCTCATGTGAGACATCCTAGTGAAGCCAGCAGGCTCCACTCTGTGCTTGGTAGCAAGCTTATAACTCTATCAACTTTGACCAAAGTGCAAGAAGAATTTGTGAGCAAGATAGCTACCCTAAAATTCTGAGCTGGCTCTTTTAAAAGTTTCTTGGGACTACCACAGCCAGGTCACTCTGTTGGAGCCAGTGTAGAAAACCCAAACTCATGTACATGGAGCCTTGTGGAGTATCACCCTGAACAGTCTTAAGTCCCTTGCTGTGACCTGAGCTGATAAACTGTCTCCTCCATTGTCCTCAGTGCTGAAGCGCTGAAGCTGACTCCTGCTCTGCAGTGTGTCCTTAACCAGCTTAGCCTTCATAGTGGACTTTCTCATCATGGCTAAGAGGATGTCAGAAGCTTGTCCTCTGTGTTCCAATGAATTAAACTTGATCTACCTTGAGTGATGTGTTCCCAGCCACAATTTTGAATGAAAATAGCCCTTACTTTGGGCAAAACGACTCCTGAGCTCTACGGAGTGACTGGTATTGCAGGTAATGAATTCTTGTAACTCGGGATGCTGTCTCTGCATTTGAACACTGTCTCTTCCACCACTTTTTGAAGCCTGTATTATCACACCATGTTTCACGTTGGCCTGTCCTGGGCACAAGAAAAGTTCTGAGCTCGTAAAAATCTGATGGAGACCTAGTCTAGGCTGTGTTGTTGAGGGTTCTTGTTAGAATTCAGACTCTGGTGTAGATGTGAATGCTCCCACCTCACTTTACCATGACATTGCACTTGAACTACATGGTTTTCTCCTCTGAAATCCTTCCTGCCTTTTATCCAGAGGGGCATTATTTTCCCTCACACAACACAGTTGCCAGGAGGCAGTAAAAGAATCAGTGAACTGGAAGTCATGCACATGTCTGACAAGTCACAAACAGTGGCAAGGAAATGAAGGAAGGTATGAGCCTGCCTCAACTTAATCTGTGATTGCAAATATTTACCAGTAAGCTAAGGTATCTCTGCAGTGCAGCTTAATGACTGCTTAGATCTAATTACTGTGTATGTAGGTTAAGAGGAAGATTTGAAATAATAACTGTGAAGCTAAGCTAAGCCTTAAAAAGTGGTCAGTGATGCATTGGAGTAATGAATTTTAAGTGAATCACTTAACTACTGAACCTTTCAGCTTAACAATGTTGTGGTTGCATCTCTATTTAAAGAAGTTTCTGGTAAGCAGATAAAAGTGCTCCTCTTGCCACATTCACGGCTGTTAAAACATTGTTTTTTACTACTTCCTGTTGAGCAGACATTTGGGCACAGCCAAGCGTGTGCTGCTTCTCTTGTAGTTTAAACTGTCAGAGACTTGTTGGCATTTACAGAAAATAAGAACACAGGTGCATGGAAAATGGCTGTCCTGTCCCACAAAATGTTGAAAGCCTGTGAAGTGACTGTCCTACATTGACATGAACATTTTGGTGTTTCTCACAGGCCAAAGTAGGTACTGTTCTCCAGGAGTTTTCTTTGAGCATGAGAGTCTTGGATTAAAGTAATCTGTGTGAAGGAGGCAGGGCATAGGCAGAACTTCTGTCTCTGTGTGAGAGATGAAAAATGCAGTCATGGACCCCTTTAGGTATCATAGGTCACCCTACTCTGTCATGCACAAATGCTGCAGATGCAGAGGGAGGACTTTGGTTTGGTGCTTAGATGATCTTTAATGTTCCTTCCAAACCGTTCCATAATTCTATGACAAATTTTTCCAAGAGGATTTCCCCAAGGCAAATAACCTTGCACATTTCACTAAGCTTCCTGGTTAACAAGACCATATTCTTTCAAAAGTCTGACATTGCCAAAACACCAATAAGCTCTAAACAAGCTCTGTTGTGGCTACCTTGAACTAGCACAATAATCTCATGAGTTCAATTTTTGTTTCTAATCTAGTCTACTAAAATTATTTTTATTCATGTTCATGAACATGAATAACTCTTAATAACTCTTGTTTTGAGTTCAGTTAAGAAAGGTGTTTTTCTCTTTTATGAAACATGCTCCTCAGGAGTATTTTCTGTCTTCTTTATTGTGTGTGTGCAGCTCCCGCTTCCATAGTTGATGACTAGGAAAGAGTTGCTCTGTGTGCTATTATTGTTACCGACAAATGCTTGCTGGTTTGCTTAGTCAGTGCTTTACTTGTAACACTATCCAGGGATGAAGAAATATTTGCATGAGTGGATTTTTTCTTTTTATAATCTAAAGAACAAAATTACTTAATATTTAAAGATGATAGCTAATTGTGTGATTTGGTTGCTATTTAGAGATTTCTGTTCAGATACTGAGGTAACTGATGTGTAAAATAAGATGCACATCCTTCCACATTACCACTGGTGTACATGTGTGTGTAAGTTCAGTTCTCCATGTCAGATATGGCCGGGGGAGAAAAGACAATGTGGCTGAGATGGGAGTTGAATGAATTCAAAGCAGCCAGCAGTGCTATCCCTCTGTGAGAGCACTGCAGAAATAGATGGTGTTTCCATCCTGAAAATTGGCTGTCATTTTAGCAGAAAGTGTGCCATAGCTATGTACTTCATAGAATACTCCTTAGGCCATGCTCAGCCACTGCTGAAAAGAAAGATTCTTCTCACTGGAGCTCAGGAACTTAATGGCAATCCCTTCAAGCAGAGGCGGCAGGTAGAACAAGCCATTTTCCAACCTTTCCTACACCTCCCTAATAAAGCAGTAGCATGATTTTAAGTAGTATAGGGGGGTAGAAAGGAAAAGGGAGATGGATTAAATGCTGTACCCACACCTCAGTGAGGAAACAAAAGTACCAGCATGCCTGAAGCTTGAAAGCAAAGTGAAACAAGAGAATAGCTTTATTGTTCGTATTTGATCTTTGTGCTTTATTTTCTTCTCAGTACATAAATAAATGCATGCTTAAAACTGTTCATCTTTGCTGTCACTCAAGCATCCTGGATAAAGCATGGGTTTCAAACATTGCTCTACCCTTTACTTGAAATGAAACATTTTTTAGGAGTTAGAGCACCATGCTAAAATTGAGAGAAGAGTGTAAATTATTTTCTGTCAGTTTTGAAAACAATTATCCATTTTAGCTGAACAGTCGCAGGCTGGGTTTTTCAGCTACTTAGGGACAAAAAAAGAATGTGGTAAAGGCTGACCATTCTGGTTTGTGGCTTTCTCCTTCTGAACGCTTTTATTCTGTGTTTGAAACCATGCACATCGTGACTTTTCATCCTGGGACAGACAGTTCACAGAGGGTCACTGGATCACACAGAGATGACAAGTTCTGATGTGCTTTGCACAATTTTTCCTGGAGTCGTGCTCAGCTCAGTACCAATAGTAAAACTGTGGTGTGCAAAGAAAAGCTGGAATCTTCTTCATATGTACATGGCTGGTTTTCTTTTAACTATTGTTAACTTCCAGTGTACATCAAAAGTTTGCACTGATAACACTGTTGAAAGAACATGCAATTTTGACATCAAAGCTCAGAGTTTCTTTCTCCATAACTGGAGGCTAAGGAGATTCTTTTAAAGAAACTGTTGATAGCTTCTTTTTGTTTTCAGTTGGAAGGAAAAAGTTCTGAGGCCTCACTAAGTTTTCAATGTCATTGGTTAAATGTATAATTTGGTGTATGATTCATACACTAATGCTGTGGCTTGAAGTTAATTTTTTTCCCTGCTATCATATAATGAAGTTCTGTATTTTAATGTGCCTGCTTATTTTAGGCAATGAAATCCAGAGACAAGCCATACAAAAAGAATCTGTACTGAAGTGCTTTTTAAAACCTGGTATTATTACAGGACTGTCTGTCTTTGAAATGTATCAAAACTCTCCATAAAGTGAAACCAGTAAATACTGTGCACCATACAGAGCATGATCATACACCCAACCTTGAATTACAATGCACCCAGCAGCAGCTCTCTGAGGTTGTTTAAAGCCACGATGGAAGGGTGATACCCAGTGAGAAATGCAAGTTGGCTTCTGCTTGATGCAGGTAATTACACAGAATTACTCCTTCCCACACTGGGGTAACTTTTTCTCTTTGTGCAAACAGATCTATGGTATATATGCAGAGTCTTGGCTCTGCATTCCCTTTGAGCATTACTGAATTTGCAAGTTCAGGTCTCCAATGGCTTGCTGAGAGCATTAGTTCATGTCTAATTTAGCACTAGAGAAATCTGAAGATTTAATGCATTTATAGATAAATGTGTGCAAGTTTTCAGGATGGGCATTGTACTAGTACTTCTACAATTCCTGGGATGAGGCAGTTCCTACCCTACCTAACAAGCTTGTGGTTTATAACATGACTTACTGTATCAACTCAGTAATATTTCCCTGTGGCTGTAGACAAAGTAACTATGCCTGACAAAGTAACTATGAAATACTACCTGTACTTCTCACTTTGACGCCAATGTTTTTAAAGATGCAGTGTAGATGATTTAGATGGTTAAATTTCAGGTTTGGAGAGGCAAAGGAGGGAGCAGAGCATTCTTATCAGGCATCTCGCTAACATGTGGCTGGCAGTACTTACAGTACCATCCTTTTATGTCTCTGCTTTTCTGCTGTGACACCTGCTGCTTTGAGCATCCTGGTCCTGTGGTGGGTCAGGGACAACCCCTGGGCTGAACAGCTGGCAATTTGCTATGGGCAGGCTACATTTGGAGAACTGTCTTTCCTGGCATGGCTTGCTTCCCTTGCTGTAGAGCAGAGCTGGAGTGTCTCTCCTGCACTGATTCACAAAGAAAAGCTCTGATGGCAGTGAAGCATGTGATGGGAGACAATTGGGCAAGGTTGCCTTACCTCAGATGAGAGACCTGACAGCCTTAATAGGAAAAAGAACAGAGGCTTGGCTGCATGCACAAGCCTTTAGCAGCA
This sequence comes from Cyanoderma ruficeps, assembly GCA_008694505.1. NCBI lineage: Eukaryota > Metazoa > Chordata > Aves > Passeriformes > Timaliidae > Cyanoderma > Cyanoderma ruficeps. The sequence continues at coordinate 10,668,872 of VZDJ01000090.1, read as the reverse complement.
TGTCGCTGATGTCTCCTAATAGAAGGCAGAGGGGAATGCAGGAAAATTTTTTGAACTTAGAGAATGCTGACCAGGTTTGTGAGGTGTCGCCTATGAAACTAGCATTTCCTAGAGCCAGCTAGTTTCTTGAGTGGTCAAAGAGATCCTATCTTACTTCAGCCTTATTTTGTACAGGTCAGCCATATCCTTCCCTTCCCTCACCAGCACAACTGAGGCTGATGTTTAATTGGCAGCTGCCTTGCTGTAGCTCAGAGATGAAGATGATTGTTATCCTGGAGTGGAATCAATACCTGTGTTGCTTTATATCCAATGCCTGTGATTTCTGGCAAGCATAATGACTTTTCCGCTAGCTTAACTCTAATTAAGATTTAATTAGAGAATTTTAAAATTATAAATGCATCCATCTGTCCTGTGCAGAGACTTTCTTATGATGATAAGCTGAGCAGCCAGAGCATCAGATCCTTCCAGCAGACATCTATGTTAATTTGGAGAGCTTTTCAAGCTCCTTTCTTTAATGTCAGCTCTGTTCTGTACTTATCTTTCTACCTTTAAGAATAGAACCTGTCCCATGTCCTCAGCAGGAGCTAGAATCTTCCCAGTGCCAGTAAATTCTCATACTCTTTTGTTACCATTTCCTCTTCCCTTCTCTGTTCAAAGTGTGTGTTATCTAGAGAAAGCAGAGCATGGAGCAAAAACAAACCAACTTATATGTTCAGTAAACATCAGCTCAAGATACATAATTCAGTTTACCACAGCAGGGTGGCATTTCTGAGAGAGGTATTTAAGGTACAGAAAGGAACTTTCTGGGCTATCAGATACATGGCTTCTGTCAGGAGAAAAATACTGGGGTTTGTATTGCTTGATTAGAACAGCAAATGAAAAAGCAGAGTGTGCTGAGTGCCAAAGCTCTATTTATCTTCATGCCATATTCAGTCCTTTCTCAAGGCAAATATTCTAGCTCAGAAAGAAATTGTGAAAATGCAGACTGAGACAGCAAGTTCCAAAGTCTCTGTGCATGCTTTTCAGCAGCACATTTTGAAGCTGAATTCCTTTGCTCTCAGGAAATTCCTCGGGTTATGGATACTTGAGTTTAACAATGACTCTGTTACATCAAAGGTTGAATGGGATCATGAGTCTTACTAGAAAAGACAACTGGGCAATACTGCAGGGAAAAGAAAGGCAACATCCAAGATGAGAAACAGGTAAAAAATAAAGAAAGATATGTGGGTGAAAAACACAGAGCAGAATTCTAATTATTTCAGTAAAGGATAGATAACAAAGGCCTCATGACATTAAAGTAGTTCATTAAAGTGGCCAGAGGCATTGAGCCTCAGATGATGGTGCTAAACTCTGTGCTGAGCTCTTGGACAGAATCCTTCCTGAAATCTTTGGGAGCCTTGCTGCAAGACCAAATCTGAGCCTTTACATAAGGACTGTGCCAGGTCAGGGGCAATAGGTAATGGGGATAAAAACCTTATCCATGTGAAAAAAGTCTGTGGAAGTGTTGAATCTTGCCACTACATCCTTCTTCCCCTCACCTACTCTAAGGAAATACTGTGTCTCCTGTCAAGGACACAGAGCTGGCTCTACACAAAGGCAAAAGAGTAACAACAAATAAACAAATGAAAAAGAGGGGCTTTTCTGGGTTTAAAAAGGGGGCAGCTGTGGCTGAGTTAATTCTTGAGGAAGTCTTAATTCTCTCTGTGTGGCTTGCTGTGGGTTATCTTCAGTGCCAGAGACTTAAAGACTCAGTCTCAGGCCCCCAAGGAATAACACTTCCTGACCAGGTGTGCTATGGAATTAAGGCAGCAGTACAGGTTACAAATACCCCCTTGAGATTTGGGGACTTTTTTGGGTAGGGATTGGATTGGATTTTTTTGGCTCATTTTGTTTATTAGTTTGTTTCCCCTCTGGTGGAGAAACTCATGGACAAGTACTGATTGCCACCTCAGTGGTGTCAGTGCCACTTTTTATGGTCTTATCACTGTTGTTGTGAACTGGCTGCATTTTGCAACGTTCTTAATAAATTTTTGTCATTTCATACAACACATTGTCTTTAGAGTGACTTCTAGATCTAGACTCAGAAGGAAGCCATGAAGAAAAAAAATGCTATTTATAGAAGTCTATAGACTTAAAAGGCAACTCAGAAAGGACAGAGTTCTGCTCAGTACTGCATCATTTATAGCACTTTCATGTAAGTGAGCCAGCTTCTTTGATTTATGTGTATGTATATTTGGAATTATTTTCTTCCTGTTATCCCAGAAATTGATTCTCTTTTGTCATGCCTCTGAGCCTATCTACAGACCACGTGATATTCCATCACCTGCCTGAGTCACAGTGAATACAGAGGAACAAATGCCCAGATGCTCCATTTCCAGAGTGAGGAAAGGGCATTTGTGCCTGCCTGTGGAGATGAGGACAGCTGGTTTGCTGCTGGATAGATCATGCATGTCTCTGTTTGGGATATCAGAAAATGGGATGGTATTTGTGCTCTTTTCCTAGGATGTATCCTCCCTCATTCTGCACTTGGAAATTTTATCTGAACGTGACTGTTTGCAGTGTTTAGGATTCCGAGAAGCCTAAGAGGAGTAAGTGGTGTTACAGAGGTGTGAAGGGTGGTTTTCATACACCTCCAATGTGTTGAATTTATATGCTGGCTGTAACCACTGTGCACCCACAACACTTGTGAGAGGTGGTGTCACTCTTCTGCTCAGGACACCCATGGACAGAAGCCTGGTGAGACGCCTTCAGAAGCACTTACAAAAGAAGGATGACATTAGTATTTACCGAGTGGTAGCCTTCCCAAAAGGCACAGAAATCCTACATGTTCTCTGGCTCCTTTGGTTATTTACCATGACAGATAATTCTAAAGTTCCTGACTGAACCCATTGAGCACTAATATGATTATTGTCCAGCCACTTTAGAGGGAAGAAGGTCTGGCAATTTAAGGAGATGAAGAAGGGTGTGTGGAAAAAGCACTTAGAGATTTCAGCCCCGGGCATAAAAGCACTGTGCTTAGAAGTAACCTCAGAGAATATGAAGAGCACCATCTACTGATGCAGAAGAAAATGAATCATTTGTATACAAAGCTTTTGTTTTTCTTTTCCTTCTCCTTAGACAAGTTGTTGGTGGCTTTCTGAATGCAGACTTTAATCTGGATTTTGATTGTCACTGGCAAGATATTTTAACTATTGACTCCCCTTGCTAAATGGTGCAGATAGAGGGTGTTCTGTACGTGGTCTGTTCTGATCCTCATCAATCCCAGCAAAGAAGGGGCCTCATTAGCACCCTTGATATGCATACCAAATGTATCAGCTGCCTGCCTAATCCTTATTGTCATGGCAATTGCTTTCAGTATCAGCTTAGAAAAGCATGTTGAGCTGCCACAGACCCGTCGTGGTCTCTTTCCAGTGCCAACTCCCCTCAGCTTCCTAGCTGAGAGCTGAATGATTTGAGACAACTTTTACCTGACAGCTTTATGTGCTCCATGCTTGGAACATTCCACGACCTTTAGACACTTGACACTGTCATAGTTTGTCGTGCATGGGAAAGGATCGTGAAGGTCCTGATGCTGTCAGCTCCTAGGCAGACCATGCTGTGCTCATCTGAGAAATTTGGAATCATCTTGAAATTAAAATGCGCTTTTTGTTCCTGTGGCTCTCAGTCAGCCTGACCTGCCCCCTCTGCTAGGGAGGACTAACTCTGTATTAAATCTTGTTTCCTCATCACTCACTACTGCTCTATCATCAGGGCCTCTTTTTCAATGTTAGATTGGGCATGAAGTTGCATCATTCAGAGTCTCAAGTCAGTTAATTTAAGTTTGCCTTAAGGGAACTCTGACAGGAACAATTAGACCTGCACAGATATCTGTGTCTCAGATGTTGAAATCTTTCTATCCTGTTACTGCCTGATGATGTATGAAGAGGGAGCACAGCCTTGCTTTCTATTTTACAGAAGCACAAGGCTCCCTCTTTTGTTGTACACCAGCACCGCTTAGTGCTCAGATGTTCCAGAGGGCACTAATAGAAAAACACGTTTATATATGATCATATGCAATTTCTAAGTCAAGCACTTGTTTGTGAGGCTTTGTATTAACACGTAACTATTTTTTGCTCTGTCTTTGCTTTTTTTTCCCTGCCTACCTCCACTTCATAGAAGTTACAGCATCTTTTCCTACTGGAGCAATATATTTGCAAGTACACAGTTTATTCACTGGAATCTAGGGAATCATGTTGTTGGGCCACCCCTTCCCAGCCATCAGCCAGTTCACTCTAAAATATAGATGCAGAAACTGTTGCATTTATAAATTTAAAGATTCTGGGTATTCTGCATTTCTAAGTTTCATAACATCTAGTAGATTTAAACAGATTGAATAAAGTCAGAATATTAACAAAAGAGACAGAATCTTAGAACTGGTTATTCTGTTTGGTGAAAAAACCACAAAAGTTATCTTCAGGATAGTGAAGTGCTACAAGCTTGGAGTTGGTTTTAGTGTGTTTTTTTCCATCCATTAATCAGCTGATTTAGTAGAGGGATTTTCCTCTTACCTTGTTTTACAGAAACTGAGCAATCTGGTAAGCTTAGTTTAGTGCAGGTGATTACAGAGAGGGGCAAGGATCTTTTTACCTGCTTGTATCCATTATCTCTGAACTGAATTAAAAAGCCATACCTGGAACCATAGTAGCATCTCATTTCCTAGGAGGGAAAGGGACAAGTAAACCATTGAACCATTCAGCTCTTCTGAACATGTTCCTCCTAGTGTCAGAGGAATGTAAGACTTGGATCAAGCTTCCGCCGCCTTACGTTGCTCAAAGATATAAACAAACATGAGTAAAAAGAAATATATTAGACTTTTTTGCATCATAGGCTTATACCAAATGATACTTCTGGCACCTTACACATTTTTAAATGTGACACTTTGAATACAAGCTTGAGTTGTGTCATAGCAAATTATTTCTTTCATTGTCACAGAGAGCATTTGGTGGTCACTTTCTGAACAAGAAAACACCAGCTAATGCTTGTTTGCAAACAGTAGTGCCTAAGGCAAGCTGGGAGAGGGAGCACAGGACACCTGAGCAGAGCTCCCTACATAATAGACAGCAGAAATTGTTGTTTGAGGAACACCAGGTTCTAAATGTTTGGACAAGGACAATATCCCGATGTTCTGATGGCAGTTTTGTGAGTGCCAGTAATCTCCATTGTCCTCTCCAAAAGGCTCCTTGGCCTGGTACCCATGTGTGGTAGAAAACAACAAAGTACAGAGGTGACAGCTGCAGGACAGCAAGATCTTTGGGATCAGGGCACAGGGGAAGAGGAGCCTGCTCTCATGTAACGTGCCCATCAGTCATCCATCAGTGAGGGATGAGGGCCTAAATAGCTTCATCTGGCATGAAACTGCATCAAGCTGAGGAAAGCACTGGCTCTTTTTATTTCACTGTGAAGGGAAATATGTTCAAAAATGCTGAATAACTTACTGTGGAACAGCCCTTATGCTTATATAATTATTTATTTCCGCCTGGTTTTGACTATCGCCATGCCCTCTGTTTTTCATACAAGAGTGGGGAAGTGTGGAGATACAACGGTGTAAAGTTTCTAAGCTTGTCACAGTTATCTGGCAAAACCTTCCAGACATCATTTGGTTGTTCTATGCTTTAGTCAGGCCACTTTCCTATTTTATTGTAAGACTTCATTGCAGATTCCTGTTGACTCAGCAAGTAAACTGAAAGAAGACTTTGTTGCTTCTTTTTTCTCTACTAAATAATTTGTTGGTGGTAACTGATTTGTCTAGTAAAGAAAATCAAATGGATAATTGGTGACAGTTTCCACAGCTAGAAGAATTTAATATTTCACAATAAAATATATTTAGGACCAGAAACTGATCTCCAGATTGGGTAGAAGAATTTGTGATCTCCATTGTTTTTTACAATGAATAGTGCACCTATTGTATATTTTCATATTGACTAGGAAAAATTTTTAATTATATAGTTCAATTTTTAAAACTGTTTCATTATCCTAAAAAATCTGTGTAAGTTAAAAAAAGCATATTTTTGGGGAGGCTTTTTTACTTTGTATCTCTTTCTTCAGGTTTGAAGCTGAGGCAGATATTGCCTCAGATCATGCAGAAAAGATGATGTTTCAGGCACAGCAGTGAGAAATAATCTATTTCATGACACTTCTTTTCTGTAAAATTCAAGGGTTTGGTCTTAAACTGTGAGGAAAGATTTTACCTGTAAGATTTAACACTCCATCAAAGTAAGGATAAACAGAAATACAAAAGTGTTCTAGCTGTGTATTTGTCATTTGTTCCATGCAAATGGTTCACAAAACTTAAAATTTTGTCTTGAGACTTGAACTTTCTCTAGGAATTACTTTTCTTTTATTATAATCTACTCCTGGAAGTTTGGGGAACAAGTAGGATAGTGAAACCTTTTGTGTCGTCTTGGTTTTGATGTTGCTTGTCTGTGTAGTAATAATTCTAATACTTCTGTGGATATTTTCCTTTTGTATTTAGGGCCAAAAATGTCTAGATAAAAAGAGCCCTATCCCAAGGAATTCCCAGTTGCTGCCACACATGAAGTTTGTGGAAGATTCTCTGCTCTGCCCATGCAGGGACAAAGGTAGGAGGGGGAACAGAGGGATTCGAGGCAGAGATGAAATCCTGCATCTGGAGTTAATTACTGATCCAACAGCTGATCACTAGCAGCATGGGGGGCAGGTCCCCAGTGCCTGCCCATACTTTGCATCAGCACTGGTACCTTACTCAGCCCTATAATCCAGTGAGCATGCAACACTGCCAGCCCTTCCTGAGCCACTGTGGGGACATAGCCCTGACCTCTGCCTTGTGTGTGCCCTATGGGGGCAGTTTGACCTTCCCGTGGGGGCCTGAACTGGCACAGCCCCAGTCAGAGCCCAGGGCAGGCTGGAAGCATGGCAGGCTGCAGGGGACACAGCAGGGCTCTGCCAGAGTCCATGGTGACATTTGCATCTCTAGCACTAATGACCTTTTCAGATATCTGTACCCAAGATAAAGCCATTCTCTTGTGGTGTCAAACTGGACATTAGCCAATTTTTTTTTCCCAATGACTGTATGAATGGCAGTATGCACCTTCTTCTGTTTGAGTAGCTCCTCTGAAAAACTCACAATTGGAGGTGGTAACATTCACTGTATGAGTTTTTCTCCAAAACCTTAAATGAGATCTAAAATTCTCATTAGAATTGTTTTGATGTTACATTTTGGAATTGCTTGAGCAAGTATTTCTTGGATACTTTCTTGAATCTCCTGTTTCAGAACCATGAAGATAATAATGAAGCGGGACGACACAGAGGAGACCATGCCTTAAAAATTGTGGATATGTAGTATGTAGTTTTCAGAAACTCATTTTAAATGGTTGATTTTTTGTCCCCTTTGGGGTCAAAACCTTTTGAAACCTTGGACTCCTTCAAAGGACAAAGTGTATTGTAGCTATGACTAGTCAGACTAATGTGTCACCACAGTGAAACATGTTCTTCTGAGTTTATTATCAAAACAACTTTTATTACTTTCAGTAAGTCTACAGAGGAAAATGAGAACAGTAAATGAAACAAGGACCGAAGAGACAGGAAGCTATGAAACAAAAATAATATATATTTGGAACAGAAGGGAAATGGAAAAATATCTGGCAAGGAGCAGTAATTAGACATATAGCCAAACAAATAATAGAACTGAAGACACCTGGATGAAAGAGGACACTTTTATAAAAAAAAGAAGACCCTAAAGCAAAAGGCAAGAAGGGTGCTTATCACAGTTGAAATGAGACGTGAAGGAGAGACGTCAGGAGAGAGAACTGTGGTGAATTCATAAGGAAAGGAAGGTGAGTGGAGGAAGAAAGGGAAAAATTTCTGTTGATACTTTAAGCAGGTTCAAGCCAGATCTTCCGGGGCTGGAACATTTCCATCCCTTACTGCAGCAAGCATGTAGGGAGCTGGTTAGCACCTAGGAGATGTGAAGTGACTTGCTGATGACTTCAGTCAACTGGTGTCAGCTGCCTCTCCATTGTTCAAGATGCTGCTCACCTCTGCATGCTAATAAATCTCCACAAGCCTGAGATCCTCCTGATGGAAAATGCTTTTATGGGGACATTAAGTAATGTGCCTAGCAGTCAGCACCCAGAGAAAAGCTCTGGGACTCTCTGTGGGCAAGAACAGTGTCTCAGACAGTAGAAAGGGATTGCTGAACACAACTAGGCAAATTTGAGGAATTAGACAGTGGTTTTAGAAGGAATTAGAAGATGAATGCCAAAGGTATGACATAAGGTCATTGACCTTTAATGATACACAGCCCTTGTTAGCAGCACTGCTGCACAGTAAATTATCCTTTCTTCATGTTGCTTTCCTGACTGGCTGATAAGCCCATTTGAACCTCTGCAATTCAGTCCAACACAATTCTCCATACCCTCTTCAAATCTTAATTCTGTTCCCTACTCCTACCCCCTATTTCAGCCACATACAGAATAAGTGAAGCTAAAGCCTATATTTAATTTTCATGCACAAATTAAAGGCTAGATGACTATACTGTGTAGACTCCTTGTAGCAGTAGGTGAGCTGTCCTTTTGATAGTGAAAGCAGTGTGTGGCTGAAGATGTGGTGTCCTGGAAAATTAATTTCCTCGGGAGGGTCTTGGCAGCAGGGTTCCAGGCTCCATATTAATATCTCTCAGCCAGTGTCCTGGACCTTAGTCTTTCTCCTTTTAATCCCTGAGTAATTTAGGTCAAGGAAGGCAATGAGAAATCAGCTCCTTTCAGAAGGTCAGGAAGAAAACAACTGCAAGAGCTCCAAGTAAATCCAGATCAAACTCATTTAGCAGCAGGTACACAAAATATGTAGGGAGTTTCTTGGTGGGTCCATTAACTAACTGCTGGGGCAAATACTAGCAACAACTATACAGAGAAGGGTTATAATGGCAGTTCTAGGCTAAAAAAAGGGATCTAATTCACAAGTCCTTCACTACTGGCATTCTGAGAACATGTGAATCCTGCTTCCTCCTTCACCCACATTTTTATTGTGAATAACAATTTGTAATGAAGGAGTGAACTGGTTTGTGGTAAAGAGATCAGTCTCCAGGAGGTCTGGTGGCAGGATACCCCAAATGGCCAGAGCAGGGTATAGCAGAGCAAACTATTTCCCCCTTCAGTGAGCTATTTTGAATTCAGGGAAGGTGAGAGGTGATCCTCTGAAACACTAAATATTGAATTCAGGGCAGGTGGTATAATTTAACATTAACTCAGCCATTGTGGTGTCTCATCTTTCGGTCAGTACTGGCAACCCAGGACTTAAATATTCTTAATATAGCTCTGTATGTTCTTTGTAGCTACGTTCCAGCTCTGCCCTTCTTGGCTCTAGCACTTGCCTCAATACTGTGCTGCTGTAAGAGGGAGCACAAAGAGCAAACTTGCTTTTATTAAGTGAACTTGAAATGCTGCTGCATTTGGAGAACTCTTGGGTTTGCTGCTAGAGTATGTCTGAAGCCTACAGATAAATGCAAAATGGATGGGGGATGCATACAAATCCCATGAATACAACAAACCAAGCTAAGTCCTAGGGTTTGCACAAATCCATTACCCAAGTAGTGACAAAGTTTGGGAGTTCTCTGACTGAGGGAAATGGCTGGTTTATCTACTCTGCTCCCTTTTTGCTTTGCAAGAAACAGCTGTCTTGTAACTGGGAATATAAGGAGGTAACACAACCAGTTTCCTCCTGTGCCTTCTTTTATTCCTCTTTGTGCAAGGTTGTCCAAATAAGAATTGAAAACCTGGATTACTATGCAGTATGCACATATCCATCCTTTTTTGAACATCTAGTTTTTGAAAGCTACTTCAACACACAAGTAGCCAAAAATCTACCTTAAGACAGAAATTAGCTTTCAAGCCAAACAGGTATGTCTATGGGTTTGGGGGTTTTTTCCTCACTTCTGGCAAAACTACTGCAAATTGGAGAATGCCACTAGATTGAAAAAGACTGTGAAAAATATTTGGTTTTGATGATCATCTATCTCCAAAATGAAAAAATCCCATTTCAGAATGCTTGCTCACATTTTAAACTTTGGTGCAAAATAACTTTATTTTAAAGTTTTTGTGTGCTATGGACAAAAAGTTATTAATGTTTCGGGGAAGCTGACTTGGACTGAAAAGCAACATGAATATTTTCTTCATATTTACTTACATTTTTATGGCACTTGGGTTTTTTGAAAGTCTTCCTCTCCTAAATTGTAGAATATTAAGTAGAGTTGGAAGGACTTGGGTTTAAAGGTCACCTAATCCAACCCCCCTGCAGTAATCAGTGACATCTTCAACTAGATCAGATTGCTCAGAGCCTCGTCCCACCTGACTGCGGACACCTACAGGGATGGGGCATCTACCACTTCTCTGGCCAACCTGCTCCAGTGTTTAGACACAGAGAACAGAGTGTAGTGACATGCAGGTCCATACAGAGCTTTCTTTTCAGCGGTTTGTTCATGCCAGCAACACAAGGTTGTTTTACTTGTTAACTTCAAATCTTCAAACATGAGGGAATCATAACTCTTGGTACCTTGTATGGGCAGAAATTAAAGAGATCCATATGAACTGTTTGTCTCTTGGTCTGTTAGTTGTTTTCCTGCTAGATGCTGTGTAATGTGTCAATGCTGTCATGACTCCTGGTCAAATGGCCGAGGACATCCAAGAGGAAACCTGCTTGGAAAACAGTAATGTGGAGTACAGTCTGTGGCGTGGACTCTGCAGGGTGGCTCCACCAAAGTCAGGTAAGTATGCAAATTCTTGGCTGCTTTTACAAATGCTGGCTGATATAAAACTGTCAGGAATTACAGGAGTTACTAGCCATTTCTGGTGCTAGTGAACACCAACACATTATTTTAGCAGAAGGGGGAAGAAAAAGTGGTTATTTGTGGTGCTCAGTGATTCCTGCATACTAATGGTGTCATGGTTTAACCATGGTTTTAACCATGGTTTAACCCTCACAATCTGAGAGTAAGTTTGAGCTTCATCCATGGTCACTGAGTGTTTCTCTTGGGTTTTTAGCTGTCTCTAAGAGCACTGATACTTTCATAGAGATAAGTAAATATTGCCTGAAGTCCAATGAAAAATCTCAGCATCTAATCAACAGTGTTAATGAATGAAGGCATAATGAAAAATCCCAGCATCCAGATAGTACTTGACATGAATGGTAAGTCTAAAAAGTATACTGCTGTGAAAAGTACCCACTGGATCAGCTAAGTGGTCAGTACAGCATGCAAATAACATTTGCTTGAGGGGCTCATCTTTGGATTTCATTATTTTGATTGAAAAGAAGAAATATTGGTGGCTTGTTAAGATAATTTGTATTAAAGCACTTAAAGGGAAAGACGATTTATTTTTTCTTCAGGCCAAAGAACAAAAATTGTGAAATATACAGAAAACTTCTAAAGATATCAACATTTGAAATAAAGTTAGTCCTTTTACATTCATAAGACTTGGGGATTGCCTTTATTCCAGGCAACTGAAGTAGTCTGTTGGCTCTGAGACTGGCTTGCGAGTTGCTACATGAAATTAAAATTTAAAGCTCTCAAGAAAGAAAAGCAAGCAAGGCTTATGCTACTTGTATGCTGTGCTAAACTAGTAAGTTTCTGAAAGTAAAATGCACTGTGTCTTTAACTTTCCTGGCAAGGTACAGGAAGAATAGGAGAACACAATTACCTTTTTTAGTTCAGGATCAGTTATCTTTCACTCTTGGTCCTAAGTCTTCTAATATTCATATCCATATATATAAGGAATCTCTTGGTGGCTGTAAATGTGATCTGGCAGATGACTTTCTTTGAAGAAAATGAACATGAAGAAAAGAACATGAAGGAAACCTGCAGCCATTTCATGCATTATTTTATAGTTGCATTGGTAAATGTACATATTAAAAGACTGGAGTTAGATTTCCTTTTAATTAAGTTGTTGTGTGTATATTTTATGCAAGGATATTAAAATTCCTGGGATACCTGAAAGACTAATGCTGTCTCAAAAACTAGATGTATATATAAGTAACTATCAGTATTACATTACTACAAAAACATGAAAATAGGAATGAAGGATAAATCTTTTATATATTCTAAATGTTGCACAAAGTCCCTATGTAACTACTTTGTACTTAGTGTTCTGGATTTATATTCCTTTGCACATATGCATATACATGTATATGTGTGTGCGAACATTGCTTCATGTCCCAGTTCTCACTGTCAGGCCCCTAGAATAATTCAGCAGTTTACAGGCATACTTACTTTAATATTTATGTAAGATCTTGTCATTGTTACAATTTATTGCTTTTTCTGCCCAGTAGACTCCTTTCTTTGAGGGCAGAAAGAATCCTGGGGGAGGGACTATATTTATCTGTGGTTGCAAAGTGTCAGACACATAGTAGGTAGACTTAAAAATGAACTGATAACAGATTAGTCCTTTCTCTTCTGGCCTGATACTACATAAAGGTTTGGGCCTCATGCAGATCATAGGCAATATCTATTAATCTATTTTCAAGTGATCTTTTTTTGGGAAAGCACTAAGCTGAAGTACCTTTTACTTACCTTTGTCTTCTTCAGCAGCATAGCTACCTAGCCTATAAATGGTACCTCTTATTCCCCTCATGTTTAAACATTTCCTAAAGTTTCAATACACTAATTTCCAAACCTGTTCATCTGAGTCGTTGTTCCCTCTCCAGCACTTAGAATGCAAATGCTGTGAAATAGCGTTGCATTAGAAAGTGCTAATTAGCTCAACATGAAACACGAAAATGAAGAGAGTGTAGGTAGGTTATCTCCATCAACCTACTAGATTTTTTCCTAATAACTTTCTCATTAATTTGGAAATACATTTTCTAGTCTCTCATGGCTGCTGAATGACTCCTACAATAGTTAAATAATATGAAAAGACTGAATGCTTTGCGGATCTCTAAATGGCCACTTGAAGTTATTTAAATCTTTCAGCTGCTTTTCTTAGATAATATCTTCTGATAATTAAACTAAGCCTTTTGAAAGCTCATCTTTCTTCCTTTTGAATATAAAAGGAGATCAAAACAGAGTATTTTCATGGGAACACAGTAAAATCTTAAATTATGAAAAGTTCCTGCCTCCCATGAATAACCAGAGATTGCAACAGGCTCAGAGGGAAAGAAGTGGAGTTTTGTAGTTGCTAGTAAGACCCTCACTGCTTCAGTGGCAGGAAGGAAAGGGTGATTCTGAACCACTCTGCTTAACCTGACACCAAAAGGGAATTTGTTCCCTTATTTCCAGCATCAGCAGTCAATAGAAAACATTCCCACTTGGATATTTTAGGATTTGAGATGGACGTAGAACTTTCAAACCATTTTCCTAAAGCTATTTTGAAATACTGTTTCACATCTTACTAAAACATTAGAATGACAGGATAAACAGAAGACACTTGAATCACAGAGAAACTTGAGGCAATGTATTGTCACCAGCTTAGGGTTGTGTGGTTTATAATGATAAACTGCTGGGACTTTCTTCCAGCTTCCCTGTTTTCAGATTAAAGAAACACTGCAGAGCAGCTTTGTCACACTGAAGTTTCAAGACCAATTATATATATATTGTGTAATTATATAGCATACTTGCTTTGCATTTGGGTAAGGAGGACAGCAAGTGAGAGCACAGCATGATGTCCTGCAATAGCATTGTTGGGGTGTCTCTTTGTTCAGATTATCGGGGTTTTGGCAAAGCAACATGACAGGAAATGTGACAAATTCTGAGAAAAAAGAAGGAACCTGTGGGAAGAGCTGGAGCAATTAAGAGTTTGAGCTAAGTCATCAAATCTGGCATTGCTGGCAACTGGTCACCTCTGTGCATTAAATTAAATTTTCCTTAATTGACACCTGGGAGATAAATTTGAGATATATTTAAAAACATGTTTTAGAGGGAAAAATACAAGAAAATAAAATCAGCAGCTACTTAGTTATATTTGACTTATGTTCTTAAGTTTAACAAAGGGTCTACCAGTTCAACTCAGGTTTCCCAAGAGGGTTCAGAAATACCTTGTTGAAGACTCTTTGCTTTATCTCAACCTTTGTTTTTTAGATTATGTTGGGACAAAGTTGGAAATATTGGAACAATGTTGGAAACATGCGTTTTGTCATGACTCAGAGCAGCTGTTGCAGGTGTTGTGCCTTGGAATTTGTGGGATCTTACACTGATTATGGCAGGAGAAAAGAATTGCTCAGGAAATCAAGTTACATATGTCCATATGCAAAAAGCCATTGTTCAAATTTAATTGGGTAGGATTACAAGTGAAAAATGGCCTTCATTAGCATAATGTTATTTTCAGGTTAATGGCAGGGATTAGGAGTTTCTCCAGAGAACACGCAGACCACATTCATCAACAGAAAGCAACAGCAACTCTCACTTCAAGAAAAACTGATTTACATAACTAGCCTTGAGTCATGATGCAGGTTTTATAAATTACTTTGTCAATCTAAAAGATGCTTGCTATTCAAATTATGAAGCCCCTGTGAGTACAGACCCATTTCTCTGAATAGAGAGACCATGAAAACATCAGTAACTCTGGCATAAAACTGATGTATTGTGTAATAATGTTTCACATAGAACCCGGTGCTTCATTTATCATCAATGTCTGTAGCTAGGTTTGGTACAGGTTACAAATGAAACCCTGAATGCTTCAGTCACATCACAGATGTTAATAAAATAGCATATAGAGAGGTTGAGCAAGATGAATTTGGGATATAATGATTCCTTCAAGCCAAATGCTCGTGAAGATTAGTGGAGGAGGATGGATGGGAATCTGTGCTTTAGAATTATGCTGAGCATCTTCCCACCAATGGCAAATTGATCTGCTGTGGAAGAAGTAAATACATACAAGGAAGGTTTCTTACTTAACTGTCTACTTGCATAATTCAGCTCATTTTAGCAGCTTTGACATATCACTAGTTGCTGGTTTGGAACATTAACTTTCCCTATGTGCAGATCAAAATCACAGGGAAAAGTAGGAGTTAAAATCCAGCAGAAAAAGTAGGAAACGTGAAATGGGATAGAGAACAGGGTAGGAAAGAAAGGGTGAAAGAGACAGGATTCAGGAAAGTCTAAGGATAAATTTAAAGCTTAAATGCAAAGCAACCCAAATAACTGAAGGCTGGGGTGCTTTTTTTTCTCTTACAGTAATCCATGAGTGAATTAACAGTGAGTCACTTGAAGAGTAATGAGTTACTTCAGCACAACCTGGATCTGGAACTCCTCTGACCAAGCCCTAGAGATTTGGGTTTATTTCCTTAAGAGCTCTTGGCATGTGTCTGCAGCATGGGAATAAGGCTGCCTGCTGCTAGCCCTGACTTGTGCCAGGTGTGAGCAGTTAGATGTGACAAGGGACACTCATGCATGGGAAGCCAAGTCAAGTTACTAGTCAGGGTCAGAGGCAACTGCAGCCCGGCCACTTTCCTCAGTTAATGTACTCTGCTTTGTATCTGAAAGCAGCTGAGACAAAATTAGAGTAAGCAATGCCTCCTGTGAGGCATATCTGCTCTTGCCTTTACGTATCTTCCGCTCCCTGATCCTTCTTCCTTGCTAAATGCTCTGCTCATGGAAGGGACAAAGGCTTTCAGAGGTGTCCATTACAGCATTATGTCCTTACCTAGAACAATATGTTCTATCTGTCATTGCTCATGTTGCAGTCAGACACAGGAAGATCAGCAAGGCTGCAACAGGATTTTTAGGTAATGTATTTTAATTTCCATAGGAGGTTGTGTAGACACATCTGTGCTGTATAATTCTAATTAACTACTGGGCAGTGAGGTTTCTTAATATCTCACCATTTCACTTGTTAGAAATTATTTATTTATGGGAAAAAAAGGGAAGTGTCTATATAAACTGCAGAATTCTAGCAAATGTATCAGGTTCCTTTTGAACTGCTTTCTGAGATGCAATGATAAATCTTACCTGATGTTTTATGCCACTCACTTTCTAAGGAGAAAACTACTTTTAACAAGAATGTACAAGAGCATGCAGCTTCATTACTTCTCTCCTGAAATCTCAGATTACAGTTAATCCTGTGCTTTTCAGATTTATAGTTCTGATCCCCACAGGACTACAGATCTGCTTCTGAAAGCTTTTCTCTCCCACCTCTCTCATCCTGATCCCACATGCTATTTTTCAAGGTGACACACCACTCCTCAAACATAGGAGAAGGTGGGCAACGAGGGGAGGGGGAAGAATCATTCCATTTTAAATTGGTGAAAAATGAAATAAGACTTTAAAATGTTACAAAGAAAACGTTTAATCTCCCAAAGTATTACAGGGCAAGCACATCCCCACCTTCTGCATCCCCCTAATCCTGTTAGATAACATCAGGAATAAGCAGCTGGCACAGTAAAAAAATGCCAAATAAATGATTTTGAACTTCTTGAAACTGGGAGCAAAAAAAAAGTGAGATGGATAAAAAGCACTGGGAACGTGACAAGAATGTGAGAGTATTCGGGCCCTAGTCTTGTGCATAATAGCTGTCACTCAAGGGTGTCTCATTCAGACTTGGGAAGGTATTCATTCCACTGGAGACTTTTTGATCTGAGTATCATCTTACATGAAAGTTTTCCTGAATTGTTTCTTTCAGTAGTTTGATGGTATTTCTTTCTCGGCTAAATGAAGAGAAGTATTTGTGAGAGCTCTGCAATTTGAAAATGTTTTCAAGGAATATGGTCATCTGAGTGCCTACCTCTGCTTTTCAATTCATTAGTCAGGAATGAGGAGGTGGTGAGGTGCCCCTGTTCCTTCAGATTCTCCTTGCAGCAGAATACTCTGGTGAATGTCCTGATAATTGCTGAGGGTTTCATTTTTTTTAATCTGATGCCTCTCCATTCATGGGGTGCAAAGTATTTACACAGCTGTCACTTCTGCCTCTCATTCCACAGAGGAAACCAAAGCAGAGAAGAGAGGAATGACTTGCGCTCAAGGAGACAATAATACAGAAATACAGTTTAGGTTTTAGTCCCTGTGTTCCCTCTGGTGATGTGTTCCCATCTCCTGTTCTCCAGCAGAGTAGGGCTACTCACTCCCTAACAAAGCAAAGTGTTGAGCCCATGCAGTGTTCCTTTTCAGATGCAAACTGTAAAAAGCTTCCAGGTATCTAACCCCAAGCCAGTGAACCTACACTTGTAAATCACATCTGTACCAACATACATTTTCCAAAATTTAGTTAATTTGTGAAGTTTGACTTTTGAAAAGTCAGATGTACCTGTAGACCGCCTACATTCTTATTCCACTGTGGCAATATGGATAAACTGTATCAAAATTTTCTTAATAGGATCCCTTTTTAAGGTGAATTAAGGCCTTGGATGGGGTGGTCGGGTTTTTTCCACCCCACTTAGGACATATATGACCTTAAAGCAAAACAATTTCCCATGACTATGCATGGCTGTGACTATGCTAGATGCACAAGTTGCCACAATTGTGAGACAGAAAAGAAATTTTGCATCTGCTTGTGATGTGTTTTACTCCCAAACAGAAAGTAGCACAACTTTTTGGATTGAGATCCTATCCTGGCAACTTTTTGCACACTTTCTTAGAATTAGGTGCAAGTATTAGTCCCAGCTACAAGCAGAGGCCAAATTCAGGAAATAGGGAGGAAAGGGAAGGACACATGAAAAGATTTCATTGTTATAAACCCAGATCCACAGATTAGAAAGGAGGTGAAAACACATACCTGTGTCAGGAATGTGTGAAAAACAAGGTTCACTTTCTATGTAAATTTTAAGAAATAGGTTTAATAGAAAATAAGACAATTGTCATTCAGCCAAGTCCACACTCTGCTATTAAATACCCTTTCTATTGCATCAGTTTTATGCATATTCATATTTTTCCACAAAATAGTTTCCATATTTCAGGAACTGTTTTGCATGGTCCCTCCTTGGGTCCACCTTTTTAGAGCACGCATGTTTATTGGCTGTGTCTTCATTATCAGCTCCAGTTTGGGCCTTGGTCCACACTTTCTTCAGATGGTAGATGCTGATGGTTGGCATATCAATAGCAGGGTCTTCTTTACATGTTCACTGGATGTTATCCCGACCAGACAGACAGTTTAAGCATACTGTATCAACTACTACCACTATGCCTAATTTTCTTTACTAATAGCAGAAATAAAAACTTATATCCTTACCACAACGTTATTAATCATATAGCACACATCTTGTGAAGAGCCAACTTTATAATATGCATTTATAACAAATGTTTTTAAAAAAATAAACCTGTCTAAATAGCAAATGTACACACTTTTTCTTTAGAAATCTTTTTTGCTTCAGATCACTTTGTTAAAGTTGAATATTAGTAAACAGGGAAGATACTTGCAAAGATTGACACTTCAGCAAGCTCTAAACAAAAATCCATACGTATGCTGATTTGGGTGTCTGTAATCCATACTGTTTGGTGATTGCATGGCATAAGTGCAACAATGAATATAGGATTTCATTTCCAAGATGTAAATTTTTGAAACTTTGATAAATGAGAAGTTACTTTGAGCGAACTGATATATGAAATACATGATTTGTCCACCACCGTGCTACTACCAAGATTTCTAGCAGGCACAGGTCTCTTACATGACTAGAGCACGCCTTCATGCCAAAACAGGAGTGCTGTATAGGACTGTAAGGAAATTTGGGAATTATTCGTGGTCATACTGGGTCTCAGCCTGTGGAGAAGTGTGGTTTGGGCTGCGGTTCTCACACATCCCGGGGTCACCACTTGTCGCTGGCCGAGGCTGAGTGTGTCCCCCTTTAGGGACAGAAAGAGAGCAGGCAGACACAGCAGCAGTGAGGGGATCAAACTCTTCTACTTTATTTACAATTTTCTACTTTATACATTTGTACAGAGGTCCAGAGATTGGCTAGACAGGTCGCCACCTCTTAACCGGGATGGTGGACATGACCATCGATCAATTCTTCTCTCAGAGGAGAAGAATGCAAACATTCTAAGAATAAACTTTGTTTACAGAAGGCTACGTGAGAAACTTCTGCACAGAGGCAGAAAGCTGAGGGCAACAGAGAAGCACAGGTTTTCAGTGTCCATGACTACTGTTGTAGATTTGGGGCTTTAAGTTCATTGTGGATTTAACATTCTTTCATTGTGTGCCAGATAGTTGTGCGGGTTTTTCTCTTTTCTTTGCTGAAGAGTCTTCACTTACCAAGGTTTCCACTCAGAAGATTGCCTTCAAACTTGTTTTCCCCATCATGTTCAGAGATGATATCTTTAATTTCAGCCTGTGCATGCTCAGAATACAGGGTTAATTTCTTCTGGGTGATGTTTAGGAGCTGCCTGTTCCAGTAGACTTCAAACACAGCATCAGACAGAGACTTGAATATAAAAGCAAGTAGTGCTGATGTGCCACATTTAACACAGGCTGTGCAGGGAAATCAACCTTAAAAGATTTGTGTGTGTTGTTTTGCTCCTTCTCTAGTTCTTCAGTTAATGTTTCAAAATTATTCCTAGGTCTTTGTGGTAGCTTAAAGAATCATTTATATCCTGGTATAAAGCAGCACTGTTAGTATTGTACAGCAGTTGTCAATTGTACAGTCTTGGAGTGGGGAGATGCCCAACTGTTGTCCTACAACAACTGGTTTAACATCACTGGTTTTTGTGCAGGGCAGTGGGAGAATCCTGCTCTGTTGGGAAAGATGAGATAGGAAAAGCTTACAAATATGATTGCTTGGCAGGAGAGTCTAAAAATATAAAACCTGTGAGTGAAATAGAAATGAAAGCAAGCTTTGAGATGTAGGCATGGCAGGCAGGAAGATGGTGGTTAACTGGAAGATGGGTTGAGTGATAACAAACAAAGGGACACGAAGGGACCCAAGGCTGTAGCCCCACCAAGGTATCCAGGAAAAGGTAGATAAGAGAGTAGCCTTTAGAGTTTAGAAAACAGAGTGATATGGTAATATAGCAGTTCTCATANGCTTCCCTTCAGCCGAGGCTGGTGGTTGAAGGCAGGCCCTTTTTACCCATGACCCTTGCAATAAAACCACGTGTTCCTAGTGTGTCTCAGGTCTGCAGAGTTCCCTCTCCCTGCCGTCCACGGATGCTCCTACAGCCTGGTGCCTCAACGGATGCTCCTACACTGCTCATTTTGTAATTCACACAATTTATTCTGTAAAAAGGGTTTTTTAGGGGAACCTACATAAACTAAACCTCTCACACCCAAAAATGGTCTAACTTTGATTAGGCACCACAGCTGGATACCCAAAGTGCTATTCTATCCAGATATAACTGAAGCAGGTTTGTGTGATTTGCCTTTCTACAGAGCCAAGTTCCTCATTGCTATCTGGAGCACTGCCACTAGCACTGGCCACTGGAGGCACAGCAGCAGGTACCTGCTTTGTGCTCTTACCTGAGACAGATTTATGCATGTGCCCATTACAATGAGATCATGAAACTAAGAAACCCTGCTCAAATTTTAGTATCAAAGCACTGGAGAAACCCAACTCCAACCCAGAGCTTCTTTGTGGGAAAGTCCTGTGACTGTTTCTTGGTTTCTTCAGAGGGTAAGAGAGCTATTGCATTTTTCCAAGCTATTAAAGTGCTTAGAGATTTCAAAGTGAAATATTTCAAAGCAAGTTAATATTGTGCTTAGTTTAATGTGGAGCTGCAAAGGATACTTCTAAATACCAGCCAGTGCTTGTGCTACATAAACTGTGAAATACTTTACAGTGGCAAAATACCCACAGCAGTCATCACATCTTTGTGCTCCTAAGGCTCTAGAGTATTTCTGAAAATGTTAAATTCAGATTCACCTCTTCAAATGTTATAGCCAGAAACATCCCTACCCACATTAGTTTCTTGATTCAAGAAAACTGTACCTTTTTCTGCATGTATTTTAGGGAAAAAAAAAAAAAAAGAGCTAGAGATTTCTTCACCAAAAGCTGAGAGCCCACCTACAGAACTGTCTGAGCGGTGACTAATTCATGGACCTTTGGAGGACACACAACTAAGAAAAGTGATGCAAATAATTCTTCTTTCAAATTTATGTGTAATAAACACTGCAATGAGTGAAAAGCAATTTTTAGGTTAGAACAGACCAAAGAACATATCAATACTTCTGCAGAACAGATAAAATTCAATTTACCCTTTTAATGCTCATAGGCAGAACAATCACCACATTCTTGTGCAAGAGGCATAGAAGAAACAGGTGGAGAAAAGATGGAGCATTTCAGCCAACTCATGAGAACTGAGGTTTTGGAGTAAGCTCTTGTTTTTTAAGTCAAGAGAGGTACATTTTCTGTGAGGAAAACATTGTTTGTTTCCTTTTTCCCTTTTTAATCAGTACAATTCTCCCAAATCTGGCATAGCAATTAGTCTGAAAGCTTCATGGAATAACAAACATAAACTTTTATCAGATTATATTTAATTACATATGTCATACTTCCATTTTATAATTACCTCTCATTTATAAGGTTGTGAAGATCACTTTAATGACTTTTCAATTATTTTGAAATTGCTTGGTCTTAATTTCCATGCACCTTTATTAGGGATGTCTGCAAATTACTTTGTGGATGAATGAGGAAGAGTGTTGCAGAAGGTTCTGCTTCTGTTTCTTTTTCTGAAAAACAAGCTGGTGAAATACAGTCAAGCATTCAGCATAAATTAAAAGCTCACACACATGACATTTGGAAAACAGGTTGTAACTGCAGTTTTAGATGTGATGATAGAACTGAATTGATGGCCTAGAAACAATACCTTTGGTGAGCACTTGAAGCTTACAGAAATCATTCAGCCTTCCTGAATGGCTTGAAGCATAGGAGCTCCAGATCTAGACCAAGAATCCCACACAGCTCCTGGACTCATGATTAAATCAGAACGTGTTTTATTCTTGGTGTTAGGAAAAAAACCCCACAAGCACCAACAAAAAACCACAGTGTAATTGTAACTTTTAAAATATTTGAGACAAAGAATTCAGATTGAGGTAAACTACTTTTATTTGCTTCAGCTCTAAAATGGCTTCCCAGAAAAAGTATGGCCTGTCATACCTTCTACTGTATGCAGTTATACAGTAGAAGTTGCTTGTGATGCTACTTTTCCTTTGGACTGATAAACTGAGTTTTTAATTACTGGAGTGCTGTGTCTGAAGGCAGCCAATATTTGATGTTTCAAGGGCTGATTAACATTTCCTGTGACCCTTAAAACTGTGCATTTTCTCTTATGTTACAAATATCCTGGGGAAAAAAAAAAAAGCCACTCTTTATTTTCTCAGATGGTGAGAAGGAATCTGCATCCCACTGGTAATCAGTAAACCATTTACTTTGATTATTTCTGGTGCTTGGATTCCTCCATCACACTGCATTAGTCCTACATGGAATAACAATGCTCACCTGAACCAGAGGAAAGTAAATAGCAGATGGGAAGGGGTAGCAGTTCAACGGTCTATAAAATATGAATGAAAATGATCAAAATTCTCAACAGTTATTAAGGCTTTTTGAAATAGCTGGAGGTTCACTAAGCAGAACCACAAGCTGTGACCTGAAAGAGACACTCTTACACTCAACTTCAGAGGTAGACAGACCAAAAGCCAAGCTCATTAAATGGACTCCAAAGATAACAAGAAGCCTTGTTTTGGCACATGAAACTATGGAAGTGTTGTAAATTAGAGATATCTATTACAGAACTGAATGTCTGGTTAAGAACATGAGATTTTTGCATAATTGGGACAAACACAGTTGCACAGGAATTCTGGAAGTTTAAATGTGCCTCATCCTCAGAATATAAATGTATCATCATTGCAGCTGTTTTAACAAAGAAACACCAGTCTTTCCTTTTACAAAAAACAACAACAAAAAAATCAAAACAAAAAACCAAACCAAAACAAACAAAAAAATCCCAAACAAACAAACAAAACCAAAACAACAAACAAAAAAACAAACAAAACCCAAAACCAGAGTCTCAGACTCAGATTTAGGTCATAAAAGGTGCTGTTGAGAATGAAAGGTGCAGTTGAGAATGAAAGGTTTTAAGAAAGCAAAGCTAATGCAGAGATTATTTCAAATTCAGATGAAATCAATTCACTGTAATTTTGTATGCATATTAAGTAGAAAGACGATTTGGGGGGGCGGAGGAGGTAGGAGCAAGTGAGACACAGTCAGTTAGAGATTAATACATCCCACGTTTCACCAAATCAAGGAGATGAAGGAGCAATCTGGGATGGACTTAGAGCACTGCCTGCCTACAGCAGGCAGCCCAGCTGCTCAGGAGAAGCCTGGCTGTTCCACATAGATGGAGATGGTTCAGAAATGTGCCAACAGCTGCCATTCAGACTGAGTAAAAAAGAGAGCTTGCAGTCCATGAAGGAAGCAGATCAACCCCCAGCTACTACAGTTTTACACGTAACAAGATCTATCCTTGGTCTGTTTTCACTGCAGTATCCAGGTGTAAAAGTGCATATATGGGCATAATGTTCTTGTGACGCAGAAGAGCCCGCACTGCTGTTTTAGAGATAGACACTGAAATGCAGAATAGTTCTCTGCTCACTCCTGTTCTAATGAACACCAAAGTTCCACCCTTCAGCAAGTTCTCTAAGAGAAAATGGGGGTGGATTTTCGATTTTTGTCGTTATTCTACTTGTGACTGAAAGGAAGTTCTAAAATATAGATCGACTGGGCTGTTTAAGGGGTTTGGAGTAACTCTGTGAAAGCTGCAGGGAAGAAGAGTCTGATTTATCCCTCCTCTAATTTCACCTCTACTCTTTCCTGCCTAAATCTTGCTCAGCCTCTTCCCGTCTGCCCCAGCAAATAAATTTCTCTACTGCACTCCTGCAAAAGCCCAGAAAAGGAAAGGTAATGTGTAAGCAGTAAAGGCTCCCAGAGCATGTAAGGGATGAAAAAGGTACTGGAAAATTCAGGGATAGCCAGAACCAAAAAGAATCTCTCCTTTAATTTTGCAGAATTTCTGAAGGCTGTTGTTATCCTACAACTGAATACAAAAGGATATCCTGACTCCCACTTGTGCGAATAGAAATGACTCTGCAAATAGTTGCACATGTGAAAGCATTTCACATCAGCGAGGTAGTTGTAATTATGTTTTTGTCCTCCAAACAGAGCCATAAAAAGTACTTCAGATTAAGGCCCATCCTAGATTGTAGCCATGTGGATTGACTTGCTATTTATTGAATCTCATGGATCCAGAGATAGGCTGTTTGTGGGGAATGTGGTTGTTCCAGCTGTGGAAAGGGGATGCTGAGCCTGGCCGTGTCAAGGTCTTGCTTTTAGCCCTATGTGTTTTTCATGTGGCAACAGCCTAAAATCCTTTTCAGTTTGAATCACTGGCTAGTTTTGTCACTACTTTAGCAGGTTCCTATCCACTATGGCATTCCTCACGGGTTTAAAGTTGTGAGTACCAGCAGAAGAAAGAGTCTGTAATTTTGACTGAATAGCAAAATTAATTCTGTCAAAGTTCTATAACCACACAGGACTTGCAATAGATGCTCTTATCAAACAAATGGCTATTTTTTTTTGTCAAGTAAAAGAAGTTCTCTAACTATTATAATTCTGTAAAGATCACCAAAAGAACAAAACAGGTTCCAATTGAAAAGACGAGTATCATGCATTTAAAAGTAAATTTCTGTCTGAGATTCTTGTTCTGAACTGTAAAATCCCACTTTGTCTAGGTATGATTCCTGGTGTCAAACATGCAATGTGCACTCTGAAAATGTAAATTGCTTATTTCCATAGACCAAGCTGTTATGCTTTCCAGCTTGTATTGGCCTTAAAAGTGACGGCCCCATAAATATCAGTGTGAGTATCAAGGACAGTGGAAATAAGCCCTGTGTGATGCAATCCTGGAGGTTTTGTGCATTCTGGTCATGATTCACTGAAGCACTGAGTGGCATATATTTTGTCGTATATGCACCTGTTGAACTCTGCAGGGGTATTTGCATAGTTAAAGGTAAGGATGCATTTGAGCATTCAACTGAATTACATTCAGAGCAATTCTCAGCTGTCAAGAACCTGTTTACTGCAAATAAAATAGCAGAACTTGCCAGAGAGAAACACTGATGTGTTACTGTCAATCCCTGCTTTACTCTTTAGATCCACCAAAGTAACTAGTTACATACAACCACAGTTAGTTATGAGCCTTCCTCCCAGGCTATAAATATTTATTTAACAGACAGGGGAGTGTTAATGTAGAGAACGGTGCAATGCAACTAAGCAGTTAAATTCTCAGTCCTGAATGCTGATAAGATAAATTTCAAAGGAAAGAACTACACACAGAAATCCAGCTAGTGTTGAGAACACAAACAATTATTCTAAATAAATGTATATGTATGATCAGATTTGGACCAGTTTCTTGAGAGCTGGATCACTGTTACGCAATTGAAGATGTCCCTACCTCCACCTCACCCCACTTTTACATCTTACTGGGTTTTTTCTGTTAGCACATCACTGCTAATCAGTAAATTTCTCTTAAAGAACTCATTTTGTCCTTTTTTTTGATTCAGAAAAGTTTATTCAATATCTTTTATTCTTAACTTGCATGCAATTCATAGCAAAATCTTTCCTTCATTCTAAAACCATTCTCTTCCTTAAAAAAGAGGTTTCAGACAAAACATTAGGCAAATCTTTTTAATCAACTACTGTATCAGATTTGGGGTTTGGTTTTCTGGTTTGGTTTTGGGTTTTTAAATGTTGTTTAGCTCTAATATTATTTTTATATTATAGATCCCATGAAAAATCAAATATTGTCAGTCAATCTCTTGTTCTCAGAGTTTAAATATACTGCATTGAACAGGAACATTCAAATAGCCTAATGTCAGCTACTAATTAAAAAACAAATTTGTGTTATAAGAATCCTGGAAATCTGTCCTTTCACTGAAGAACACACCCAAATATGCTTAAGAAGAATATTTGCAGAAGAAGAAGAAGAATATATGCAAGTTAATTTCCCCCCATCCATTAGTAATATATAAAAAGCACTAATTATACTAATTTCCTTATTAGAAGCAACATAATTATGATCAAATAAAAGTTCAGACAGTGCCAACAGGGAAAAATATATATTTGTGAAACAAATATATCAGTCCCATACCTTCGCACTGGACACGTAAGTTCTTCAAATGAATTTTATTTACAAAAAGTACAATTCAAAAACAGATTGTGGTTGCCAAGTTAGAAAAGTGGCATCTCCCATATAAACACAAAGTGTAACTTAGCCTTTTTTCTACCACTCTTTGGGTTATGCAGAAAGTACACATTTTTCAGTTGCTTATGCAGGGATTCTCAGTGGAAAAATAAAGTGCTAACCACAGAGGCAATGAAAAGCTAAACCATTCTTAGAGAGGCTGGTAAGAGATGGCAGATATGGGAAAACTTAACAAAAAGAGTAATGAAGTAATGAAATAAGCCTATGGATACCATCAATCTTTAGGTAAATAATTTTAAAACGGCCTTTAGCCTTAGGGAGATCATGTTTCATTTAGACATAGCATGAGCCAGCTGCATCAGCAAATCCATCTCTCAAGGGTTACCATTTATTCTGATGTTGAATGTTAGAGCTGCAGGCAATGAAAATTACTGATCAAAATCTGTATTTTTAAAATGTTTGCACTGGGGTGAAAAACTTCAGCAAGCTGTAGTTGATGTATCTTGGGGTAAGGAAACATCCAAGTATTATAATGGTCATGGTTTTAGTTGTGTGTGAACTTCTCTGACTTGATCACAACTTACCTAGCAGATCTGTCCTTCATGTAGAGATAACATTTCATGGTTTAGCATGTAACCAAAGGCCATGCTCTGATTATTTTCTTGTGTTTTTTTTCAATTCAAGGGCTCAGCCAACAGAGCTCCCCCCATTTGCTTCCAGGTTTTAGCAATCCAGAAGGGCTGTCTGTAAGCAGGCCCCTTGCAATGGGACTGTCAGCATGGCTGCAGTAACAGTACTGCAGAGGGGGATGCTGGGGGGTACTGGTGTGTTAAACACACAGAAAACTCCCCAAACTTTTGCAACAACAACATTTTGCAACCAATACAAGTTAAGAAGAGAAGAACTCCCATGTGCACATCATCTAATCCTCATTCATCCCAGCCACTGCTTATTTATTGGAAGCAGCTCCTTCTGAAAATTGAAATGCTAGAATTTACAGCAGATTGGTAACAAAAAATTACATGCTCATGAAAGGAAAGAGATATAATCTCCAATTTCATTAATGCTGTATGTTGTCTCTTTTGGATCCCTTGTTCTTCCTTGGAAAAGAAATTTTAAAGTCCAAGTTGTAAAAGGTTTTCATTCTAAATGTTGAGGGATGTTTTAGTTCTGTAGCCCAACTCCAAGCTGACTTAGCATTTATGACAGACTCTTTGAAAGCTTAATCCTCTGAGTTTTGGCAACAATTGTAATGGTTGTCCCATTACAGTGAGTCCCAAAACAGGGAATAAAGAGTCCAAATGGTGCTGCTTTATTGAGGACATGGTACTATTGGGTACTATGCCAAATCAATTCAAGCAATTACTCTGATTCACAAACTGCTTGAGCAGGATCTGTGTGCTTAAGGAGAATGACACAATGCAATGCAGACTTAAACTGTCAGGGAACTCTGATGCAAAGGGCTGCCCACCCTCTCTGTCACCAAGCTGTTCCATCAACCAATACATAGATATGAGGCATAAGCAAAACTTAGATCTGGTCCTGAATGGTGCCAGAAAGTTGATGGTTTGGAACTTCCATTCCAAATGCAAAAATAGGGGACAACTCCAAGCCATGCTTGGACATGTAACTGCTTGCCTTCTCTTAGCACATTCCCCAACATCAATCTACATTTTTTTGTACTATAATTGAACATGTTTTATTAAAAAGCAAGGGTAAGTTGTGTAAAGGTCTTGAAAACCCTTAACTATTGTGTAGAAATGGTATTTCTCTGTTTTGCTCTATCTGAACTAGAATTTATTTCTGGAGTCAGCATTTGTCTGCAGTGGGCAGCCTGATAGGCCACATGAAGAGTAAATGCTGCACATTGGACCAGAAAGCTTAAATTCTTCCCTATTGATCTAGAGCACATAGTCATGGTCAGCCTATCAAGTCATTCTGGGCAGCTGGGGAAAGGTTAGGACACCAACAGGGAATACATTTTTGAAGTTTGCCCCAGAACAGGACTGTTAGGAAAGTGTCATGCTAAAACACTGACATAAAGAGGAAATCTTTTGAAAAGCACTGGCTTTGTGCCTTAAGCTTGTCAGAGAAATTTCCAAGAAGTTGTGCCTCTTCTTCCAGTCACCGTTTTGGCTGAATGGTGTATGGCAAGATGACCCTTGTGTAACACACATAAGGGCTGAATTCATTAACCAGCAACACTGCCTGAAAGCTTTTTCTTTGCCTCAGAGCACGAGGGTGGTATAATTCATAGAATTCAAGACTGACAGATGGAATTATTTTGACCTTGGTCATACAAGCAAGGTTATGTGTGGTAGTCTGATTCTTCAGTACCAAGAACATATCTAAAATGCTGGGTAGGGATACAGAGGTCAAAGGCATTATGAACCCAAAATGAGAAGCCACTTTAAAATGGGCAGTAATGCTTAGCTTGAGAAATCAGAAAGATTCCTAATTTCAGCTCCTTATTTTCAGTCATGTGCTGATGAATCCTGTGCCTACAAAGCAAAATGAGCACTAAATAATTTGCTCAAAATGGTTTAAGAATAGCATTTTAGCTTTTCTAGCCAGCATCCTCAGTTTGATGCATAATTTTTCACTTCTCTAAGGAAATACTGTGATTGCTGAAAAGAGGTTCTGCATACAAAACAGAGCTTGATTTGAAACCTGAGACAGAAGCTGCTTCTGCACAAAAAAATTGGTTTTCCCCCTGAACACCCTGTATAACACACCCAGAATATGCTGCAATCCGAATAGTCCATTTAAACAGAGCCTTTGGGTTTCATCCTTACTGCAATTGGAAACAATACTATTCCACAGGTTCTATACTTTGACTCCACAGTAAATATTATTCAGAAATAAAGATTTATAATTAATAGAGAATGTATGGGATTGAGTTACATAGACGTGGCACTCATTTGTAGCTGTCTATTATAGGCTTAAAATTATGAAAGTTGTTAAATGTAAAATAATAATTACCTTGTAATGGCAGAAAATTACTGAGAACAAATATTTTAGGACTTGAGTCCCTTGGTTTATGCAAGTTTGCACCATTATTTTAATACTACAGATCACTTCCTGACTTGCAGTGGAATAAAAGGAAAATTTAATTTCCCTCTCCATTTAGCAGTCACTAACATTACGATTGGATTATAACTGGTAGAGATCTTATGCCTAAATTACAGATTGTCAAATTTGTCAGTCACAAGACCTTTCCTCTATTTATTGATACAACCAAAGCTGATATTTTCTCCAAATGATTTGAAGTAACAGCTCAGAAAGCAAAGCAGGATCTGGCCGCTACTTCAGCAGTATTTCACACAGCAGTACAAAATCAGGAAAAAAAAAATTTTGACTGTTCCCTCTTTAAGGATATAATATTTATTCAAACAGGATTTCCTTGTGTTTCTGCAAATCTCTGAAGTCTTGAAGTAAAGGTGAGGAACTGATAAATGTCCTTTATACATATTTATGACTTTATACTTCTATATCAGAGTACAAAATAGTCATATCCTACTTGGGGGCTACACCTGGGATGTGATG
Source organism: Cyanoderma ruficeps (assembly GCA_008694505.1). Lineage (NCBI taxonomy): Eukaryota > Metazoa > Chordata > Aves > Passeriformes > Timaliidae > Cyanoderma > Cyanoderma ruficeps. Next base: position 10,639,210 of record VZDJ01000090.1, on the reverse strand, counting down.
GGATGGATGTGTACACCACTGCTTCTGGTGGTGTTTGCCTCCACCAGAAAGTAGGCAGGACTTTTGTGGCCAGCCAGGAGCATGTATATTCAGTGTAGGAAGACAGAGCCACCCTGAGCTCTGGGTCAGCCCATGTAATCTGAATGTGGCCTCCAGCAGACTGAGGTTCACGTCTGAAATACCAAAAGCACAAGGAAGCTGACACCAAATGCAACCTTGCTTGCTATACAGCAACACTAAAAGGCACATTTAAGGAACAAAATGCCAGACAGCACTAAGACAGCTCATGGCAACCAGGTAATAAAAAAAGATGTTACCACAACAATTTCAAGTGATACTGGAGAGCAGAGCTCCAGTTTCAAAAAGCTGGAATTGCACAAGGACATTCTAATCCCCTTTAATTCTGTCATGTGAGAAACATCACTATGCTAGTAGCTCGGGTGTTTTGTTGTGTTTACTTTCAAATGAATAAAATCTATATGAAGAAAGTAAACGAGCAAAGGTGAGTCTTGTTTTTCTGTGAACACCTGCAATAGATATTTTAAAAGGTTGATTTAAAACAAACCACAAGACACAAAATGCTTCAGAAGCATTTGAATAACAAGAAAACTGAAGGAAGTGCAGCAAAAGGCATTGGTGATTCAGTAACATTCATCAAGATTTGTACTTGTACAGGACCTCTTACAGATAAACAGGGAGACACATGGACAGAAAAAGAACCGAGAATAATTGCTGAGACTCAGGGCACAGCAAATAGGCTGGAACTACAAGAGAAACTGTTGACTGGCAGTAACGACTTGCACTCAACTAATCCCTTCATATCATAAGCAAAGAAAGGAAAAATGAGATTCAAGTAAAAGCCAAGGGAAGCCCCAGGGAAATTCGAAGTTAAAATGCTGAAAGCTTGTACTAAGTGCCTTGATTTTAAGAAGTTTTACACAGCCTGGCCCTATGAAGAATGTCCTGACAAAACAGAATAAAATGCAGATTTTTCCCTTAGGGAAATAAATCAATAGTTGAATTAATAACAAATATTCCATTGTAACAAATCTAAATTACTTGAAACTGAACAATCAGAAAGAGGAGGAAAATATTCAGGCTCCATGTTCAGAAGCACAGGAGTGCTTAATCAGGTGGCTAGGGCAAACATTGCCAATGCTCTGCTGTCAGCTAGGAGGGATTACTGTACCCCTATCCAAATTATCCCAACTGATACACAAAGGCTGCTCTCTGTGTAAACCCCCAGTCTCATTTTGCATGAGGAAAGCCTGTGTAACTTTTCCAGGACAGTCAAGGGCAGGATTTATAACATAGGGCAGAGGAGCTTCTCAAAGAAGGTATTTAACTGTTTCCTTGCCTCTGTGCTTGGGGTGTGTGATGAGGCAAATGCAAAGAAAAAGAAAGAAGAAAATGACAGAGCAAATCAGGACATTTAAAAATTTGAATTTCCAGCAGGAAAATCGGCTAAAAATTGATATATTTTACTGAGAAGCAGGGCAATGATTAAATCATGATTGCTTCTCAGAGCAAAGTTCTGAAATATTCAAATCCCATACCTTGAAAAGAAAAATCTTTTCAAATTTTTGAGTTGAAACAGAAGAGTTTATGTTGGGGTTTTTTTCAGTCAAAATCATGAAAGAATCGTAAATCTGAACCCTTTAAATAAGAAGTTTTGAATCAAAATCTGTACCCCCTTAAACAGGTGGGTTGCAATCAAAAGCGGAACTTCATGGCACCAATACACAAAAAATAAGGCTTACCCCCTTCAAATCTTCCTCAAAACAACTTTTATCTTTCATGATGACGTTTTATGTTTTCCACTGATTTAGAAGCCAGATTTGTGCATTGTCTTTGAATGTTACTTCTGTTCCCTAGAAAAAATGTACTTCTCATCTTGACGTAGAAGAAGCTTGGGTTTTGTTTTCTGTAGTGTAACAAGAAGACAGACGTGAGTTGGTGTTCTGGAATCAGGAATGTTAAAATGGCATTAAATCTGTAAGTATGGCATTAGAGAGGAAGAAGCAGGTAGATCTTACTGGCAAGTCATCTGTTGTAGCTTTCTGGTAAAAAAAAACCCATAGATCTTCAAATTTCCAAGGAGCACAGACAGTATAAACTGACAATGAGATGCAGAATTATTGAAGAGCCATATTTACTTTAAGGTGCACCATCAGTTGCTTTATTCTTGTGTTTGAATGAGGATGTGGGAATGGGAGATAGGACCAAAAAAAGGCAACAGCTGTTCCATTAACAAAAGCTGCTTTTACTTTGGTTCTTCTCTGGATGTGGACAGTAAAAATATGGTATTCATTCTGCAAAACAGAAACAAGATTACTTCAGATTAACTTCTCAGTTCAAATTTCTAGCTAAATGTAGGTCTCATTGACACTGAGGCAATGAGCAGGTAAAAACTGATTTATTGCTATAATTCTATGCCTGCCTTAGTCCATCCATTTCCATAAGCCCTAAGACAGCTGAAGTGGACATGATGCCTAGTTGTTGGAGAGGATTTGTGATCTTCAGAACTCAATCAGATGTAATTGCTATTTCCACCATGCTGCTGCTTGTGTAGCAGCATATTTACACAACAACAAGAACAAAGGACACTTGTTGATGTAAAACATTCCTCTCTAGGCTGTTCGGGGCCACAGTCCCAGCCTGCCAGCTGTACACACTGCACCAGCAGCCACTGGAGCCTGACCATTTCCATCCTGCAGAACAGGACCCCAAATGGCCATTGCTCCTCTCCCACCTTGCACTGGCTCCAGGTAACACGAGTTTGCTTCAGGGAATGTTCAAGCCCACTTCTGAGGGTAGGGCATGGCTTGGCTGTTCTGGTAAAGTTCCTTGTTGCTATGAAAATTGTCCAAAACAGCCAAATAATCTTGGAGGAACATTGAGGATATTAGAAAAATTAAACGTAGCACTTGAAAACCAACTTAAACTGGAAAAGTTTAAAGTTTCCTCACTTCATCTATTCATGAATTTACTGATTATATCTTCCACTTGTGTCTCATTTTCCCACTGAGATCTGAGACATAAAATTATGAGCCAGCATTATTTATTGGCAATATTTGTGTGGATCATCCTTACACCATAATGCTCTCTGGTCTGAGATGGATATTATAAAGAAATTTGCTTCATGGAGAAATTTGTCTAGGACTTAATGGAATTCAGTGGTCGTCATTATTTCTCCCAGTCCTCTTGCCATCTTCGTTGATGGCTGTCCTTACAAATCACTAACACCTAATCTGACTACAGCCTGTAGGACAGAAACTGAACCAATTGACTGTCTTAGGCCCTGTGGCCTTGGCTTAGGCTTCTCCTTGTGTTTATGGCAATGAAATCATCTTCGTGCAAATCTGAAACATTTGACTTGAATTTAGGAAAGATGCATACCTTTGCATCCCAGAGGTGAGGGTAAAACAGCTTAGGCCTCTTTGGTATGTAACCACAAAGAACTCTGTCATTTTCACTTGATAACTTTATTCCAACTGTTATGTCTTCATTATAACATTTATTTATATCTCCTTTTGAAACATAGTGTGATCACATAATGACAACATATACCACTATTTTAAAGTATTTATTACAAATAAGAAAGGATTATACAATGCACTGGACTCCTCAGTGGGTTGGAACAGACTAAGCTTCTTTGTGAAAACTCTGTTCTTCTCTCATCCTGATTCTGTAGCACTCTTAGGGACAATATCGAACTGCAGCCCAAATACACAGAATGCTCATACAAAATGTTCAGCCTGATCTTTCATTATGACAGCTATCATGCTGCTTTCCATTAAGGAAATCATGTTAGAGGCTTTTATCATTATGAATCAGGAGGTGACTAAATGCCAGTCTCTGAAAATACAAAAGATCCCTGTGGTCTTGAACCTGGTTTGGTTTGTTCATCCTCCACCACCTACACTTGCAAGTGGCTATTCTGAATGGTGATGTAGATTGGAAAGTTGATTTATGTTTGAAAACTTTTAAATTATGATCATTTCCAGTCTGGAAGCAGGAAAAATATTATCACTATTGATTTAAGACTTTGGATAACATATCTCTCCATGCCTTTAATAACATGATGGCTAGCAGTAAATTCACTAGCACTGACTGATCACACAGATACCCTGCAATTGTGAACAGCTGATTAACTCTTCAGTTATGTGCTTCTAATCAGACATAACAACCTGGCTGTAGGTGCTGCTACATCCAGAGTACAGGGACTGAATGGTAGGGATGGGGATCTCTAATTGAATAATTCAGATTACTTAAGAAAGAACACATGAGTAAAACAGCACCAGCTGGCAGTATGTGTGCTATTAACCGTGAACACACTGAGGGAGGTATTTTATGAAGCACAAGCTTGTGCTGTGACCCAAGAAGTAAACAGGCATTATAAACACAGCTATTATTACATGTCTGATATATAAAGGATGGAAGACAGTCACTTGGCAGCTGTGACTTCTTACTCAATTGGCAATGCACTTTTTAATAAGGGTTCGTCATTTTAGATTAATCATTGTAAAGAGTCACAGTGCCATCTAGAGACTGCAGACAGCTTTCAGAACTGATACTAGAGGAACAGAGAGGGCTTTGTTGTCATAGGTTTAACACATTATGCCTTTAATACATTATGCCACTGCTTTTCACTGAAACAATAGCTTGCTTTGTGGTTATTAATATCCAGTTTTGATCATGAGACTACCTCTTGTCTCCATGGGTTTTTTTTGAAATCCAACCTTCAACATGAAAATGCAAAGAAGACTGGGGGCTGGTGGAGGCAGGCTTAAGCAAAACTAACCTGACAACCAACCCGAGGCCCTGAAGTATTTTTGGCTGAAGTGCAGCTGTGGTGTTATGCACCAGAAGGCACTATGCACTCATGAGATAATCTGAGGGAACTTCAGAGTGAATGCAGGTGACACATGCTTTCCCTTGCTCTGTTTATTGGGGTGGGAGGCAAGGCTCCTACAGGAAGTATTGTGCATTTCCAGTCCTTCTGGTTAGGGTTGTGCTGGGGAGCCTGTGTGCTCAGTGTTGGCTGTGAAAACACAACCTTCACACCTATAGGAAGGCAGGCAGGGTGGCATGATTGTTTGAAGAGTATTACCTCTCTCTGCTCCATAATGTGTGGGGGGAAAAACACTTGGAAAAGCCAGTTACCAGAAAGACCAAGGTAAACAATCTGGGATTAACAAAGGAGAAAAGTAACACATTCTGATTTTTTTAAAAAAATTAAACTAGAGAGATCTAATGAATGTCTTTGAACGACAAGAAGCCACTCTGAATTTTCCTGACGCCTGAAGCAGGAGTTGAAATCTGCCCACATAAACAGTCTCCTGCATCTGTGTCAGACAATTTGGGACTCAGACGGCCCAAGAGGAAAGCCAGTTTTGGGAGCTGGGTGACATGGTTCATGGCCATAGTTTGTATAATTCAGTCAGGTGTCCAAAATCAGTTGGGTTATATCTCTTGTCTCTGTGGAGAAGATTCAAACATTTCACTTAATCCCCAATTTTGGGGATTTAAAAACCCAGGGCCCACAGAGGTGCTGTAATTTGTGCTTATACTTCATATTCTTGGTGCCTTGAAGGAGAAGGAAGAGGAAGATTTGGAGGCCTGGAGGCTTTGCAGGTTATTTGGAAAGCCCAGCAATTCCCCAGAACTGGCAATCCCCCATTCCACCCTTCTCAGGGTCTGTAAAGCCATTTCAAAGCTGGGACAACAGCTACCCACAGCCTTTACACTGGATGCTGTAGCACAACCAAATGGGAATTTTGGGAACAGTTTATCAGGGAGACCCTCTTGCTGAGTTCCAAGGTGCAGGATGTATCATCATGCTTTCCAAACTCCTTCTCAGAGAGGAGTCGAGGCGCAGCTGGATCCAGTCCTGTCCCCAGACTTGGTAATTCATTTATGTCTAAAGAATTGTATAGGTGAAGTAGAACCTCTATGCAAGTTTGTCCTGCGGGATTAAGGATGGCAAAGCAGATATTCAATATTAATAAAATGAAAGATTTTTTTGAAATGTTAATGATTAGGTAAAAATGTAAAAATTGAAAATGGAAAAGGACAAAAGGTCAAAAAGGCAAAAGGCTTTAATCAGAATTATTTAATACACAATAAGACTAAAAATATAGTATACTTCCTATTAAATCAATAATATCAGAGCTAGCTTATCAAATATATATTGATGTTACTCATCCATTCCAATGGCCTTGGGCAATCACTTTCTCCCAGCCTAGAGGGGTATCCTCTAGGATTGCCATGCAAGAGAAGTATCTTCACACACCTTAGAGAGATGTGCTAGAAATCCCCTCTGTGAAAAAAGCTGGACTGGTCTTTGATAGTACAAAATGACTGACTGTCAATTAAATACAATTATGTGTTGTTGTGCCCACTGTGGTGGGCCTACCTTGGCTGGGTGCTAGGTGCCCATCAAGCCGCTCCACCACCCTCCTTCCCAGCTGGACAGGGTAGAGAGAATAACATGGAAAACAACTCGTAGTTTGAGATAAGGCAGTTTACTAAGGCAAAAATGAAAGTATGGGAGTGCATAAGCAAAGAAAAAAAAATTTATTCTCTACTTCCCATCCACAAGAAATGTTCAGCCACTTCCCGGGACGCAGGGCTTCAGCAGGTGGAGTGGTATCTCCAGAAGGCAAACATTGTAAACAACAGAAGTTACTCACCCTGTTCCTCCTCCTTTCCTTATCCTTCATATCTGTGCTGATGCCCTGTGGTATGGAACATCCCTTTGGTTAATTTGGGTCAGCTCTCCTCGTTGTCTCTCCTCCCAGGATTTTGCCAATCCCTGGCCCCTTGATGGGGTGGGGTAATATGGAGAGCAGCGCTGAGGCTGTGCCAGCACCACTCAGCAGGAGCCAAAGCACGGGTGTGTTATCAACACCTTTCCAGCTACTCTTGCAAAGCACAGCACTGAGAGAGCTCCTAAGGGAATATCAACTCCAGCTCAGCCAGACCCAATACACCTATTCAGCAACATATGCTTTATTGCTGAAAGAGATATTACCAGCTCTTGGGTTTCCCCTACGCAACATTTCTGGCTCTCACACTCCTCTCAGGGCTTGCACAGCCATACTGGTGCCAGCCTCAGACAAGAAGCATCTGTCTGGCACTTGCTCGTGATGGGTCTACATTGAGATCATTTGGAAAGATGGTCTCAGCATTCTTCAACACCAAAAATCCTCTTTGCTCAGTCCATCACTGCCAACTTGTAAATGAGGCAAAGTTCGAGCTGCTGTACCCTAGTCTAGGCAGAGTGTGTTGCTACAGATGCTTAAATACCTGACTTCTTTGCATACCATGCAAACTTAAAATATTCATTTTTCCCTTTTAAGCAGAGTGAAAATGGAGTTTGGGTAACTGAATGATAATAATAACATACTGTGTGTGTTAAGGAAAAATCACTGGCAGACCTATTGGACCCTCATTTCTCCCAAAAGTACAGCTTGTTGAAGAATTACTCTTCCCCTGGCAGAGGGAGAGAGACCCTGCTTTTTGTTGCTTCAGGAATGAGCACATGAGGATGTTTAGCTATCATACCCTCATTTCACTATTTTGTTTTTATCTTGTGAAAGGGCTTTTTCTCTTTGAGAAATGAAGGTAGAAGGGTGCTAGAAGCTTGATGACTATCGCAGCCAACACAGGATTACACTCCTGCAGGAAGAGCCATTGTGCATATCAGCATCCAGTGACCATTACATGAGGGTAAGTCATCCCTCCTTGAGACAGCTGGTGGAGTGACTGTGTTGGGGCACCAAGGGTGTTAGAGCCAAAGGAAAGCCTACCACTGCTTTTTGCTCCTGCAGTTGCTGTGTGGCCCACGGGGCAGCCCTGCTCCTCCTGCACCATCACAGTGCTGTCTCTGAACAAACCAGGACAACCCCATGCTGAGGTAAGTGTGTAAGTCCCTGCCTTGCTCTCTTCTGTACTTGTTATTTAACATGTAAGAGCATTTTTTTCCACCTTATACAAGGCTGGAATTGAATCATTAAAATGGGACATATAAAATTTTGAGGCTGGCCTCAGCATCCTGCTGTAGCCCTCAATCCAGGGGGACAAGTCAAAGCAAAAGGAATGCAATCTACTGGGGGTTATCAATCACCACTGGACACAGGGTGACCATGTCCCCATCAGCGTCATTCCTTCCTGAGATGACAATGAACCTTCCTTTCTTTTCTCTCTCTTAACTCAGCTGTGTGAAATGTAAAAAGGGGGAAAAAAATGACAGCACGTTTGAACCAAAAATATTGATACAAGGGAGCCCCATGGAAGCTTCTTGAGACTAGTCTCGGTTATGTCTCCTATCCCTTCACAGAGTTGCCCTAAGAATGGTAGTAAAAACCCTCTCTGCCTCCCTTTAGATAGGTAATAGAGAGATGTGTATTGCCTAAATACAATATGCTAATACAGAGATGAGATCTCTCTGTTTTGTTGATTTATATCAGTTACCTTGTTGGTTCCTTCTTAGTTTCTATACATAATTTAATTGCACTTTAAAACAAATAACTGGACAAATTCTGTAACATTATTCAGAAATCTGTTTTCTCTCTCACTGACAGAAATTTCTCACTTATTTTGGGGAGCTAAAGTTTAACAACTGAGTACCTTTCTAAAGCCAAAGTCTACCCCACCTGCTGTTAGTCCAGCAATAGATGTAACCATTGCATATTTGTCTGTAACAAGCTGAGTGAGATGTTATTTTATGAAAGATGTTGAGGAAACCTACAGTGCAGCTCTCAGTTTGAGAAAGCAATTTAGTGGATCATGAAGTGACAAACCAGCATGACAGACCTTCCATATTTTTCAGCAGTAAAACTGCTCAATAAAACAAAAAGCCCAGCATGAAGTGGAGAGCAAGGGCTGCAGAGCGGAAGGCCCTAATAGGGCTCTCAGAGGGTGGGCAAGAAAACAGATCGACTTGATAGTCTGCTGAAAGTTCTGCTGTTAAAAATCGCCTTTTAGTATGAGACTAATAATCTCCAATTTTGCAAGGAAACTTGTGGATAAAATCTAGTTTTGCTATAAATCCAGATGTTCCACTTGCACAGTTATACAGTCGTGTTCAGGGCTTTTTCCATGGGGCAGGCTGGCACCCAGGGCTGGCATCAGGCAGTCGTCCCTGGGTTTTTCAGTCTCCTGGTGGACCCTGACTGAAAGCAGCTCCTGGGTCAGGTCACTGTCCCTTGGGAGCACCCAGGACACCCTGCAGCCATGCCAGTCATCCCTGGGGGCTGCATTCAGGGCTCTTAAAGTTTTGTATGTAAAAGGTTTCTGCACTGCAGTTTCTCTCTTTTGGTCCTAATTACAGTTGCAAAACATATGATTTTTTTTGCATATATATTAAGTGATGTCTCGTAACAAGTCTTTTCCTCACAGGTGAGTAATAAGGCGCATGTGAATTCTTATCCAAACGTGGAAGTATTCTCTAGATCACAGAAGTGAGGTATTGAGCTGCAAGTAGGACAGACTCAACAAAACAGCGAGGGCTTGCCACACTTACACTGCCAGTGTGTCAGGCTGCAGAGCTGAGCTGAACCACAAATGATTGCATAGTAAGGTGTATTTTCCTCCTTTTTAATGGAGCATATCTATACAGATAGATTATAACAGTTTTTATGTAAGCACAAATTCTTACCCCTCTCTCCTCTACAGGAGTTAAGTAAGCTTTGTTGATAAACTCCCAGACTTCCAAAGAAAAATTGAAGTGTTCATGTCGTTAATTTTCATTTCTGCTTCCTTCTTCATGATTATTTTAACCAGTGCAGTGGAGTTATTTTCAGAGGCACCAAGCCAGAGAATCATTGCACTCAGCTTTCATGCTGTGAGATGGAGCATTTGAGTTTGAATATGAATTTGATAGTAGCAACAGTAGCAGTGGGGAGCTTTATCTGTGAAAGGGAGTCAAAATGGAGCAGAACTGAGAACTCCATCAGCAAGAGAGTCTGTTATAACTGTGCTGCAGTAGTTCAAGTCCTTTCTTTTTCCCCTCTAATCAAGTGACAGAAAACATGTTCCTGCCTGGCTCAGCACTTCTAATCTAGGCATGCTGTAAAAACACAAAGCCCCTAATAAATGTTGGCCTCTGGTTTAGTCAAAAAGAACCAAGGTTCTCTAGTTTGGGGGTCTATAAGCACTGATTTGGGCTGAAATGCTAAACTATAATCTAATTTCCTAAATTTTCATCTAATTATTTGCAAAATAAAAACCAGCAGGAGATCAGCTAAGGGTTAGGAAGAACGTTTCTCACGGACAGAGGCAGGTGCCTTTGCAGGCAAACAGTAAGCTGCCAAAGTGAAGTTCTTAGGCTCTGAAATCCACAGAAAAGCTGGGAATCCTCACATGGTCTCCATTCAGGTCACTTTTATAAACTGTCCTTGAAAAAGAGAAAAGTTCAAATCCAACTGTGCTGGAGAAGATCAAAATTAATTTGATCAGAGAAGGTGAAGCAGTGTGGGAAAACCATCCTGCAGTGCCGTTCAGAGGCCGTGTTCACATGAAAGTCATGGTACCTGTATTTCATACTGCCCTAATTAATCAGTTGTCGTATGATCAGTGCTTCTTAATACATCTTTAAACAAAATTAGGTCAAATGATCTTTAGATATTTCCCTCTTTTTATTATTCTCATCAACTTTTGATTGTTCTTAAGGAAAATCCAGTTTTGTTTCATTCATTAATCTTTTTTTTTCCTGGTTCCCTTCCTTTCCCTCGTTTGTTGCCTTACCTCTGCCTTTCCCCTCCTGTGTGGCTGACCTCAGCCACGGCCCTGCTGGATGAGTGTAACTGGTCTTGAGACACCTGCCACTCTTCCCATGGTTTTAGTGACCTTCACTTTAAGGACTCCTTACAGGATCCCACTTATGCTTCCTATTGCCTGCTGCTCATTCTCTGCCCCTTTTGTCTGCTTCTCTCCCTTAAATCCTATGATCTGCTCTGTTGTGATTTCCACTCTCCTTGAGGGATTCCCTTTGTTTCTTTCTGGCTTTCCTTCGAGGAATTGCAGAAGATTCTGACTGAGACAATGGGTTGACAGACCTCTTTAATTTAATTGATGCATTCTCCTAGAATCTAGGGCTACCAAGCCAGTTTTCCCTAAAACCATATTTCCATTATGTTCTCTATCACAGAGCACAACTAAAGGGATACAAAGCTGAATGTCACCTTTGCCAGAGCATCTGTAGGTTCCCATATTCAGCCTTCATCTGAACTTTGCAGCTTCTGTCCAGCAGGACATATTTTTCCCTACTGATTTTTACAGATAAGGTTCTTATCTTAGCTGTCCTTTCACAGTATTTATCCTCTTTTGTACAAGAACTGTACTCATTTTTGCACAAAAAAGTGTATCTATTGGACTCTTTCTTTTCTTACATGTCTGCTAGTAACCATTTTTGGAAGTGGGATATAAAAGTGACTTTTGGCTTAAACCAGATGGACATCCTAAGTGCTTTCTTTGCTTTTGATATGCTCCACAAATTCTGCTTTAATCAGTTCTCCTAGTCTATTCTTTTGATCCCATTTTTTCTGTATCTATGACTTAAACTCCCATTTGTGTTTTAGCCTTTAGCTTTAGAAAGTTGATACATTCAAGCATAAGCTTCTGCACAGGGATTCATATCTGTCTTGCCCAAGATATGAACCCAAGCTCTGTATGAACTTGTTCTGTTAACTCTTGAGAGCTGGGACCATCATTTTGTTCTGTGCATGTCATGAACTTGGAGAGCCTGGTTCTCTGATCATCTCTCTGTAGTGCTGCCCAGATCATCAGCAAAGGAAGAGGATTATGTGAAGAAAGTTTGGTAGTTGTGGGATAAAAATTGAATGCTGGCACAAAGGTGGTTTAGAAAATGATGCAAGAATCCTCTGAAGTTTATATGTTGTCGTCCTGTTTTTCTTTACATTTTTCAGTGGCTAATTACTACAGGGGGAGGGGGGAATAAGTGTTGTTTTCGATATTATGCAAAGATGGCGCTGTTCCAGTGTGGCAAGCTGTAGTTGCCCTGCACACAGCATTCTGGGCAGGACACTGTAAGTTAGTAGTGACTAGGAAAATATTAGTAATGGTGAAAAGATCTACCAGTAAGAGAAAATTCACAAGCTAAAAATGATGACATGGTTAATATGACTCTAGATCTGAAGAACAGATAAACACCCTGGTCAGAGTCCTGTCAAATATTAAGACAAAAGCTCCAATTTTTATAGTGCAGTTATATTAGGTGGAGTATGTAGTGGAAGTATAGAAACATTATAAGTGTAATTGACATTTGTCACTTCCTACAGCTTTATTTGCACATTTCTTAACAGGAAGGCAGTACTTTGGGTGCATTATGATGTGAACTAACTTCTTATTGCATTTCATTAATTGATTTATGTGATATGTGAGACCAATGAATGGTGTCTCAGAAGCTGAATTTTCAGGATATATTTTTATATTTTCACAGAAAAGAACAAAAATTACTACATTCCTTCTTTCTGCTGCAATTAAATTGTTTTAAAATAAGTATGCCTCATATATACACTTGTCATTCAGTGTTGTTTCACTCTAGTTCACTCCAAGGGATCTATTAACAAGAGCCTCAGTTACCCAGCCTTGGAGGCAGATCATAACACTTAAATACATACATTGCAGCTATTATAAGCTCAGGGAGTAATTGAATATTAATCACTCTGAACCCTGAAAATGTGGTTTCCAGTGAGAAGGAAATTACTGTTTTATGACTCTATCCTGTAAGTAAACTTTTAAGCAAGATAATTTTAAGACCAAAACCCACTACTTACACATACTCATGTATCTTATAGGCCTTTTTTAATTGTTTGGCTGGCTCTATGACTTTTAAATTCAAATTTTAGCACAGAAAAATTTGAACTACCATTCTCAGTTCATTTTGAACTACCATTTTCTTTTTGCTTGCATTTTAAAAAAACAGGCAGGATGTTAAGAAGGTTATAAAACAGGCTTTTCCTCCTAGGTTTATATTTTATTAGAAAGCTAATGGCAGAGCTCTGAGGCCTTGGGGCTCCACAGACAGCTGTAGCAGCAATCTCTAAGTAATAGACACGCTAGTTCAATTTTCTTCTTGAATTTACATCATAATGATTTTTCTTTCAGTCTCAAGTAAATCTTGCCATCAACAGATACCACAAAAAAAAAAAAATCCCTTTGTATCCAGGCACAGTAAACTGCAAAAGGACAGCCTGGTGAAGAGATCATGCTAAAGTTTTAAACTGAAATTAAATGTAATTTTTTGCTGTAACAGTTCTTCTTCCAAAAACATTATTGGTTCTGTTGGTAGAGTAAGCCACAGGACTGAGACTCCCCAGCAACACAGCTGAACGAGAACTCATATTTCAGGAGATTTAGCTAGAGCTCAACTTACTTTCTGTTCTCTTATGTTGTAGCTGGTCTTTTCCTTCTGGCCAGATAACAAATGACCCTTCAGCTCCTTGCTTTACTCACAACAGTTCAAGCACACTGGTTTTGCTTTAGACCACAGCTTATATTTAGCCCTGATATACTACGCTCTGCCTGATGATTCACTGAATGTCTGACCCTCAGTGTTGTCATGCAGCCTAGCTTCTCCCCAGATTTCCTGTTCTTACAGAAGGCACTGTCAAGAGCTTTGCTGTGCTGGAGCTGCAGCCAGGAGATACTGCAGAACCAGAGCTCCAACTGTGCTTGTTAACGTGAGGTGTCACTATGAAATGGCCTTGTTAAGTTTTACAACAACAAGAGGGAAAAAAAAAAAAGAAAATTCAGTCCAGGCAGCTGAATGGCAGAAAACCAATTAGATGTATGGTCACCGAGGGCTTGGCACTGCTGCCAAAATGTTGCAGGTCTTGTTTCTCTAGCAGCTATTCCGTGAAGGGAAGAGTGGCTAACTATCCTGCTCTTCTAATCAAAAGACTTTGCTTATTTATAGGCATCAAATTTTATAGAAGTAGTAGCCAAAGTGGTGTCAGAGAAAAGAAAAGGAACAATTACAAGAAAAGGTGGCTTGTGGAAAAAGACTGAAGGAAGTGATTACATTAAATTCTGAAAACATAAGATTGACTAAAGGATGTAATTGTTTTGACATACAGAAGATTTTTAGGAAGTGAAACTCTACCTGGTTTTTTTTTCCCATGCTATGGTAGAAGCAGGCCAAGAGGCAGTCTCTCAAGGAAAAGGACTTTGTTTTTCCCCTGTTCTCTGCTGTCTGAAAGGATAGTGACTGCAAGAGACTATCCTAGGAACTGTGAAACCTCCTTAAGTGGATGAGAAATAAAAACCAACCCAATTTTACTTTGGAAAGACTAAAATGACTTTAAGCACAGATTCATAGCATCTGTTGCTTGGTGTGGTGTAGCTAAGATTCCCAGAGGCTCAGCCTGGTGCAACTGCCTCAACCACCCAAGCCCCACTGCCTTGGGGCATCACTGCCATTCCTGCTCCCCAGGTCTCTCATCACACATTTAACCAGACTTAATATCATCAGGTCATATTTCTTACCACTCTTCAGACTTGGCTGAGAAGGCAGCCTGGGTGTGCAGGTTTGTAGAAGCCAAAAATACTTGCGAGATTTGCTAAGCTAGAAATGCTTGTATTAGAAAATGTTTGCTCACAATTTACAGCTACATTAGGCGCTGGAAATATGTTGTTATGTGATCCGTATATGCACAGTAAAGATTCAAGGCTGTGTGGTTCAAGTTGTAGTGAGGCTCATGGTGCAGCTCTGTGGAGACTGACAAGGAAATCCTCCACCTTCCAGGTGTTACACAGCATCCATCAACAGGTACCCCAGGCTAGGATCTGCAAGTCCTGTTGTGGTTTTGCCAGAAGCTGTGTGGTTTTGCCCTGGATTAGCCTCAAACACACACACACGCACGCACACACACATATATATATAGTACATATATTTAGTGACTGACCAGACCATATTTACAGCCTCTCTCCTTTCTCCCACCCAGACCCCTTTCTCTGGTATATTTCAATGATTTCTGCTTTTAAATCAAGCTCCTATTCTCAGGTCCATTTGAATACTAAAGACAGGTAAGGTGAGGTAAAAGGACAATGTTAATTCCTGAATGCTCTCAGGGAGCTGTGGAGACAGCTAAGGAGGAAAGTGATCAGGCCAGTGGGTGGCAACTGCTACTGGAAAGAGACTCCAGCTCTGTTTCTTCTCAAGCACTTTCTCCTTCTTAAGGTTTTTTCATTGTTGTTGGCTTTTTGGGTTTTTTTTTTGGAGGTTTGGGGTTTTTTTAACTCACGCAAACATTCTGCTAAGCTGTCAGCAGGTAGCGTGTGGTGGTTTAAGTAACTCCTGCAATCAGATCTGCAAGATCTACTGAAACTACTGTCTTATATTTCTGCACCTAGGCAATGAGATCTTCAGGGAAAATTGTAAAGAACATCTATTTCTTACCTTTTTGAAAGAGGAATTTGCAGTTGTTTCCTATCTACTTTCCTTTCAATGCAAGGAGAGAACCTGCCTGAAGCAGGACAGTGCTGAGCAGCTGCTGCTCTTCATTTGCAGAGCTGGGCTTCTGGAAAAGCCATTCACCAATACCTCATGGAAATTATTTATTTATACAATGTGTACAGAAAAAGCCACAAACAGTTTTAACCTGAGGAAAATACAAGTGCGTTTGATAAGAAGGAGAATCTTTGTCATGTGTTCTTAAGGACACTTACAAAATTGGGGTATTTCCCTCCCAGTGTCACTATCCCCATCCCACTGGAGGATAAAAGAAGAATTATTCCAAATGCAGCTCTGGACAGACAGCTGAAACTGGAGGAGCTAAGTACCTAGACATGTTCATCCCCTTGGTGATCAGGATTTGTTTTATCAGCAACCTGTGGTCACTGCAGGACAGACCTCAGCAACAGCATCCCCTTGGACTTGCCATTTCTTGGTTTCTCTCTTGGGATATCTTTTTTCCTTAAGTCTCTACATTTCTTTGAGACAAATACTACCTTTATAGAAGTACTTTATTCCTGAACTAAGACACCATCTGGAAGTGGCCTTAGTGTGACGCATGGTTGACTTGCAGTTAAACACACAAATATTAGCATAAGATTTTTGTGTACAAAGTTGTCAGAGAAAAAACCATGAATGTAACAACTGCACGTAAAACATGGTTGTTTTTTGCTTACAGAGTTCCATCAGTATTTACCTTGGTTTTTTCACAGTTTTTTTTTCTCTGTGATCAAGATGACAGCAGTCCTTGCATCTCATACTGTTCCTCTATTAAACACCTTGTGTCATTCTACAGCTTATTTTGATGAAATTTGTTTAAACCTCTTCAGGAACAGAGAATTGCCAAGTTTTTTCTGGCACTTTCTATGGCTTCATGACTGAGGCTGATTAAAACTTCACAAACACTTATTTTCCTTTCTCAAAATCATCTGAAAAAAGACAAGAGGGCTTTTAGATAATTTTATCTGCCTCTATACAGTCCTGACTTATTCTTGAAGCATAGGACCCTATTTGCTGGGCTTTGAGACACTTTAAACATAAAAGTTAACTTAAAACTATAACCATACCTCAGCGTCAACTCAGTGATTCCGCAGCTTAAAGGTGTGATGCATAACCCAAAAGTCTGCTGGTATAATGTGACCAAAGTTGTTCCTTTTTGATGCAAACTGTGACCAGTGTAGACCAACCCTTTCCTCCCTCCACAGAGCTCATGAGCTGTCAAGCTGCAGAGCTAACCCACCTCACTGGGGACACTTCAGTAAACAACACAGATGAACTCCTTCGTGTCCTTGGCACCTCCACCTTCAGATGTCTGCAGGAAGCTGCCTTTGGAATAAGTTTTCTTTTCATGCCAGGCTTCTGACTTGCTCCAGAATTGCTTTGAAAGGCGAGATACTTTGTTTTCTTTTGTCCATGGAATTGCCATTTTTTCATGGAAAGATAACAAGAACAACCTGTGAAGAGCTGCTGAGCAAGAAGAAAAAGAATGGCAGCTATTTAATACGGGAGAGTGAGAGTGTGGAAGGAGCCTTGTGTCTCTGTGTATTGTAAGTACCCTAACACTGATTTTTTAATGAGTTTTCAGTTGGATCCAAAGACAACAATCATCTTCTCTAACATTAATAGCTCTTCCCTGATATTAACAGACTCCAAGGGAGTGTGTCTATGTATTCGAGTTGGTTGCTTTAGGTTTCCTTTATAGTGACTAGTGAGAGGGTGGCATTTCCAAAAAAAACATTTTATGTAACAGATGATAAATGAACTATAATCTGGTGATGCTGGTCTCTCTCTGAAGACAATAAGGGATGTCCAGAGAAAATAGCTCAGCCTGCCAAAACATGCTAAGAGCCTTACTCAAAGTAACTGTCTCTGTAATGATGAGTAAACAACATTTTAGCACTGTTGAGACACTGAAAAGTCTCACAGAGTGTTACAAAACACTTCTTTCCTTGTAGAATTTCTGTCTGATGAAAGCTCAGCCTTGGGTTTCAAAGGAATTTTGCCTGATATAAGACCATAGGCTGAGGCTGAAAATTACAAAGTTCTGTTACAATTCATATGACAAATCCACAGACAAGATGGGCATAGAAAACTGCTATTTCTGTCTGAAGCTTTAATTACTACAGTTAAAATTTTATTATTTTCTTTTTCTGTAGGGAATAGGACTTTTACTTCCCTTTTTAAACTTTTCATATATAATTGATCAGTTTGCAATGCATTCAGAGTTTAAAAACTAGAATCTAGGTCTTTGTTTGAACCTATGAGGTTTTGCACTCTCATTGCAGATATGTTTGAGCATAACATGAAAACCTTTTAACACATCTAATTAATTAAAAAATATGAGAAGATATTTTTATCAATCACTAAAAATGAATTTCTTACGAAACAAATCAATGGAGAAGGGAGAAAAAGGGAGAGAGAAACAAAGGACTACTGGGATGGACAGTAGAAGAGAGGAGGTCTGCAAAATAACAGAATGAGGAGAAGAGAAATAACAAGTGGGGGGAAACGAGAGCCCTCAGCAAGGGAGCTACAGGAACCCGCTTGGTTCCTTGAACCAGTATGGTGTGGAATGAAACAATGCAGGGGGTGAGGGGACAGCAGGGAGATGGGAGGGGAAGGTGCATCCATACCCTGTCAGAAGGGATAAATGGGGAGCCTGACACAGAGGAAGAATGACAATGTTAGCTAGAACCTGGCTTAAGCTTTGTGCCGCACTAACACAGTTGCTTTTCCTTTCGTCTTTTTGCTTTGTTTTGTTTTGGTGTTTTTTTAATGGCGAGGCAGATTTGCCTTGTGATGTCTTGCAGACATACTTTGGCCTGTCACATCTGCCGGCCACTATATTCTGTGCAGGCAAATGAAAAATCATGTGACTTCCAGTTTGCCTCTGTGGGTTTTAGTGTTAAAAGCTGATGAAAACTGAAGTGTTTAGTGGATTTGACTATAATCCTGACATGAACAAATGCTGCAGTTAAACTGTGAGAGTGGCAGCAGTGGTGCTCATATAGATGGTGGCTTGCACAGGTCAGAGCAAGGCTTGTGTTCAGGTAGCACATGGGATGGTATTACTGCACTGTAGGAGAATTGCCTCAGAAATGGGGCTGCCTGGCAGTGGTTCACTAGGCAAACTGCCCTAAAACTGGGGGCAATCAACACTGAAGCTCTTAGTGATGTTCAAAGGCAGTTTTTGAATTAACATTGCATCTTTACACCTTGTAAAGTATCCACCAAGGTTGATGTGCAAGCTGATAAACCCTTCTCAGATTAACTGCTCTGTGGGCAGAGGCGCTGATCCACTTGCTACAGCAAACAAACAAACTTTCTTGTCCTTTTTTATTGGGATATGGGGGGGAGTTCGCTCCCACGGAGGACCTGGGAGTCAGAATGATGGGACCAGTTCAAATGCACCTCTCTTCTAATTGGGCAAGGTGCACAGCTCTGCTGATACACTTTCCTCCACAGCACTCTGTCTCCTTCATCCAGAATTATCCCAGGTCTCTTGACAGCGCCTCAGTTCAGATCTACTGTTTTTGCTACTGTTCAATATGCCATTCTCCCTCTCACGTCGCTTTTCTTCCAAACCAAACATTTTATTTGTACCCTATTACTAGCTCTTAGTAAGCATGTAGTAGTTAATGAGGAAACAGAAGTTACCATTTTAATGGTAGCTTCATGTTCATTTAGTAAAAATTACAGTAGCTAAATAATATCCAGGCAGTAATGGTCTAAAATTTAGTTAATTAGTAAAGAACAAGTTTCAAAAATGATCAGTTCCTGGTATTTCTTTTTCTCACATCTCTGTGCAAAGATTGAGCACTCACATTTATAAAAGTACTCTTCAGCAAGGAGATTTCCACAGGTATCTCCAGAAGGCAAAACCTAAAATATGCATCTCTGTGATACCACTCTTAGAATTAAAATAAATCTGTTGTAACTGGAAGCCTTATTCTGATCTCAGTTCATAGTAACTTTTTTTGCAGAACAAAGTAGTTTATTTTCAGAGTAACCCTTCATTTCTGTGCAAGTCCCCTGAGCCAGGTTTTTGCCCCAAGATTCTCCTTCTCATGACAGTTCACATAGCCACATAGGTACAGTTGAAATCCTCCTGATGAACAGGCACACCAAAAAAACTTGTTTTCAGATGCTGCTCCGCCCACTCCCCAACCTCCTCACTTATTTGTGAAGTATATTTTCTTGCAACTCTGCTACCTTTTTTGATCACAGTCACTATCTCCAGTTCACCTCCTGCTGCTACTGTGGTATCTGATAAAGCTTTTATTTCTCTTGACAAAATATATCCAAGGACATCAGTAGCCTCAGTGTTCAAACACCTGCATAGTATCAAAAATAACAATAAATAAAACCCTGGGAAATGCAAAGGAAGAGAATTATCCTTAGAAGTAGGAGTCATACAGTCATTTTCTGGGTGTTGGTGACTGGAGGCTATTTCCTAACAACATCTCTGCAAGAATTCAACAGCCTTCTTGTGAGAGAAATGGAAAATGAAGGTTGGAGCAGTGAGGAAGATAAGAGAGAGATGAGCAGAGGTGATGTCTGTGGAATCAAATTATGCTTATTACAGGCCTTTTTTAGGCTTAGTTCATATGTTCTTTGAAACCCCTGGTTAGAGCAATCTTGTATTTCAAGATATTAAACCTTCACTCATTTTGTAATCTCCAGGATCTCTTTTGCTTTTCTGTCTCTGCCTCATTCAATTTTACTGCACTTCTCATGTCTCTGTTTGCTGATATACTTTGTAAATAAGACATATTATGTATACAATGCTTTTCACAGCTTTGAGGACCTTATCTACACTTACCGTATCTTCAGGGAACACCACGGATATTTCAGAATACAGGTGAGTAACACTCATTCCCTCTCTAAAGACTGTATTAAGGATCATAGATTTTTAAAAAATCATAAATTAAAAGATCTTAGATTCATCTATGATTAATGATAATTTTTATCTACTGTCATTTTAGTTTATGATCATAGATTTTTTAAAAATTACATAAACAAAATACTATAGAAAATATTTCCAAGTTTGCTCTCTACTCAGTTTTTATTATAGATGAGCTCAAAAATAGCTCTTGTGCTTGTAGACTAAGTGGCTGTGTTATTTACTAACCAGCTGCTTTCTCATTTGACCATTTCTTTTTGATAGCACTGATGAAATATATTACTTTTCTTACTTTCTCCTGTTCCTAATGACCTTTTTCTACTTGAAAGCACTGCTATTGCATTTATATCTCATACGGATCTGGGATATTGCAATGATCTTTTTGATCTGAAGAATCTATAATTCTGTGCGATTGTGAGGCACCTGAAGTGACAATGCCAAATAATGCTGCTTATTTGAGTAAAACAAGTCTTAGAGAGACTAATACATCAATCAAATCCCCAGGCAATGTGAAAGGACACCTAAAAGCTGGCTCACTCCCCTGCTTGTAGTAGCACAGCCAAGAGGACTGCCAATATTAAGCAGCATTTAAGTGGAATGAGGAAATCACTTCATAAAGAACACTCCAAGCTCTCATATGCTGGCAATTTATTGCTTATTAGGGGTTTTGCCTGTGTATGAGACATAATTTCCTGTGAAGAAGAATGACTCCGTTTTGGGTCTTAGCCACTCTACTGGAGTTATGATGTCATTCCTGTCAGCAGGTAACTCAGATATTTTTAAACTTTTCAGACCCACTCTTCCTTATAAAGTTTTGCCAATAATGGGAAAGAATTCAGTTCTTAAAAATTTTAAGTCAGATTTATTTGGCTTACTGAAATAATGTATTGATGGTGGAGGAGAGGTTGTTTGGGTTGGTTTTTTTTAAGGCCAGATTCAGCCGTGAGCTTTCTAGAGTGCAGCAGGCTGGCCCCAACCAGCTAAGCACTACCATAGCTGTTCACTCCCTCTCCTTAGCAGGACAGGGCAGGGGGAAGACAACACAAGGAGCAAAAGTGAGGGAACTCCTGGACCACATAAAATACAGTGTAATAGGTAAATAGGTAAAGCAAAGTCGTGCACACAAGAAAAGCAAAGAAGTTTAGCAACTCCTTCCTATCAGGAGGCAGATGTTTAGCAACCTCCAGGAAAGTGAAGCCTCAGCACACACATAACCAAAAACATTCTCCCTTTCCCTAAGTTTTTATTGCTGAGTACAATGTCAGATGGGGTGAGCAGAATCTTGCACATCCCCAGCCTACTGCACAGGGGAATCAAGTGCAAGAAAGAGACATCCTTAATGCTGCATGAGCACTGTTCAGTAACAGCCTAAACATGGCTGTGTTATCAGCACTGTTTCTGTCACAAATTCAGAGCATAGCACTATGTAGGCTGCTGTGAAGAAAATTAACTCATCCCAGCCAGACCAAGTTCACAGAGGCATTGGCACTCAGTCCATTCAGGGCTGAACGGAAGATGAAGGATGCAGAAAGCCAAAGAAAATAAGTACATGTTTTCTTTGTTAGCTATCAGATTAAGTGAAACCAAAGTCCTGTTCTCTTTTAATGACTACTGGTCTGCTAGTAGTACTGCTCACTGTCTCACTGCCCTGAAGTCACAGCACTGTAAAAAGTCTGTGCACAGATCCCTGCAGGGCTGAGCTGCAGGAGCAGTTCAGTCCTGTCATATGAACCCACACTTAAAAAAACCATTTTTTTGCACATGACTTTTACTTGCCAATTCTGATATTTTGTAAAAGTTTGGGTTCTGTTTGTCACCTAAAATGCACCTAAAGGCAGCATTTTAAGTGAGTACTAAATACATTGTCCCTAAACTTTTGCTCTCAGACCAGAGTGCAGTGTGTAATGTTGTCGCTCTTCAACACTGCTGTAGTGGATCGCTGCAGCACATATCTACACCAATAATTTAACTGATGTTCTTTTTGGGAAAAAAAAAGAAAAAAAGATGGTGAGGGAGGTTACTTGTAGTGCCATAACCATGGCTCCGAACACGTGTCCGTAGTGTTTTAAGCACAGTACAATATTCTGTCACCAAACCTGTTTACAAAACAGTTCCTTGGTAAATAAGAAACAACTTATCATTCTTTTAATTTAGGGGACTCCAGGTGAAGGGAACTTGCAAACACATTTTGTTATCCTTTCTTTACAGACTGCTGAAGGTATTCCAGAGAGGACCTTCAAAACATTAACAGACTTAATATACACTTTTGAAAAGCCAAATCAAGGACTGATAACAAACCTCCGTTACCCAGTGAAGAAACCGAAGGCCTTGCAAAGAAGACAGAAGTTCAAGTCAGGAATGGACAGTGTTTATGAGGGTGAGAAACTTAGCTCTGCCTTTGTGGTTTTTAAAAGATGACAGCATTGATAGATTTGTGGTGAACACTTGCTAAATGTCTTCTTGCATGGACAGAAGTTTTACATCCTCCCATCTCTCTTATGTTCACTGAAATGGTAATTCTTAGCTCACAGGTTACTCACCCTCACACACTACAAATGAACAAATTAAAATTGCTAGAGATACACAATAATGAAATTTCTCATTCATAGATGTTAATGCTTCTAGGCTGGAGAAGGCTGAGAACCAGTTTTACCCAATGTGCTCCTCCCAAGGTACCAGGCCCTTGGACTTCACTGGGGGTTGAGGCTGTCCTTTACCTTCAATGTCCAGGTTCTAAGGTTTATACCAAAACCTTACTCAGTTAGTTCTAAGATGAGCAAGTAAGCAAGCCAGCTTGTGATTTGTATTCAAACATGACTAATTGATAACAAGCATATAGCCCCGTGCTCAGGATCACAGCTTTGGAACCAGAGTTCAGCCTCTCATTGCTCTTCTGTTAATTTATGCTCATGAGTCCCAGGTGTAGGGTGAGGATATGATGCTTCTACCTGACAGAATTATCCAAATGCATACAATAAAGACACAGGTTCTCATAAAGCTTTAGACTGTGTTGTATGTCATCCTCGCATCCCCGTTTTGAGAAGCATGACCAGAGACACTGCTGGTAACTTGCTGGTATCCCTCACACCATTCTTCATGTTCCCGCTGTACAACACTCAGCTGCAGCATCCATCAGCCCATGGGCTGCAAAATAACCCTGAGACTGTTCCATGACCTCTGGCAGAATGTGCTGAGAGCCCCAGCCAGGGCACACGTGAGCAAAGGAAATCCTTTCATTAAGTACAGATATCATAAAGGAAACAAAATTTTGGAGTCTCTACCCTGCCCTGTGATTTGTATCTCATGCCCAACAACAGCTCAGCATGGTGTGGGGCAGTGCTATGACCTGTTTATTAAAGTTATTGGAAATGCCTCTGCCCGAATTAAAGTGCAAACGAGTCCATATGTCAGACAATAGTATGGGTTTTATATAATAGTAAATATGAGAGGGAAAGAAAAAAAAAGAGAGTAAAAAGAAGAGAAAGGAGAAAGAGGTGCAGGGGATGGAAAGTGAGTGACAGAAATCACTGTCCACTCCATGGATCCCAACAATGCTCCATTGATCCTCTCCAGCTGCTCTTCTTGGCGGTAAAGGCCATCCCAGAAAGCATAGAATACAATGGGTTAATATACACTCAGGCTAGGTAGAAAAACCCAGACACCTCCCTGGGGCAAGGGGGGAGTTTGTCATTGTCTCTGGGTTTGTTGCATCACATGCGGTCCTGTGGTGCAAAGTTTCATGAATGACTCCGGGGACTTTGATGGCTTTCCCTCAGCTGCCTCTCACATGAATGTCCCGTGGAGTGGATGTCGTCTTCCCAAGGTCGGGGTTTCCACAGCTGGGCCAGTTTACGTAAGGGAGGATGGGCTCACGACCCCTGAGCTGAGGCTACAACACACTGAAACTTCCTCCACCCCACCACCTTGTTTCAGGAGGGAAATTTGTGCAAACCTGCTCCCAGCAAAGGGGTCTGTGGGCTACAGCCTTCCCCACCCCGAAGCAAGCCAGAGATTATTCCCAGCAAGACTGCTGGGTTTGGCTCACATTCTTTTACTTGTTTACTTGTTGGTTTCAGGTGACTGAAGAATGGGTTTTCCCTTTATCTAGTCTCAGCAGTTCGATTTGCAGTCCAAAGTTCCAGTCAGGCATCTTCAGGGAGGCTTCTTTGGTTGTAGTGTCCTTATGCAGTTTTTGTTATAACGAGCAGAACTTTATATCAAAGTTTGAGGCATAAACTATTTCAGTCTCTGACAGGCAGCCTCTCTGTGCTGCTGTCGCCAGGGTTTCACACACAAGAGCAGTGCAACTGCTCTGGCCGAGCTCCCACAGCACTTGGTGCACTAAACTGCAGTTTTGAGGCCTGAGGCCCAACAACCTTGCTGAGGGGAAGTAACAGAGACACATTTCCCATGTCTCCCTTGTCACCTGTATCACAAGGCAAATTTTAACATAAAAACATTTTTATGGTTTCTTATCATTGCTGTTCCAGGGAGACAGAAAATTCTGCAGTAGCATGGATATGTTTTTAGGAAGAATCAGGTGTAATACATATTTTAGTTTAAGTCCTGCAATAGGAATTTTTCTAGAAGACGCACAATGTCCTCATCTGAAAGCACAGGCAAGGAAACAAACCCTTTCATTTCAATGTCAAAACATGTAGTTTTTCATTAAAATGGAGGCTTTTTAGAAATAATCAGACTACTTTGGAATTGTTTTTATTAAATTTTGATTTAATTTCACAGCATTCCAAACTTCCCTCTCAGACTGCATTATTACATGCCCACAGTGGGAGCTTATATTAAAGTCATGATGGCTCTCTCTGAAACACAGGCACTGCCCAAAGCACAGCAGTGCTCCCTAAAACAAGCACCCTATTTCCCTGTCCCATCCCTCACGTGCCACCAGCAGCTGCCTTTGCTGCACATGTGGGAATGAGCACTCCAGTGCAACTGGTGGATCACCTCAGGGGACTGGGGTCACAATCCTGGTGGTTGGAGCCTAGGAATAGCTTTTCTGAGGGCAGCTGCCTGAAGACCAATAGGTTTCCATACTGCAGCTTTGAGTTCCAAGCATTGAATTTCTGCCTTTTCCCTGGCTTCTCAAAAAACCGTAGCCAATCTGACAAAGTGTAAGAGAAAATAGGATTTTTCAGGTTCTCCTCCTTTAGTTGGGATGGATGATTTCTTTAATTTGACTGTTCCTGAGGAAGGAGGGGTCTCATGTGGATACAACTGTTTACAACAGTGTTTGCTGGCTTAGAATGCAGGATTTGCCTGCAGGTGTGTTCCTGGAGAATCCAGTCCATAGGACAGGGGCCCTAAATGTGGGCCCAGCAGTAGCAGAGAGAACACTGAGAAACCTCACTGAGTTACTGTTACCTGCCCTGCCACAGGCCGTGCTGCTCCCGTGGCCTTTCAGAAGAGCACCTTGCAATGACATAATTTTTTGTTTGTTTTGATTACTTCACAGAAATTGATGATGATGGTGATTATGTCAATGTCCTACCCTGAAGGATGTGCACCTGAAGGTTTGGGAAGCTGCCATTCCAGGATGTGTCCCAGCGCAGTGCCTCAGCTGGGGAGAGCTTCCAGCTGGGTGTCCTCTGCTCTACATCTGGAACTACCCTCCTCCTTTTGCAGACTGTCAGAGTAGCTGTATCTTCTACCAGTAGATCCAGTACAAGCTGTTATGCATTTTTGCTCAGAAATAAAAGAAGTACTTTTTGTTACAGACACATCCACACACACATAGGTATGGGGGGAAGGTATCTTGTGTCCATCTATGTGTCTTCTGGTGGTTTTTAGCCAGCAAATTGTCCAAGATGTTGACTGCTAAAGTGAACACTATGTTAGAAGGCAGCAGTATAAATACCTGAAATGAATGGACATAAGTAATTTATGGCAGAATTGGTAGGTGTTGATAAAAAACATATATGACAAAACTATTGGCATTGTAAGATGCCTTAAAACCCCCAAGTTTGTCATTTTGTGATTCATGTTACCTCATTCTTGGAGGAGTGAATAATATTTCAGCAATGTCAAGGAATACTAGTAGTCTGTAGTTTGAATACGGCAAATTAAAACAAAAATGCTGTGATAAATGCATGCTATAAAAAAATTAACCAACTAGAGGAAAATGGTTTGAAATACTTTTAATCTTGAGGAATGATTCTGGCAGATTACAAGAGGAATGCAAGTTCTACATTCATGTCAGCATCAACACATCCTTTTTCTAATAGGTTCTGTACATATGGGAATGCTTACTCCATTTCATTTTCTACTGCCATTAGTTCTGTATTATGTATATGTCTTTTCTTGTTTGTTTTGTTGTTGTTTTGTTAATGCAAGAATTTGCTTTAATATTACCTCCAATTTTAAATATTTAATAAATACTTGAGTTCTGATGGTGGCCTGCAGCTAGCAGCCACAGCAGAACTGGAATGTATGTCCTGAGTGTCCCAGTCACTACTACAGACTCCCTCACCATTTGAGACTGCAAAGAAGGCATTACTATTGGTTGCATGTTTAAGACTCTTCACAAATTTTTATATTTTAATGGATAACACTAGTTAGAGGGTTTTTTTTTTTCTGTTATGTTTCTCTCACACCATTATTTGTCAAAGGAATTTTAGACCTTTCAGTGCTTTGGACTTCATTACCAATTTAACAGTGCTGCAAGTTTTTGGCTCCAGGCTCAACTGATATTTGTAGCATGAAAGACACACACACACACACACACACACACACAAGAAAAAAAAAAAAAGAGAGAGAGACACACTATTAATTAACCCTAGCAATGCTAAGAAATACTAAAATATGTGTCCAAAACTTCATTAACTGGAAAGAAAGTAGTTGTCCATGAAAAATGGTACTGTGGGACATAAACACCCCAGCCCTTGCTCTGTAGAAGCACATAACTGACGTGTCTCTTTGCCTGCAGAATCCAGCAGCCTGTCTGATAGCTGGTTATCACAGGTACCTGACTGGAGAACTGCTGTGCTGAGACATCCCACCTTCAGCAGCACGGTCCTTAACAAAGCACAACACTGTAGGTTTTCTGGAATTACAGTCTCAGCAGTCCCCCAGGTGTTCACTCAGTCACACTGATGTTCAGCCTTGGGAAAGGGCTGAGTGACAAGGAATCCCAGCCTGTGCCTCACAGTGCCTACTGAGTGACCCTGATGGCTGAGCAGGGGACAAGGGCCAGGCTGTGGTGCCTTTCAGGGGGCACTTGGCAGCGTGTTTTGGACTCAGATTTACAACAGTCGTGGTGGCTGCAGCTCCTGGTGCAGCATCCAGGACTGAGGGTGACTCCAAGCCCACGCTCCAGTCACTTCTGCAGTGTTCCCCTGCAGCAATCATGTGAAGCAGGGGACACTAGAAGGATCAAGGACTTAACAGAGGCAAAAGAGACACAATGACATTTACATTCCATTCACATTGCTCGCCTGCGCTTTACAGCAGTGTTTGATCTTTTAACAGTATAGGAAAATATAGAGGCCAATACAGACATTCCTACACATATTTGCAGCCCCTATATGGCAGAAAACAATCCGTGCACGAGTTGAGAAAACACGTTCAAAAGCTTCACACAGCAGCATCTACCCACCGACACCCGAAAGGTGGGTGGGTGAGTGCGTGTGCCCACGTCGAGGGGTTGGGCAGTGAGGGACCAGAACCTCTAGTACCTGTTGTACACTCGAAAGGTTCGAGCACATGGTGTAAGGAAGAACATGGTCCAAGAAGGAAGCGATCCCGGCGCCGCGGGGCGCTCCAGCTGCAAGGAGCACAAGGAAAGGATTCCTGTGGCAGCTCAGGCAGCACGGGCGGGCGCACTGCCCACAGCGGCCTGCGGGGGTCGCTGTGTGAGGAGGACGAGCGGTCGGATCGGGGGGGCGCGGGTCGGTCCCCGCCATCGCCAGGGCACCGCCAAAACGTCCCTTTCCCGCGGGGGAGGCCAGGGAACCGCAGGCGGAAGGGGAGGCTGGCTTCTGGCCAGGCTTAAGCCCTCCCCAACAGGAGAGGAAAGGATAATGGGGACTAGAAAGACAGCAAGAAGGCGAGGCAGGGCTGCGGGCGCCAGGTGGGAACCGACGGCAGCTCCGACCGGACGCAGCCCTCCAGAGGCTGGGCGGCTGGAAAACTCAGCTCACCCCGACCACACAGAGCGCCGCTTAGGCAAAGCATCCGTTTGGATGGCCCCGACAGCACGTCAGCCCTAAAGCCACTGTCACCGATCCAAGCGCCCGCATTGCCCGGATCCCCCGGTTTTGGCCACCTCCCCCAGGCCCGCCCCTGCCTCCCTTAAGCAAGATGGCGGCGGCGGCGGCGTCTCCCGTGGTGCCGCGCGGCGGCCGCTCGCGCTCAGTGGTCGCTGCGTCACGATGGCGGCGGCGGCGGGAAATGCGAGTGAGGGCCGAGTGCGGAGCGTCTGAGGGGCCGCGCCGCCATGGACGCCCCGCGCTGCATGAAGGCCCTGCTCCTCGCAGCCACCGAGTACCGCGCCGCCAAGACAGCGCACAACGCCGCGCTCCTCCAGCGCAGCCTGGAGGTGGGAGCGGTGCCCGTCCCGGGGGCGCGGAGGGAGCGGGGCGCGGGGGGGCTTTGGTGTCCATTATTGTAATGTTTTATGGTGTGTTTGTGTGTTTACAGAGGTGTGTTGTGGTCTGTACACACCCAGGACAAGCAGACAGTACGTGTTACAAGGGGCTTGTTTTTTTATTTTTCCCTAAAATTCTGGCCCGCATGGATCATTTCAAAGCTTAAAAAATAGCGAGTGAATGACGAACTGGTCTTGTATCTGGAGATTTGCAGTTCCGTGCAACACGTATTCAAACGTGTTTTCTGCTAAAGGAGGTGGGCCAGTGTCTTTCCCTGATCTTCAGGTACAGCTTTGTGTACAACATATGTGGTGGCCTTTGAATTAATCTCCAAGTTACCTTTTTCAAATACAGATTTATTTTAATTACTAGAACGTTTATATGAGAGTTAGTATCTCGCTTTGCTTTCCTCTCTATATCCCTGGAAAAGAGACACAGAGGGAATACACAAAACCAACATTATGTGTCTCCATTATGCAAAATACGAATCGTATTGGGATGAAGGTGTATAATTTTTGGCGTCTTCTTATATAGGGTTCCCTGAGCTCAGGTTCCGTTTTTTCATCCCAGTCACAGAGTGCTCCCAAAGCAGCGCTGACTGCAGATCCTCCCGGAGTGCCACCTTTGGGTCCCTGTCCAGGCCTTTGGAAGGCAGGCTGATTGCTGCATGTTTGTGTTGAGCAATCTGTTGGGTTGTTCTTTCAAAATAAATAAATTTGGTACTTTCCAAGCATAAAGGAATGAAAAACAGATTTTTTTTTCTATTCCCTTTTTTTTTTCCCTGGCAGATGTGAACATAAATATTCCATTTAGAATGACACTTACATTCTCAGTTTGTCTAGTAGGACAAAATCTATTTCATTCAACTCTGTGCTTTGACTTCTGTGTCAATTACATTGTTGCAGTTGAGTAAGTAAGGTTGTTTTTCTCCTTTCATCTCCAGGTCATCTCTGGACTGAAGCTTACCCGCTTTTTTGCTTCAAACCAGATTCTTCCAAGTGAATGTCTCAGTTGCCTTGTAGATCTCCTGGAGGACACTAATATAAACCCTTCTCTGGCTTCGTCTGTGGTTAATTTGCTATCACAGCTAGGTAAGGTTTGCATCTGAACTTTTTATCTTTTGTCTGGGCAAGGGAAGAGAAGACAGATGCTGATCCTGTGGCGTGGATGATGAATGTCTTGGAAGAAGCATAAGGTGTGAAAGATGAAGTATTTTTCATTGTAGTGTAGTGCTTGGCTAAGCCACCTGTTAAGAAGTTTTGCAGTGGGAAGGAGATTTAAAGTCATCCCTGTGAATGACAATGATCATGTTTGTCAGAATTTGTTTATCCACTGGGTAGAGTGAGAAATTATTGTCTTGTCCTTACTTGTCAAAGTATTTTTGGAGCTGGAAAAGACTACCTTTTTAATCAAGTGAGATACCTGGCTAGGGCAGGCAAGGATAGGGAGCAGTCATGTCACATCCTCAGCTGTCATCACCTCAGTTTACCTCTCCCACTGGTGTGTTTGCTGGCAGTGTGGGCTCTCTGATAGCCTGGTCTATGTGCATCAAGTTTCTCAATTGCAAAAGAGGTTTTGCTGCCTTTAGGTTGTGTCTTGAGATGCCTTTTTTGGGATTTTTCCTCCTTTATTTCATGGAAGTGGGACTTCATTGTCCAGAGAGCTCTGTGCTCAGAGCACAACCTACATATACAGGGAAAAGTTACCCCATCACTGCTTAGTTTCTCATCATATATGAGTAGTTATTCAAGATTTGAGTCCTTTATGATGCTCCCTTGTTTATCTTCTTTTGATTCATGGAGTTTAAGCCTCTCTGAGCTTCCTTTTATGTCTTTGGAACAATTAGTGTGAAATTATGTTTGTTGCTGGTGTTCAGTCTGGAAAATTTTAAGAATTGAGTCCTCTTCCAAATGATCGATTGCTCTACCTGCTTTGCTCTGCATCTCTTTGAGGGTTGCCTAAGCAGAACTGGCTTCTATTTATTTATTTAAGTAATGCTAGGTAACCCTATCAAGTTATCAGTTTGAGTCTACCTTTCCACCACAGCATGAGGCAAGAAACTGAGCTCATTGAGTTTAAGATCTAAGCCTTTGAAGTGCAGGTTTCAAGAGCTCAGAACTAAAACTTGGTGGATAAGAGACAGACTATTCTTTCAGCATCCAAGCATCTTAAGAAAATGGATTAGTGTTGTAATTAACTGTATGTCCAGAAGTGAGGTAGAGAGACAAGTGTGTAGGAGCCGTCATTTATTTGTAGCTGCCTTTAAAACATACGTGAAGAACTGGTCAGAGACTTTGGCTTCTGTTTCAACTGGTAGCTAATACAACAGCTTCTTTTGGTATGAGATGGGGTTTTTGCTAATAATTCCAAAATTCCAGCTTCAGACACAGAGACTAGAGAAGCTCTCCAGGACACCTACAACCTGACCAGCGTGCTGGCAGGAGTGGTTCATCGAAGTTCTGCTAATCTGAGTGACCCAGTCTTATTACAGGTAAAGGAACTAATGCTTAATAATGTTTGGCTACTGTTGCATGATAAACATTATACTGTATGCATATAATAACCCTTCAAGGCTCTATTGGAAATAATGTGTCAAGAGAAAGTTGATCTTAGCTGTGTTCTTCATTTGCTGTATAAAGTGGGTATGACAGGAATTTAACAATTTATAGAGTTCTTTGTATTCTCTTTAATTTTACTGTGCTTCTCACCGGCTCTAATATAAAAAAGCCCAAAAAATTACACAAAGCAAAAATAACAACCAGCCAAAAAAATGCTGCTTTTTAAAAATTATTTTAAAATGTCACTGCTTGAGAGCTCAGAGGATTGATTTCCAGTTGAGGTATTTGGCTGTTTCTCCTGACACGAGCGGTTTCATAACACAAGCCTGGAGATAATTTTGTCTAATTAGTACTTTGACAGGTAACTGTGAAGAAGCGAAAGGAAAGCTGTGGCTGCCTGTTTTCATGAGAGGTTAGCAGAACATATGTGGCCTCCTTTTTTCTGATCAGTGCTACCCCACCACTGAAAGCCATGTGCTGTACTAATTGAAGCTTACAGTGAATGTGACATCCATCAGTTTGAACTCACCAATTTTAACCTGTCCTTAAAGTTTTCTGTATTTTTTTTTCAAATATGCACATGTTTTCCTCTAAGCTTTCAGCAAGTACTTGCTGGTTGCCTGTTGTCACTTGTCTTTTTCTGAAAAGCAGAAAAATAATTTACTAGTCCTGTGGCTCTTGTTCTGTGGAAAATAAGTCAGGCATCCAGTAAAGATCCCTTTTCATGTGGTTTGTGTATTTCTCAAAGCAGTAGGAGTACCACAAGATCTAGGGATCCAAGTGGCTGGCCAGTCAACAGGAGAGATTTTGTAGTCACCAGATAGATCCAGTCTTAAGACCTTGGAGCTCTTAGATGTCTAAATGGTGAGGTTTTGTTTTTACTGCTAACCTCTTCTGTGATTTTTGTCATGTTTGAGTGTATTGACTTCAGTTATGTGCCAGAAGAGTGTTGGATGAAGGACTTTGATACCCTTAGATCTGTTGGCAGTCTTAAAAGCAAACTTGTTTTCCTATAAGCATCCTTTCTACAAGCGCTTGCAAAGTGCTTTTTGGATTTTGATGAGACTTCTAGACCTTTCAGTAGGACAGAATGGAGAACTTGCTGGTGAGGTAACAGTGAAGAATTGAATGTGGTGCCTTGAGAGGCTGACAGAGACTAGACAGAGCTAAAAAATAAAGTAGGATACACCTTGGGGACTACAAGAGCCTCTCCAGGGCTACACACACCCAAGATGGACCCAAAATTACCACAAAATTGACAACCAGTCATGAGATTTCACACTTTTGTAAGTTTTCATCTATTTGCATATTGGGGTTAATTGTCCAATTACAGCTTCAGGTTATGAAGTCCCATCCTCCTTGATTGCTCTCTGCAATTCACTGTTTATGCTTTTTGGGCCTGAAGCTGCAATGGTGTCCTTGGTTTTTAGGCTGGAAAAGGACTGTTTTGTCTATTTACCCTGTGAAGAGAACTTGCTAACACCTAATGTGAAGCTCAGAGTTACACACCAAGGCAGTACAGACTCTGAAAAATATGAAAGCTAAAACTTAAGGTATCAAATGGGCTGAAAAGGTAACACCGCTGTCAAAATAAGATCTTAATAATGTTTTTGGGCTTTTAGTAAGTACGTCAGTGTGTTAGGACATTACAATGTGCTTGCAGCAGCTTGTGTAATTGTTATGTTAATGTTAGAGTCTGAAAATTAATTCAGTTGTGGTGTCTTGATACTTGTCCTTTCAGTTTCATCTTTTGTAACATCCCTCCTGAGGTGGTGTAGGACAGGCATGTGAACAGCCTTCTTTTTCCTCAGGGTATTCAGTTGCTGCAGAGACTAACCTACAACGTTCCCATCTTTTGTGCTGGTGCCAACATCGATGGATTAATTTTGTTCCTAATGCGTCATGTGTAAGTGTGTCCTCAGTGTCTTTTCTTATGGGAAGCAGCGAGCCAAGTTTCTAAACTTTCTGGAGGCCATCAGAGTACTGTACTAACAGTATCCAGAGTGAGCTGTGCTCTGAAGTTAACAGACTTCCCTTTGAAAACCACGTACTCATTACAGATTGTCAAGTGCAGTGATTGTGGGACTTTGGGTGATGGAATATTAATTGGCCTAAGCCCAGCTCCACACCTCTGGGAGCAGGGAGTTAACAAAGAGAAAAGCCAGGAGGAAATTCATGCTTGTCACTAGGAGCAGACTTGTTAGATTAATAAAATTTTGATTCAAGTGCCCTTGTAAGAAATCTAATGAGTCTTAAAGTATACGTAAAAAAAGACCTCTGATAGCAGTGATCTCTGATACTTAGGGGTTTTTTTTCTGATGTACTCAGTTAAAAGCTGCCCACACTGCATGTATTACAATCTGAATTTTGCTTTGCATGGTGAAATGGTGTCTCATTAAAAAACAAGCTCCAACCAAACACAAAACAAAATAAAAGTTCCCCAACCACTCAGGTCTCCTAGCCCCCACCCTACAATTTCTTGTCATTTAATTCAGGATGCTTCAATGAAAACATCTTTTGGGCTTTTCTTTTAAGTCAATCCGATGAAGATGAGTTAACAATACCGTGTTTAGGACTCCTGGCAAACCTCTGTCGTCACAACTTGTCTATTCAAAGTCAGATAAAATCTTCGGTAAGAACTTTGCTTTTGTGTCATGATTCTCTGGCTTAAGGATAAGAGTTAATTGACTCTAGGTAATTAACTTAGTACTTCTTGAACACTTCCTTTCAGCAATGATAACCCTGACCTGGTTGTTCTGCCAAATGGGCAGTTGTTTCTCCCGTGTTGGAGAAAATAACCAGTAGAAAAGAAAGTTGTGTATTCTCTTTCCCTTGGTACATTGCTGTTTTTGCCCTTGGCTTCTGTTATGTGTTTGGTTTTTGCAACTGTTCTCTGCAGCTGAAAGGTGAATTTAAAATTTGATCATTCTTCCCTAGAAAAACTTAATGTCATTAAAACAAAGATTGTAGGTAGATTCTTGGTAAGCAAGAAAGATTTGCCTTTCAAAAGATAAATCAATAAAATAGCACTGATCTTTGTGTCAGGGCCCTTGAATCCTCAAATACATAGAGATATCTGAACTGATTGGTTCCTGTGTCTTCATAAATCAGTGCAAATGTGTTTTTAATTCAGAAAGAGAATTTAATCTAATTAAAGCAAATGTTCTGTTGGAAGAGAGGCAGGGGGCAAAAAAAATAGGAGAAACTATTGTCAGATCTGATCATTAATCAGAGAAGGGACGGGAGTCAATTTTCAGTGATTATTTTCTCTTGTAGGCTTTAGCAAAATGACTTTCTCATCTTTCTTTTAAAATAATGATGAAATTTCTTCCTTGGTTGGTTCTCTGTTGTTTTGGGGTGTTTCTCGTTTTTCCTTATACAGGTTGAAAAGGGAATGTTACATCAGTGCCAGTATTGTGCAGCAGAACAATGAAATAGCTTTCCTAGAGAACTGTTACCATACCAACTTATTTTTGTATTATTCATTATTTGTATGGCTAATGCATAAATATGTCAAATCTGTAAATTTGGTGAGTTTGTAATACCTTTGTTTCTCCTTTTTGCTGTAGAATAATGTGAAGAGTTTCTATCGTACCTTAATAAGTTTCTTGGCCCATAGCAGCTTGACTATGGTTGTCTTTGCACTTTCGGTACTATCAAGCCTTACCCTAAATGAAGAAGTGGGAGAGAAAGTAAGTGAGTCTTTGAAGTTTTTTCTATTCCTAAGTTGTAGCTAAAACCAATTGTCACACTGGCCAAATAAAATTCTAATTCCAGCTAATTTTAATAAGCAAGACACCCAGCAAATATGTGTCTGTACACAACTTTCTTCTTCCTTTCAGCTCTTTCACGCTCGAAATATCCATCAGACATTTCAGTTAATATTCAATATTGTTGTAAATGGAGATACTCTAACAAGAAAATATTCTGTTGATCTACTCGTGGATCTCATGAAGAACCCCAAAGTTGCAGATTATCTTACCAGGTACGACTTCATTTCCTAAAAGTATTTTTCCTAAGGTCTAGTTCACTTTCTTTGCTGTATGGTATTTGAATTCTAAACCAAACCGCGGGGAAAAAAAATCCTAAGATGCTTTTTGAATGTTGCTACTTGATTATAATTATAACTGCTATATCTGAACCTAAAGGGTTGCTGGATTACTAGTTTGACACAGAAGTGTGACTCAAAACCTGTTTTTTTAATTGGCACTGAAGGAATATTGACACTCTGTTCTGTAATTTTTTTGTCTGGACGGTGTTGGTAGGCAGACAACAAGATGAGTAGCTGTCCTGCCTTTTACAGTGCCATATAATCTTGAAGTTGAATAGTATGGTTGAAATAGTAAGAAGTAATAATTTTACAGGGTTTTAGAGTTGTTTTGTGGAGAGCTTGACTAGTAGTTCTGCAAATTCCATTAGCAGAATTTAGGTGCTGATTTTCAATCTAAATCAAGCAGTAAGAAAACTGAAAAATCAGCTTATTTTAAGGAATTTGCTTTCATTCTTAGAATTTTTTAATGCTTGTGCTGTTTCAAATAGAAATTAAATTATCAAAACTATGGGTGTACTTTGAAGTGTTTGAGGGTAAGAAGGAGAATAAGGCACTTTCAATTCATCACTTGGTGTAAGTGTCTAAATGTGCTGAAATTTCAATTTTATTTATAGTTTTTTCCTTCTCTATGCATGCTCTAGATACAAGCACTTCACCTCTTGCCTTGCTCAAGTATTAGATCTTCTTCATGGGAGGGATCCTGATTCATCAGCTAAGGTATTTATCCTTCTTCACTTAAAGGCTACGAGGCCACAATCCTAATCTAGTTTCTCTTCTGTTGTTATAAATAGGTTCCTTGTGTACAAGGGTTGGTAAGGAAATACACTGACTTCAGGACTCTTAAATGACCTAGAGATTTCACCAAGTGTATATTGTCTAGTTATTCAAAAGGCTGTCAGGTTGAGTTTGTAATGTTGGGGTTTTTGCCAGATTGTTTGTCTGCTTTCAGGCAACAGATGTAAAGGCAAAAAGCCAACATAAACACCTTCAGAGCTTTGGTCAATAAGAAATTTTGGGATCTACCAGAAATGCAGTGTATCCCACTTTGCTCTCTAAACCTTGAATTAATACTATTCCTTCTTCAACGGGTGATTGCACCCTGGTGCTAATTTCAAACGTGTAGGAATAAGTGTTCTCACCTTAGCTGAACAAATAGATGCTACTCCTGTTCAAGCAGCAAACTGTTTCATTCAGCTTTGTCTCCCTATCACCTTATGTAAATGAAACATTGGCTATCTGTCACTAAAGGCTAAAATATGAAATGTGAAAATGTTGGGGCTAAATATATCAGTGAAACAGATCTGGAGCTTTTTTTCTATGAATGTCTTACACATCCTAGTTAATAATAGAGGCTACTATTCCTCTCTGTGTGATTTTTGTTGCTTATTTGGTTTATTTAGAGAGGCACGCTGACAAGGAGCTTTCCAGGGTGATTTTCTCTTTGTGCATGCTCAGAGAATGAATGTGCATCCACTCCTGTCTCAGAATGTTTTCTCTTCGATGGCTTTCTTCATGCTGAGTGTATAGATGT
This sequence comes from Cyanoderma ruficeps, assembly GCA_008694505.1. Lineage (NCBI taxonomy): Eukaryota > Metazoa > Chordata > Aves > Passeriformes > Timaliidae > Cyanoderma > Cyanoderma ruficeps. Next base: position 10,602,086 of record VZDJ01000090.1, on the reverse strand, counting down.
TTGTACTTCTTACTGTATCAGTAGCCAGCAGTCATGCCCAAAGAAAAGAAAGCAATACACTGAATACTGTCACAAGCATTTACCAGTCCAATGAACTGTTTCTGCTGCTGGTTTGGCTTTAGAAAAGAAAACTATTCCACAGAAAACTTTCAAGTGCTAAAGGGGGTTGCACAGCTTTAGAGCTGTGCTACGGGAGTTGCAGTTTCTGTCTAAGTTCTTGATGTCAAAGCATTTGAACTCTCCTTCACTTCACACAGATCTTAGAGCTGCTGCTTGCCTTCTGCTCCGTGCTGGAGCTGCGTCACACCCTGCGGCAGGCACTGCTGGAGCCGGCTGGCTTGCCAGTCTCTGCGAACACCAGACTTGTGACTCGCTCAAAGAGCTTTGAACCATCTGTTGTTGCATTGGTGCACTTGTCAAACCAACCATTGGAAGGCTCTGAAGACTGTTCAGGTTTAGCATTGCAACTGTTCAAAGAGATTTTTGAGGTACCGAGACTGATAACTGAGTTTAAAGAGCTTCTTAGTAGCTCTTATTTTTAAATTATTTTTAAACAGCTATTATAATTTGACTTGAAAAATAGCACATACAAAAAATGCCTGTAATAAAGTTCACTGTAAAATAGTTATGTTGAAATAAACATAGTTCATAAAACAATCATTCTTTTAAAGACATGCAGTATTTTAGAAATGTGTGTGTTGTAAGTGGAAGACATGGCAGTTCATGAAGTCATGAGGTAGGTAGAAAACTGTCCGGATTCCTTTTTAGGACTTACAGAAATGAGGAAATTCCTGCTGTTTCTGTTTCCTGTAAACTTCCTCCTCCAGTATGATACTGGTCAGCCCTCTTAAACCTGAAATAGCAAGAGGCTGAGAAAGCAGGAATGTAGACTGGTGCAGGGTGGGGGTGGGTAGAGTAAGCTTGGCTTCCCTGTACTTTTAAATATTGACATAAAACAAAATGTCTTTATTACAGGATGTTATTAACAATAAGAATGGTGAATCAGCTGAACGCTTTATGGATCTTTTGCTGCCTGTTCTTCTCGATCATCTTCAGATGCCAGAACAGATTGTGGATGAGCTATTAGTGAAGAAAAAGTGTGAAAGAATGGTCAAGGCTATTAATGTCCTGACAAATATCCTTTTTATGTGCTTAATGGCAGCTGATTTATTATTCCTCCACCATGATCTGCTCTAAGATGTTAAAAGACATGTCTACCTCGGGTCACTTTATTAGCCTTCTGATGACAATAACTGCTCTAATTTTACTTAAGAGTGTCATCTTACAAGATCTAAAGTAGCTTTCTAATTGCTGTGAAATTATTTCGTAATACAGTGGTGCAGGATAAAACGTTGTGGCTGTTCAACAGAGCAAAAGCACTTTGCAGAACAAAAACAAAGATGAGTGTTTTCTGTTAAAATTGTGGAATTTGGGCGGCCGTCTTCTTGATCCATGTAGCATTGTTGCCTAGCTAAGTCAAGTGCAGCTCCCAGCCAAATATGATACAAATCTAGATCACAGAAACAAGGAAAAATACTGTGGAATGATACAGTTTTACACTCCTCATTGAGTCCTTAGTGTCCACAGTAAGTTTAGTAAGGAGGCCGTGGCTGCAGGATGTAGTCCTTCATCTAAGCTGAGTTCTGCGGAGAAGTCTCTGCTAGCTCATTTCTAGGTAACTGGTTCTTGTATTAGGGACTGCCTGGTCCCTGTCTTTTGTTCACTGTGTTTCTTTATGCCATCCATTTTACTGAGGTTTCCCTCCTCTGTCTGTTTCCAATAAGCGTATTAACTGAAAAGTGAAACTTAATTTGACTTGTGAGTTAGACACGATTTAAGTGCTTTATTTTGTTGGGTATTAAAAGCATTTTTAGAGGCTCTTGTGCTTTGATGCCCTAGCTTTTGTGTCCCTTATTACAAAGTGTTGCCTTTTGGTGCCAATACCTAGGCATAGGTATATTGAACTTATCCTTAACTCTGCCTACTGCTCTGCAGAGATGACACACTGAAAATGCATGTCTCCAAGGTGCTGACTGCCAGCCAATGCACATGTCTGATAGAACACCAGTTCCCTTATAGTGGGATTGACAATGGTTTTGGGACAAAATTGATGGACTCTAAAATGTGGTGAGCGCACATATTTATCTCAAATCTAATTAAGCATGACTGGTGTGACAGTTGTGATATTCTTGCAATGGAAAGAATATGGTAGTTGGAAGTATCATTTAAATGTATATAAATCAATATTCGTATTAAATCAAACTTAGTATTTTGTGAAATAAAAAGTAATCTTGCTGGTCAGTTCATTCAGATAATGTTTTTTGCATAAGCTGGAGATCCACTTATGTGGAACAATGACCTTAAACCTCATGCAGTATTTCAGGCTGATCTGAGTTTAAGCTTACTTAGAGCTGCTCATGACATGTGATTTCTCATTTTGATTTTATGCAGAGTTCTAAAATACCACACATCACTATGGGGGGCAGTTGTTGCACTGCAAATTAAATACACCTTCCTTCAGCTCAGTGTCATTATGGCTAAAAGTCACTATAGATATAAGTTACATGGCCAAAACCCAGTGAGCTATAATTGGATCTATAATCACTTTCAGCCTGGAAGCTGTGTTTTTGGTCTTCATTGTTGCCATCCTTGGCACGCTGGAGAAGCTCGGGCACACGTCCAGGGAACTCAGTATGATCTCTTTGGTTCTAGCATTGTTGCCTTGCTAGATATATTTATTTTCTTTGTGGAGGTATTATTTTTTTTAGAATTGACTGAATTTGTCAATTTGTCAGTGCTAATTTGACATATCTCACCTTTTTTTTTTTCTTTTTCACCCAATTTGCTTTCCTACTTGGATGTTTAAAAGCAAACTTGCTGCTGATATTATTTTGAAAATGCTTGATCTTATGAGCAGATTGCGGCAGGATGTCCCTGGTATGAAGGACGGCTTCTACAAAATGTTACAGGTATGATTTTAAAATGTTTTATGAAGTGTATCTGTGAAATAAAGTGTCACTACACTACAGTAGTTTTAGTTAAAAATGTTGTGCATGTTTATCTCTAAAGTGGTAAAGCTTCTGGGAAAATACAGTCCCTTATGCACAATTCCTAAAGATTGTTTCACTTAATTATTTTGAAATAACAGTAGTTTGCTTTTACTTGCAGTCGTTTGTTTTGGTAATGCATATGAAATTATATTTTAGCTGCCTGGTAAGAATTATCCTTTTAAGACTGCATTATGATTTCAGTTTAAAGGTAGCAAACTAGAGAACAATTACCACAATATAATTCTTTGTGGGGTTGGTTACTATTAAATATGGACATCTAATTTGAAACTTAGCATCGCCAAAACAGTTTCTGGTACCTATTGGTCAGTTGATACCTTGATAATTTGCTTTATAGATGGAAAAGCAATCCAGACAGTCAAACACTTCTTGCTCTTTTAGAGACTTTTCATTCTAGAATGGGAATTGTGTAATTTAATGGGTAACAATCAGTTTTGCAGTCCATGATTAATCTTTATAACTTCAGCTAGTGACCTTTTCTGTTGAGTATCGAGCACTTGGAAACTTGCAGGAATTAACTAGCCTCTTTACCTGTTGTGTTGCCTTTAATGTAAAACATGATTTCAAATACTCAGAAGTATAGACTATTTTTAAAGTCACTTGTCTTCCATGGACTTCAGGGTCAGAAACTTAAAAGGGCAACCTTTAAGAAGGTAACTTAAGTTTTGAATAAAGCATTTCTGTGCTCATGGGCCTTGATATTGTGATGTTATGGTAGTTTGTGTTTCGTGGGGTTTTTTGTTGTTGCTGTCTGCTGTCTCGTTTTGACCAAGCTAATTTCTCTTTTAGGATCAGCGCTTGATAACACCTTTGACATTAGCTTTAACATCAAACCATGGAGAGCAAGTCCAACTGGGACTTAAAATACTGTTTGAGGCTGCACCCTTACCAGATTTTCCTGCTGTAGCGTAAGTATTTTTGTGATACCCTGGTTACATTTTTATGGACTTAGTTATATTCATGTGTTTTGGAGTACTGTTTTCAGCTTATCAGAGACAGGAACTTTACAAAAATTGTCTTGCTTCTGCTTTATGAGACAGCAGTGATCCTGGAGGCCAGAGGAAACCATCACAATGCTGATGGTGTTCATTTTATATCAGGTCCTAGAGAACAGAGGAGCGACTGACTCCTGTCCTTAAGCGCTCATTTGTCTGAAGTCTGTGCTTGGAACTTAGGGTGCATCTAATATTCTGACAGTCAGATTTCTTTCTAATGAACTCTGTCAGATGTGTCATTCTTCAGTTCCTAAAGCTTTGCTCACCCTTCTGCAGTAGTTTCCAAGAAAGAACAGATTAGGATAAGACACAGGCAGATGGCAATTCAGGTAGTATTTAAGGTGGTTTAAACAATGGAAAAAGTATTGAGAAACTCTGTTTGATGGAGTCATTATTTCTATAAATGTAATAAAATACAAAAAAAAAATTAAATTGTATCAAAACCTGGAGTTGAACCTGACAGATGTGAGGGCAACAAGAAAGACCATTACTTCAGCAGCAAAAGCCAGACATGAAATGTGTGTCTTTCTGCTGAGTGGGGCAGGGGACCTGTTGACAAAGGATATGGAAAAGGTTGACATACTGGATGCCTTGCTTGGTCTTCACTGATAAGGATTCCCAAACGCAGAGCAATGTCCCTGAGAGCAATGGGAAAGCCTAGAGGAGGCAAGGCATACCCTGGGTGGCACAGGGTCAGGTTATGGAACATCTACACTAACTGGGTGTGGAGAAGTGAAGAAGACCTGACAGGATGTGCCCTTGAGTGCTTAGGGAGTTGCTTGTTGTCATTCCAAGGCCACTCCAGAATGTCTTGGAAAATTTATGGTGACTGGGAGAGGTTGCTGAAGACTAGAAGAAAACAAATGTAACTTCTGTCTTCAAGAATGGCAGAGATGGTCAGTAGCACCCTGAGCTGCACTTGGAAGAGTCCTGATGACAGGGAAAAGGAGGTGATCACTCCCCTCTGCTCAGCTGTGGTGAGACCACACCTGTAGTGTTGTGTCCAGGCCTGGGCTCTCCAGTGCAAGAGAGATATGGACATCCTAGAGTGAGTCTAGGGAAGAGTTGGAGGTATGAGCATGTATTACACAAGGTGAGACTGCAAGAGCTGACTTTGCTTACTTTTGGGAAGACTTGCAGGGCTCTTACCAGTGTATCGAAATAGAAAGAAACAAGAGAGATGGAGCCAGGCTTCTCAGTGGTACCCACTGACAGGACAGATGTAAGCACAAACTGAAATATAAGAAAAAAACTTTTGGTTTGTTTAAATATCAGAAAAGAAACCTTTTTACTGTAAGGGGAGGTCAAACTGGAAAATGTTGCCCAGAGAAGTTGTGGAGTCTTCATCCTTCGAGAGAGTTAAAATTACAAGGCATAATCCTGGACAGCCTGCTAAGAGCAGGAGAGTTTAACTAGGTGGTCGGTAGATGGGTCCCTTTCAACCTTAATTATTCTATAATTATATGGGTTTGTGGATATAAGAAACATTGTTATGATGGCCAGTAGTGAATTGTCTGGCTGAAAGAAGGAAGGATCTGTACAATCAAATATGTCTGGAATTGTACAATGCAACAGGCAAATAACATGTCCATAAATGCAAGCTAAAAATAGGCTATGCTCACTTAGGAAGCAATTGAGACAGCACTTCAATGAAGTGGTTGGATAGCTTAGTAATTAAGGAATTTATCAAGAGCAAAAAATTTATAACTGGTGCCTCTAAAATCAGCTCTTTGGGTTTATCATTCTTGTTTGAAATATGTTATTGGTACCTGCATTGAAAATACCAGCCACAAATTACATACAGACACTGGAATATAGGTGCTGAAATTACTTTTTTTCTAAGCTTTTGAGTTCTCTTCCCTATTAAAATTTAAAACAGATTGCACTTTTATCTGCATACTTAAATTTTGGTTAAAACGTACAAAATCAAATGTGCTGTACGCAATACAGTGTTGTAAAATAGAGTTGCAGACAAGGAAAAACTGGGATTTATTGGTTGCACTCTGCCTTTTCTTGATTCAATCTTATTTTTATGGCCAATAAAAATTCTTACTAAATACTTTCTCAGTTTTGTCTTTGAGACAAACAGTGGCCTAGTTAAGTTGAATAATAACAGGTGAAATAACCTGTTTTTCAGGTTCATAAGGGACGTGATCTGTTGCTCAAAAAGAGCTGAGCACTGTGCCCTTTCTGATGAGATTCTGTATTTATCTCTAAAGGTTAGCAATGATACTCTTTTTTCCCCTTTTTTCTGTATCTCCGGCCAGTTTGAGCACATGCCCAACACACATCTTCATAATGTGCAGTAATGCAAACGTGACAGTACATTTTTTTATGAAATTGTTCTGCTGTTCAAAACTTGCAATGCTATTTGGAGCAGGTTGTGTCATTAATAGCCTTATGTTTATACAGGCTGGGTGAGAGCATTACAGCAAACAATGCCTACAGACAACAAGAAATGCAGCACACAGCAAAGAGAATCCAAATGCAGCCACCTGTGACCAACACTACTTCACTGAGGTGTTCTTCATCCTATCCTTCAAGTAAAGAATCCAAAGCTTCAAATATTGAGGAATTAATACAAAAACTTCATTCTGGACTAGAGGTTAGTAGAATTTATATACCCCTGTGAAACACTTGACACATTTTTTTTACTGGGAGGGATGGAAATTAAAATCCAAGTGTCAGACTACAGTGTGTAACAGTTAAGTTTGGTTTAGATTCCTGTCTGTTTGGAACATGCTCTTTTTACCAAGCTCCTGAACAGAATTCAGAGATCCTATCTATGTTGAGCTACACCTGAAGGTAGGGCCCCTTACTGAGGGCCCTCTCCAGTGGGTTTGCCCACAGCTGTCTTAGCTGTCAGATGTGGAGGGAGGAGCCAGGTACAGTCCACCTGCACAGACTTGCTGGGACACATAAAAGGAACCTCCTCCCTCTGCTTCCTAAGAAATAGCCTGTAATAAAATAGAGATGCTGGGCTGCTTTAGAAGTGTGGTGCATCTCTTGTGTGCCTAAACATGCATACTGACATTCTCCTTTTGTTGGCTGTAGCTGACAGCTGGCTCTTAGCATTTGCAGTTCAGCTTTTGTGGCCTTCTTGGAAAGGTGCTGTTATTATTTCAGAAGGCAGTTTTTACTTCCCTCTGCAGCAGCTTACATTGTGAATGAGACACCCAGCTAGGCACCACATACCATGTGCTGCTTTTTGGGCCATCCTGGCAGGTACTGAATGTATCTCCTCTTCTCCTTTTCTGTTCAAAACAAGTCAGCTGTTTTGTAGCTACTTTAGACTGAGAGATGGATTGTTGATTCTGTTTTCTTTTGGCTTAAAAGAACAGTATGCAAATTGGGAAAAGGTATAGAAAGTGTCTTGATAACAGCTTGATATCTGTATTAGTGGTATTGCCTCCAGCCTTAGCTTTGCAACTCTTATCTCTCTGTTGTAACTGATTAAAGTGAAACTCCGAGAGCTACCAGTTCCAGTCAGATGCCAGAATAACAGTGAAAAAGGTCAGGTGAGTCTTCCTTGGCTTACTTTTTACTCTGCCACTGGATGCTCCCATTGATCATCCTTTTCAGGACTGCATGTGACAGTCTCTTTATGTTAATGTAAATCAAAGCAACCACAGGTGCCTACACAGCACTAATGCAGCAGCTTCCAGTAATGTGACAGATTGTAAACCTGATTCGATTTTTTTTTATTCAGAGAAGAAAGTTCTTGATGAATTGTTGAGTGATTCTTTTCTTAGACCTTCTAATTAGTAATTCAAAAGCAATATACATATTCACTTAAAATACTTGAGTTCTGTCTGTATATCCATAATTGAGAAAACAATTTTCATAGTATCGCTGTTCACATAGCATGAAGGGAATTTCATCCTTAGAACTTTTCTTAGAGTCATTTTTATGTCCTTTAGATATTTCAAGTTTGCAAGCAGGAAAATAAACTGCTTGCTTCATACATTAGGGGCAGAGATGATGGCTTTTCTGTAGATGTTCAAGGTGTGAACAGCTGGCATACTTTGCACTTGGTCGTGCATCAGCATCTGTGAACAGCTGCTCAGAACTGATGTTATAGCAGCACTGCCTAAGAGAAAATACCCTGCAATCACTAAGTAGCACTCTCATTTCACTCAGGAGGCATATGCTTTAATAAACATTTAGGACTTCTTGTGCCATACACGGTGCATTTCCTCTAGTAAGTTACTGGGTTAACACTTTAGATTCTGTAGGTCCTCAGTAGTATCCTTTCCTGTATCCTAGAAAAACTTTCCTGGGCCTATTCTCTGAATTTGTATGTTGAGAGGGCCACAGAGTATGAACAAGGAGTTTTAATCATATGCATTTTGTGCTGATAATGTTGGAGCAGATTATTTTAGGTGTCCTATGAGGGGCCTGCTAATTCTCCAGCAAAGATTAGACCAAGGGGAATGATTTTAGAATGGTGATTTTACCTTTCTATAGTGCTGGACTATCATCTTCTGCAGATGACTCCTATTAAGCCTAACCAGTTCAATTGCTCACAAACTTTTCTCAAGGGTCAGGTGGATATCTTTGTGTAGATAACCTCAGATATAAAAATGAGAATTCAAAAAGCCTAGTGGCAGGTGGAGTTCACAAACCACTGAGCTCTTTAGGCACACATTCCCTGTGTAAGGAAATAGAAATTTCCAGTCTCAGTAACTGGAGGATGTTTCCCCAGATGAAGGAGCCCTTGGCTGATGTGAGGATATCAGACATCATGGATGTCTACGAGCAGAAGCTGTCGGCGTTAGCCGTGAGTACAGCCTAACGTACTTGGGGGTGCTGCAGCTGGTACTTTCAGAAAATGTTAATGAGAAACGTTCTCCCTATCTGCAGTCTAAAGAAACGAGGCTGCAGGATCTTCTGGAAGTAAAGGCAGTAGCTCTGGCTCAGGCTGAGAGGCTGATGGCTCAGTACCGGTGTCAGAGAGCCCAGGCTGAGTCTGAGGTGAGTAGAGGAGCTTTGAGGTGGGACTGAGACTGATTGACTGGGGAGCTTTAACTTTGATCACATGTGGAAACTATACTGCTTATCTGTAAGCTGTGCTTGCAAGTTAGGGCAGTCTCAATTTTCACCATGAACATCCTGTTTTCCTCTGGATTGTTCTTTGGCACAGTTTTCTTTAATGTCCTTTCCCTTACAGGAAGTCAACAAAACCAACCTACTCTGCTCATTATTGTTTGTTAACCATTACTGTTAATTCAGCAATATTAAAAATTAATAAACCCACTTACTAGAATTCTCTATAGAATTTGCTGGTATATAAAGAACTGTTTCCTGTTTGTGCCTTTTGATTCACTGGTCGGAGGTGAACTTTCAAATAAAGCTTGCTTTTGTGGGTTCTGTATTTGAGCTTCACATTGAAAAGTGAGAATAATTTCTATTCTTTAAAGGTTACATTAAACCTTTAAACCTTTGTGCTACTGGTTACTAAATCCACAGCTAAAATGTATCATCTTTTACTTTGTTCTTCCCTCACATTGTCTACAAATGGAGCTAAAGGAATTTAGTGAACCAATTAATTTGTGGTTAATATTAGGTGAGAGAATTTATTCTCTTGATGTAGATGGTGACATTTTGGTGTTAAATCTATGGCCTCAAGCATGCCTAATACAAGTTGAGAAACAGAATTCCCTTTAATGTATGTGGCTTTTTTTTCTTTTTATTTGGGGGGTGTCTTTCCACTCAAAGGCAAGGACTCTGGCTGCAATGCTGAAGGAGGCAGAGAGAAAAAATGAAGAGCTTAACGATCTGCTGAAAGCTCAACAGGTAGAGTCTGAAAGAGCACAGACTGATATTGAACAGCTCTTTCAGCACAACAGGAAATTACAGGCAGTTGCTGAAGAACATGAAATACTAAAAGAATCGTATCTTGACCTTCTTCAGAGGTAAGGCATGTAGGATCTCTAAACAAGTATTTCACATGAAAAGAGATGTGATATCCTTTACAGGGTTAGGCACATTAGAAGAGCAACATTACATGCTGTGTCATGTTTTTAAGTGAAAAGTTGTTGGTTTTTTTTTCTGTATTCTTGTCAATAAGGTTAATTTAAGTCATTCAGGAACTCAAACTTATGTTACATTTAACATAGTTAAATTTATTAATGTATTAACATTCAGCCTTCAGTGAAATGAGAACTGAATTGTAGGTGCTGAGGTCCAGTTCAGGAAATAGCACAAGCTTTGAATAAAAAGGGGGCATTGTTCTCTAAGACACAGAACTAACCTTGCTTAGTTTCTGTTAGCATTATACCATGCTCTCAGTATCTGTCTTTGATCTTACATGCTGTCTTGATAACATGCTTGCAAGAGTTCTGCAGAAACAGCCAATATCAGTATGTTTGCATAATGCAGGACTTGGCATCGTTGGTCAAGTCTGTACCAAATTTGACTTAAATTAGGTAAAAATGAGGTGCAGAGGAAGGAGGCACATTGTATGTCCTGAATTATTTATGAGCATTATTTCTTTGGGATCTTAAGCTAAAAAGGATATGTGAGACACACAAAGTACTCAAAGATAGAAAATATTTGAAAATACAATGTGCTTTGGAAGAATAAAGGCTTAAAAGAGCTTTGACTTCTCAACTTGCATGAGCTGGTCTGGTCACTAGGTGTCAGCAAGGCAAAGAAACTGATAAAACTGAGATCAAGTTTCTTGCTTAATAATGGGAGCAAGCATTATTAGACAAATTTGAAAGCATATTGCCATTATTAGACAAATTTGAAAGCATATTGCTGCCAATAAAGGAGTCATTGAGGGAGAAAAATGTATAAAACTTTTCCATTACTCGATTTCTGGAATAAGTGTCTAGTACGGTCATTGTGGAAGTGCCTTCATTTTTTCTTGAATTTTATGCAGTCATGCAATTTGTGAACATTTATTGTCTAATTTGTGGGAAACAAATCATCCCCAATCTAGTATCTAACAGTTTTCAATTCTCCAATTTAGGAACAAAACTTTCTAATGCTTATAATGTGTTTCTAAAACAGAAAATTAGTTTTTAGAGCAACCTTCATACTTCAAATATGCTGTTTCTTAAAAACAATCAATTACTTGACATCAGGGGATAGAATTTGCCTTTTGGTAGGAATGTGGGAAAATGTTTGCCAAGAGCATGAAATCTGCCTCAAGCCTTTATTAATTACACACTACATTGTCTTCAGTATGTTCAGTTTTTAGTATCACAATACAAGGTCATAAAAGGTCATAGGATAACTTAAAGGGTCCCTTAAAAGATGACTGACATATACAAACTGTTATAGATTAGCTCTTGGCAGATTTCTGAAGGTATTTATAGTTTTGTCAATTCCTAAAAGTTCTACTGGAGAGAGATTGCTTCCTGATCATTAATACTTCAGGATATGTAAGGGATCCTCTGAAGCTTGGCTGGTTTTTTTGTCTGTTTTCTTCTTCCAAGCCAAGCACTGGAACAGGCTGCCCAGTGAAGTGGCTGAGTCACCATCCCTGGGGTATATAAAGGATATGTAGATGGGGCATTTAGGGACATGGTTTAGTAGTGGACTTGGCAGTGCTGGATTAATAGTTGGCTCAATGATCTAAAGGGTCTTTTTCAACCTAAATGATTCTGTGATTCTAAGTATGTTCATTAAAAAAAAAAAACAAACACGAAAGATCTAACATACTAACAGTCAGTTGTCACCAAAAAATGCTCAACTGAACACCCCCCCCCCTTCCAAAAACACCTTGCTTGTTGCTTGTGTGGTATGATTGCACAGATCGTGTCAAATATTTTTATTTGACAAGCTATTAAAGTAAAAGCTCTCTTCAAAAGCAATTGCATTTCATTTGTAGGCATGAAACAACTGAAAGACAATATAAAGGTTTACAGATTACATGCAATTCACTAAATAAACAAGTGGAAGCAATGACAAAACTAAATGAATCACTCAAGCAGCAGAATGACAGGTAAGTTCACTTCAGTCTTTTTACAGCAAGTCAAACAGTAAAACTTAATAGCACTTTTTTCAGCTGTGCTTTAAGTAACGTCTGAGAAGTGAAGTTAGAGAAAGCCAAAGATGCTGCAGGGTTGGTTTATACATTTATGTTGATAAGAATCTGTAGTACTGACTTTGGTGATTTATTTTATTTGCTCCTTAATTGGTTGGAGGTGATGAGGAAATGTCGACAGACTTCAGCAATAGTAGGAAGAGAAAGATGATGACCCAGTTCTTAGGTACACTTGGCAGAGCATGGAGGTGTTATTTTGATTGTTGTTGAATTCTTAAATGCTTTTATCACCCAAAGATTTCCGCATATTCTGTTTTAGCCTGCAAGTTTTCTCTTAAAATGTTGTCAAATTGGGAAAAAAAAACCCCAACCCTACTAAATAAACACATTTGAAAGTTACATTAGAAGTCGTGATGAGTGGTATTCTGCCTGTGGTATAAAACATCTTTTTCAACTATAAAACTAGAATTATGTATGTCTTCTTGAGGAGTAATTATAATTTTTCCTTTTTGATGGCTTAAAATAGAGGTCTGATATACCTTTCACCAGTGTAACTAAGGGAATATAGGGTTCTTTGACAGATTTTATTTAATACATAACTTTTCAGAAGATGTCTTTAAAATATGTTCATAGGCAGGCCTTGTATTCAGTTGAGAAATAAAATGCTATTCTTGGTTTTACTTGCAAAGTTCACTTCACCCTTCCAGGCTCTTGCCTTGTCAGTAATCAGAGCAGTCCAAATCACTGCCTTGAGTTCTGATTCAGATGGGAAATTTTCATACTGATACATTAGTTTGCTACTGAATAAATTTGGTTACTTTCATCAAATGGTGCAATATGGAGCTCAGGGTAATTGGGGAGATATTCTGATGAAAGTCGGCCCTTTTTAATGCCAGTCTGGAGGAGCAGTTTTTTATGTAGATACTCTTGAACGGCCACAGAAATGAAGACTGTGGAAATATACATCCCTCCCTCTTGCTAGAGGCTGCAGCTTAGAAACTGATACATAGGCAGTAGATAAACAAGTGAACAAAAGTGACAGCAGATGCCATCCAGGCAAGGCAAGTGGCAAGCAGAATATGCCTTAGAAATTAGTCTGGCTGGTAATGGAAAAAGTAGATTAGCTTCAGAGAGTGTAAAGTGCTCATGTTGGAGCTGTACTGCTGGTAGATGCCAGTGCCTCTATTAAATGAGTGAGGAAACTGAGCATTACCCAGACTAGTGAGGACTGAGGCAGGCCTGTACACGAGCTGTGGCACTGTCTGTGTGGTGTGCTTGCACTGGAGTGTTGTGTGACAATCCAGGAGATGTCCAAAATGGTATTTTTTGTGTATAGATGGCCTTGCAGGGATAATACCTGAAACAGGTTTTACTAATTGCATTGTCTCTTCAGGAACATAGTGAGAGCTAAAACCCCAGCATCCTTAATCGCTAATGGCAGGAGGTTTTTACTTGTATTGAATGACAATTCTAGTTCTTCCACAGTATTTTCAATTATTTGTGGCTGTGATCAAAGGCAGCAGTGTCTGGGCTTTGTGCTCCAGGTACCAGCCTTTTCATTAGTTCCTACCATGATCAGAGGAGGGCAGTGACTGTGTCATGGTGGCAGGAAGGAAATAAGATCTATCCCTGCTCACACTATGCATATTCATATGTTTGATGATTTGAAGCTCTTGACAGCAGTTGGAAATAATACAAAAATCATTTTAGCTTCTTAGGAGAGGGAAATGGTCATCTATCTCATTTCAATCATTAAAATTTATTTCTCTGCACTTTCAGGACTGCTGCACAGTTAATAGAAAGTGAAGATCACAGGAATGAATTACAGCAACAGCTACAGGAGAGAGAAGGCACAATAGCAAGTAAGTCACCTACCTAAAGGTCACTGAAGCTGGAGAACTAACTGTATTAACCAGATGTTCTTATTATGGGCTCTAGATAAGCTGCTGTATCTTACTGAACAACTCGTAAACCGTTAAAGTCAGCCCCAGATACATAATTTAATAGTTGACTGAAACTATTTTCAACTTTTTAGAAAGGATGCATGAAGTTGATTTTCCAGACTTCACTGAATCTCTGCATAGTGCGTAGTGTGTCCCTTCAGGATCTTCTTGCAACATGTCCATTAGAACTCTTTTCTGTAGGAACTGCAAATTAGAAGAGCTTAATTTAACTCTCTGCAAATGGCTGGAAGCATCCACTAAAATTTAGCAGTAGGTGGCACTACTCAGTAATTCAATTAGCAGCCATGTTGAGTCTAAAAAAAAAAATAATAAAAAAAGCCCCTTGTTTCCCAGGCTAATGCAATATCTGTTTTCTAAGTTTGGCATCTAATCTTTTAATGTGTTCATTTTCTTAAGCCTTGCAACAGACTATAAATGTTCTGGAAGAAAAAATAAAAACTCAACAGAAAGAAAAAACAGATATGGAACAAACTATCAATATTCTTAGGAAGGAATTAAGTGAAACACAGCAAGCAAGGGAAGAACTGAATGTCAAGGTAAGGAATTACTTGCGCCTGCATTCCTGAGACTGGAATTTTAGGTAGGGTTGGTAAATCAGTATTTTGGTGGTGAAGTACCTAAAGACCCTAGAGTAGCTGATGTAGCAGTGGACAAGAACAAATTCTCTCAACTTTAATTGTATACTTCTTGAGTTTTAAGTCAGGATCAAGTTCTAAGGAGACTGTGAGGCACGGTGTGTGAGTATGTAATGTTGGGAAGGGAAAAAAACCCACCAAACCTGTGGCATGGCATTAAATAACAGATTTGTTAAATAACAAATTCCTCTTCAGGAGTCTTGACTACTGAAAATGTAGGTCAGCTTGCTTTCTCTCCTTTTCTCACATTGAATTATGGTGCATATGTATGCACCAAAAGGCACCTAGGGTTCTTTTGATCATCGAAATTCTAACAAAAAAACATTTTTATCTCCAAGAAAAAGTGTATTTTTTCAAAGAGAGGCCGCTATGGCTATACCAAGTTAACAAGGTAACAAAACAAAACAAAAATATACCCCAAGCTTCAGTACAGCCTACATGTCCTTGGCTGCAGGTAAGGCTCCCCCTAAAATCACAAGGGAGAGATTAATTTTACATGCAAACTGATCAGCAAATGCAAAGTGTGCAGTCTGACAAACACATCTACTGTATTTCCATTTCCTGGAAGCAAAAGCTTAATCTCTTCAGGCCATATTATCCAGTGTACAGCAAATATTTCTTTTGTTCTCAGTAAATATTTTCTTGTGTGGTGCTTGAAATGAAATGTAGATGGTAACACAATGATAACACAGGGGTTGATACTTTGCCATGGTATCCAGCATTTTGCACTGTGGCAGTAGCTGTAATCATTCCTGTGCACCAACTGTACAGCTGAGGGAGATTTCGGAAACAAGCTTGTAATTTTAAAACTGCTTTTTAATTACTTGCTTAAGTTCACCACCAGGCCACTCAGCTTTCACTGTATTGTGTGTTTTTCAGTTGGTAATGGAGGAAACTGTAACATTTTGTTTGTTTCTGCAGGCATCTTCTCTGGAAGTTCAAAAATCCCAGTTGGAAGGAAGCTTGGCAGAAAAAGAAGCGCTCGTTAATCTGCAGAAGGAAGAATTGGACAAACACGCCAGCATGATTGCAATAATTCACAAACTAAGTGGTGGCAAGCTAAGTGCAGAAACAGTGAACCTCAGTTTGTAGGGCCGTTTCCTGTGCTTTATGTATTCTGTTAAGTGGGCTAAATGACAGGGGTGACTGCCAGCTTTGTCCACAGCACATGCCGTTTGGTTGCCTTTTTGCGTAACGCAGCTATTGCTCACAAAGGTCAGCAATAAAAAAAATGTTATCAGAGCTGCTGAATTAAGGGGTTTTGTTGGGAGTTTTGCAAACTCGGGAAAGAAACTGTCAGTGTAATGGGTTAAAAAAATTTAGTGTCAAAGTAAATTTGCAGACATGATTTTTTTCCTTTAAATCTCTTGGTCATGGGGAAGGGGCAAGTAAATATTGGGAGGACTTTTGGTTTTTTGGGGTTTGTTCCTCCTTTTTTATCCAAAAATGCTTGAGTAAACAAATTCTCAAAGGAAATGCCAAGCATGTTAATAACTAAATTGATAAATGCCAGTTTGACTTTGTCAAATGGTAGAATGGGAGGGAAAAACGTCAAGCTGCTCACCAGAGTAATAAGGCAATAAGGTACGTCTGCAGAAAATGGTAAATTAATCTTTAGCATTTATGTGACAGAATACAGAGTATATAAATATTGATTTTATTTTTTATCTCACTGGAAAAATGTACTGTTTCAATATGCTATTCTAAGCCAAGTGTAGCTGAACTCTGGGTGGCATAGCAAATAAATGCATGGACATTTTGACAGCATGTTCTGTGTTCTTTCGTGGCAGTGTTTTTCCAAATGGTAATGGATAGTGGCTAATGGAACCAGCAAATAAATTGGTGTTTGTTTAAAAATTTGTTTAAAACATATATCTCTCTTGATTAAAAAAAACTGGAGATTTTTGTACTTAATTCATGCAAAGAAATACCTGTGTAAGGGGTTTTGCTTTTAGGTATCTTGATATTACCAGTTCTGTAATCAAAATAGTTCTGTAATAAAGTTCCCTGTGCCATTTTCATATTCATGTTATGTGCCATATCTACTGTGCTATTGGACTTTTTTCCCTTTCCCCACAGGCTCTCTCATTTAGTGCAGGGGGTAGCTGGCACCAGCACAAAAAATAACACTGCAACAGTCGATTTTTAATTATCTGTGTCGTGTCAGGTTGTCAATTGCATGTTCTACAAGCAGAGACTTTTGTGCTGTCTTCATTCTGAGCCCCCTCACGTCTCAATATTGGGCTCCAGTACTTCTTATCGGAAAGTGACTGCTTTTTATTCTATGTAATCTGGAGAAAGTTTTCCATTTACCACCTGGCTATGTATGTTATTTCATTCATGCCTAAAAATACTCATAAATATGTATTTATTTTTCTGTACTATATGTTTTTCTGTGCTGTCTATTTCACTTCTGGTGAATAATTCATTTACTGGGAATAATGACACAATAAAGGATTTGGAGTTGATGGTCTTCAAATCATCACCTGTTGCACGTTGTCTTCATTTTAATGCTCCTCTTTAGTCTTGATTCTGTGTCCTTTGATCTTTTTCTGTTTCCCTGCTGGTGGTTTATTTTAGGCTTTCATTTTCCCCTTCTCCATCCCTTCACCTCTCTTTCACCACTGATTCCAACTGACAGTGCCTACCATTTGCTTGTCCCTGGTGAAATCTGTCTTTTATTGAAATTAGGAAGCTTTCCTTGTGTGCTCTTTGGATCTATTAGTGGAGTCTTTCCCATATCTGGGATAAAACAGGCTGTGGAATGGTACTGTCACTTTTGAATTAAGTGCAATTGATCATCCTCACCTACATGGAAGATGGAATGGGAAGCTTTACTTGACCCAATTCCCAGTGTTCATTGTCCCCCTCACCCCACTTACCTCTTTTATAAAAAAGGTAGAGCTTTTTATTAGTAGTGGTAGTAGTGTGACCAAAATATCTGTGCTGTGGTATTTGTGCTAACATAATGCAACTTAGTATAGACGAAAAACCTTTTCCTCCCAACCTTGTGAAACTTCAGCTGGAATTTTCTCACCTTCAGGATGATGTTAATATCCTGCACAACCTGTAGGAATTTGGCACTTTACAAACTGAAAGCATGGCCTTGCTGTAGGAAGTAGAAAATGATCCTAAATGTAAGGGCTGGTAAGGAGCCCTGTTTGAAACAAGGAATCTAATGAGCAACTGCTGTGATCTTGGACAGGTTTTTCAGGAAGTACTTAGTGCTCATGGTGACCAGTAGGATTTATTTAGTGATGGTGTAAACACAACAAAATTCTGAATAAAGAAATCTAGAAACCACTTATGCTATGGATTCAGCAGTGCCAAACATGTTAGCTGCTGGTCAGGATTTATGCCAGCTCTCTCTTATGCTTACAACTTTCCTGATTCAGAGGGACATGTCTAGAATTGCCTAGCAGTGCACTTTTCTGGAATAAGTGCAGGCCAAAAATGGGGCAGACTCCACTGAAATTGTGACACAACTTTAGAGGTTTGGTTCAGCATTCTTGTGAAAATGTAAGAAGAGGTTCTCTGCTCCTTTTTCTTAGAGTTTATTGTTAGCAGCCAAAGATGAAGTATTTTTAGGCGAGTACTTATTCCTCAAAAAATGCTTTCAACCTTGCAAAGTTGGTTTATATATAAATAAACTCCTCCATGCATTCCCATCTGGTTACTTTTGAAATCTTCAGATTTGTTCACTGAAGCATGCTTCCTTTCCATCTCCCTCAACAATTTCCCTTCTGCAGAGTGATGGAATTGGGAACAGTCTGCTAGCTTTATGTCCCCAGTGACACATCCTGTTCTCTCTACCCCAGTCCAATCTAAACTGGATCCTTTCCTAGGAGTACAGAGAAGTGAGGGGCAAACAGGCTGAGTGATACCACACTGGAAGTTGTATAGCTGTTGATGTAAATATCCTGGGATATTTACACACCTGACAACAAGGGCCAGGTGCTTCTGTGCCTCCTGAATGGCAGTTTGGGTTGTTCTGCTCAACTGTATCCAAAAGGGCATCAGTGTCAGAGCAGATGTAACAAGGTAGTGTGAGCCTCATTTCCAAGCCCAGCTTCTGTTTGAATCTGCTGTGCCCGAGGTTTTCATAGCTGGAATACGTTAAACTTTTCCTAAGGAACAACCTTGTGTCCCAAAATGTTGCTCTGAGATTGCCTGATGGTCTTGGCTGAAGAGCTGCTGGTTAGGTGGAAGGTTTTGTCTTTCTAACTTTTACAGGAATGAATGATTCCTGTAAAGGGCAGTTACTAAGAGCCAGGAGGGTCCATGTACATGTTTCATGCTCAGCAGTACAGTTTAACCTATCTGTGTTTCCTCTGAGGCCTGCGTGACTTCGACCACATGATTTTTTAACAGAACTTTCAGTGCAAGTTTGAGTGCAGAAGGTGGAGTTTGGTTTGGGTTGGGATTTTTTATGGGCATTAGTTTTTTATCTAAAAATGGGAATTCACGAGTAATGGGATCCCTTATGGGATATGTTGCTACCAGTGTATAGTCTGTCTTCCTGACCCATTATTTTTGGACTGTGTTGGGTGTTGAGCAAACATTGCAGCCACTTTGCACTTTGCTAACAACAGATTTGGTTTGGTTACAGAGGATGTCTTTGCAAATGGAAATATGCAAACTCCTGGTGCTTAATTATTAAAACTTTTGTGGTATTTGCTACACAGTCCCATCTTTCCAGGAGAAATGTGTAAGAGCATCACTGCATGCTGCATTCCTCTACCGGTATCTTCCCTTCTGAACAGAAGGTTTGTGGAGAAACCCCTAAAAAGGGAAAGGAATGTAATGAAACTATTGGGATACAACCTTCTCCTTTAGTTAGCCTTATGTATTTTCAATGCTGACTGGGGAGACAAAGAAACAAAAAAGATGGTGTTGGGGGTAAGGCGCCTGGCTGTGAGGAGAGGTCTGTGCGTTCACCTCCCACAGAACTTAAATGTGGCAGTGCATGCTCTGGCCCAGCTTGGAGAATGGACTGCAGGGACAAAAGGGACCACAGGCTAGGCAAGAAGTCTTAATGGCAATAGAAAGTGTTCAACCTCTTTGTATCAACTGTGCATCATTGTAAAACCGAATCCAAAGCTACTGGGACAATGGCTGAGCCTTTGCATGACCTAGAGGAAAGCAGATAGTGATACACCTTATTCGGTGTATGGAGGCAGGAAGGAGAAAGGTCCAGAGGATCTTGAAGTATATTTGGGGGGTGATCTGAAGTATTTTTTCAGCCAGTACCCAATCTCAGCCCTGAACATAGCATATTGTGCTCATGTGTGATACAAAACTCCAGGCTTTGTCCCTAAAGAAAGAAGTGACAAGCCAAGGACAACATGTTATTTGGGATTGGGCATCATACTCTCGTTGCTTAGATGGACTTTGAAAGCACTGGTTGCTTGCAGGGCATCAAAACACCTTTTCATTCTAAAGCTCTGTGTCAGAAATGATCAGTGTTTGAGAAATGTGATGGAAGTGGCTTGCACATTCCTCACTGCAATATGGCACACCCAGGAAGACAGCACAGTTCTGTTTGTTTGATTTTCTGAGACATTTCCAGCATTGCTTGTACTGTGGGACAAGGAAAGAAGAGAGTACATGGAAAGGGGACATTGTGTCATCAGATCCTAAGACCCGAGTCAAAAACTCCCAAATTTCTTTGGCTAAGTTACTGTAGGATCATAGTTGACTGCAGTTATCTTTGAAAGTGGTTGGTTCATGTTACAGAGACCCTAGTCCAGCCTGTGAGTTGTCATTGAATAGGCACTGATTAAATTCCAAAGGTTCTTGTACATGTTTGAAAAGGTTATCTCTGCATGCAGAACAAGCACCTCATACTGCTGGGATCCCCCTCATAGCAGGGGTGGCCAGCCCTTGATTTACCCATATTTAGCTAATCCTTTACATGAGAGAACAAATAGTGTACTGGTTAAATGTTTCTTCAGAGTAACTGAGCTAACAATCTGGTTTAGGTTTTTTATACTGAATTAAGTTATTAAAAACTAATTTTGTAACAAGCAGCTCTTGTTTTGACTCAGTTTTACTTCAGAATAATATATCATCCAGGTGTATCATTTACTTATATTGATACTGAAATAATGAGTTTCAGCTATGTTTTACAGCACAGCCAGAATGTCCTGTAAGGAAATGTAAGGTTATTGTAATTTAAAAAGCCAGAGGCTACTGGGAAGCCTGATATTAAAAGGAAAAAAAAAATCCAGTGGTGATCAGTTACAATATATTTTGTTTAATCTTGGAGTGTAGGGACCATCTCTGCTTGTTCATGTGTCATGGTGAGTGCCTTAATTATTCCTCTTTTTATCCTTTGAAGCTAAAGCTGAGGAAAATATCTTTGGTTTATTTTTGTCATGTATCTAGTAATTGGAAGTGAATCTAGTTTTGAAAGAAGCATATAATTTTCTTGCTTATATTCAGGATGAGGTGAAACAATGTAAGTTCTTGTGGCTTCCTAAGGCAGGGGGAAATCGCAGTGTTATTGTGTTCATTTCAGTATCAGTTGAGTGGTTTGCTTCAACACCAAGAAACTCAGAATATGCTTTGAGGCACCGTGCTATTGCTTTAGCTGTGCTCTGCAAAGACCAGGTAAATGCCTTCATGCCTTTCGCTATCCAGGGCAGAAGTTCCTTGTGTT
The DNA here is from genome assembly GCA_008694505.1 of Cyanoderma ruficeps. Classification (NCBI taxonomy): domain Eukaryota; kingdom Metazoa; phylum Chordata; class Aves; order Passeriformes; family Timaliidae; genus Cyanoderma; species Cyanoderma ruficeps. The sequence continues at coordinate 10,580,767 of VZDJ01000090.1, read as the reverse complement.
GAGAAGGATTGTGTCTGAATATGCTGGAAAACAGCATCCTCTCTGGTTAGTGTCTGGCCAAAGTGCTCTGTATTTTTAGGCAAGTTGTGCTTGCACTGCATGGTCTCTGGGCTGCTGATGCATGCCACCCTCCCAGGTCACTGTTCTCCCCCAGAGAGCTTAACACGCTGCTCTGCTCTGCTCTGGAGTGCCATGACAGAGGCTGCTGCTGCTTCTCCCTGAGTGAACTGCTCAGAGGCTGCTGCTGCTCAGACAGGGCTCAAACACTCCTGAAAGAATGGCATGAGGCTGTGTCAGGGGAGGTTTAGGTTGGATACTAGAAAAATGTTCTTCCCCCAGAGGGTGGCTGGGCACTGGAACAGGCTCTCCAGGGCAGTGGTCACAGCACCAGCCTGACAGAGCTCAAGGAGCATTTGGACAATGCTGTCAGGCACATGGTGTGACTCCTGGGGTGTCCTGGGCAGGGCCAGGAGTTGGACTCAGTGATCCTTGAGGGTCCCTTCCAACAGAGCATATTCTGCAGTTATGTATGTGCAAAGATAAGCCTGCCTGTAGCTATTAAACCCTAAGATAGAATATGTAATGTGTAGCCTTTCTCAGGCATTCATTTCTGTGGTGTACTTACTGTATCCACATACAATTGCCTTCATAGTACCAAGATGCATTGAGGTAAACTGTTGGTTTGGGGCTCTATTTGTTAGTCCATAGCACTTCACACCTGCACGCACAAGTGTTCTTTCTATGGCTCCAGGGGCTGGTCCTGGTGGCTTTGGCTGCAGCCCTGGCATGCAGTACTTTCATGTGCTTCCACTCAGCATTTCCATGCAAATCAGGGGTTTCAACCTCTAGCTACATAGGAAATACAAGCAGTTATGGTATTTGTCTGTCTAAAAGTTGGTGTAAATGGCTTGCTTGCCACCACATATGTACTTTGTAGTGAAGCGTCCTGGCATACCAATGCAGCAAGCAATTACTTGAATCTCAAAATCATCCTTCTTTTCCCACTTCTGACTCATACAGAAGGCAGCTTCTGCAACAGAGTGGAAAGGCACAAGCAGACAGCAGAGTCTCCTTCGCCACCTGACTCTGCCTTCCTCCCCACGCAGACCTATCTCACATGCAGAATGAGGCAGAGCCCCCAGGGGAAAAATAGCATCTAATCACAGCACTGGAAGCAGAGCGCTTATGCACGCAGGTGGTGGAGCGAGGTCACACAGCCTCCAATTTGCCTTCTATTTCTGAAGCCTGGAGTACTCAAATGACATTTTTCCTTCCCTCTTTCCCTCCTGCTCCCAAACCTTGTTTATTATATATCTAACTACTCAAGGCCTGATGATTCTGTCATGTTTATTCGTAAATTGGTGAGAAGAAAGGATAGAAGCTAGACATAAGCTACAGTCAGGATTTTATATAACTTACCAACTCTGCTTACAAGGAAGGATTGCAAGGGACCATTACTAGGGGGTGAAAAGCCATTTGGCCGAGCCCAAGTGAGGGCAAGTCCTGAGCTGCAGTTCTCCAGGTGATAACTGTGCTGTTTGTTGGGGGGTAATACTTGTTAAGTCCCCTCTGTCTTTCTTTATTATCCTGTCGAGATAAAGCTGATGTTTTATGTAAATAAGTCTACAAGGAAAAATGTTTAAAAGTAAAGTATTATGTTTAAATCTGTAAGAATTTTACCACTGCATTTGATGAGTGTAATTTAAAGAACTATTACACTACAGTCATGGATAGAAAGATGTAAGAATCGGGGTTGCCCCACAACTAAGAAACATGGGGCTTGTCTTACATAAACCAGAGTGCCCCCTACACCATCACCTCCCCAGAGTTGTTCCATTTCTCAGAACTTAAGGTTGAAAGTAATTAGAGGAGAGATAGAAGGAATGGTCCTAATCTTTGGGAACTATTTTCCATTCGTTGAAGTGTGATAGCAATTTTAGATCGGGTAGCTGAAGCCTGGCATTAGTCTCTGTCTGTTGTTCAGTGATAACATTTTCCTGGGTTTCTCCCAGACTCATTAAACATCATCAGTCCCAGGAAAATCTAACAAGGACTTCTGCTTGGATGAGAACTCTCCTGGACTAAAATATTAAATGACCATTCATTTATTGCTGATAGAAACTGGTAATTTTGTGTTGGATAGTTACACTCTTGCCTCACAGCTCAGGGATTCCATGGGCTACTGACGCCAGCTGGGCTCTGGTAAGTTCTGGACTTGGGCATTTAGGTCATACCTGTTTTACTACTGTCTAAAATAGTTGTTTTCCACAGTTCATGCACATGGCCAGCTTTCCTTTCATTCAGTAAAGTACTGCATAGAGATTAAAAATACCATAATAGCTTTAGGCTTTTTCTTCATCTCTACATATTATTCCTCTATGCAAAGGTCTCTGTAACCTCTTTAGGGCATTCTGGGGAAGGAGGTGAGTTCTTTTTACAGATCTATAGTCTAAGCTGCCATATGAACCTTTTATTTTTTATATAAACACCACTATTTACCATCAGGAGCTCAACAACTAAAGTAGTACTTGCTGCATGCCCTTTTGAGGTAATCTTTGCTGCTTGGCTCAGTTCTTTAGAGTGCACATGTTCTTCCTTCTTTGCAATGTTTTTGTGTCCATAAAGGGCAAGAAAGGATGTGTTTATTTTTACCCATTTAAAAAGGGATAAAGCTTAGATCAGATCTGGGACTTGAGTTCAGCACTTGAGTAGCAACACTTAGAAAGGCTGATCGAGACAAGTGAAATTGGATTTTGTTATCTTGTGTTAAAGGCTCTGGCATGCTCATATCTTTAAAGTATTAAAAGCTAAATGTCCTCAGATTCAATATCCTTTAGGCAGGAGAAATGCTAATGTGAATGTTAGCTACAAGCCTATTTTGCTATGAAATTCCATGAACTCGTTGAAAATGTTTTTCCAACACCTTAAAACTGTTTATATCTTGACTAAGAAATTTGTTTGGAGATATTACTGCACACTGATGTTGCATTTTTAATAACTGTGCCTCGGAAAGAGAGTATTGGCTGGTTTATACAGACTCAAGTGGGTCGATAAGTGGGTAACAAATGCATGTGACATGTTGGAAAACCACTTTCAGAACAATAGCCAAGGTCACTCCTTGTCATGTCTGCAGCGTGTGGCAGAACTGCTAAGTCAGAACTCCCTCTCCTGCTCTTCCAGACAGGAGAAATGTGAACTCCTCTTCACAGAGCCATGCATAAATGGATTGCCTTCAGAAGAGGAGGACTCGGTGGCAGGAGCTGGTTACTATGGCTATATGCATTGCACTCTAAATGGAGGAATCAAGCCAACAATCACTGTATACATTAGCTATATTTGTAGATGAAGGAAGCTCATTGCCAGCAGCTGTGTGAAGGTGTCCTGATGAAAATCCATCTTGGCCCATGCCAGTCAAGGACTTGGTGACTTTCACACCTTTAAAGCACCACAGACTGAAAGCAGCAAAATCCATGCACCGTGGGATCAAGTCCTGTGTCCTCCTTAAGCTTTTGTTTGGCTCTGCAGAAAAGTTTCTTCTTTTCTGTGCCCCTAGTGATCATAGAACAGCCCAGGTAGGAAGGGACCTGGAAAGATCATCTGATCCACCTTTTCATGGGAAAGGGAGCCTAGGTGGGATTGTATAGCACCTGGTCCAATCACATCCTACAACTTCCCAGTGATGGGGTCTCTCCTCTGTCCCTGGGGAGGTTGTTCCACTGGGGTGGAAATGGCATGTCATGCATGATGCTGGCTTGGAAATTATGGAGATGCTAGCAAGCCTGGGCTCTGGGGTACAGAATATGACAAAAACAACTCCTAACTGTGTTGTCTTGATAGTCCATCCTGCAGCCAGCTACTGACTTGTTGGGCTGTCATCAGAGCCATCCCCTTTGTCAAATGACATTAGAAATCATCAGTGAGGACAAAAGTATCTGTGGATGGTGAGACATCTATAGCACAACCAAAGCCTTATTTTTGCTGCTTACAAATTTAAAGTCCTTTGCCTTTCCTTTTTGAAGCTACCCACTGAAGCTAGAGGTTCTGTGGGGTACCTAGCACATTTTGTTGCAGGGTGGCTGTCAGTCAGAGGGGGCCATTGGTTTCCCCCTTTACCCAGTGCTGTACAAACAGATAAGTATTTGATAGGTGAGGGTTAAGCCAAGGCTGTTACCACCAAAGGTTTGCTGAAGCTCTTGTTCCTGTCTCCAGTGCCCAGATTTTCATGCAAGTGGGAGCAGTGGACTTGGGTATGCTCAGGAGGTGGTTTGTAGCATAGAGCCCAAGCTGATGGAGCACTTCAATTACCTGCTGTCACTTGTAATTCCACTGTTAAGGCTGAAGAAGGTTTTGCACTTCAAATAGGGGCTGGATTAAATGGATCTCTAATCCCAGTGGAAAATAGAGCATATTTGCTGCAGATGTGAAAGTTTGCCTTTTAAAATGAATTAGGTTGTTGCAGTCTACAAATATTTTAATTAGCCTGAGTTCAAATTAATTAAAAACTGTCATTTAAAGAATTAAGCACTTGCAGGTTTTACAGAGTTTTGAATGATCTTACTGGAATAAAAAAGACACTTGGAACTTTCCATATAATTAAAAATAATTGAAATCTTCTGCCTGCACGTATATTAATAAATCAACTAATAATTAAGCTGAGTTCTTAGCAGTGGCTGTATTTAATATTACATCTAGAGTATAGACTGAAAAAAATCAACCAGTTCCACCATGAAATTGGAAAAAATGCAACTTACCATCAATCTTCTGCAGTGGCTGGAATGTCACTCTTATGAGGGAGACAGAGAATACACAGAGTTTCACTGGTGGATTAGCTGTGTCACTTAGCTTTAGTCTTTAAAGGTTAAATGGCTTAATGGTTGAATGGCTTGCATGTTTCTGCTTGAAATGTCTCCCATACCACTGAGACCTTGCCTGCTGCTGGGAACAGGGAAGAACCACAGAGAACATTTGGTGCTGGTAGGATCCCTCCAGCATTTCTTTGTATGTGTTCTCCCTTTAGAGAAAAAAATGCCCTAACCCAAATTAAAATCCAAACCCGTGTGGAATGGGCTGCTTTGTGTGAGGCTTCAGTCAGGCAAACCAGGTGCCAGCCTCCTCAGGGGTTGGTGACTGCTGGTTGTCTTATGCTTCTCCAGTGGCTCTGCCCTTAAATAGCACTCTGCTCCTCCAGAAGGACAGAAATCTTGTACAGGAGCCCCAGCTGGTGCCTCTCCTTCAGTCTCCACACAGACATTTTGAAAGAGGAGCTTCCTGAAGGAGAGGGAAAAAAAAGCCTGATAAAATGAATGAATGCTAGTGATTACTCACTCAATGAATCCCAGAAAGGTGGAATCAGCTCTAAAAAGGCTCGCAGGAATACAAACAGATGCCTTAGTCACAATCTATCCTCATTGTACCACAACACGAAGACTTTTGAAGACTGTAGCTGCATGCTTCTTATTTCAATTTGGTTGCATTTCTTTTTATCTCATCTCTTAATTTCCTGGATTAGTGATGCTTGGTTGGAGGCTATTGGTAATGTCATTGTCATATTCCTAACTGTTATTCTGTCCTTAACATTTTACTTCAAGCTGAGAACATAAATGCTGGGCTGGATTTACTTTGACTGACTGATCAGAAATACCATTGGTGTGGGAGGATGGTATATATCCTCTCTGTATTTGCATTTTTAATATTAATGATCTCTTCTTATCATCAGTTCACACAGAATTTTCAGCTTTTCTTTTATTTAGAGACTCTAATCCTTTATGGCTAGGAAGATAATCTCTTAGCAAGTACTGGATTCCTTTTTTTTAATATTTGGGATCTTCAAAGAAACTCTGACAAACATGGCAAGTGCTGAATCTTGTGACTGATGTCAGTGCTTGCTATCTTTTGTCAGGTTGCAGTAGCAACCAAGGTGAAGTGTCCACACTGTTGCTTCAGTGAGGGGTTTATTTGGAAGAGGAAGGGGATATCTCTGAAGACATTACTGAATAAAGGAGGAATAAGATTGAAACAAATCTCTGCCAGCTATTCTTTTTTGCCCATACCTGGTTGTCTTTGTTTGTAAAAGTGGAGCCACAGGCAGTGAGGTCTGTTGGTGTCCTTCTGCCATGTGTTTTCCCCGAGTCCAAGAAGGGAAAGGTGTGAAGGGAGATCAGGGGTTACCTCCTAGACCATCTTGTCCTCAGGGGAGGGCAGGGAGAGAAAGGAGGTGACACTAAGGAAAACCAAATGCTCTGAATTTGCTCAGGTGTGGCTGAATGACTGATGTGGATTCTGTTTGAATGCCCCATCCCGAGCAGCCGGCGTGGCTGGGCCCCCCCTTGCCCCCGCAGACACCTGCTCCCCGTGCTGAGTTCTTTGCTGCTGGACTGAACAGTGAGACACAGACAGGAACCCCATCCAGTGAGGGAGCACAGTGCAAAAATACCTTTCTATTGCTAATACCTCTTCACTTCTGGTTCTGATAACAGTGGCAGGAGACACTTAAAGGAGATAACAGAATTATGGCAGGTGTTGCTGAGCCCCAGAGCTTGGCTGTTGTGAAGGCACTCAGGCTGCCCTTTTTTCCATGTCATGACTTTATCAGTGATTCAGGGTCAGGGGTGTGGAGCTCATCTCAGCAGAGCCCCATGTGACATGTCACACATTGTCACTGCTAACAAACAGGCTGTGGTATCGAGAATAGGGAGAGCGTGGAAGGTTCTCTTTCATTTGCCCTTTTGGAACCTCCTCCCATAAGCGTCATACTTTTTTAAAACTCTCATTAAAACACATCTTGAATCTGTAGCCTGAAAGACTGTGTCCTTTCTGGTTAAGGAAGCATTTGGGTTTGAACTTTGACCTTCATGTATATGCTATGAAAAAATCACTAAGATCTGTCTGAGTATGGGACAGAATGGTGCCTACTGTTGGACTTGGTCTTAAATGTCATTTGGTTGATTATTTCTGGTGAATGGACCTGCACATCTGCTTTCTGATTAGTTCTCTCTTTGAAATAAATTCTGCTCATTGGTGTCATACTTTAATAGGCATGCTTTTTACCTGACAAGGAACAGACATCCTGTTTGGCACTAGAAAACTGTAAGCAGTTTAGGTGCATTCAGGATAGTTTTCCAATTGTTGCAAATAGCTAAAACTCAAGTCTGTGTATCCAGTGAAGAGTGAGCCAAATCTTCCTTCAGTGTAACTTGAAGTATAATGGGCATTGCTATTGCCTTTGTAGGTACCTACCCATTCTGTTGTGAGCAACAGTGCTAATTAGTGCATTGCTCCTTACACATGCAGCATCTAAAATCTGCTCCTCTCATCCTTGATTCAGAATAAACTGCTTGGGTAATAAATAAATTACCATTCGTTTTTACACAGATTTTACAAAAATTCCTCCTTTTAAAACTAAGTGTGGCAAAGATGGTCCATGTGGTGAGAAGCCTGTCTCCCCACGGAAAAGGGTAGGGCTTGCTCTGAGGGCACTGTCAAATTCTTACTGCCCTATTGACTGGACATTTCTCCTGGTCCAACAGCATGACCATGAGCACACTGCCACAGAGAAAGCAGTGGGAATTAAATGCCTCATTACTTATATGGATGTAGCCTCTACCTTTGCCTCAGTTTCTCTTTCCTAGAAAGGTGTCAATGATTCCAGCATCACACCCTTTATTTAATTTGATTTTCCTTCTGATCATGGATGTCTTGTGTGTCTTGAAGTATGAAAGTGTGTCAGTAATGGATAAAGGCAGGCATCCAGGGCATGCTGGCAATCCAGTGGAAATCACCTGGACTTTAGATCTGCAGTTCCTTCCCTGGGGTTCTGGTGCACATTTGGGTGATGACAACAGGGGAGATTTTTCTGCTCTGGAAAATCCCTATTCATCAACTGCAGTACAAGAAGAACCTGAGATTCTACCAGGATCATACTGCTTGACAGGCAAGAGGCAGGATGATCCAACTCAAAAAATACAGCTTCCTTTTCTTTTTTTCTTTTTTTTTTTAATATAGCATATTTTCACACCCAAAAATAGCCTATATTTTTCTCAAAGTTCTGTGTTAATTTTTTTAGTTAGCCTCCTGCTGAAAATTTGGATCCTCAGAAAAACATCAGGTTGATTTTTAAAACATGATGTACATTTTTCTATAGCAATAGAAACAAAAATGTTATTTTGTTGCCCTTGTTGCAGGAGTTATTGTTAGGATCTCGCTCTCTTCCCTAGCAGAAGCAAGGCATAGCCACCAGACCTGCAGAAGGGCATCTGAAAAGGTAAGGTGGATAACAGTGTACAATCACAGAGTGGTAAACAGACTTTCAACCAAGACTGTTCCCAAATGCCCTGTGGGTGAAGAGATTTGAATAAATGAACCTGCTGGTGAGAAGTAACTGTGGGACAGGCTGCATAGATCCAAATCCAACGTTTTCTGTTGAGTGAGTTTTGATGAAAATGAGTCACTCAGCTGGGATGGTGGTCTCATCAAATGAATTCTTTCATGTTTTCACGCTGCTGAGCTACTGGTATTTAAAGTGAAGGTTCAGAGGGGCCCACTGAGGCAGGGCATGTGTTCCATTCCTGTTCAGCATTTTTACAGCAATCTAGCTTTGCATTTTCATACTGGATATGTGAATATTTTCTTTCCCTTTTCTTTTCTGGACCATTGGGTGAGACCGAAGTGCCTAAAACTACACATGTAGCAGATAGTTTGGCTTTGTGCAAGAAGCCTCAGTGATATGATCTGATATTTTTTTGGTTCCATCTCCTTCACTTTTTTTTCCTGCAAAGGCAAAGTGCTTATCTCAGTTACAAAAGAAAAAAAAAAAATAAAGAAAAATATATTTTAAATGAACTCAAGTCCTGTTAACAACAGGATTGGCTGCTGCTGGGGATCCGGTGTGACTCTGGAGAGAGTTGTGCCTGTAGCCTCACTGGAAATCTCAGCTGCTGCTGACTGTTGTGATAAAATTGGTTGTCCTCCTCAAAGGCAATGCCTGGCTGGTCTCAGTGATGGTGTCTCCATGTGTTTTGGTCTAGGTAGGGAGTGCAACCTTTCTCCAGTGGGACCCAGAGGTTCCTCTGGGCGGTCCAGCACAGCCTTTTCTCACCAGCTCTCTCTCCTGTAATTCCTGTCATCTCACCCCTCCTGGCTCTGCCCTCCCCAAACAGCTCACTCCTTTCCCACCTCGCCCTGCTGTGCCTCTCCAGAGATTACCCTGGGCTGTCACCTGATGTGCTAGTCACACAGAACAGGAGAGCACTGTGCAGAAGGGAGGCTGAGCCCCAACACCTTCAGAGGGGGTTGCTGTGGGCAGGATTTCAGCTCCAGCATCAGGGGACCACAGGAGGTTACAGGAGCACTGGCAGGGTCAGTTCTGCAGGTCTCCAATGGAAAAGGCTGTTTTTTCTACTACTGAGCCGTAAGTGTGGAGCATCACAGCTGGGAGGGGAGAGGTTAGAAAATACACTTGTTTTCACATTGATAAGTCTATATATATGTATAGATATGTTTAGATAGACACACAGATATATAAATATATATGTGTGTCTCTCCTATATATACACTCACGTGCACACACCAGCCAGTCAGTCCAGAATATTGCTGTTGGAGGGAGAGATGTCATGCCCATTTTTGGAGGTGTTTAAATTCAACTGACAAAAAGCATCGAATCATTAGGCCATGTGAGAAGCACAGACTTGTGCTTTTTCAGGCAGAACGTAATACTCCTGGAAATAGACTTTCTTTAAAAATTGGCCTTAATATTTCAAGAAGCTTTGCTGACTGAATTTCCAGCAGAGGTGACCAGCCCAGTGTATCTGTATTTGGAATGAAATAATGTATTGTTGTTGCTTACAGAATGTAAATGCTGAAAAGCTCACACAGTTTCTTTTCTGCAGTATTTTCCTGCTATTTAGCATCATCCCAATCACATTGGGTTTATTCCATCACCACTTGCAAAGTTAATAAAGTATCCCCAAGACAATTGTTTCACCAATTAAACTGTCTCTACATGTTTTAGTGTAGTTCAGAGTTGGCATAAGGTAAACAAAGATAGCAAACAATCCTTGACTGAAAGTTGAGATGACTCATAGAGTTACAGCAGCGAAAAATTGAAAAATCACAAAACCTCCTGTGTCTAAAAGGGCATGAATTTTTTACTTCTTTCCCCTTCAGCTCCTCTGAAAAATAAGCTTCCACAGCAGCAAAGCCAGGCGATCAGCAAGGGCTGCACCCACCCCTACCCATACCTGAAGGGCAGGCTCTGAATCCTTGAAGCTGAAATATAAAAAAGGCAAAAAAAGGCAAGTTGTCTTGCAGGAGCTTGGCACCAGGAGCTAGAATATGTTGTGTCTGAAGACCTAGGAGTATTTTAGGACAGTGCTGCCTATTGAAATGGAAATGTGGTTTTCAGGCTGCTTGAGCAGACAGAGTGCATCATAGTCAGAGGCTGAAGTAGGCTAATGAAGTACCCTGTCTTTGAAGTCAGATTTCGTAATACAAACCCCAGAGAGATGCTTAGAAGATTTCTTTTTTTCCTTGCATTGATCAAGATTAAAATACTTCTTCTATTAGCTTCAGAATGGTTTAATGGAATTGGTGGCGGGACTACGGTAATTCCAGTGACGTGCTACGCAAACAAATGCTTCATTAATGAATACTCAAAAGATTAACCTGAACTGCCTACATGCATTATTAGTGCTTTTAACCCCCTGCCTTCCCTCAGTGGTTATGGATAACGCAGAGTACTTTGCCGGAGGGGGAACCCAAAATTCACTAATGGCAATTAAGCTACGTGGTAGTTGGGAAAAGGATGCACAGCAATTCTGAAAGCACGCCATTAATCTCTGACCTGATGGGCAGGGCTGGATGCTCACGATCATTGGAGACTGAAAACTTTCCACAGAGGGCATTGGTGGAGTGCGGGATGTGGTCAGATTTGGAGAAAGAAGAGTGACGAGGCACATAACAAAAAAAAAAAAAGCTTTCTTTCCCTCCCCCGGTACATCTCCAGAGCCGAAGAACCGAAACCATTTATTTAACTAGGTTCCCTTTTCATCTTCTTATTTTTCTTATGGCTGTGAGTCAGTCTGAGATTGATTTATCAGCGCTGTTAATCTGCTCTCAGAACTCTGTCAGCCTCACTCCCAGAAGCCAAGCTCTCCCATTAAAAACCTGACCTATTTAAACGTTCTTAAGATACCGTAATGATTGAATGTCAGCAGGGGAGAGGCAGCAGTGACAGCTCTGAAATGTTTATTGTCCCAGGCCGGGCTAGGAGGGGAGCATGCCGCTGCAGCCCGGAGCTCTGCGCTTGGCATGGGATGAGAGGCTGAGGGTCGGGCGCTGCCAGGCTGGGAAGATCGGATACACTCTTGTGGTTTAGAGGGTTAATGCTCTGCAGTCCCTGCTGACCCCACGCTGTTCAAAACAGGAAGAGGTGTCAGGGGTTTGCATGCTGACAGCAATAGATCGCGGATTACTGCGGCTTAAAGGCACTTAAAACATTTTTGGTGGCTTAGGAATTATTTCACCAGGCATATTTGTATGAAAGCAGATGCTTTCCATAGAGAGATTTAAATTTCCGTTCTACTGTCGCACCACGCAGGAGCTGTCAGCAAAGAATTAATTGAGGGAAAATATTTAAAATGATGAGACTGGAAAGGAAGGTAAAGAGATGCTCCCGATACCTCTTCAGGCTGCAGGTGCGTGTGCTCATGGCCGAGCACAGGCACTGCAGCAGGGGGAGCACAAAGGCTGGCAGAGACCTGAAAATCTCCGGTCTAATAATGGGAATCTAGCTGTCATAAACACACTTTCGATGTACTGTTCAGTGCCAATTTTCTCATCCTTAAGAGATGTAGCAAAGTGCAACTATTTTTAAATCTAAGTTTCTCTCCCCCTTCAATTTCTCTTTGGGCCATCAATGGCTTGAGGAATTAAACCATTATTCTTCACAAGACAAAATATATCACTTGTACAGAATTTGTCTGGTTTTGCTCCAGGATACGATGTTACCACCTTTCTTCTCCTGAAACTATTCCCAGATGGATGAACTTTCTCATCCAACTAAGTAATTTTGGGTTTTTCCCATTTGTTTTTTAATTAGAGACTGCAACAGCAGTAGGGACCAGTGACCAAAAAAGCCCCTGAAGTAAACAATAGGTTCTTAGTCTCTTTAGGTGCACCTTGTGAAGCTATAGTCTCTCTGCTTTTTTATGGAGCAACCCAGAGGATCCTGACTCCAAAGATGTGTTCTCCAAGCATCTGCATCTTGAACTGATGTCCTTCTCTCTCACTGATCTTGTTTTTTATGAGTGCCAGGTTATTACAGTAAGCATTTTATTAAGAGTAGTCTAAAGGCCAGCTTTTGTCAAAACCCAGCTGGCTGGTTGATCTTTTTGTCTAAGAAAATAGAGAGGGTTCATAACTGAGCCTTTACAGATCCAAGATGTCAACTTTTCTATATTAGACCACAATATTGACACTATCTTCTGTCTAGAGCTGATAAATGTTATTGCATTCCTTTCCAATATGTCATGTTATTAAAAATAGTTTAGTCATAAGAGCTCCTTATCAAAGACCCTTGTTTCCCTAGAAACAGTGACCAGCATTAACCTTTCTAAAAGTAGCCCCTGCAAAAGACAAATGTCTTTGGTTGTCTCTGTTACAAATTTAATCTAGGGGAAAATGTGCTGCAATTTCTGTTTCATATTAAGAGAAAGCGAATAAACTCCAGAAAGGCAGAATTAATGTACAGTATCCATTCACATCAGTTTAGCAAAGAAAATAAATTGATTATGTTTGAACCAGTTATCTGTGTCCCTTTCTAAGCGACACAAGCATTGAAATTGCTTCAGAATTAGCTATGGAAACAGTTGTTTGCAACCCCAAAAAAGAAAAGGGAGGCGTGGGAGCAAGATTGTAGTGTTCATGCAGGACTGATGAAAGCTGAATATTTGCAGAACAGAAAAGATGTAAGTGATAACTGTGTATTTGTAAGAAGATGGCTTCTTCTAAGCAATGTAGGTGGTAAATGGGAATATTGTGTTTGGAAGTAAAGCTCCTGGCTATGTGACAGAGGAGCAAGAGGGAGAGAGCATCGGTATTTTATATCCTCATGGCTTGAAATAATCATATTCTCAGTCTTCGCAGCAGATTAACAATGTCCATAAATCTTGGGGATGCTTGTGATTTACCTTGTTTCAAATGATGTGATCTCCTGATCATCTGTTTGAGTTTACACAACCACTCACTGTTCACCTCAGCAGCCAAAATCATCACCTCTTTTCTTTTTTGCCAGATATAAAGCAAAATGATGGTGATTTAGATCCCACACCAACACACATCTGTGCTGCAGGGCACCAAACACCTCTAAAGCAGCAGGCTAGGCAGCAGTTCTGGTGTGAGTGTGACAACCAGTCAGACCCTAGAACATGACACAAGCTGCTTGTGTTCAGCTCGAGAGTGGGTTCCTTTCACAGATGAATCCAGACCAGGATGTAAAGCTTCATCCCTAGCTTTTACCCCTATATCTGCTCCCTAGCAGAACACTCTCTTCTCCAGACTGTCTGGAGGTGAGCATGTCTCTAGCACAGCAGTAGTGATTCTCTGTCTCTTGGTTGCATTCCCCAAATGCTAAAAATACCAAGTTACTAAAGTGTTCAAATCCTCAGAGCTGCCACATCAGTCTTTGAGCCTATCACTTCCAGAAATTCCTGTTTCTTACAAACCAACTTTGTCTGTACAACCTGTCCCTGTCCAGTCATCAGCATAACAGCTTTAAAAATAGCAGACTCACTACGCAGACATTTTCCTTCTTGCCTGGTCACAAACCAAGCCACTTGTTCCTGTGGGTATCTAAGAATTCAAAGACGTTGTGGATAAGCTCCCTCCTTGCTTCCTTGGAATTGAGTTTGGTAGAGCACAAATATATTGCCTTCCATTGTGGCCAACAAACATTATCCACAGTATTTATTTTCTTTTCTGCTTTTATATTCAGCTTATGCTAGAACCAAAGGAAACCTATATATCTACCTATGCTGGTGAAAGCAAATCAGTCTGGCAGTGCTACTTATTTTGTTATTTATGGGTTGCAATGAAATGAGACCTGAGTTACTCATGGTGCTTGTTTCACTGGAAAAATGAGTTTACAATAAGAAGGCCAGACATTGCCTGAATTGGGACTCATAAATTTCCTGAAGCACAGGACTTGCTAAAATTGATGCTTACTTTATTCTTTATCTGTGATTCACTTTCCAGGCAGAATCAATGCATTCTTAGATTTCTTCCCTTGTTCATAAATTGGGGACCACCTGTGCATTCCAAACCTGAGCCTATGGTCCTGTCTTTAAAACTCCTGTGGCTCAAAAAGAGATTTAAAGCCCTTGGCTGGGATGTGGGAGATGTGGGAGAACCCACATCTTAGCCTTGTTGCTTGAAGGGAATTTGGCTCATGTAACCAAATTCCCTTAATAATCACTGATTCCCGGTACAAAAAGCTTTAATTTTCATATTCCAGAGGAATTATGTCTGAATAGTCCTAATGTACACACACAAACACACACATACACACCCGCAAGCCCACAGTAATTAAGTTCTGAAGCACTTGGAAAAGCAAAACTTGTCCTAGTGAAAACACAGAAGCAGGAAAGGCTTCTTCCATGAAGTCATGGAGCAAGAATGGTGTGGTGAGGGGTGGCCTGGACCGAGAGTGCCACTCCCCACTGACATTCCTGCCCCCCTTCGTCAGGGCACAGCCACACGTGTCCCCTCCTTGGGCATTGTCTCCTCAGCTGGGATCCAGCGGACAAATATAGGCATGGGGGAAACTGCTGATGCCTTTAAACAGTTATCAGCAGTGACCTTGAGATAGGGGCATATAAAGTCTGGACCAGACACAGTAGTGACACTTTCTGTGTGCTCTCCAGGGTGAGTACCAACCTCTCTCACTTTTAAGTGTGGGTGCTGTGCTCTAACACTGTACTGTGGGTTTGATATGATTAAGGCTTTCATGTGGCTTAAAGTTTTAGCAGTAGTATCAGTAAACATCTAGCCTGTGGTAATCACTGTAGGATGCTGCTCGAATGGTAGAATAGCAAATACATGTTTCTTCTCTAACATCAGTGCATTCATTTAAACAGCTGGAATAACCACTTAGGGAAGTGTCAGGTCCCTTATAATTATGCATCTGAATGAAATTATTACCCTGTGCCTGCAAGTGATATTTTTGCCTCTTTATCATCTTCAAGAGATGATGGCTTATGCAATTTGCAATTTTAAGGAGCTTGTTGATCTGAGGCATTCTTTAATCCAGCCTGAGTTACAACCCCTGGAGCATTACTGGGCCCCCTTTCCAGGCCAGCCAGTGCCACTGGAGTTGCTCTTGCATTATCTCTGCCTGCCCTTAGAGCTACAGTCACTCCCAACAGCCCCAGTAAAGACAGACAAGGTCCCTTTTTTCCATGTCTGGCTGCACCATCAAACTGTTGGTCCTGGGCATGCCACTTCACTTTATGTAAAAATATCAGCGTTTCACAGGGAGCAGGCATTTTCAAGGATCTCCCACAGCTGATCTGCAAGGGCTGGCTCTTTCTTTTTGTTAGCTACAACAGGTTGAAAGGGAACACCTTTAGCTTTAGCCTTGTCTTTCCTGACTATTCTGCATTTTAAAAATAATCCTTCATCCATAACCAAACAAAATTTCCCACTTCTTGTATCTGCTGATGGATTTGCCTCACGGAGTTCTCTGCACCCCGAGGTTTGTGCTGCCTGGGCTCCAGCCTCTGCTGTAACTCCAAACAGCCAGGCTGCTGAAGGAAAAGGGATTCTCTCCCAGCTGCCAGAATGCTGCTTTACACCATAACATACTCGCTGCAGTGGTCCACCCTGAACACCAGGGGGGAAAAGGAAGAGATAAGGAGGTGACAGCTGCGGAACTCTCCCTAGGACGTCTGCAAATGAAGCCAGGTTGCACAAAAGCCCTTCAGAGCACTTTAGTGTATTCTAGGACTTGTGGGAACCTGCCCTGGGTCCTAGAGATTAACACTGGAGTGGCCCCTCTGGCATTAGCACGTTCAATGTGAAATGACACTTGTGTGCTCTAATGCTGTTCTGTTTAAATGTCTAAACTGATGTAATTTCACTGCTCCACTAGAGCTGAGACACTCAGAGTGAGAGAGAGGGGCTCTGCCATTGAGTTGTGTCTCCAGCTGGGAATTTTGATCAGTTCAGATGATGTCGAAATAATCAGTGATACTTGTGCTTATGTAGGTGCTTAATTTTTAAAAAGATTAAGGTTGAAAAAAATTACTTAAAAATCTAGACGAGATTAAGGCTAGTTCTGAGAAATAAAATTTCTGCTCTACAGCAACAAGACAGAAGGTATTGAGTTTTTACTGCAGCAGTGGGAGAGGGCTGGATGTAACGCTTTGGCAACTCTGCTGTCTTAGGGCTTTACATTCCCCAAGAGGAACATGTTGAAAAAAAGGCTGCCTTGGTTGACGAGAAGTTTTTATCTCTACCAGGATTTTGTTAGAAATAAATTGAATTAAATTTTGAAAGACCACAGTGTCTGTCTTAATAGGGGTCTTGAAAATTTATCCAGCTGCCCTGTATATTGCACAATAAATACAATAAGGGAAGAGATTACCCTGAAGGTCACTTATACAGCTTTAAATAGTAGTCAAATGGTGTCCTGACTTAAAAAAAACAACCAAACCTGAAATTCTAAAATTGTGTGCATACACCTTTTAGCAGTGGAACTTCTTTTAGACATTCTCATTTTAGACATGTTGAGTAGTTTATGCATGAGTAAGTATTTATGTCTTTGCCTGTAAAAAAATCCCAACCCTAAACAAAACAAAAAATCCCAACATATCTGTTTGATCATTTTAGAGAGTACAGAACAAACTAATTACTTGGCAGTACAAACGCAGCAAATTAATCTCACTGAGACCCATGTCCCCTGCCCTCTCTTGCATGAAAAAAAGACTTGTAAACACTGTGCCCTTGCCATTTGAGAAAAGAAGTGTGGTATTAAGCTGGACTGATAAACTCAAAGAAATGAACTCAAAATATATGAAGCCCTTGCACCTGTCCTGCAGGTATGCTTGCCCTTAGCCATGCCCTGCTGCTGGGAGATGCTCAGCCTGGTGAAATCAGAGGGAGCAGCAGCCTGGGAAGCTGCACCAGCACAGGACTTCCCAGAGCCGTGTTAGTCCTGTTTTTATTGGCATGCCAATTCCTGAATCAGAGAAGCACAGGAAGCAGAGCTGTTTCCAGCTCCAGTGCTGACTTTCTGCAGTGAGAGCGTGGGCACACATCCCTGCAGCTTTGCAGCAGCGAAGCCTTGCTCCTTGTTTCCCTGAAAAAAACCTGCCTGAGATGGTGCTTGAATCGGCTGAGTGGCACAGCCCCAGGGAGACCTGCAGGAGAGCATACCTTTGCTCCAGGCGATTTTGAAAGGGGCCAGAAGAGGCCCCTGCTAAATGGTTTTTTAAATCACAGCTTCAAGTGGGCCCTCCTGCTCTTAAGCACCATTTGTGCCACAAAAAAAGAAACAAAATCCTTCTCTGGAAATAACTGTGACCAACGTTGAAGTTAAGAACCGTTCAAGATTAATAAACTGAGGCAAGGAAGGGTTTAACTAAACATGCAGTATAGTCCCAAATCTGTATTAGGCATTTGTGTTTAACATTAATCATCCCTTTGATCAGCCACCTGCCACATTATGCTGAGCATTTTTTATTGCCTGATATTGTTCACAAAACAGACAATTGTTTTATTTTATTCCCCCTCTTTCTTCAGTATACTGGGTGCCTTTCTTTTTCCTCTGTGAGCTGTGCCACCTTGAATCCCTGCCAAGATGATGGTCGATATGTCAGAGTTTGGGGAGGCTGCTCCCTACCTCCGGAAGAGCGAGAAGGAGCTGATGAAGGCTCAGACTGTTGCCTTCGATGGTGAGTTGCAGACTCACAACCCCTTGTGGTGGCAGGGGCTGGTTCAGAGGGGTAAGGGTTACTTACAAATGCAGTCAAAGAAATGCAGAGCAAAGCAGGGTGCAAAGCCTCCCGTGCCACTGCTGTGCTGCTGCTGTTGGAGGTAGCTGGTTCAATCAAGTTTGGGTTCCTTTATTCTGCAAAGCTACTAAAAACTCACAGATAGTAAAAAATAAAAATAATCTATGATAAATAAGTGTTTATCTAGATTTAAAAGAAGGTGTATTGGTACTGCGCTGCTAAAAAGGGAATCATCTCTGTCAGTTTTAGAGAAAAACAACAGACACTGACGTCTCTGTGGCCTGATCAGATGTCTTATTTGCTTTGCAGCATGTATAATAATGTGATGCTAGCTTTTAGTTTCCCATAATTTATTTTTCATTAAATGGGTTTCTATGAGCCCTGAGGTTTAGTAGTAAGTATACATCAATAACTGGGACCTTTCACTATTCACAACTGTTGCTGTAACTAAAGACCTAAAGTCTTGTGCAGCTGCTCCAGACTCCAAAAAGGCATACATAACTAAATGTGAGTTATTAATATTGTTGTTTTTCAACAAAAATCTCAGAAGAATGTGAAGGAATAAGGTTAAATCTGATAGCTGGCAGTCAAATAATGTGGGCTGAAATCCTTGAGCAGTTTGAAATTCTCTGTGTGACTTTTTAGCAAATGCCTTAATTTGGGCTTGGATCTCAGCTCCTCCATCTGCACACTGGTGATAATGATTATGGATTTCCCATGGAGGCTGGGGCTTAGCCAGCATTTGTGAAATATTTTGACACCTTGTGCTAGAAGGATCTAGAAGAAGCCGAACAGCAGCTTCAAAGGAAGACAACATTTGGGAGCCCTACGCATTCTGCTTCATCACGCAGCTTCCCAGCACTGCCAATCTGCTGCAATCCCAGAGGTTTTGTGTTGTTTCTGCAGAAAAAGTAATCCAGCAATCTCACTTAGCTAGGCATGGCATTGCTGTTTGATGCAAGGCTGTGAATCCTCAGTCTTCTTAATTTCACAGGGAAGAAGAAATGTTGGGTTCCTGATGAGAAGAAAGCTTACGTTGAAGCTGAAATTACAGAAAGCAGTGAAGGCAAAGTGACCGTGCAGACAACGGATGGAAGGGTACAAAACTGGTTTTGTCTCATCTGTCACTAACATGGCCAGAGCTGTAAGCTACAGAATTGTCCTGCTTTCAGCTTGGTTGCCTATTTCATGAAATGGGCTGTGAATGGGAAGCCTCAGTAACTGATGTCAGCTCAGGATAGGATAACACACCAAAAACCACCAAGAGAAAGCCAGCAATGCAGTGATGGGTGGGTGAGCATCAGCCACAGCACAGACGGGGGTGGGCTGTGACTGGAGGTTTGCAACCAGCCATTTCTGGTTTGGCCCCCAGAGCTAAAAATCCAGGTTCTAGCCAAATTTCATGGCTTCTTTTGCAGCCATAGCATCATGCTTCTTACTTTTATCATCTCAGCCTTCCCCCATTCTTCTTACCTGTGGAAACACACGGTATTGCACACATAGGCGGGGATTGACCTGGAGAACTTCCGTCTGCTGGGGGAAAAATGCGTTTTCTTCCATAAGGTGTACAAAGCAACAGAGAATCCCGGTGTCTTTCAGTGTTGCTGTATTCGCTTGTCTTTGCAGACCATGACTATAAAAGAAGATGATGTGCAGACGATGAACCCTCCCAAATTCGACATGATCGAGGACATGTCTATGCTGACGCACCTGAATGAGGCGTCGGTGCTGTACAACCTGAGGAAGCGCTACAGCAACTGGATGATCTATGTAAGGGCCACTGCATGGGCAGAGTTAGTGACCTGCATTTCAAGTGCTGGCAGAGCGTGTGAACGTGTTGTGCTCTTCCTGTTCATTTTACAACTCTGATAAGTCACAAAAGTGAGGGTGTCGCTCTTCACCTCAAGAAGGATGCTGCTTGGAGCTGGCTGAATGCAGACACAAAGCTGAATGACTAAGATGGTGCCTGGCTCCTTAGTTTTGCTAGCTTGCCTAGGAAAGGGGTGGGGGAGACATTTTTCTTAAGTCAGGGTGCTGGGGAGACCCAGTTTATTTTCCATCTTCTAATATTAATCCATGTCAGTGCAGCCATGGGGATTTCTTCTGCTCTCAGTTAGCTGCATTCAATTATGTTTTAAATCAGTCAAAGGAATCCATTGATTTTCCATCCAATCCTCGCTCTGGTTTTTGGGTATTAATTGGAAGAGCAAATCCAACATTACCCATTTAAATTCTGATTGTCAAACATCTTCTGTGTTTCTCTAATAACCCCTGTATGGACATGTAGGGCCCAAAGCATAGCTTTGTTTGCAGATCAGTATAGGTAGAAAATTAAACTGGCATCTTGCCTTAATCCATTTACTGGTAGGGGTGTATTCTTTTTCTTTCTAGAAAACAGGACTGAGGATTCATGCCAAGGCCATTCAGGAGCACGTCCTAATGCTATATTTAGGGGAAGGGACCTGGATTTCACCTGAAACTTTTAGAACTTAATTGAGCTCATTAATCTGTGTGCATATAGTGATTGTGCCCATATGATAACTGGGTTTCTTTGAAGATATTGCCCCAAGCTGGGCTAAGTACTTGAAAAGTTACCAGCTGACACCACTTGCCTGGGGTTACAACTCATAACTCATTCTTCCTCAGAGTGACCAGGCCCCTGAGAGCTGATGTATATCATCCAGAGAGCAACTATAAAGAGATTTTTACCAAACTGGTGTCTCCAAAGCTGAAAAAGGTTCCACAGCTTTGGGGTGCAATACTATGAAGTGGTTTTCTCTTTGAACGCCTACCAGAAATTGTCTTGAGGTTCTTGCATAAAATTAATAATGGGAGGTTGTTTCTCCTTTAAAAATGGAGTTCAAACAGGGAAGCTGTAACTTTCCATTGCAATGTCTGTTCTCAAGAGGAAACAACACCCATGGAGCAGCAAGGCACAAAATCAGACACAAGTCTATTTGCTGTTCCTTTGTTTTCCTGAAGGGGATATTTCCATTTCAGGTTGACACCTCAAAACCACTTTTCCCCTTTTGAAAACTGTTCAATATCTTATGGAAAATCAATGGATTCCTTTGACTGATTTAATATTAGAGTTTTGGTGTGAATTGCAATTAGGAAGTCATTTAGCAAACCAGTAGCTTCCAAAATTCAGAAAGTCTGAAATCCAAGTCAGATTTCAAACCTAAATCAGCAGCCGGCAATGCCACACATCCTGCTTGGTTAACCGAGACTTTTTACCCTACTGTTTGAGAGGGTTTTTTTGTTTTGTTTTGTTGTGTTGTGTGGTGGTTTTTTTTGTTTGTTTTTTGTTTTTTGTTTTGTTTTGTTTTTTTCACTCTGGCTTTGTGTTACTCTCTAGACATACTCCGGTTTATTCTGTGTGACCATAAACCCCTACAAGTGGTTGCCGGTCTACAAGTCGGAGGTCGTAGCTGCGTACAAAGGCAAGCGGCGCTCGGAGGCTCCTCCCCACATCTTCTCCATCGCCGACAACGCGTATCACGACATGCTGCGGAGTAAGTGCCGCTGCCCGCCCGCACGCCGCCGCGCCTCCTCGGGCTGATGTGATTGTGCTGCTGGGAGGCGTGCGAGAGCTTTTGCAGCATGTAACAAACACGAAAACAGTCCGCAGGCAGCAGGGGCTTGGCGGTCTGTGGCGATTTTCTATTCGTGCGTGTATCCATGTAGCTGTTTTGTTTCTGAGCCGCCCTGCCCGGTGCTGTGGCACTCCTGGTGCCCGTCTGCCAGGTGCACAGACTGACCTGTCTGAGCTGAGCGAATCCATCAGGCCGCAACAGAAATGGGGCCGGCTCCCAAAGGTCTGTCAGTGCTTTCCAAAGCCCCAAACCAAACCTCCAGCCGGTTTACGCTCCGTACCATGAGGCTGATGAGAGGTGTGCGTCCAAAGGGCGGCGAAGGCGAGCCCTGTGGGGTGCTGTGGGCACACTGCTGGCCTGGCCCTGGCCTGCGGGACTGTCCCAGCGCCTGCCGCCGCTCCGGGCACCAATCCTGCGGCAGCGAACTCCGCATTTCCCTGAGAAACTTCCTCGCCCTGACCCTCGCGTTACCGGGAAGAAAAGAGTTTCTCAGCAGAGGGCAGCAGCGATGTGCTCCCCCCAGGGCCTGCGGGTCGCAGGATAAATCCAAAAGAGGCTTGGTCAGAACACATCCTGCTGACGCTTGGTTTTAATAAAATGAAAAAGTGCCTTAGCTGTGAGAGGACAAAAAGCACCGGGCAGAGGGGATGTGTGTGTGGCTGCAAAGAGATGCTCTTCTATCAGATAAGGCTGCTCAATGTGTAGCCTGCCATGACAACTGGAATTATAAAAAGAAAAGAGGAACTTAGGCTCAATGACTTGGGAAGCTGCCATGGTTTAGGGTTTGCTGAACTTGATTAATAATATATTAGGGTGCAGAGTGTTCTAATAAATGCTTGTTTCTGATCAGACAATTAGGTGTGGACAATAGTCTGCTTAGTTCCAGCAGCATGACCAGCTGAAGAGGAGCACACATGCATTTTAAGGAACAGCCTTTGAAAAAAGAGAAAAATTACTTGGGTTGGTCTACTATTGCAGGAGCAGAAAGGTCAGACATGGGCAAAGACAAACTCAGGAGTAAGAGAATAAATGCTTTCAGAATAGGAAATTACTTTCTTTATTATAGTTTCCCAGACAAAGATGAATGTGTACAACTGACAGGTATTTAATACCAATTTGAGCAAAACAGAAGAGGAGGATTCAGGGAACCCGCACTTCTGGAAATCATTCCAAATGATAACAGTTCTGTCTTTGCTTCATGTGATCCTCTCTTGTCCTCGCATGACTGATTCTGGTACTCATTTGCAATTATAATAAGTGATTTGTCCACCCTACTAAGTTTCTCTCTCTTTTTTCTTTTTTCCCCTTCTACAGATCGGGAGAATCAGTCTATGCTGATCACGTAAGTTCTTCTTTTTTGACTGATTTGAAACTCTGTTGCTGTGAAAAACTTTGAAGAAAAAAAAACCCTGATAAAAAACAAGTTGACTCTTAAAATCTCAGCTAAATTGCCTGGAACCAACTGCCAATTTGCCATCTGATGGTTAACTTGACCTCCATGAGAAAGGAGTAGCTAAAGGTCTGATGGAGCCGGGCCCATTTCTGATCCCCATCTGGTGAACATTCCATGTAGGCATGAAAACAACTCAGCAGGCAATTAAAACTGCTCCTTGCAGGATTAGCCTTTCTGTGGCTGTCCTCTTTCTGGACTCCTTCTGTTCAGTGCGGTTACTCTTGCTGAAAGTTATATTTCAGGGTGTTGTGCAGATGAATCAAAAGAAAGGGAGATGATCAAGGTAGAAAAAAGGAGGTGTGACGTTGACTGGCAAGCATGAAAGGATGGAGACTTGGGTGTCTCTACAAAGTTGCATGTGGTCTTGGGTAATGTTGGCAAATTCAGCTTTCCTCTGCTTTTTCTAGCTCATTAACTGTATGTATGTATACCCCAGAGAGTTAGTCTGGATGTTTGTAATTAAACTCCATGCCCCTAAAAGAAGCAGTGTAGCGTGGGTTTGTGCAGGACTTCTGAGCTGCTGTCATAGGACTGCACCTCTTCATTCAATCAAATTGATATATTTCCACGGAAATGGCTGAGCAACAGGCTGCAGATACCAGAGTCAGTGAGTCTGAGAACAGCCTCGAAGGGAGGAGCTGCCTGGACAGGGTTTAAAAGGATGAGTTGCAGCTGCTTGAGCAACACTTTTTGTCTTCTTCCCCCTTCCTCTAGAGGAGAATCCGGCGCTGGCAAGACTGTCAACACAAAACGAGTCATCCAGTACTTTGCCACAGTGGCAGCCCTGGGTGAAACTGGTAAAAAAAATGTAAGTCTGCTGGTGGCTGACTCAGTTCAAGGTTCCTCTCTTGTGCACGACTAACCTCACGAGTCTGCAGTACTGAGAGCATGCTGCCCTGAAGGGGGAAAGGCACACATGAACTTACCATGCTCCAGATGGAGCAGAAACACCACCTCTGCTTCTGGACAGATGCTTGCTGCTGCCACTTTTTTCCCCCAAGAGCTTCAGGTTTTGTGTGTGCTAAATATGCTTCTGATATTGTGTTAAAACTGGTCAAAAGATGGGAAGAGTGTAAAGAATAAGAAATTTCATTTTTTTTCAAATGGAAAATAGTCTCCAAAGAGACTAGGATTATAACTTCTCATCAAAGTGTCTGTTTCATTGAAAGCTTTTTTGTCCACAAAAAAAGATTGTTTTGACAAAAGATATTTTTTCAATCAGCTTTTCTGTATTTCTGTTTGGATAAGTGCTGTTCTGCTTATAAGTGCTCTCTAGGGCTACAGTGAATGATGTATTCATGCCGCTTTTTATCTTGTGTTGCTATGAGCTTATTTGCTATGAGCATCATTGCACTTGAAGGGTTCAGTGTTCTTTTGTGGTGAATTAACTGATTCCTATGAACTGTATTTATAAGGCCAAAATTTCAGCCATACTTCAAGTCTGTGCGCAGAACTCACGTCATCAAACTCTAAAACACTTTCTCCTGAGGCCTGTAAGGCTTTCTTTAAAAATGGTTGAGTTGTCCAGAGCCAGTTTCCTGCATGCAGTGAGGCTGGTGCTCATCGTGGTGTCTAAAACCTGCTGTGCTCATGCAGCAATGGTGCTCCTACCCCGAGCTTGTTTGAACTTTCACTGCAGAAATCTACCTGGTTTTGCTCTGGAGATGTCCTATGATGGACCAAAACACCAACTAAGTGAACAGGGAAGAGAGACTGCTGCTAGGTGGCAAGATTAAGAGAGCATAAATGCAAACAGACAAGTTCTAGACAATAAGATTGTGCCGCACTTGAACTTTTGGATACTTTTGGGCGGAGGGGGGGAAAGAAATGCAGCCTGGCCTGATGAACTACAGGAAGCATCTTCCAGCTGCAATATCTGGTTTTGCACAATCGTGAGGTGTGGTGAATGCCAAGTAACAGCCACACATGCTTTTTGAAGGCTTCAAAAAGCACTACAGGCGTGTTGGTGCCCACAACACAGCTAGGCTTGCTAATTGTTATATTTAGTATTGTTCTCTGTGTTAATATTCATATTCTCTCTCTTTTTTCTCTCCATTGTGTTTCTATTGTTTAAGCAGCCAGCTACCAAAACTGGGGTAAGTCATCAGCTTTGCTATTTTATTTTTGCCTTGCAGAATTGGTGTTGGGCTCTGTCAAATATGCCATGAGCCTCAGCATTTCAGTTTGTGTGGTTCCCAGGTGAATGATGAATTATTCCAGAGGCCCCAGCAGGAAAAATCATTCACTTCCCAAACTGAACCCTGTGCGAGCAACAGTTAAATCTTTTCTTATTTCCAAAAATCCCAAATGTTACATACAAGCTCCGAGTGCTATTAAATCAAATGCATTTTAGTGCTTGTCACTGTCTTCAGTAGCCCCTCTCCTACACGCGTTCCTCATTCCTGGGATGTCCCCACATGCTCCGAAGTACACTCTGTGATTTCTTTCTCATGCAGATGGCACAAGATATAAATCCACAAAGCCAAACAGTAGGGAGCAGCAGAATGTTCGAGGCCTTTTAAGCGCTCATAATTGACTGATGGTCTCGCTGTTCTGCCATTCACACTGGGCCGCCCCTGGGGTGAAGCTTAATAAATCACTTTGCCACAGAGGCTGCATTCTGTAAGTGAATGCATGGCTGAGCTAGAGCTGACAGCTGAGTCTGTGGCCTGTAGATTTCTCAATAGTATTTCAACTTTGATTTCTAGGGAACCTTGGAGGATCAAATCATTCAAGCAAACCCAGCCCTGGAAGCTTTTGGAAATGCCAAAACCCTCAGAAATGACAATTCCTCACGTTTTGTAAGTCTGCAGCATAATCTAGTGATGTCTTATTCAACAATAGCCAGTTAATGATACCTGTGTCATAATCCCTTCGTAGATTGCATTTTGCCCGCTAAAATCATTGGATTTCCACAGAGTGGATAACTAACATAGTAGGGTCTAACAAAAACCTGAAGAGAAAAAGAGAAAGATCAAGCTTGAATAATTGTTTAAACTGTTTAAATTGTTTAAAATGAACAGAAGACAAGCAAAGCCCAGTTTTAGAAAGCCCTTTGAACAGCAGTGGCAGATGTCCTTCCCCCTTCCTATAGAAGCTATACTTTGCCACTAAGTGTCAGAAATACAGCACAGTCCCTGTTCCCTTCCACATCCTCCCCTGTGCAGACCCTGCAGCAGCACTCCTACCCTTGAGCCACTAGGTTTACCTTTTTTGGCTCAGGAAGCTGTTCCTGCTTGTCCCTGCGTGCTGCCATCACCTTGGGGCTCTGCTCCTCTCCATTAGGTTTGCAGGAGTGCAATCCTCCTGGGAGCTCTGCCTCTGCCACCTTTGGCTGACATTGTCTGGCAGGTCTGAAAGGAGTGGCATGGGGATGACAAGCCTGAGTTTGGAGCCTGCACTTCCCTAACAAATCCTGTTAAAAATTAAATTGGAAGGGGTAGAGAGGACCTGAGGTTGTAAGCATCTGTAAAGCTACACAGTTGTATAAGGAGCTGTCAGCTGGAACGGAAATTAATTCTTTTTAAAAGTTTTTGTGTTTGCATATGAGAACATAAATGAAAACTACTAATTTTTTATGAATTGGGAGAGATGGATATGTAAATTTAATGGGCAAAGCTGTGTAAAATCACAGCACTCTTCTGACATAAGTAGGTGCATGTACGTTAGGACTGCAAATGAGAAGAAGCCAAAAAAGGAGCCTGTTTGTCTTAAGCCCAGGCTTAATGCTCTGAGTCCTGCATTACAGTAAACCTGCATCATGCAACTGGAACCCATGTGCTTTGCCATATCTTAGCCTGACAGATAAGTACACTGTTATCCTTTCTCCACAAGCAGATTACATAGCTCTATATACAGGCTTAGGCTTGGAAGACAGTAATATCATTGTTTGATATTTTTCATTGAAAATATGCCTGTGCAAAGCCAAGGAGTTTGTATAAATTGATTCTTTGGGCCAAGTGATTGCCTTCAAGCTGCATTCTTTGTTTCCCTCTGTGTATACTATGTGCACTAATTAGAATATTCTTCTGTGTGAATTAGGGTAAATTTA
This sequence comes from Cyanoderma ruficeps, assembly GCA_008694505.1. NCBI lineage: Eukaryota > Metazoa > Chordata > Aves > Passeriformes > Timaliidae > Cyanoderma > Cyanoderma ruficeps. The sequence continues at coordinate 10,553,662 of VZDJ01000090.1, read as the reverse complement.
TCCGAATCCATTTTGGAACTACAGGCAAGCTGTCATCTGCTGATATTGAGATTTGTAAGCAGCAAACTCTCTCCTTTTAAAAAATACAATTGCTCATCTGAAAGCTGCGAGATCCTTTCTCACTGATTTTTTCTTTATACGACTAGATTTATTGGAGAAATCCCGAGTGATTTTCCAGCAACCTGGTGAAAGAGACTATCACATCTTCTACCAAATCCTGTCAGGAAAGAAACCAGAGTTACTAGGTAAGCATTATGTGGATCCACAGCTTTTAAGAACCTAAAACTGAATAGGCAGAGGATAAGGAGTTAGGAGGCAAACCCACGTGCAGAAAGGCCCTTATGCTTCCACTTGATGAAACTGAACTTCCACTGTTAAATACAATCTTTTAGAGATGTTGTTCCAGTGGCAGCAGCAGACACCATTTTTCTCATATTACAGATTAATCTAATGGGAGTAAGATTCATGCAGGACTTTTAAAACATAGCACTATAATGGCAAAAAGTGTCACACTGAATTTGTGTAATCCAAGGTCTCAAAACATCTGGAAAATGCTATGCCTCCAAAGCATTTGTGGTGATAAAACTTTAATTATCCAGATTTTCACATATGAGAAGATTTGCTTATAGGTCCACAAAGAAAAACTAGTTTCCTCTTTCTGCCCCAAGTGACAAAACTGACATCTCAGCATGTTGTGTAGCAGGAGAGGCATTCAAAGCTGCCTGCTGCTGATTATGTGGTGATTACCCCTTTCAAGCTTCCCCGGGCTCAGTGTGGTCTCACAGACCCGTGAGCAGAGAGGGGCCGGGATGCTTTGAATAAAACCTTCACTAGTTATTCAAGTGACGTGGTTTGCTGACTTCAATTTGTGCTCTGAAGGAACACATTTTGTGAAATATGTTGGAGAGTCACTTTATTGCTCTTCTAAACTCCCACTAAGCCATAGCAATCATAATCTCTTTTGAAGTCTTATTATCCTGACAGTGCATGGTCAAGTCCCTAACACTCTAAGCTTTACGTGGCCTAATTAATGACAATTACGGGAAAGATTTCAAGGAAGCTTTGCACTGAGATTACTGTGAGAATCCCCGTGCTGGGAAAATGCTCAGTTTCTCATAAACTCTCTGTGTGCTCCACAACAGCACACGCCTTTCTGGCCAGCAGGAACATGTCTGCAGGCTCTTGAAGAGGCTGAAACCAACAGGGGCTTGTGTTTTGTAGACAAGAAATGTATGTGCTTGTATATAAACACATCCATATCTAAATATGGATAAGTATAAATATAAATGAGTATGGATGAACATAACCATAGATAAAGCAATATAAATCAGAGTGACTACATAGCAAAGAGAGACAGGCATATAGAGAATGAGATTTCATATAAACATATATTGATAGCCATATATTTACATACATACATATTCAGATATGTAGGGATGTATGTCTGCATATAAAAGATTGGAATCTAGACCAAACCTCGGTCTGGTGAATGTGGGTGAAAGTTTCAGTTGATTTAAGGAAGCAGGAGTCTGTCTGTACTTTTAGAGCCAGCTAGCTATCTAGAAGATAACTCTGCATTTTTGGGTTTTGATATGAAGGAATGACAATGGAGCAAGCCATATTCTTACTTGTATTTATCATAAGCCAAGTGTCTGCTGCAAAGGGGGCTGGAAGTCACTATTCTCTGAGTCTGTTATAAAAAAAGGGAGCCATGCCCATACTCCCTGCCTTGGGTCATACTAAAATATTTTTCTCCTCTCTACTTAGATGGGATATTTTCACCTAAAAGCATGCAAGGCAGAAAGTAGGGCTATACAGGAAATTATGAACTCAGTTACTGCAATACATGCTCAATAGATGTGTATGCACAGTAGATGTTAATACACAGTATTTCCATATTCTTTCTATTCACACTTTCTCTACATCTTCAGACTAACATAGTAAAATAAGAGAGCTGATTTCTGCCCTGCAGAAAAATTAATTTGCCCTATTAAAATAAAAACAACAAAACAGCTCAGTAGTGCAGAGACAAATGCAGGTTACAGTTGATTTTTCCATCTCCATGTTTGAGGATAACCTGAATGGATGGCAGTTTTGAGCTTGGCAGTTCTTTTACAGACATGCTCCTGATCTCTACCAACCCGTATGACTACCACTTCTGCTCACAAGGAGTAGTGACAGTGGACAACTTGGACGATGGAGAAGAATTGTTGGCAACAGATGTAAGTCTGTATGGATTTGACTCTGGATTTCCTAGATCAGAGGAGGAAGATTGCTGGGAGGAGCCTAACTTCTGTCCCTAAAACTACTGGACTAAAGCAAAAGCAGGATTGGGTCTTAACAGCATTCAGACTGTGAAGCACAAGGCTTGTCATGCTTTTGAATCTGGCCTTGCTCCATGTAATGTCCACCTTTTACAATTTTTATATATAAAATGCTAGGTGAAGAGAGCTCTCCCCTGGCTCCCCTACCACTGCTGGGTCTTCAGGGTTTTCCCATGGCTGCTTTGGCTGATAACACCCATTGGCAGGATAGTAATATCTGTCATGCAAAGGTAGATTGAGGGGCTGCAAACACCACTGCTTTTGAACAGGGAAGTGACAACATATCTGTATTTACTTTACACAGCAAGCCATGGACATCTTGGGATTTGTGCCTGATGAGAAGGCTGGTTCCTACAAGCTCACAGGTGCCATCATGCACTTTGGGAATATGAAATTCAAGCAAAGACCCCGAGAAGAGCAGGCAGAGGCTGATGGCACTGAAAGTAAGAACACCTAAAATTACTCCTCAGCTTCAAAAGTCTGGCATGTACCAGGCACTGTGCTGAGGACGCAGCAGCCTGTTTGCTTTGTTCTTGCACACTGTAGCTCCTGATCAGCCAAGAGTGCTGTATTTGTAACAGGCTTATTCAGTGGTGGATAACCTTACTCAGCAGGAGATTAACAGACACAGTCAGACTAACAAGTTTGCACATAATGGTTGTGAAATCCTGCTGCCTTAACTTTCTCTTTCATGACTTCAGGTCCTGCTTCCTTTATTTTCTTTTGCACCTGAAACTGTCTATTAGCAGTGTGGAGATATGTTCTTTTCCCTAAACTTGAAGAGTTTCTTAAGTGAGATTTTTGCAGCAACAGGGGTATAATGTAGTCAGATGACCTACCATAAGAGTGAGTACAGGCATCCTAACACAAATCACTGAGACCAAGGCCTTTTTCCAATTTGTCTTTTAAAGCGAATGTACTTAATTTTTTTTTTTTTTTTTGAGCTGGGCATGTTTCCATGTAGAAGTTTAAAGCCAATTGAAATCTTGTTTCTCCTGAAACCAGGTGCTGACAAAGCTGCTTACCTGATGGGAATCAACTCCTCTGATTTGATTAAGGGTTTGCTGCACCCTAGAGTGAAAGTTGGCAACGAGTATGTGACCAAAGGTCAAAGTGTTGAACAGGTAAGAAGATGCTTTCAGGACATTTGGATGCATGTCCTGCAAGCCTTGAGGATTTGCCTGTAACATCTTAGAGGGACAGACAGCTGTTAGAAATATTAACATGAACCTCTACTGCCTGTTCTCATTTTGTATCCCCAAACTTGGTGAAATACGTGGTGAAATTGAGGGGAGGAGACTGACAAAGGAATACTGAGCAGCACTACTTTTGACAGAATTGTTTTTCTTATGTGTCAGTAGCAGCCACTCCAGAAAACCAGGTGCAGTAAAACCACATGGGAACTGATAGCTAATTCTGGATGAGAATAGTTACCTAGAAGATTTGAGCCATGGATTATTTATTCACTCATCACTCATTCATTATTCATGTAATTTTAATCTCCGTGTGACCTCAATCAGCTAAAGGCAATATCCACTTAAAGTTATCTCCTAATTTAAGGGAAAAAGAGTCCTTGGGTTGCTAAGCTACAGCTGTAGCAGTATTGTAGAAGATGCTGTAGTGTTTTGGTCACAGTAAAAGCTGCTTTTTGAAGATGGCCTGTGGCACAGGCTCAGAAACTCGAAAACTGCTAGAGAGAGGTGTACCTAATGATGCAGATGTGCACAGGCCAAAGAAGAGTCTGTCTTTAGACAGACTTTTCCTATTGCCTGCTCATGCCATAGCATCCCTCAAAAATTAGAAGAAAATGTCAATGAACAACTTGAGCATAAACCTCCACCCTGTTCTGGCAGTACCTCTGGACATCATAGCTGGCATCTGGCCTGTGAGTTTCTGCTACCTTCTTCTACAGAAGTATAATGGATTAAAACATTTGGAACTTGATGTCCAGCTGTTTCCCAAGACGTATTTCACGAGCACTTTACATACATGTTAGCACACATCCATATATTTAGCAGTGATTTGAAGGAAATTCAGCAGAGATAATAAGAGAGACTGTGTCATATTAACTATGCCTTGGTGGTTATACAAACCATTGGGAAATTTCATTTAAACTGTAAACAGACATTGAACTAGTCTACTGCACCGAAATCTTTGTGATCCACAGTGAATTTTGTTTCACACTGCAGTATTCTAAAACATGTGTTTTAGGTTCTGTATGCTGTTGGGGCCTTATCTAAGGCAGTGTACGACCGAATGTTCAAATGGCTGGTGGTCCGTATCAACAAGACCTTGGACACTAAGCTGCCAAGACAGTTCTTCATTGGAGTCCTGGATATTGCTGGGTTTGAAATCTTTGATGTGAGTATTAATGTGTGAGGACTGGGTGGAAGGACATAAAAGATGCCAAGGTATAGCTCTTGGTTGGGTGTTTCTCTTTCTAAATGAACAGAAGGCAAAGTACTGAGAGAGCCATAAGGCAAATAATGTGTAGGATTTTACATGGGGTTTTTTTCCATGAATAAATATAAAAACCACTTGGCTGGACATGCCAATAGTTCCTGGGAACAACATCTGATATGCTTTGGGCTGTAAACAGTTTCCTTCTTGCTGTTCCATCAAGTTAACTGCAATGCAAATGGTTCTTTTTTATCTCTTTGTGCAGTTTAACAGCTTTGAGCAGCTGTGCATCAATTACACTAATGAGAAACTGCAACAGTTTTTCAATCATCACATGTTTGTCCTGGAGCAAGAAGAGTATAAGAAGGAAGGCATTGAATGGGTATTCATTGACTTTGGCATGGACCTGCAGGCCTGCATTGATCTAATCGAGAAGGTATGTACATGCCAAGGAGTATTCACTGAATTGGTTTATTCGTGATGCTGCCTTGGATGTGTCCTCATGGCCCTGTGAACAGAGTGGGATAAACAGCATGACAAGTTTCTTGCCTTTCTACCTGCAATATAGAATCAAAGGAAAGTCAGTATTTGTGACTACTCAGCTTTACCTTTGGAATTCTGCCTTACGGAGTAAACCGCAGCCAACAAGATGTAACTGGTAATTTGTATGGCTGTATCATCTTCCCTGGTTTGCATTTTTATCTTTTTCTGTCCCTGCTGTTCCTCCATTTGGTCTGTCTCACATATGCTGAACATCAAACTCATCAGCTTTTCAAGGCAGATGCAATGTTTCAGTCTTGTGCCCTTTACATCTCCCATGAGGCTCCTCTTTCTCACATTACATACTGATGTGCAAAGTCCTTTGTGCTCTTTCTACCCTGAAAAGGAAAGAAACCTCTCACCACTTGCCCAGCATGGGATATGCCTTTCCTTTTCCCTTTTTTGGGAGTGTAATGTGGTCCTGGTGGGGACAGCTGGTGCTGTATAACCTCTCTTTGTATCTCTCTCCCATGTTTTATGGCACAGCATCTAACCCTGCTGATCTGTGAGGAAATATGAAATTTTGCATCTTGCATTAGCAGGAAATTTGTAACAGCAGAAGTAGAAAGTTTGATTATTAACTGGTCTTCTATTTGACCACTTTCTTGTCTAAGGGCAGGATATCTGTGCATGATCCTAATCCCTCAAAACCAATCTGCCCAGTGCTATGAGGTTCATTCATCTCTTCCTGAGACCTGAATGGCAAAACTCTAGTTGGTCCAGCTGCCCTGAAAGATAAATCAAGCTCTTTCTGGAAGCCATCATAAAGCCTCCTAAGGCAGAAGTGACATACTGAATAGTCAAAGGTGACATACTGCATAGGCTACGGGGTGGTTACCATTTTAACAGAATAGTCAAAGTCCTCCTCAGGCTGAGAAGAAATTTTGCAGGCTTAAAATTCCATCAGATAAAACTTACAGGCTGCATAGTCACTGAAAGCAGGTAGCCTGAACATTTCCCAACAAAGATGCTTTTAAATCCACAGCCACTGGGAATCCTGTCTATCCTTGAAGAGGAGTGCATGTTCCCAAAAGCTACAGATATGACATTCAAATCCAAACTCTACGACAACCATCTTGGCAAGTCCCCCAACTTACAGAAGCCCAGGCCTGATAAGAAAAGGAAATATGAAGCTCACTTTGAACTCCTTCATTATGCTGGTGCTGTAAGTTCCTCTGCTGGCAGGTAGACTTTGTATCAGAGCTCTTCCAGGTGAGGTCTGGCTGTAGCACATAACAAGGGAGGGTGGGAAGGATGAAGAGGGGAAGAAAGGAAAGGTGAGGAGTAAAAGCAAGTATCTACTCTCTCTGCACAAGCGTTGCAGGAGAGTAAGATGCCACCAGACTCCAGGACATCTGCTCCTTAGATGCAGAATGAAATAGAATAGAATGAAATAAATAGAATAGAATGAAATAGCATAGAATGAAATAGAATAGAATGAAATAAACTGAGGAGGGCTAATAGTACTTTTGCTGGAAGTATGCCTTGCTTTGCCTTTATCACCTTTCCTCCAACCCAAGTAAGACTAGTAATTGAACAGCAACAGCATCTAATTTTCACCTCGGTTTCCTGAAAAAATGAACTAATTTCTGCTTTAACTCAAGGGAAGGTTAAAAAAAAAAGAAAGATGTCACTTTTTAGTCCTTTTAGGACCAGTGTGTCAAAATAGCAAAAGGAGGTGTGGTTAGCTCTGATGTGGTGGTTCAGTTTACAGGTTCACTGGTGATGAGGTGAACGAGAACATAATCCAGTACTGTGATACCTGAGCCAATACTTGTCCAGTTTTGAAGTTTTGTTTTCAGACCAGATAGGCAGAATGAATTTGAGAGGGTCACAGGAATTTTTTGATCAAAGTACAATTGATAAGAAGCCCTAGCATAGCAGAACAGGAATTTACCTGATGCTGTTAATTTCAAATTATAATTGAGCATTAGGCTAATTTTGTAATTATTAAAAGAAATAATGCTGATCTTGGTACTTATCTGTAGTTGTTAATGCATTCAGCAAAGAAAATTAGAATTTCTGTTCCCTTGTGATACTGATAATGGAATATATTTTCCCACTAACAGAGTTGTGGCAAAGTCCTGGAGTTAGTTTGTAATCATTAAGATTCTACTAGAAAACCCTAATTATTCCAGTGTAGCATGTTATTTTGAATTTAAATTATTACTTGTGTGATTTATACTTCAGCATTTTCTAATAGGGTTCCTGGGACACCAATGGTGTCTCCACAGATAACCACATGAAGTCCATGAGAAGATGTAGGGACCAGATAGTTTGGAAGGGGTGTGTGGGATTCACATGCTAATTATTAGGAAGAGAGGTTTGGGAATTAGGAAGCAGAGAACTGGAGGGGAAGTGATGAAAACCAGGGCAGCTGGTACTGCTCTGAGCACAGCTCTTCACAAAAAGTCACTGGCTTCAAGCCGAACTGCAAAGAACTCCCGGCTGCTCTGAAGGGGAACATTTGCAACCTCTGGCTTGTTTTCAATGCCTTGCTGTAGGTTCCCTACAACATCATTGGGTGGCTCGAGAAGAACAAGGACCCGCTTAATGAAACCGTAGTAGGCATTTTCCAGAAATCATCCAACAAACTCCTGGCGAGCTTGTTTGAAAGCTACATTGGCGCTGACAGTGGTAAGCAGAACAAGCTTACATGGGCTTTCTTTGGGTTTTGGGATGTGTGCTTGGGAATGAATTTCAGAAACTAAACAATTCTCTCAACTGCAATTGCCTCAATGCCAGATGAGGCAGTGACTAATTATTTAGATATGCACAGCAGCTGTAAGAGTTTGCTAGTTATAGGAAGGAGACCATTAACTCAGCTAGGTTGAATATATAGTACCTCTGAGCAACTGTGGCAAGGAAAGCTGTGTTGCGAACAACCCAGTGGGAGTCTGAGCATGCAAGTGTTCAAATATGCAGCCAAGTGTTGCACAAAAGACTGTGTACACAAATGCCAACAAAACAGAACAGCTCTTGTTTCTCATGCTGTAGTACTCCTTGCTAGGCCCCTAAAATAAATAAGAAATACCGAGATTAAGAGAGAGTTTTGGAATATTTTATTGGATTAGTGGCAAGTACACACTGAAGGTATTGGAACACCATGGCACACTGGCCACTGTAGAAGGCTTTGCCAATGTCTTCTTTTTGCTTGCTGCTGCTTTTTTATTTGACAGTGTACATTGTACTGATGTACGATGTAATAATGTATACCTGAGGACATATTTAATCTCTGTCTTTTCCATAGAACTCTTTTATTTGTGAGAAGACAAGTGGCAAACATTCAGAAAATTGATCTTAAGTAAATTAACTGGTATTCATTACAAAAATGTAGCTCTTAAGTCTTGAAGTTGCAATCACTTACAGCCTGTTGATTAGAAACCTCATTTCAAGAGATGCTCAGTAATCACGTGACACTTTCCTAGGAAGCAAGCAGGCTGAAGACTTCATAATGGGAATGAGATGAAGCTAAATGTAAATAACAAACATCCTGCCACGAGCAAATCCTTACAAGTTACTAACTGCCTATTTGCCTCTGGATATTCCTGTCTGTCTGAATACTATCTTACTCTTGTTTGTGTCAGGAGAAAGGAACAGCCTGTCCATATTAGCGTCCTCCAGTCTCAGCAGTGTCACCTGCTGAAGGGGGAAAGTCTGTGGATAATTGCATCAAGCACATTGCACTCTTCACTTCTCCTTTTATGTTGACAGGTGACATGATGACAGATCTGCTGGGAATGATCTAATGTCCCACTGCTTAGAAAGCTGCAGCAACTGCTGTACATTTTTGGGTCATGTCAGGAACCTGTGAAACTTTCTAAAGGTCTTGTCAGAAACTAGCATTCCTTGGGAGGATTTGAGTGATTTTGACTCCAAAGCTTTAAGCAAAATTCAGAGGATGCCATATCTAAAATTACAAATATTCATTTCCCTCTATTCTAGACAAATCTTGCTTGCACAAGTTCAATGCCTGCATAGCAGAGAATCAATTTCTATACAGTACAATGTGCAGTATAAATTTTCTGTAAGCATTATTTTTCTTCAAGTTTTTCTTTTTCTACAACATCTCACCCTGTGGAGGTTTTAATGAACTACAAATTACTTTTGTTAAAAGCTATTTTTCTGTCATGTTCATATTTATGGGCTTTTCTGCATAAGAAGCGATGCAGTACAGATCTGAAATGCAAATGCAATTCAGAAAGTATACACTGGCTTTTGTCAAAATTCCTAACTATGGACAGAGAGCTGCAAATGTGTGATACATCACACATGATTTTCAGAATGTCTTGTATAAAATTTGAGCAATCAGAGCCTTTTAGTCAAATAGATCGGCAGTACTAAAATGGTCTGTTTTCCACACTCTACCTGCACCCCTTACTGAGATACAGATTAGTTTATGCTTCTTTTTTCCTCCTTAGGTGACCAGGGTGGAGAAAAGAAACGCAAGAAAGGTGCTTCTTTCCAAACAGTGTCCTCACTGCACAAGGTTTGTTACCTCTCCACACCTGGCAGTTTGAGTTAAGACAACTCATTGAAGAAGAATGTTTAGGATTGTAATGGACAGGAAAGAAATTGAAATCCAACACTGAAATTTGACTTGTGGACAGGGTTATTGACCTTGGCTAAGGAAATACATTGCTATTAAAACTGCATGCTGCTCCATTTCATCATCTTGGAGCAGTCAAGAAATTGTTCTTTTTACTGTGTTTGAGAAAGTATCACAAAATGGTGCCAGCAACCTATATCACTTATTTTGTTGCTTACAGCTTCATGCTTGTCTTTGGAAAAGGAACTGGTTACAATTTGCTAGTCCCTATCTGATTACTGCTTGTAATTGGATCCTAGGGCTAGAGCAGTCATGGAAAACAAATGGTGTTGAATGAAGTGGCATAAAGCCTCTTGTTTCCTCAGTTATTTCCTTCTTCTGGGACTGTCATGTGCTCCTGGTGGAAGCTGTCACTAGGATCATGCCTGAGGAAAAACGGAGCTATTTACCATTGTTTTACCGTTACTACCATTTCTATGTGTAACATTGAGGAAGCTGTAATGTAGGTAAACCTCAGGTTGGGAAGTGGGTAGTTACCCACTAGTCATGTCATTTTATCTTGTTTGGAGATATTCCCCATGAAGGGAAGTCACAGGAAATGGAGATCTGTATCTTACCAGAACACTTTCCCCAGAGCCTGGTGATCACTGAATCACTGGCGTCTTCTGAGCTAGCTTGCTGTCTGCCTGGGACATGTCTGATTAAGACCAATAAAGGGAAAACGTTTGATCAGGAGACAAAAACCCAGCCTTTATGAGCAACAGGTGGGAAAGGTGAGCTCTCCCCACTGAGGGGGGAAGTGACTAGGCAAAGATGCAGTTGGCTTTACAGAAATGCTCCACTGAATGATGCTGAGTCTTACTTGCTGTACATCTGGGGTTTTGAGTTTCTGGGGTTGTAAGTAGAACACATATCTGCTTTGCTAAAAGTGATGTGAAATCCTATAATAATGTTAAATCATACCTTGGTCTATTTGAACATATTTCTCTCTCATAATTTTGGTAAGAGTACAGTTTTGTTGGAGAATTTTTAGAAAAATGAGCTTCTTAAATTAACAACCAGCAAACCAAAGAAACAGTGATTGGAATTTCACTAAACCACTAAAGCTAATCATGTTTTTAATATGTCTGTTCTAGGAAAATTTAAATAAGCTGATGACTAACCTAAAATCTACAGCCCCTCACTTTGTACGATGCATTATCCCCAATGAATCGAAAACTCCAGGTATGAAAAAGACAATACTCTTAAAATTTTAGAATATTTAACTCTGTTGTTCTATTACTTGCTTCTGAGTCACCAGATCGTACTTAAATACTGTCTGTGCTTTTTACCTTACCCAATCATGTTGCTCTCTCAGGAGATGACATCTCACATTTTCCAGTTTCCTTGGGGAAATGAAGATGAAGCCCAATGGAGAAACTCCTTTTAATTTGGCCTTGTTTTTCCCCTGCAGGCGAAATGGATGCATTCCTTGTCTTGCATCAGCTCCGCTGTAATGGTGTCCTGGAAGGCATCCGCATCTGCCGGAAGGGTTTCCCAAACAGGGTGCTTTATGCTGACTTCAAACAAAGGTAATGCAGAGCTATGATTGTCTCCTCTTCCCATTCAAGTTTATCTTCCATTCAGTTTGCCTGACATGGAAGGCAGAATTCTGCTCTTCCTTGTGTCTCTGTAGATACAAAGCAGGTGATTACCCTGGGTGTTTTGGTTTTGTTGTTTGGTTGGGTTTTTTTAAGTTTTTGGGGGAAGAGGGAAAAAAAACTAAAGGAGAATCTGAGCCGATTTTACATATTTTTTATTTTTTATTAACAGGTACCGCATCCTGAATCCAGGAGCAATCCCAGAGGATAAATTTGTGGATAGCAGAAAAGCTGCTGAAAAACTGATGGCATCTTTAGATGTTGACCATACCCAATATCGTTTTGGACACACCAAGGTAACTAGAAGAGATTATCATTGCTTATGTAAAGAGAATAGTGAAGATCTGGTATTTAATTTGCAGAATAGGACACTGCAATTTCTGGTGGTAGTGTTTAATGGATATTTAATAACACAAGAAACCAGCAAAATAGCAGCCAAGTTATAGTAGATTCTAAGCTATGCTAGAGGAAATTTAACACTCTGGCTGAAATTCCCACAAAGCTTTTATGAGAGCATCTCTACAAGCAGACACAGCATCAGCTAATGCTCCATGCCCCCCAGTAAAACAATAGCTTATTCAGTATAATATAGGTACATTCAAACACAGATGAACCACAAGATCAGCTGCATCTTTTGAAATGAGGCCATGTGCAATTCTCACATGATCCCATTAGCTGGGATTTCTGGGAGTCAGGAGTTGTGGTTCAGCTGACCTACTTGGAACCCTGCCGGAGCTGAAAGGTATTGCGATGATAAAATAGTTTGGCCTATTCAAAACTGGGGAGATAAAGCCCAGTTTTAAAACATCTCTGGAACTGTACAGTGAAGTCCCTTATGCAAGCAGTATTTGGCTCTCTATATTCTCCTGGTTTATAATGTGTCAGTAAGAATACCAGTGTGAGCCATTTCAGCAAGGTCATTGTAGCTCTGATGTAAATCCTTCTGTGTGGATTGACATGAACTGGCATCTGTGCATGCACCAGGTGTTCTTCAAGGCTGGTCTCTTGGGTCATCTAGAAGAAATGAGGGATGAGAGACTCGCGAAAATCTTAACGATGATCCAGGCCAGAGCACGCGGCAGATTGATGCGGATTGAGTTTCAGAAGATAGTGGAGCGCAGGTATGAAGGCAACCCCTTAAATCTTAGCAGATAACAGTAATTACCATCTAATTATAAGCTGAATAGAGCCATTAATTACAGTCCCTAAGGCTATAGATAACCCTAAATTAAAAGCTTCAAGTGTATGTGTGATAAAAATAATAGCAACTGTATAGTAGTAGCCTGCAGCTTTGGTCAAAATTAGATTTGGAAATTTTTTGTGTCCCTGAAAATAAAGAGATCTGGAGGAAGTTTCTTGTATGTCTTGGAAATTAGTACAGGTTTCTAATAGTGCTCAGAAAGAAACTGAAACTGACTGAGAATGAAAAAAACCCCAACCCTCACTTTTTCAACTCAGGCTAAGATTTAGGGAATTTTGTTTGTTTTCTCTCAAACCAGGGACGCCCTTCTTGTAATTCAGTGGAACATCCGTGCTTTTATGGCTGTTAAGAACTGGCCTTGGATGAAGCTTTTCTTTAAGATCAAGCCTCTCCTGAAGACTGCAGAAACTGAAAAGGAGATGGCCAATATGAAGGAAGAGTTCTTAAAACTGAAGGAGGCCCTGGAAAAATCTGAAGCCCGGAGAAAGGAACTTGAGGAAAAGCAAGTCTCTTTAGTTCAGGAAAAAAATGATTTGCTTCTCCAGCTCCAAGCTGTGAGTAGACACATAGATTTATATACTTATTAAACATTCTTTGAAGCTCAGAGATTTACAGACTAGAGTGTTAGTGGAATTTAATAAAAATAAGCTGTTGATCTTGTCAAAATTCAGAGTGGATAGAAGTTCTCGCATTTTAGCATATAACCAGATGGGCTAACAGTGCAAATCTTAACAGATTCTGTTCAAGGCAATGTCCATGCAAGTAGTCTCACATGTGACTAGTCATACTCACCATTATCTCATCCTGCTCTGACATTACTTGTCTCCTGAAATCAAGAGTAGGATCAGGCTCTCTGACCAGTTCCAGGCTAGGGGACAAGTGAGGGAGAAAAAAGGCCAGGCAGTCATTGCTGCCCTCTTCCTTGTGCCACACCAGGAGCAAGACACTCTGGCAGATGCCGAGGAACGTTGCGACTTGTTGATTAAATCCAAGATTCAGCTGGAAGCCAAAGTCAAAGAACTGACAGAGAGGGTTGAGGATGAGGAAGAGATGAATTCTGAGCTGACTTCTAAGAAGAGAAAATTGGAAGATGAGTGCTCTGAGCTCAAGAAGGATATTGATGATCTTGAAATAACACTTGCAAAAGTTGAGAAAGAGAAACATGCTACTGAAAACAAGGTACATTCACAACTTCCCCATGTATTCAAAAGAGGCTGGGCATTGATTACCTTTATGACAAGTGCTATGGGTGTCCTGGTGGTTTTACACTGTTTGTTACACAGGCCACACTGAAGGGTCAATAGATACACTAATTTGACCTTATGAGGTAAGAATTGTTACCTGTGAGCCTATGTTTCCTTTTTTTTTTTTTTTGAAGTGAGTTTTGAAGTACTGCACTTCAGCTAAAGAATTATACTTATCTGGGGCATTTTAAAGTAAACAATCTTCTGCTGTAACCATGAATTCGTCCACCTCTCCTCCTTAAAGCCTGTGAGTGTAAAAAGCTCATCTCCTACGCCTCCCAGAGAGAATCAGAAGCTGGAGTCCATCACCATGGGAGTGACTCTGAAAAGAATTTAGTATGTTTGAAATAATGTACTATCCCCACACAAAAAACTGGCAGACATTAACTCCTGTGATGGCAATTTTACTCAAAAAGCCATGAGGTGCTGGGAGGGGAGGGATCCCTTTCTTTCCCTTGTTTTCCTGCTTACAAGTTCAGACCAGATAGTCATTTGAGACATATTATGATAATGCCTCCTTTCAAAGTCTTAAAACGTTTCTTCCTTTCTAACACAGGTCAAAAATCTGACAGAAGAAATGGCAACACTTGATGAGAATATCAGCAAACTTACCAAGGAGAAAAAGTCTTTGCAGGAATCTCATCAGCAAGTTCTAGATGACCTGCAAGCAGAAGAGGACAAGGTCAACACACTGAGCAAAGCTAAAGTGAAATTGGAACAGCAAGTGGATGATGTAAGCTGATTCTTCCTTTATGTTTCACGAGGCTTGTTTGACCACCACTTACAGTGGACCTTTCATGAGACTGAAAGGTTGCAAAACTTTGAAATATATTCCTCTCCTTTTGGAAATGTACTCCTTGTACTGTCTGTAAAAGGTATAATTACAGGAACATCACAAAAATTGATCTGAGTTCAGCCTTTCAAAGGATTGCAATAACAAGGGAAAATCCTCCCAACTTGCACTTGCAGTGTAACTGGCATGAAGTCAAACAGAACTTTGCCACTAAACTGTGATGCTTGCACAAATGTAAAGCAAGGACTAACCCTTTTGTTCTATTTCTTCAGCCTATATGACCACTGGCTGCTAGAAAACAAACCCTGTAAACTAGGATGCTTGTGCTTAAGTGCTTCTGCTTCACAGCTCACTAGAACTCCACACAGAAATAGGCACAGCCTACATCTGACTGTTGTAAACCATCTGTGTTCAATATATTTATTAAGTGACTTTGCTCCTAAAGCTTGAGGGATCACTGGAACAAGAGAAGAAAGTGAGGATGGATCTAGAAAGGGCAAAACGCAAACTGGAAGGGGATTTGAAGCTGACCCAAGAGAGTGTCATGGACTTGGAGAATGATAAGCTGCAGATGGAAGAAAAGCTGAAAAAGTAAGTTGATTCTGTTGTACCAAATAAAGCAGCCCAGTTACAGCATCATTTAAGAACCTTCAGGTGTGTCATCCTCTCTGAGGGTGTCTGAAAGAAAATTCTATTATGAAAATGTGTAGCCAAGGAGGGAGGCAAAATTACTCGTGTGCAAGATACCAGAAACATTAGAATTCATTAAACTTTCCTACATTTCCAACCAGAAACTTACTAATGTTTTTCATTGCTTAGAGGAGAAGGCTGAAGAAATTCTCTAAAGTTGTTCATCCTAACTAGCTGTGGTAGTATTGTTAGGAGACCTGACTCTGTTAAATATGTTTTTCCACTGAGTCTGAAAATAGCATTGTTTTTGTATGACAGAAAAAACCAGAAATATTGCACAAATGCATACAGAGGCTTGCTGGAAACTGCTGCTCAGAGGAAAATGTGTTTTCATGCAAATTGCAATACATGAGAATTGTTTTCATTTTTAGACACGTTAGAAGTTTTATTGAACAACTCTAAAAATTTCAAAATCCTAACTTGAAACTTCAAGGCAAATTGTCACAGCAGGATTTTCCTTTCTGTTCCAGGAAAGAATTTGAAATGAGCCAGCTGAATTCCAAGATAGAAGATGAACAAGCTATAGTGATGCAGCTGCAGAAGAAGATCAAGGAGCTTCAGGTCAGCTTGCTTTTTTATCTTATATCTTAGGGCAGGTTTCTCTTTGTGCCTCACTGAAAGACCTTGAAGAAACTTTTTACAGCTAGCTGCAGCTCCTCTTTGAGACACAAAGTGGTACATCTCCACAGCTTCCCAGACATATCCCTTTTTTCCCCTCAGGATGGTTGCTCTAAAGTGTTTCCTCCCAGTAGGACAGATGACCACAGAATGGTAGTGGTTTCAGGCAAGGCTGAAAGGCTCTGCTGTTTTGTTTTAAGCAAATAATATTGTTCCAAACCATGGAAGTGAGGGTAGTTGCTGGAAGGGAACTCAGCAGTGTTGAAATTTAGAGAAAAGGTTAAAACACACAGGAAGTTTTCAACAAAAATTAAAAGGAAATTCAGCACAGTCCAAACACAATGTCTGGACCCAAAAATAACAGCTCCACCTTTTTTGTTCATAAAGATTATTTCTATAAATTGGATGTAAAGTGCAGATTGGTGACAATATTCTTTTAATAAAAAAGACTGCCTCCAATAAATATTCATTGTCCAGGCAGTTCTACACACTGCTGTATTGAAACCCTATCTTAACACTCCTAGAGAGAAATTACTCCAGTCACAGAGGTCTTAAAATGAGAATTTATTGCTGTTACTCCTACTAGCATGTAACTCCTAACATGTACTTCAGCTGAATGTCAAACACGTGAACATAAGGTCAATGCACTGGACCTATATGTCTTGGACTAGAACTTGCAGAGCAATCTACTGCAAGCAAGATGTGAGTCATCATCATTACTGTAGCTCAGGATCTGATTTACTGGCACAAATGGGCAGGTCCTTTAGCTGCTGAGCTTCTGCCAGTGAGGTAAAATGTGGGCTGGCAGAGGGTTTAACAGTTTGTAAGGTGCCTCGTGGTGTTCTGATGGGAATCACCGTAAAACTGACCCAGAAGTGTTCATGTTTCTCTGGCAGGCTCGTATAGAAGAACTAGAAGAGGAGCTGGAAGCAGAAAGAGCTGCTCGAGCCAAGGTGGAAAAGCAGAGATCAGATTTGGCCCGAGAGCTGGAGGAGCTGAGCGAGCGGCTGGAGGAGGCCGGGGGAGCCACGGCCGCCCAGCTGGAGATGAACAAGAAACGCGAGGCCGAGTTCCTGAAGCTGCGGCGGGACCTGGAGGAGGCCACGCTGCACTACGAGGCCACGGCCGCCACGCTGAGGAAGAAGCACGCAGACAGCGTGGCCGAGATGGGGGAGCAGCTGGACAACCTGCAGAGGGTCAAGCAGAAACTGGAGAAGGAGAAAAGCGAGCTGAAGATGGAAGTGGATGATCTGTCATCCAACATGGAACAGATGGTCAAGGGAAAAGTAAGGGTCCTGAGGCTTCACAAAGCCCCCAGAAGTCATGGGTAGCTGAGGCTGGGCTAAAATGTCCTGTTCCCAGGACACCTGGTATGGCTGAAGTGGTTTAGAACGTGGTGTCTTGCACCATGTCTCCCTTACCCAGCTGGTGGTACAACCCTTCTTCCCTAGGGATGGGACAGCAGTTAAGATGGCCTGTCTGAAACACACAGAGCATCCTCAGTCCCAGGCATATTGTTTATCCATGTGTCTCAGGGCACAAAAACATGTCAAGTAAATTAGGCTCCTCCAGGCTGGTGGCAACTGAAGTGATGCCATCCAAGTCAGGATATCTCTCACCCTAAGAAGACTCCTTTCAGATCCTGCCCTTGGTTCACAGTTTTGATCCATGTCAGCAGAAGTGCAAAGCAAAGGCTTACATGATCACACTGTGTGTTTTCACTTCCTACAGCTGAATTGTGGATTTTGTTTCCTGAGTAGAGAAGCTCAGTAGCTTTCAGAGCACTCGAAATAGATTTCTTTCAGTGCAAGTGAGGGAAAGAAATGTCAGTATTCTCAGAGTTAGAAAGCTGTCATCAAACCCAATTTATGATAAATGGCAATTAAAGCAGAATCAGTAGAGCAATTTTCATTGGAGGTGATTTTCCCATCTAGCAATTATGAGGCGGCTATGCCTGAACTTCACAGGCACGTGACTGCTGCTGAAGTTCTTGCAGAGTCTTTTTACACTGGTGCTTACATTCAGAACACAATTCAGGGGAAACAAATGGGGAATGTGGTCTCATGGGGAGTCCCACAGCCTGGGATCATAGACATGGGGCTGCTCTTCGCTGCTCCGCTACTGTGATATTTGTTTCTTTGCTATCTGCCATTCCTCTGAAAGACAAACACACAGAAAAAAGGATACATTTTGAAGGCTACAGCTTCCAAATGTTTGCCTGGAGGTTATAGCTTTCTTTGTCTTTTCTCCTGATTCCCATTAGGCCAATGCAGAGAAGCTTTGTCGCACTTACGAAGACCATCTGAATGAGACAAAAACAAAACTGGAGGAAATGACCCGCCTCATGAACGACCTCACCACTCAGAAGACTAAACTCCAGAGTGAGAATGGTATGTGCGTGTTTGGCCCAGATAGACTGTTACCCAGGAATTTATCAGGGACACCTCTGCACTGCACCAGTGAGATGTGTTCTGCAATGGGATCTGCTCTGAAGGTGGCAGGGTTGGGATTGCTGAATGGAGCAGTAGCTTTGTGTCTTTTGACATTTCTGTCTTCAGTATTCTTATAACCTTGGTGAGGAAACCTTGACTTGGACTGGCTTTTAAAACAAACCTCTACCCACGTTTGTCAGCATACAGTGATACCATCTCATGAGCCAAACTGGATGTGCCAGCTCAGAACCCAGGATGTGCCAGGCTGCCTAGGTACCTAGGTTTCAGGAACAAGGATATGTGCATCTAGAAATGCTAGAGGGGAAAAAGAAGTTGGGCCTGTGTGAATCCCATCTTCTTCAGCTTGACCTTGAGCATTGCACCCTAGAAGATGTTCACATATCCTCTAAATATCACATATCCTCTAACTTGCTACCTTTCTGGCCTTTCTGTTAAATCTCTGCATCCTCACCAGATGTCACTGTTCTGTGTATTTTTAAAGACATATTTTTCATTTCCTCTTCGTTGTAATTTCTGTGTCTCCTGTAAGACTGGTTTTTGCCCTGCAGTGACACACTTCCTGTTCCCAGTGAAGTTTTCCTTATATGTTCATCTGTTCTGTATGCTGGTCATTGTGAGGTTCTCAGGGTGCTTTGCAGCCCTCTCAAAAGAAGTCTGTGGAAAAGCAATATAAAATAGTGAAAAGAAGTAAACCCAGAGATAACTACCCATGAAAGTAAGCATCGGTCTAGTCTGATCCACAAACTGAAGTAAAATTTATGAATCAAGCTATTGGCAGTACAAAAAAACCCCAACTGATCAAACAAGAAAACTCAAGTCACTAAACCCATCCAAAAAAGAAAAAATAAAGAAAATCTAAGAAAAACTATCCTGGTGAAGTATATGATGGTTAAAACTTTGGAAGAAGCTTCACAACAGTTCAATCACAATCGCTGTGAATTCTTTTCCTTGGTAGAATTGGACAGGTGGGACTATGATTCTTGACTGCAACTTTGTCATTTCAGCATCTTGGTTTTGGGGTTTTTTGGGTTTTTTTTGGTTGGGTTTTGGTTCTTTTGTTTGTTTGTTTTGTTTATTGTCAAATCTTGTGGCAGGTGAGTTTACTAGACAACTTGAAGAGAAAGAGTCACTGATAAGTCAGCTGTCCCGGGGAAAAACATCCTTTACACAACAGATTGATGAACTTAAAAGACAGCTAGAAGAGGAAACCAAGGTAATGCTTTAGCTGTGTCCCATTCCTTGAAATGGAATGGCAAAAAGTGTTCCTGTTCAATTGTAGCCTAGATAAAACCTGAAATGAGACAGGAGTAACAATGATTCCTACTAATTGTACTGATATAAGTTCCTGCCCCTGACTGAGGCAAGTCACAAGAGAAGAGTTTGGGAAAATCATCAGCATACATAAATGCTAAATAAAACTTACCCAGTAGGGTAGCCAATATCTCAGATCTTACATCTTGAAAGTCTGGGTTGTTTCTCCAAAGTTGTTAAATTATTCTCAGTCTTGATAGCTTCTTCCTTATGTCACCAGTTAGGGATGACTTCAAACAATTTTCACCTCACTTGACCTGGACTGTCAAAGCCAGAGGCAAAAAGGAAAAAAAAACCTTAAGCCTCCATTTGAATGTCTAGGGGCTGTTTGTTTTGGTTTTGCTGTAGGTAACCTTGCAATGCTGTGACCTTTCTATCCCTGCAGTCCAAAAATGCCCTGGCTCATGCCCTGCAAGCGGCCAGGCACGACTGTGATCTCTTGCGGGAGCAGTATGAGGAGGAGCAGGAAGCCAAGGCAGAGCTGCAGAGGGCTCTCTCCAAGGGAAATGCAGAAGTGGCCCAGTGGAGAACAAAGTATGAGACTGATGCCATTCAGAGAACTGAGGAGCTGGAAGATGCCAAGTGAGTTACATGGGCTTTGGCGTGCCCTTGACTGACAGGACTGTGCTCACCGGGTCCTGTTGTGTGCTAAAGAAATGGGGTTGGAAAATTTCCTGGTTGGAAAGTCCCTCTGACTCAATGCTGTAATTTGGGGCTGTCCTTCTTCTGTTCTTCATATTGCTTGGGCAGGTCAATGTTTCTGCTGAGTGCTTGTCTCTGGAGTAGTGGCTGTGGATACTGGGGTTTATTTGAGAACTAACAAAATCAGATAGTCCTACTTAGTTACATCACACTCTTACTTTGCCCCAGCCCAGTACTATGTTTCCTTGGTCTTGACTTCCCTTTCCCACTGGGGGATGATGGCTGCCCTAGAAAAGTAGGGCAGAAAGTCATGTTGGCTCACACTGTAGCCCAGTTACCAGGCTCAGGTTGCTGGGCAAGGTCTCTGAACATCTCCAACTTCTGCCTCTGCACATCTCCGATCTGCAGGATCTTACCATACTTTCAGCATATTTTCTTCATCTGTTATCTCCATGATCCTCTTTCTAGGCCATCCTTTCTTTTCAGCACCTCTTCTTGCCAGGACTTCCTGTTTACAATCTAAATAGGCTATGAACAAAAGCCCAGGGCATGACCAGCCTCCTAATGGTGGTTGTCTCATATCTCTAAATTGGAGGACAATGACACTGTCATTTAGAGCAGGTCTTATAAAATATTTACAACCAGCCCGTACTGGTTACAGGTAGTAAGTAGCTAGCTGGTGCCTGAGAGTTCAGAAGTTCAATTTCAAATATTCACAGACACACACAAAATGTGTTGCCACATGCCAGTATTCATAATTTAAGCTGTTTTTTTCCATCATAGCCCCCTCTCTCTAGAGGCTCAACTTCCTTCTCTGTTCCTCTTCCCCTTGCCCCATCCTCATCTTCACCCCCTCCCTGTTTTCCCTTTCAGAACTGAGTTACTGAGTTATTGCTTTGGTGTCAGTTTTTCTGGATAACACGGCAGCAGTGACATTTGGTCATTTCACTGTGTCTTCCCACCTGCTAGGAAGAAGCTCGCTGCTCGCCTGCAAGAAGCTGAGGAAGCAATTGAAGCAGCCAATGCCAAGTGCTCTTCTCTGGAAAAGACAAAGCACAGGCTGCAGAATGAGCTGGAAGACATGATGATTGACCTGGAGAAGGCCAACTCAGCAGCTGCCTCGCTGGACAAAAAGCAGCGTGGTTTTGACAAGATCATCAATGACTGGAAGCAGAAGTATGAAGAGTCACAGGCAGAGCTGGAGGCTTCCCAGAAGGAGGCCCGTGGCCTCAGCACTGAGCTCTTCAAGCTGAAGAATGCCTATGAGGAGACACTGGACCACCTGGAGACTTTGAAAAGGGAAAACAAGAACCTCCAAGGTAGGCTTCATCCAGGTGCTGCAGCCAGTGCAAAAGCCACATCAGCAGATGGCTGGAGGGGTGCAGGTGCCCTGCAGCAGCTGTGGGGAAAGATGTTTATCCCATCCTGAGATGAGCTTTCCAATGTCATTTGAGACAGTGATACTGCCAGTGAACACTGAGACTGGTGTGGCCAGAGCAGAGAAGGGCTCCCTTTGCCCCCTGTCAGTGAAACTCACTGGCAGAGGAGGCAGAATCAAAGGAGGAACAAGAAAGATGATAGAGGTGCAGTGGGTGAAGTCTACACAGCAGAGCATGGTGTTCCTAGCTTGCAGATCGGATAAAAACTAAATCACTATGGCCACTTCAAAAAGCATTCACAAGAAAAGCTCTGCCTTCAAGTTGTTCAGGTAAAAAAATCTTGCTGTAAGTGAAAGTAAGGCAGGGTTCTTATACAGAAGAGCCCTTGAGGTAGCAGTTTGAGGCATGGGTCCTCTAATCCCACTCCATGAATTGCAGGATGTTCCAAACTCTCTGTTTGCTAAATCCATCCATCCTCTTTTGTTTCAGAGGAGATTTCTGATCTGACCAATCAGATCAGTGAAGGAAACAAGAGCCTCCATGAAATAGAAAAAATCAAGAAGCAGGTTGAGCAAGAGAAGTCGGAAGTTCAGCTGGCTCTGGAAGAAGCAGAGGTAAGGAAAGAAAGCTCAAGGGAAAAGGAAGAGGGTGTCTTTATCAGGATTTTCCATCCTTGTAATCTTCTCAGGAAAACAGCCAATGTGTTGATTTCTAGCATGTGCAACTTCTCTGCACCCAGCTCCTTCAGCCTTGCTAGCCAGTGTCTTCAAGAGTGACTAGTGACTTTTGGAGATGTCTGCTCTATGATCATCAGTGGAGGACTTTTGCAAGGAGGTGCCTTGTAGCCTTTGGGGTTTTGTTAGAATCATGGAATCATCAAGATTGAAAGAGACCTTTGAGATCATCCAGTCCAACCATCCACCCCACACTACCCCTGAAACCCCTAAACCACTAAACCACATTGCCCAGGACCAGATCCAGTTGTTCCTTGAATACCTCAAGGTATGATGACTGCACCACCTCCTTGGACAGCCTATTCCAAGACCTGAACAGTGAAATACAGTGACTTTTTTTTTCCTTTAATCTGCCTCTCCCCGGTCTCATCTTTATGCCATTTCCTCTAGTCCTCTCACTGTAGGCAGAAGAGACCGACTCCCACCTCACTACAACCTCCTTCCAGGGAATTGTATAGAGTGATGAGGTCCCCCTGAATCTTCTCTTGTGACTAAACAAACCCAACTCCCTAAGCTGTCCCTCATAAGACACTTTTTCTAGACCCTTCACTAGCCTTTTTGCCCTCCTCTGGTTGGTTGGTTTGGTGTTTGTTTTTCATTTTCAGGAAGCTCAGAAATATTCCGCCCACTGTCTCAAAATTCAGTCCTTGCTCACTTTGATATAGAACATTTCAGTCTTTCAGAAAATAGAAATGCTGAAAATTGTGGTCTTACCCTCTTTTATCAGATATTTCAACCATGTAGTTTCCAACAGCAAATTCACCGTTTCCTGTTATGAGAGTGAGAAAACAAGCCCCCTGATGACTCTCTCTTTTGTTAGGTCTCAGATATTGTCTTGGATACTGCAGCCTGCTTTAGAAAATGCAGTAGTCTCAGAAGACAAATGAAAACAGTCCAGTAGGAATTCGGTAGACATTTTTGTCCTCACTGCTTTAATTTCTACAGTACCAATTTGGCACATACCCAAGAAGGTTGCCTCATCTCAATTTCCAGAAACAAACCAATACAGAACAATCCAACTGGAAATCCTCATTATTCACTTAAAGGGCTCAGCAGAGAGATTTTTTTGGAAGTGAGGTGCATTACAAGGCTAAGAAAGGGTGTACATGGTGCTGGCAGAAGCATCCTAGCACATAGCAAGGAAATTTTAGTGAAGGCTGCATTTCTTTTGAATTGCATCTAAATAATATCTGCTAAACCAAAGGTCACTCAGCAAAAGGAATCTGTTAATAACTTCAATGCTGTGCAACTTCTTTTGTCTGTTATAGGATGCTTTATACATTGCAGGGATTTCACAGCCACACAAATAGGTATCATAATCAGAGCAGAGCAAAGAACATGTCTTCCTTCCACAGTTCTGGGATGTGGAGAATGATTATGCACTCTGTCAAAAAACTTCCCTTGCTAGGAAGAATGCATCTGTTCTTCAGGGATCTAAGTGGCACATTTTGCTTTCCTGAACTGTGTGGAATGGCTTTGTAAAACTCAGTGGTATTAGGAACTAACAAAAGTAAACTGATGATGTATGTTACTCTCAATGCAAAAGAAATGGGTTAATGCAGATTTTCTCCCTTTCTTATGAATTTGGGCCTCTGGCAGTCACTGCTTATGACAAAGAATTTCCACGTGCTGTTCCCAGTAATATGTTGTGGCTCCTGGTCATGATGTGTGTATTTGACTGACCTGCTGCATGTTGGCTGGAGATCAGCAGGGATTTTGTACAGCTCTGTTTTCACAATCCTCATTCTGTTTCCTCATTCTCTCGAGGGAAGCACAGCTAAGCTTGTGCATTTCCATCCTTCAGAGAGCACCTCCCAAAATACGATGTTCAGTTCTGTGCTTTTGTTCTTGTTCAGTGAGAGCAGCAGGGAGACAGAATGACACTGAGCCTGGCTTATGCAAGACCTGAAAGTCAGAGGCCTTGTTATTTCTTTGTGGGCTGGTGTCTGCTTAGTTCTTTACTCCTATGCATGAGAGAAATGTGGGAGTAAAGACATAGGAACAAATCACCGCTGTTTCACAGATTTGGCTTCATGTTAATTGGAAAGAATGGACAGCGAGTTTCTGCATTTTGTCATACAGAACTGATAGCTGTTATCTTTTTCCTTGAAGTGATCTTGCCCAATAAGATTATGAGATTATGTAATCACAATTTCTAACACTTTGTGATTTGGAGAGATTTTTGCGAGTGGGAAGAGATGGATGTGTGGACCCCTTCACTCTACCAACAACAATCTTGTTTTAGCTTATCCCTGTCCTTACAAGCCTGTGAATTTCCAGAAGGTGTCTGTACAGAGGTGTGGAGCAGGGAACATCTGTTGATGTCAAAACCATGCAGGCAGGGCTGAAGGTGTGGGTGTGTTGTTTGGGTGTTTTTTGTGAGCTGAGAACTGTTTGACAATTTGTCCTCTGAGGAGCTTGCCAGCTGTCAAGTTGCATTAGAAGGCAAATTAATGTGTTGTTTTGCCATGTAAGCTATTTGTGTCCTTGCCTAGAGAGAGAGACAGGAGGAAGCAGGAAGAGAAGTGTGAAGGGATCATGTTTGTGCAGCTGTTTGTAGTGTGGGGAAAAAATTCAATTCCTGGTTTACAAGATCTTGGTGCTTTCTATTTCAGGGAGCTTTGGAGCATGAAGAAAGTAAGACCCTTCGTTTTCAGCTTGAACTTTCTCAGATTAAAGCAGAGTTTGAAAGAAAACTGACAGAAAAGGAGGAAGAAATGGAAAATATGAGGTACTGTGCAGGAAGCAGCTTGTTTCTTAAGGGAAAAGTCTGAAAATACTGTAACTATTCTCACGACCCAAGCCAGTTAAATGCACCACAGGTAGCTATGCCATGTATCGTCCATACCAGAAACCAAGACAGCTCTGACTATTTGCCAAAGGGTAGCCCTGCCACATTTCCCTTCCTCTGTTCAAATATTCCTGTCAGATCAGTCTCTGACAGTGTACAATTAAACCCATCATGCATTACACACTGCAGCTGTAAAAGAACTGGCTTGGCTGGCATAATCAATTCACAGCAGACCAGGGTCACTAACTCTATATGTTGACAGTGTGGAGGCAAGTAGATCTAGAGAGCTGCCATCTCCTAATCCTGTGTGGGACGGCTGCCTCCCAGGGGGTCTCCCAGGCAAAATCAGCAGTACTTGCCTCAGTGGTTTTCAAACCTATGTTATCCGTAGGCATTTAGTTAATTTATGCAATTACAGCTACACTGAGTGTGGGAGGATGTGAGGAGCTTGCTGTTATGTGTACACCACTGGGTGAGCAGTGAGAACTGCAGACATGCAGAAAGTGTGAGTGGAACAGAAGAGGAACTTGCAGGTAAGAGGATTAGGAAAAAAATGGAAAGCAGTTAGGTGAAAGGAGGATGGTGTCTTTTGTCTCTTCCCTCCCACCCAGGAAAAAGCAAGTCTGAAGAGTTACACCCTTAAGAGGAGGCCATGCTAGCCTATGTGTCTGTGCAGTTATTCAGAAAACTTTGGCCTTGAATTAATCAGTGTTGTCATTAATTCCAGAATCATGTCACTGGTCACTGATAAGCTAAAGGTTAGGGAAGAGGAAGTCCAAGGCCCACTCTGGCCAGCATACCCAGAGGAATTGATATGTTAATTGCTTCAAAACCGAGAATATTTTGGCCTTTTCACCTTCTGGTGTCCTGCAGATGTCTGGATTGCAGAGATCTCAGGACAAGCTGTGCTAATCAGTGCTTTCTGCCTCAGCTTCACAATGAGTGTTCAGCAGACATTCTGTGTTGTTTTCTGGGAGTCTAGGGCACAGTTCAGTATCTTGCTGAAGCAATAAAGCCCTCAAATTTTTTCTTGTTGACTTGGTGATTTCCTAGAACTCCTACACTTTCAACAGAACTTGGACAGCAGTGAAATAAATGTTTCCATGTGTGTCATATTCTGTGCTTTGAGTTACTTTCTGGTTGTAAGAGAGCAAAACTTCTGTTGTAGGACTTCTCTGTTACAGACTCAAAAAAATTAGGCTGTTTGTATCTGTTTGGTCTTTAAATTGACATTAAGCTGCCTTTCCCAGGGGGACCAGGATGGGTGGGTTTAATCACTTCTAAATTTAGATGTCCGTAACACAGATTTGTATTAATGACTCATTCCCTTTATAATTAGCACAGGAAAAGTTTTTTCAACATCTATTTTAAGACACAATAAATTGTAGCTTACACATGCTATTTACTATAAAGAGCACTTAGAGCTTAGAATGTAGCAACCTACCTTCAGTTTGATTAATCCCCTCCACTAGTGCCTTCAGCAAAAGGCTAAGATGTAAATAATCCCAGGAAATTATTCAGTAAATATTTTACTGGGTGACTCAAAGCGCTTCTTGTCAGGTTCAAATCTGTACTTGCTTGTGTTTACAAGAGCTCTGAGTGCACTCCTTACTCTAGTACTGCCAAAGGAAACACAGAAGAAGGATGCTAGAGGTGCTTACAGGTCAGGTATTAGCTGAGGGTGTGAAGCACCCAGCCAGTTAGACAGCAGTGAGACACTGGAAACTAGGTATGCTGCCCATGGTGCTACCTATGTCAGTCAGAAATACACTATTTCTGGAAGGGAGACACTTTCAGAAAAGTGAAGTACAGCTGCAAATACTTCTGTGTCCCTGCACAGACAGGAAAATCATTCCATCCTTCCTTCATGTCCTTTTCAGGAGAAACCAGCAACGTGCCATAGATTCGCTGCAGTCCACCCTGGATTCTGAAGCCCGCAGCAGAAACGAGGCCATCCGCCTTAAGAAGAAGATGGAAGGGGACCTCAATGAGATGGAAATCCAGCTCAGCCACGCTAACAGGCATGCTGCAGAAGCAACCAAGTCAGCACGTGTCTTGCAGACACAAATAAAGGTACTGGTGTTCCCCAAGCACCCAGCAGTACTCATGGGCTGGGTTTCCTTAGCACAGACCAAACCAGCAGTGGTGATGGTAATGAAGAGGGAAGCTACTCCCAACAATGTAAAGCGAAAGCCTTGGTGATCACATCTGGTGTAAGAGAATACTGAAAAGTGGATTTCTTCTCAGACTTGCATACAAACTGGATGAGAGCCAGTCACAAAACCCTTGCTGGCTGCAGTCTCTTGCAAGGGCAGAAAGTTACAGAATGAGGAACTGAAAAACTGTTATTTTCTTGTGAGCTTGCAAGGCTTTTAAAAGAAGCAGAGAGCAAGTGTGTTGTCTGGAGTACCGGGAGTGTGTGTATATTCAGCTTTGTTGTTTGCGTCAACCTTTGTAATAGCTTAAAAAAAAAAAAGTTTCTTGCTAAGGCACCTCTTCTGTTGTCTCCTCTCCCAGAACCACCAGCTCTGAGAGATTTGAGCGCACAGATTTTTTTTCCTCCATTGCACCACATACCACAAAAGCTATTCAGCTTACAGTTGAGAAATAAAATAAAAATATAATAAATTTAAAAAGCACTGAAATTCTTGAGGTTGGTCCCAGGTAGCCACTGCAGTCTGGGTTTCTCTGGTATAAGGACAGAGGCTTGAAATGGGGTTGTGTTGCTTTATTTTAGGAGCTTCAGGTGCAGCTGGATGACTCAGGACATGTGAATGAAGATCTGAAGGAGCAGCTGGCGGTCTCTGACAGAAGGAACAATCTTCTCCAGTCAGAACTGGATGAGCTGAGGGCTTTGCTGGACCAGACTGAAAGGGCAAGGAAGGTGGCAGAGCACGAACTGCTGGAAGCCACTGAACGTGTGAACCTGCTTCACACTCAGGTTGGCTTTTTCTGTGCCCTCTCCCTCACTGGTTACCCTGAGCCTTCTCTGTTGATCACTGACACTGTTTGTTCATGGCCATCACAAATCAGACACACCCTGGCACCCCTCCAGAGGGGCAGAGGAGTTAAGTCACTCTGGAGATGTGTCACCTGGCTCCAAGTTAGCTGGAACTAATGATTCATCCAGCTGCTTTAAACAGCTTCCAGAAAAAAACACTGATGGAAAATAAAATGAGTCAACTTGATTTCTTTCATTCTTCCCTGCTGTAAAACCAGTTTCCCATTTTAGTTAGGCCATGCCCTGGACAGTGAGGCATTTCTCTGGAGAACAACACAGGTGCTGTTTTTGTGATGTTACTCAGCAGTAAAAAACACAGGGCTGGGCTCTCACGGTAGGGAGACAATGCACGGCAGGAAACCACAGGAACCCACCTGCAGCAAAGTGCTCTCTGTGCCTGCAGAGATCCATTGAGATCAGCCTTTGGGTGTTGTCCAGGCGGACACTGCCATTTCTAGGGTGCCATGGAGAGGCATAACCTGACTTTACAGCAATCTTAGTAAAACCCAAAGCTTCTCTTCACCAAATAATAGTCACAAAGAAATGAAAATGTGCTACAGGCTAGGGATGTTTTACAGTATTTTCTCCAGTCCATTGGTGATGTTGTTTTAATCACCTCACTGGCTGATTAAGGATTATTAATTTACCAAAATGAACAGCCTTATTCATTCTTCTATTTCAGCCCACTGGTTATTATTTTATCTGAATCAAAATCTGAATATTTACAGCTTTGAGAGTGTTTTTAATATTCTTCAGTCTAAAGCTACCTATGCAAGTCAAGCCAGCCATTACCACACACCTGGGTCTGCATTCCCAAATGTATCCAGAAGTGGCAAAAATCAGGAAGCTTTGATGTGCTATGGTATTTAGAGGAAATGTCTCTAATCATCATTTCTCCTCCTTTTCCACTCTTCATTTGGGGAAAACTTAATAAAAGAACACAAGCCTGATCAATCAAAAGAAGAAGCTGGAGGGTGACATTTCCCAGATGCAGAATGACGTGGAAGAATCACTCCAGGAGTGCCGGAATGCAGAAGAAAAAGCCAAGAAAGCAATCACAGATGTAAGTAGGCTGGTTCCTTGCTCACTTTTCATACCACAGTGTCTAAGGACTACACTACACTGTAGTGTAGTGAATGTCACAGGCTTACTTGCAGGCATTGTAAATGGGAACCCTAGTGGTATAGCACAGATATAAAGAAAACAAGAAAAAGGGGAGACGTGGAATCTTAAATAAAACCATTAGAACAGAGAGGGGGAAAAAAGCCTCCAAGGTTTTTTGTCCTTCCATTTTCTCTGTCCAGGCAAGGTAGGCACACAACAGGTATTCTTTGCAGCTTTGGCTACAGTGAATTATCCAAATAAGGGCTAGTTCAGGACTGATTTTCCACCATTTATTCTGAAACATAATCCAACAGCATACAGGACTTCCTGTAAAATGTGGTTGTTTTTCAGGCAGCAATGATGGCTGAGGAGCTCAAGAAGGAGCAGGATACTAGTGCTCATTTAGAGAGAATGAAGAAGAACATGGAGCAAACCATTAAAGACCTCCAGAAGCGACTGGATGAAGCAGAACAAATAGCTCTGAAAGGTGGCAAGAAGCAGATCCAAAAACTGGAATCCAGGGTAAGTTTGTGATCCAACTGCAGACCACTGCCTCCTGCTTACAGAATTGGCACCAGGTAGCCCAGTGCTGCCTGATAAGTTCACAGAGGCTGAGAAGGGGTAGTATAGACACTTTCCTGTTTCACAAAATGCAGGTGTGCAGTTCTTGGAGGCATGCTTCCCCTTCATTATACAGCTATGAGCTGCTGACCAGCAGATGAACGAAACCCTTGGTTAAAAAGAATTAAAAGCCCCAGCACCTAAAATCAGCAAAAACCTCTCCTAGTGCTTGCTTTGGTTAAACATTTTTGGCCTTTGCACATGTCTGCATTTCTAACTGATGGTGCAGCTGGAATACTTCTATGAAAAAACAGAGTGGAAAGGTGATATTTTGAACTCTTCCTAAAATTTGACTCTACGGAGATACCTAGCAAGTTAGCATTTCTGGAACTGTGAACCAAGTTATCTGCTGCTTTACATACATGTAGCATAATGGCAAGGGTTCTTCCCTTCTTGCAGGTTCGTGAGCTGGAGAATGAACTTGAGACTGAACTCCGTCGCAATTCGGATGCCCAGAAAGGAGCCCGCAAGTTTGAGAGACGCATAAAGGAGCTGACTTACCAGGTATGCAGCAACCACCAGTGACCACCAGGTCACTGGCAAGAAATGTAAAAGGGAAGGATGGCCTTAGTCAGAGCTTTCTGATTGCAGGAAGCTTTAGGCACAGGAGGAACATCTGCCTAGGACTTCCATCACAGAATGCTTTGGGTTGGAAAGGACCTCGGAGATCACCTCATTCCATGCCCCCTGCCATAGGCTCCCTGCTCACTTTCCACTAGACCGGGCTGCTCAGAGCCCCATTCAATCTGGCCTTGAACACTTCCTTGTGGAAGGAGCATCCACAGCTTCTCTGGGCAACCTGTGCCAGTGATCATCATCCTCTTGCCTGATTTGCTATACCTAATGTTAGAAAGCTGTTGCTGGGATTTGGACATTTTTAGCACAGTATTAATATGGAACAGGCTCCAATGACTATCTACAATGCAAGGGAAGAAAGAGCCCAGCTCCCTCTCAGCTCTGCTGCTGTTGCTAAAAGGAGCCAGAAGGACTCAGGTGACTGTAATGTCTTGCTCAGCATAGGATTGCTGAGTCCCAGAGCTGTGTCACCTATTATTGAGCAGCAGGGTCTAGTCTTGAGCCTCCTGCAAGTTTTCTAACAGCTGCTCATGCTGCCTGCCCTTCAGAAAAGGCCTGCAGCACAGAGCACTTATCCTTTTGCTTTGAACAGCATTAAGAAGATAAACCTATCCATATGCCTTAGGAGATTATTTAGTCTCCTACCTGTTGTTTTGTCTTTTGTATGCAAAAGCTGAAGGTTGTTTTCTTTGAATACTGTGTGCAGGCAGAATTAGCTGGTCCCTCTGCTTATGGAGCATGACAGCTTAAACTAGGCTTTTTTTTTTTTTAACCAGGAATGCCTGCGAATCAAACTACAAATTATGCAAATTACACAGTTCTAGGCTCACCCCTATCTGCTTCAATCTATACTGACACGCTTTATAATGACAAGCATGCTCCTCACCCCTGAGCAAGGATCTCTGCCTGTGTGTATCTGCACACCTCAGGAAGTCTGTGCACATGTACATCTTTCTTTATATGCATGTATATTTACACATCTATACATGGGAAGGGTACTCTCAGTCTTCACCCTCCACACTTAAACACATCTTCAATGATGATGTAGAAATTTTTCTCATGTGTACACATGGCCAGTTTGTGCCTTGAGCTGTAAGTTTCTAAAATATGTTTGGCATGCATAATTATTGTATTGTAGGAGATGCTTTAAGCCTTTTTACTCTATCAACCCAATTAATGGTGTTTTGATACAGTCAGAAGAAGATAAGAAGAATCTTGCCAGGATGCAGGATCTGATTGACAAGCTACAATTAAAAGTTAAGAGTTACAAGCACCAAGCAGAGGAAGCTGTAAGTAACCATTTGGGCCTTTTTACCCTTGAGAGATGTATTGTTCTAAACCCACAACGTTTATCCATAGAAACTTCTAGTACAAATAAACATTTTGTGTCCATATTTCTTTTCATATCTATATAAGCCCTGCATATAAAACTGTATTTTTATTATATATAAAGAAAAATAAATAGCATATGTGTTGATTATATTTAAGAAAAAAGCATTCTATTTTTTCCTAAGACTGCAGTATAATTTGCAAGAGAAGGGGGCGAAGGGAAAGAACAGGAAGGACTTTTTTCCTCCTAGCCCCTCAGAAAACACGTTGAGAGCCTCTCAGTTCACTTGGAAAATGCCACTAGGAAATATCAATTCTGTAAAACAACAACAACCTCTGTTCTGCAGGAGGCAAGTGGTGCCCATACAGCTGTTACCGACTCATGCTGAGCACTTTCCAGCACTTTTCCACCACTTGAAATTAAAAGCTTTGTTTCATGTGGACAGGAGGAAATCAGCTGCACTCTTTTTTCTCACCAGGAAGCTCAAGCCAATCTGTACCTCTCAAAGTACAGAAAACAACAACATGATCTGGATGATGCTGAAGAAAGGGCTGAAATAGCTGAATCTCAAGTTAATAAGCTGAGGAGCAAGTCAAGAGATATTGGCATGAAAAAGGTATGGTCATACTGTATGGGGTAGATGTGAGTGTTTAACACACAACAGTGGATGCTCTGTATCTGTTACATCTCTCAAAGTAGTTTGACTAGGATAAATTCTTGGGTTTCTACTTTTTTTTTTGTTTCACTCTTCCCTTTATTTTGATAATAAGGTAACCCTGTAGGACAGCAATCTGACACTTAGACAAAATATATTCTCTTTATTTTTGATGTCATTTAACCTCTGTTCTCAGCAGCAGAAGCAGAACTGCTGATTTGGTGGGTTTGGGGTTTCTTTTTGCAAGGGATATTAGAAGACTCCACCTTTTTCTCTCCCTGATGATGTAGATTTCTATGTATGTAGTAGAGCCCAGGTATTACCACATTAGCAGATATTTTAACATCGCTCTTTCAATGAACTTGTATTGATTTGAAGAGCTGGATGGAAAGAAAATATTGGTGACTAGTCACCCAGGTGCTGGGAATTCATTAGTGATTAGGAATATATTAGTGGTGTTTTGCACTTGAACTAAATGGTAGCAGAATAATGTTGATGAAACTGGAAGGCACTTAAGAACTTAGTCTGGAACTGAAAGCAAACTCATCTATGCTTGCCTTGTGGCAAACAAGGCAAATAAGAGTAAGGTTGCTACTTTTAGGGATGATAGAAAGAGGAGCTGGGTCATTGCTAAATCTGTTTCATTTGCAAGTGAAACAAACTTCCATGCTTAACATCACATACATTTTATGGAGTCGATAGCTCCCAAGCTAAGAAAGGGGGAAAAAAACCCTTTACACTCTTAATTTCTGCTTTTGTGTTAGCCTAATGAAGTCACCTTTGATATAAATTACTTGCTCCACCATCTAGAGCAAAGCTACATTAAAACTACCTGAATATCTCGTTTCTCGCGCATTTACGTACAATGGAAGAGGTACTGTAACTGAACCTCAAAAGATTTGCAGCTTTTAAGGATAAAAGATTTCCACAGATTTTTCTAAACTATTCTACCCCACCAAAAAAAAATAAAATTCAAAACTAATATAGATTCAGTTAAAGATTCACAAAGCTGTGGCATCACATGAACACTGAAATAGGTTCACTGCTGGGCGATTGAAGAGACGGGGTCTCCATGGTTTGCATCACAAGGCCGATTTCATGGGATACACGGCTGGTTTGTATACCTTCCAAGCACAACAACCATATCTGTGTTTCTTAGTAACACTGCTTAACTATGAGCTAGTAGAGACTTGTACAGGCCTGTACTGTCTTGCACACAAACATACGCACACCCCGATCTCTTCCTCCTTCAGGAGGAAGGGCTTGTAGCCCTCTAGCACATCTACTTCTGTAATGAGTTCAGCAGCACTTTGAGTCCTGCTTCTGAGCTATATTCTCACAGTACACCATGAGAATAATTTATCTTTTTAAATACTGTTAAGGTTGCTGTTTATTTCCTGTACCTTACTGGTAGCCTCTTTCTGCCTCAAAAATGCAGAAATCACAGCAAAGTGGATGCCTGTTTTTACCAGTCAGGTGCTGTTTGCCAACGCCGATTGCAGCTCTGGCAATGTAGTGGAGGTTGCACTGCCAAAAGATGAGCTCAGTGGTGCATGCAAAGGTGGCAGCTACACAAGAAGAGTCTTGTGGCAGCGACTGCAGGAGCTGCCAGGAAACGCATTCAGGTGGAGACTGCTGTCCCAAAAATCACAACATCTCCTTTGGGGAGAGAAGGGCACT
Source organism: Cyanoderma ruficeps (assembly GCA_008694505.1). Taxonomy (NCBI): domain Eukaryota; kingdom Metazoa; phylum Chordata; class Aves; order Passeriformes; family Timaliidae; genus Cyanoderma; species Cyanoderma ruficeps. Next base: position 10,519,386 of record VZDJ01000090.1, on the reverse strand, counting down.
GTAGGGACTACTTTAATCCTGTAGCATTAGAAATACCTTGTCTACTCCTACCAGTACCCATTTCCTGGATGCTCTGCGGAGTGTGTGTCATTCAGAGCACCACCATCCATTGAACAAGGGTAGTAGAAGTCCTTTGCTATCAAAAGGATCTATACAATCTAGAACAACGACAGGATACCTGCATTGTTAGCTGGAATAAGAGGGCAAATGTTGTCTAGACTGCTGCTAGTCTATTTCAGATACAAACTGGTAATACCAGGGAGCAGAAGCATTAGTGAAGCTTTTGTCACTTACTTGTGAACTTACACTAAAACCCCTCGACACTTCTATTTTTAATAATTGCATACTATCTCAATTGCATTTCAGGTTCACGAAGAGGAATAAATAAGTCCAAGCTGACAGATATGAGAAAATACTTGACATAATCAGGCACAACTGAAAGCAGATGTAGAAAAAACCAAGCACTTACAGAAATAAACATCAAGTGAAAATCCAAACAGACTGTATAGTGTATTTCATTCATTTATTTGTGTTTCTATTTTGCCAAGCCTCGGGGATCAATAGAAGATTACATCTCGCCAACAGCCGACTTCATTATGTTGGAACAAATTCTAATTGGCAGATCTTAGATCAAAACTAAGGGCAAATCCAGTCATGCTGCACAGCCTCACGTATTTCATATGCAGATTGTTAAAGCAGCTGTCCTGGTTTATGAACAGTACTTCTCGGTTCACTCTCTCAAACCACACTGCCACTCTCCTGCTCTCCCTCCCCCTCCCCACTCCCACAATGGAGTTGGGAGTTGAAAGCACAAAAGGTGAAAGATCACAGGCTAATAACAATCTCCTGGAAACAGCAATGAGATAAGAAAATTAATAGTAACAGCAACAATATTAATTAAAAAAGTGGAGAAAAGAGAGGGTGATGCACGTGCAGAAATGCTCACCATGGACCCCTCCTTGAAGGAGCTCCTTTTGACCAAAAGAGAATCCCTCTCCCTACCCACACCCCCCAGTGAAGTGGGATGGTATCAAATTAGGGTTCTGGTCATGCCCCCTCATGGCTATTGCAAAAAAAACCCACAAAAAAACACCCTGTCCTGGCTGGAATCAGGACAGCAGCACCTGTGGAAGGGGACAGCCATTAAGCTGGGACAACCCAGCTTCCATTTGTCCTGCCTGTAGGACCCTGCGTTTTGGAGAAGCTAAAGTAAAGATTATCATACTAACAGTCAATTTATAAGCTTCCACTACCACCAGTCAAGGGACTTCTCTTTGCCAGCTGCAGGACAGGTACAGGAGATGGTGTGAAGGGACACGTCCCTGTGGCTCAGAAACAGAGATTCTCTTAAATCCTTTCTGCCTTGAAACAGGGAACTGGTCCATGGTGGTTTAACACCAGCCAGAAAACTGGTGGTGTTAAACTCCAAATAAGCCAGTCCTAAACTTAAACTCCAAATAAACCACCCCCCTGCCCCCCACCCCCTTCTGGTAAGAGAGAGACAAAAGCAGAGACTGTGGGTTGAGATTGTCTACTGAAAGCAAAGAGTAACAATGTTAATAACAAAAGTATACAAAAAGAGATGCTTTACCCACAAAAAGGTGTTCACCACCTCAACTTAGTTCCATGTGGCAGCTGGGACAAAGACAAGATGGCAGCCATTCCAGTGCTGCCAGCTCCACTTGTTTTTCCAGACAAAGACATGGTGGCAACCATTCCCATACACTATGTGTCCCCCAAGACAAAAGCAAGATGGTGGGGGAGGCTCCCACAGCTAATATTTCCTATCCCTGAGCCCAAGACAATAGAAAACGATGGGCAGATCCCCCAAAAGCTGGATCGTCCATGTCACACCACCCATTTTCCAGACCACTGTTTGGCAGCATTCAGCTCCTCACACCTCAGACTGCCACTGCTTTGTTCCCCACAGCTGTTCCCACTCTGGCACCTTTCTGCTCCCCCAACCACTGCCAGCCCAGTGCACTCGGCTGGGCTCAGACTCACCGCTGTCCACAGCAGACATGGTCTGCTGGGGGAAGGGGGGAAAATGATGCCTTAACCTTTAGCTTCCATGTTTTTCAGATTCTGTGCTGCCTAGGGGTGTAGATCTGAGCCTCATCTGAGCATTAGTAAGCTCTCTTCACAGAGTAGGTAGACAAAACAAATCCTTTTCCTGCTGAAGACCAAGGACAACTTTCAGGCCCACAAGCAACGGTGGACTGAAGGGAGGAACAAGAAGGATGGGACCTCACAACCTGACACTGCAATTGGACAATTAAGCACCAATATGCAAATAGACCAAACTTCTAAAAATGTAAGACTTTGTGACTGGTTAGCCATTTTGTGACCATTCTTAGTCCACCTTGGGTGTAGCCCTGGTCAGGCTCTTCTCCTGCCCAAGGTGTATCCTGGAGGCCTTTGAATAAATACCTACTTTATTCTCTAGCTCTTGTCCAGTCTCTGTTTCAGGTCAGCCTTCCCAAGGTATTATTTGCTTTCAAATAAAATACTAAATGAAATGAAAACCAGTAAGCTCTCTTTTCCACATCCTGAAAAAAAAATCCTTTGAAATTTTGGGACTTCTTCTCTGGAAACTTCTTTGTCCCTTTAGGAAATCCAGCTTTGCATACTGACTTGTCACAGGATGAGTGGGAGCTTCAGACAAGCCCTGTCTTGGCCTCGGATTTTTGGCAACAGCTTAAATTTAAGAAATCACTCTAGCTTGCAAGGTCTAAGGATGGTAGATCAGATGGTAGATTTTATTTATAAAATGAGTTCTTTTATGAAGAACAGGAATGAAGACAGGAGGTAACACATGAAAGGTCTTTAATCAGAGTTACTTACGACACAGTATAAAACAAAATAACTACCAGCAGATTACATAAAACAGTGCATGGTATCAAGACACCTGTATTAAAAGAAATACTTAGCCCCCAGAGAAGTAAGCACAAAGCAGGCGTCCCTGCTCTGAGGAGAAACCCCATGTTTCCAGGAAAATGTGCAGAAGATTTCTGCTTTGTGAAAGTTTGATGTAGCTTATATAGTTTGTAAAGGTAGGTGCCTGTCAGTCAGAAATCCAGTTTCTCTTTCCAGATCTCACTTCCACAGTAAGATGCTTATTGTCAGCTGGGAGATGCCAGACCAATGGTAATCCTATGGTGCCAAACTAAGTCACAAGACACCTTTGTCTGGTTTGAGTTAACTCACCTGTTAGCAAGCAACAGGGAGTGAGATGCCCTGCTACATGACTTTTCACATACAAGTGTCCATTGACTTTTTTCCTCCCCATTTGTCCATTCCTGTTGCTTGGAAAATCCTATTTCCATGTGGCTCTTACTGTAACTGAAAGGGGAAGGTGAAGGAACTCTGTTCTTTTCATCACCAATCTCAGTAGTATCTGTGTGCAGAGACCTATTTTCTTTCTCTATGTCAAAATGATTCCTCTCTTCCTTTTTTTCTAGACAAAATAAAAATACTTGTAAGAAGTACTGGTGTGTAAAATTAATCCCCTAGTGGAAAGAGAACAAGACACACTCACTATAAAGATAAGTCAGCATCTTCCATTTTAGCATTATCTGAGTAAAATCAGCATCCACACAACGGTGCAGAAACATTCTTGTTCTTTTCACCTAGTCCTCCATCACTGTAACCAGAGCTAAGTTAACCTGTAAACTGTTCCACTTTCTCTGATTTTAATATGTGTGAGGGCTCAACAGGTCCCAAGATTAATCTTGTTTAAATCATTTAGACAACTGCATCTCAAAATATATTATCATCTCTAAAGCATGCTACAACTGTTTAATAAGCAGCATGCAAGTGAATCTTTGTGTTCAGAGAAAAATGAAAAAAGATTGAAGCATAATCATTTCAGAGTTTTCTTTATCATGTGTTTTTGCTGTACCACATGGCATCAATTGTAAAATGTCTCCTGAAGCTTACCAAATCCAGACTGTGACAAAACCTTCAGACACAAGGAGTTTGAAGGTAAATCTCTCCATGAATAGGGTCAGGCACAGAAGGATGGACTAAGAACTAATGTTTGGATTTTTAAGGATACTCACTTCAATTGCAGAGGAAAGAGACAGACCACACTAAGCCAGAGCCAACCCATTACAAACACATGAGAATAAAATGCATCCACTTGAAGATGCTGGACTCCAGTAAAGAGGAGAGGTGTGCAGAGAGATGAGGTCAGAGACCGTATAGTTCTAATGATCTCCTACACAAAGCAATTTAGTATCACTTCTCAAAGGGGTTTTGACAAGCTTTGACATTGGATACAATTAAGGAGTAATTTGGGCCCTAATGAAGACCAGGTATGAGCATTGTTAGAAAAACTTCAAATTTTGTTTTGGATTCTTTTTCAACCTAAAGACAAGTGAGAAAATTCAGCAATTCAGTCATTCTTTAAACAAGCTACTGGAAAATATCTGTGAGGGGTAACCAAGTCCTTCATCCTTTTATAAAGAACAAAAGAGCATCTGATAAAAGGAAAGGCTTGTTGACACTGTTACAAACAAAACCCATCGCACAGATGCACCACAGAGGGCCTTCAGATTTAGAAAATAGCAAGAATGAGGACAATTTACGGATGGTGAAACTTACCTTCCTACATTTTTCAGTCTTTTTTGTACGCTTTATTTTTCAGAATTTTTTGTACGCTTTAACCCATGAAAATCAAATTTATGTTTTTGTCAAACATTCAAGATTTGAAGTTAGGTACTTCCCTTCAGTTTGAGCTGGGGGTCCATTTTGAGGAAGGTGGTCCATGGGTTTCAATCTCCCATTGCCAGACTCACATTTCCCCACTTACTGCTCAATTCTTTTGACCTCACTCCTGGTGGCCCTTGTCCAGACAACCTGTTCACATTGGGATTGTCTTCCCTTTTTCTTAAAACAAAAGATCAGACTAGCAAACAATGCTAACAGTGCACTTGTTTAATCACAACTGTCTAGCTAAAGCTACTGATTATCAATATTTTTAAAGTTGCAAAGTTTGGCTCAAACCCTCATTCAAACTTTGAGGGGCTTGGTATCAACAGTACCTTAACAAATAAATACTCTAATGATTGTACATACCTTGAGATAGCAAAGTACCATTGTTGCCACTGCTGCCACTGCACCAAGCACTCCTAGCACAATTATCCAGGTGTTACCTGAATTTTCTTTAAAAATACAAATACAAAACAGAAGTGCTTTATATCGCAAATGTTCATTATTGTTCAATAAATATCTCAAAGCTATGATTTTTTTCTTCTTTATAATCTAAAAGGTATGATTTAGGGAGAAAGAAACATTAAAAGGAAACTGAGACAAGCACAACAATGTTCAAGTTCCTTACACATACTGTAAGACTTTGAAATGATACTTTAATGACTTAAGTGTGAATAGCCAGAAGCAGATTATTTTACTTAATTGTGCAGATAGCAAATTCCATGTGTTCCAGTGCTCATGGGATAGGATTTGACAACGTCTTAATTTAAGTCCAATTTAAAACCAAGCAACTGCCCAGTGTGCTAAGCACTGTCTCCAGCACTGCTGATTTACAGTAGAGCAGCTCTGCTCTGTAACTGTTACCCAGTCTGGATCACAAATTTCATGATGCAAAATCTTTGCAACTTTAATCTGAAACATTGGTCAGCTTCATAGTGCAACCATGCAATCCAGATGGACACAAGAAATCCTGAGATGAGTGATAACCATGGATTCCACAGGAGATCAAAGCCCACCTAGAAGAAACCTCTGCACAGCACTGAACTGTCAGAAGAACTGTATGGTTCTTCTACCTCAGGCTACCTTTCCCCTGCTGTGTCTTGTCCAAAGAATTTGAAAAATTCTACATTCCTCTGGAAACTTCCTGTGGAGGTCTGGAAAACAGCTAAAAATAATAACTGCTAAGACAGAACATTTAATCTAGTGACTGCCTTTAGCTTGACTCTGTAATCCCATGCAGACCTATGTGTAAGACTTGTCAATTCCTTTAGAAGAGCAGCTTTAAGCTGCAGCCCTTCCTTATGCAGGAGAGATGATGGTAAATTCACCTCTTTTTTCCCCTCAAAAGCCTTCTTTCCAGTGGCCCTAGGAAATCCTTCTGATGACTCAGCAGCTGCTGTGCCACGACTGCTATCCAACACAGTCTACCCTTACCCTACTGTCTCCAGCCACTTATCTGCTTTCAAGCTGTGCTGAAAGCTACAAAGATGCTGATCTGTAGTTATCATCACTTATTCTACCCCCTTTTCTGTTACGTAGTCTTTATTTTTCATGTCTTACTGGCTTGCTTCAAGTTCTCTTCTTTGTTTAGAAGAGGTGCCCTATTTCCCAATCTTTTAGGTGATTGTATTTAATTGTGTGAAATGTCTGTGTGCTACTGACAATGAAATAACTGTAACTAAGATTTCACAGCTGGGAATTTACTACAGCTCATAAAAGCACAGGCATGTATTTAAACATACATATCCCCAGGCCTAAAAAGGCCTGCTGCGTAGAATTAAAGCTTTGAAAATAACAACTGTGTGTTCTCAACAAGCTTTCTTCGGCAGACAAACTTTTATCACATGCTTTGGGCTTCCCATCATCTCTCTGCTACGTTTAAAGCTATGTTTGCTGTCAGCAGAACATTTAGGACAGAATTCTGAGAGCCCTGCTGGGTCCTCAGCTATGAGAGCAGTTGGTGGCAACTGAAGGCAGCCACTGATTTTGTAACCTTTGCCACCACAAGCTGCTGACTGAAAAAAGAAAACTTCTACTCTTTAAATAACAGCATAGGTAACTTTTTTTCCCCTGAGCCAACAAAAATAAAATATGTATCTCTTCCTCCAACTGTACCAATCACACAAAGATGGTTTATCTCAGTATTTTATAGATTTCTGATTGACTCTTTGGCTGTGCATTGTCCTAACTGGTCCTCATCCTCTGAAATGGAAGGAGCAGCAACTTACTGATGTGCAAAGTCCTCACAGTGAGTTTTGTGTAGAGAGGTGTTGAAATATTGCACAGATATTCTCCATGACACCTGCAGTAAGATGATCCAACATCAGTGAAAAGTCATTTTCATTACCCTGGGCTTGAGGCTGGTGAGAGTGAGATGTGCCACTGGAGGAGGCCACGACTGAGGTCACTGCATTTCTGTGTAATGTCCAGACAACACCGCAACTGTCAGGGCTTGCAGTGTCACTGCCATGTTCACAAGGAACTACAGGGCTACCTCCTTCCACATTAAACAGCTGGTCTGAAACAGATAAAGAACTCTCTGCACTTTTTTTGGAAAATACTGTGAAGGTTATTTAGACATTTTCTGATTTTTTTCTGAGGTTTGATACTACCATGGACAAATACAAAAACATGTTTCACTACTTTGATATCATATTCAAATATCACAGTATGTTTCTAGAAGCATCTGAAGATTTTAGAAACAAACCTATATTACACTGAAAATCTAATTGGTGTTGGCAATATTTATGAAAATCCCCCTTTTTTTGGACGATTGGATGATTTTTCCTCTAATTGAGGGCCTCATTAATAGAAGTGATTCAGTGTAGTCTAGGTTACTGTGTAAAACAGCAGGAAATTCCACATGCTGGGAGCAGAGAGAAAATGCAACTGATCAGATATCTGCATATCTGAAGGAAAAGGATAAAACACAACATAATTTAACTACAAGAATAAAAATATTGTATGCAGTTAGAAATAACTTTCAGATATGGTAACCTTAAATACTTTACTTGTCTATCTTGAACATTAACAATGAATAGCTTTAAAAAATCAGGAAAGGGAAGGAAAAGGCAGGTAAGTGGAATTAACACCTAATATATAAAATAATAATACAAGACAAATTAATGTCATAGCACAAGTATTGATTTGACAGCACGGATTTGACAGCAGTGGTGGCTGGCAGTCAGCTGGGGAGGAAGATAATTTATTATTTTGACATGGCATAACTACACTTGATTTCTGTGGGGAGGGTTTAATGAACAGAGGTGTGGGGCTGAAAAATCATGAAGACAAAAAAAATCAAAATTGTACCCCACACTGCTATTATAGAAACAAAAGGAAGGCAGTTTGTTTTCAAAATATTCTGCTGAGGGGTTAATGAATACAGGAGAATGCAAATACATGTGTAATGAAATGTACCTTTTTCTCTTGTGGATCACAGGCAGAGAGAACAAAACAGACACTTACAGTGCACTTGTTAGCTACTATGATACCATACTTGAAACCTTCCATATTGTAAGCTATTCCATGTAAAATAAAAACTGCACTCCTGTTCTGGAGCCTATGCAGTGGGTTGGGAACTCAGAATGTGTGGGTACACTTTAGGGGGTAATCAGGGTGATGGAAGCATCCATGCACATTTCACAAGGGAACTGCTCTTGCATTGCTCTTCCTTCAATTAAAAATATTTCCTAAGAAACAGGAGAGGTTGAAAAGCACCAGTTACTTACTCAAACTGAATTTCCAATGAAATTCAGGAGGAAGACAAAGCAGAGTTGGAAGTTCATAGTCCTGCTTTTCCTTAACTAGCAACATGAGCTGCTGTTGACTTAAATGCAAACTGTTTGGTGCTCTCCATTCCCATGCAACCCAGCACTCAGGTACTTAAGGATGTACTTAAGGATGCATGTGAAGAGAAGTACAATGAAAGGATCAAACAGTATCAATAAAAGTCTGGCAGAAGATGGGAAATGAACAGAGTAAAGATCATACACAGCTAGAGCAGCAGGGAAACTTTCATCTCCCTCACAGAATCCATATATTCTCTAAGGTTTCCATGTATTCTGTCCAATAGGCAAAATTCTTTTATTGGGGTAAAGTTTGTTTATTAGGCACCTTTTAAAATGTGAAACTGATATAGAAAAGATGTTAAGAGTAAAGGTAATTTACAGAAGGGTGAGCTAGCCCCTCCCATTCCTACTTCCTGGAAGTAACTTGTAATGCTGCCTTGTAATCCTAACAAGTGCTTTTCAAAGAGAAAGGTTTATCCTTCTGCACTGTCCCATATCCATGTTGCCCCACTGAAGAAAGACTGTCTTTAGTTTGACTCTGAAGCCAGCTGTGAAATTCAGTAACAATGCAAGAAGAGATTCCATTCCTACCTTGCATCTTCCATTCAGCTGCCCACACTTCATGACGTAAATGAATATGACAGTAGCATCTGTCATGTTTATAATGTCCTTGTCACTTCTAAGAGAATGAAGAACTCCATTCCTGGTTTCATCCTGATCTGTCTCTTGGATGGATATATTCCCTTCTACCCAAGATATATTTGGTGCTGGATAAGAGAGAAAGGCATAGCACTCCAGTCTCCTTTCTGTGTTTGTCTTTTGGTATTCCAGTGCATAAGAAGGAGCTGTAGATGAAAAAAAAAATTAAAAAAATTAATCCTACTACTTACAAAATAGTTTTTAACTTGAAGTGATTGCTCTTTTGAAATACCACTGGAGAGAATAAATATAGCTGAGAACAAAACTTATCTGTGTTTGATTTCAGAAGAAAAGCACAGCTACTTACAGTGCCAAGATTTGTATCATTCTGAGAAGCCACATTATGTGTGCCAAGTAATTATCCCATAGAAATCAGGGAGTGGTAGGTTATGGAAACAAGTGCTGCACTAAAATTTTCCAACCCATGTTACAACATTTCACCAGAGAAAAAAAATTGCTTCATGACACCACCAGGCCCAGAAGGTACTCTGCTGGACTGGTGGATTTTGAATCCATGGGAGAAACAACACAAGGCAATCTGCTTGTTCCATCCTATTTGCAGTGGTGCAATCCAAGGGTTTTTGATGTCTTACTGACCTCTTACATGTAGCAGCACTTCCACTTCTGTTCGACCTTGTGCTGTTCCCACCCAGCAGGTATAAAAGCCCTCCTCAGCCATGGTCGGGTTACTAAGCCTCAAGGAGGCATTTCCATTAGGGATGTCCTCTTGGAAAAGGTGTGTTCTGAGTCTGTAATGTGCATCTTCTTCTTCCAGCTGATCCTTCTGCTGGTATTAACTGTGCACTTTTTTGGTCTCTTTGCTCCAGTGAATTACTTCATCATGACCAGGTGGGAAACGACAAGGGAGAATGCAATCCTTAGAAAACAGCCCTGTTACTTCTTCCTGCTCTGTAAAACCTAAACCCCATTAAGTACAAATGAATAAGTTAAATCCAGTCTACAAGTATATTTCTACCTTTCTTTATCCCTGACAAAAAAAATGCTCTTGCAGGTGTGCCACTGTCTCTTTCATGGCTTTTCTGTCACATGAGTCTCTCGGGACATCAAGGGTGTCCATTCAGCTTAATCAGGATTATAACACAGAGCTCTGCTCTTTGAACTTCTAATCAGTTTACACAGAAATCACAAGTAAGCACCAACATATTCATATCAGCACACTGCCATCTTACCACCTGAGCTTCCACTGTGTTTCCACACCCTGAACATCTTTTCCACCTCAGACTTTAAAAGCCTTTTGAGCTGCAGCTTCCTACATGTTCAAACCTTCACACTGCCATGCTGCAATGCCCCATGTTACCAACCACCCTCACATAGTGCCAAGCAGTTGTTCCATCACAGGAAAAAAAGACATAGTGCTGCAGCTGACGGGAAGGACAGAACTTCTTGAAACAGCTTTGCCACCACAGACAGCATCAAGAAGCTCTGTCCCAGGTCCTTGAGATAATTAAGGTGTGCATTCCACAAATTCACACAAGTAGTAGCATCTCATTTCTGTCAACATTTAACTTAGGCTTTGCTGGCATATAAGAGCAATTTAAAATTAATCTTTTTAAAAAACTGACTGCATTGGCTTTAGCATTGCCATGTTGACCTTCTTGGCCAAGGTCAGACAACCTGAGTGCCCAGGGGCAGATGCCTTCTCAGACATTCGAATGCCCCCTCCAGCTCATCTGGCAGAACAATCCAAATTATTTTGCCTTAGTCTTCTCAAAGCAAAGTCAGCCAATTTGCTGCAAACCATTTTCAGCCTGAAAAGCATTGCCTGCTGAGCCGTGGGGCAGAAACATTGGAGCTAACAGTCTGGGGGCTCAATGTGCCCAATGGACACAGCCAGCCGTGCAGCCACCTGACAAAGAGTCTTTTGCTTCAGAAGTGTTTTACATTACCCAAAATCGACTCTTTACCATTAATAAACAGTGTTTGAATTCATTAACTCTCCTTAATAGAAATTACTAATAAGGGTCTTTATTATTTTTCAGCTAAAACCTACCCCAAAGTGTAGCACTGATGTAAAATAAACAGATCATAACAGCTGGTATGCCCTGTCCTTTCATTTCTTCATTGGTTTGTAGATTCATGTCAAACTGGCAAAATAAAAGCAGGGGAGAAAATCTGTTTAAATGCAGATCAAAGATGTGCCCATATAATATAATTTCCTTTCTACAGCTTGCTAAGGACCATAGGCCTTTGTATCCTGTTTTTTGTTTGCAACAGATTGGTCCAGATTTTTGGCCTTAAAGTCATTCATTATATGATTCTATGCATTACATTATGATGGAGGCCCTTCATTATCTTTTAGCCCCTTGCAGATTGATACTTTATTTTTAATAAATAGAAAGTGTTTACTCTCAGTGTTGTTGCAGGGCTAGGGAATTTTAATCTTCATCATTCTTGCACAGGATAACACGGAAAACTGATCAAGCAAAATTTGCAAAAGGATCTAAGATCCTTGTCAAGCCTGATTTTCTTTACTTCTTAAAATATTTTTCTGATTATTGCGACATTTGACTTTCTGGGCTGGGAAATTTGACTGCATTTGCAAATACTGCAGATACAGAGAACTTTTCATGCTTTTTACACTTTAAAAACATGTGCATGGAAATCTAGGGTAGGAATGCAAAGGAGGATGAGACTCTCTCATCTCCTGTTTTGTCAGACAGCAATGAACTGGAACCTTCATGCATAACAGAAGAAGAATAACCTTACTTTAACTATTACCTGTGTGGAAGAAGAATGCAGTCTTACTATCCTAAAATACAGCATACCCCAGTGGAGAAATTACCTCAGGAATCAAGTAACTGGAAAAGACTTTGATTTTCCCTAGTCCTTTTTTTCTTCCCACAATGCAGCTATAGGTACCATTTCTAACTGACACAGGACACAGATTTAGCCAGGCTTGCTAGCCAGACTTTTTAGTTTTATGAATAATTTTGACTGCTGTGTGAGACTGTATTCGTGGTGGATGTGAATCCTAAATCCCAAAGATTTTTGAGTATTCTTTCTTTTGAAAAGCTAGTGTGATTGTTTTATGTATTCTCACTATTTTTAGGAGAAAAAAACCAGAACAAAACAAAAAACAGAGGCACCAAAACATTAAATCTGAGAGAGAACCAGATGCAATGGTAAAATAAACATCTATGATATATAATTTTGTTCCATGTCAGCAACAATGTACCTTCTTTATCCCTTCCATTGGCAAGTGGGGTATATCATGGTTTATTGGATTTTTTGCTTATTTACCTATAACTTCCAATGTGATCAACACAATATGCTGTGCTTGATGTTGGAATTTCAGAAACAGCAATCAGTGCTGTATTTCCCTTAGTGAGGGATCTGCCATGTTTAATTGACAGCCACCTTTCATTGGCAGTGATGCTCTGAGAGTGACATGGTCCCAGTGGTCCCTTTGTGATGCCTTTGGGGGCTGCACAGACAGTGCACTCTGCCTCCTACCTCCCAGCTGTGCCCCTTAACCCTGCTCCAAAATACACAGCTACAACCACTTAGCTGAAAATGTTCATGTTCAGCACAAACCTTAGCTTTGGATCTTCCCATTAGAGAAAAATGTATGCTGGTCTGTAGAAAAATGTGAGGAGTGTTGCTTCTGGCCAATCTTTTCAGCAAGTTCTGGGGTCTTACAGGAATAAACTGTGTGTATGCTGACAAATAGAGTCACACTGCAAAGTACTGAACAAACATGCTTTTCCTCTTTGTCACAGACAGGGCACAACCAAGAAATCATGCCCTAAGGCTTTGCAGTGAAATATCAATATGAAATTATGTATACAGACAGTGCACAGCTAGAATTAAGATCACTGTAGTTATGTTAGTTACCGATGCTCTAGTTTTCAGGAGAATTATTTCATACAGATCACTACAGGCTCAACTGGAAAGCAGCTCAGCCAGGGTTTCTGAGAGCAAGGCAAGGTGCTAAAATGCATCTCCAAAGACATACTGAACAGCTAAAATGGTTGGGGGAATGCTGCATTTGCTTTGGCCATTAGGGGAAAAGAACACATGCTTTCTTTTTCTTCTGCTTCTTCTTGGATCAGTGACCAAACTGTATCCAAATATTTCCTTATCTTTGAACCCTGCATTCAAGCTGAAAACGGCTCTGAGCACTCCTGCAGCAAACAGCCATCAGGATTGGTGGCTGCTCAATGCACTTTCCTCTGTGACCTCTTTGAGAACAGATATGCATATTGCAATGTGCTCCTTTCAAATCAAATTTATTTATTTATTAGTACAAAGGACTCTGATTAATTTCTTAATTTCAATGCAACTTAACAACAACACATTTCAAGCACACACACACTTATGAGGACTGGGAAATAGCAGAAGATTTTAATTTTTACCAACAAGCAAACAAGAAAAAGAGACATGCAAAATTCTCAAAAACACATGTTAACCACATACTGCTAAAATCTCCTACCTATCAGCTTTCTAGAATTTCCTCACTGAATCTTCAGAGGATTTCCTGTAGTAAAACAGAGAACTAATTCTCTGCCTTCTCACAATTAAACCCTTACAACTTAAATGCTAACTTCATAGCTCAGTTGTTGAGAAGTGCTCCCAATGAAATAAAGTTTCCACAATCTAAACGTCTCTCCCTGCTGATCTTTGCCTCTCTCCAGCTGTACTCTAAGCACCTCACCCGCATGGCACAGGGCTCGAGTAACTCACATACAAGTTCGTGCTGGCCCATTAAGGGAAGCAGCTGTTTCTACAGCCAGATTTACGTCAACACACGCCAAGATTTCACAGCTTTTGTGTTCCCTTCTTCGGGCTTTTGCCTGGCAAACGCAAAGCTCCTGCAAGCTGTCCCAGAGGAAACGAGCGAGCAATACGATGCTTACAGCAGTCACGAAGCCGCCCAGAACGCGCTGGGGGCGGCAGCGACAGCGGCGATTCTCCGACGGGATAGAGCACAGGGATCTGGCACGGGGAGCGAGGTCACATCTCTGCGGGCACAGGAGAACACAAACGTAAGGTAAAAGTAATCATGACACTCTTCTCAAAAAGCTGGTCACCTAAAACAAGAAATAGGTGCCTAGGGCTGCCTGCAGAGTTAGCTAATTGTTTTCTAACAATATTTTAACAGTGACTTGCATCTCTGGACAATTCAAGACTTGTGTGGCCATCTGGTTTCCAGCAGAATAGAATGACTCAAGTATTTTTGGGAAGAGGGCTTACAAAAAAACCCCAGACAAAATGCAGGAAGAAGTGGCAAGAAGGGGTATCTTCCCTCAAAGACCTTGGCTGGCGCTAGGGGTACACAGGTGAGGTGTGTCTTGCATTCACAGAATCCTTTCCATTGGAAAAGATCTCTGAGATCATGGAGTCCAACTGGTGAACTTCTCAACTAGACCATGGCATTAAGTGACACGTCCAGTCGTTTCTTGAACACTTTCAGCGATGGTGACATGCCTGGACAGCTCATTGCAATGCTTGAAACCCCCTTCAGTGAGGAAATTCCTCCCAATATCCAGTCTAAACGTCCCCTGGCCCAGCTGGAGGCTATGTCTTGTTATGCTGTTACGAGTTAACTGGGAGAATAGACCGACCCCCAGGTGGCTACAACTTCATTTCAGGGAGTTACAGAGTGGTAAGGTCTTTCCCGAGTGGCTGCACTTCACACCCTTCACCAGCTCCGTTGCTCTTCTCTGGACACGCTCCAGCACCTCAAAGTCTGTTTGGCAGCGAAGTGTCCAGAGGTGGACACAGCACTCGAGGTGCCTCACCAGTGCCAAGCACATTCCCGGGAGACGGAGCTTTCCCACCCGCTGCCTTCCCCACCCCGCCCCACGGCGCTTCCAGCCGGCACCCGCGGCTAATACTACAGCTCTCGCCTGCCGAGACTCGCTTTTCCGCACCTCCGGCTGCACAACACAGCACCTCAGCCGCTGCCCGCCCCAGACCCGCACGGAGCGAGGCGTTCCGAAGTTTGTCTGCGAGAAAGGAGAAAAGTTTAAAAGTTGACGAGCTCCCGTGCAGCCCCTCACCGGGTGAGAGGCGCGGCCCTCGGCCCGCGCGGGTTGGCTGCGGGGCCCGGCACCGCCCCGAGCGCTGTGCGGCGGCGCGGGCCCGCCCCTGTCGCCGTGGTTACCAGTAAAGATGGCGGAAGAGGGCGCTCCGGGCCGGCGCGGGGAGCGGGGCGATGAGGTGTTGGCGGAGCGCGGCCCCGGCGCGGCTTTTCATATGTTCGTGCTCATGGAGGACCTGCTGGACAAGCTGAAGCTGCTGAGCTACGAGGAGGAGGCGCTGCGGCGCCACAACATGCGGCCTCTCTCCAGGTGCTCCTGGCCCGCGCCTCCTCCTGGCGCTGGCGTGGCCGCGGGCGGGGGGCGGCGGGAGGGAATCCCTCCGGGCCGTCAGAGCCGAGCGAGGGAAGGCAGGGCCCGCATGGCAGCGTGCCTGGCTCAAGGGAAAAACAGCCAGTTGCAAAGCTTCCCGTGTGAGCCCCGCGAAAGGCTGAGATGCGATAAGTGAATAGTCCCTTGACCTTCCCTGCCTCCGGCAGGTACTGGATATCTGCATTCCAGGGTACCTCTGCAAAAAGTAATTATAACAAAATTCTGCCTATTCCGAAGAAAACAGCTCTGCCTAAACTCTAAGTTATTCTAAGTAACTCTAAATATCTTCAATTCAGAATAGCTATTCGTGGGGTGTGTGTATTTTTTGACTCTTTAACCCTTCACAAAGAGGGTCTTGGACCTGTTGTTGGTAGGGCTGGGCTTTTGTATCCTGTACGTATTTGTTATATATGTAATGTTTTTTATGCCTTTTTTTAAATTATGGTGGGAGACAGGAAGTCTGGGAAGCAGGACCAATGTGCTCCCAACATCCACCTACGCAAATAACTTTTAAACCCATCTGTCAGTTTCAGCCAAGCTCCACAGCAGGGTGGAGAATTAAGGGTCACAGAATTAAGCTTTTTATAAGTGTGGTAAGGGAGTCCAAGTTATTCCCTTTTTGGGAAAGAGGCTCAAGTACGAACATTGTGGCTCTAAGTTGGTTCTAGCCTGTTACTGAACCATTGGAATGTTTGGAGCAGGGCAGCAGACCTTTGTGTTGTTTAGTGAGTAGCTGTGTCAGTAAAGGGAAGCATTTCCAGAAGTTCCCAGGATCCAGTGTGCATGTCATTTATACTTTGGGGGGAATAACTGTCTGTGGTCTGGTTTTATGGACTGAATTCTTGTTAGGTCCACATATTTGAATTTGGTGTGATCCAAATCAGATACAGTTTTCATTGCTCTCCAAAGCACAGTAGGTAAGGACAGGTGGAAGGATCACTTCAAAACGTGCTCGTGATCTGAGCTGAATTTGCAGATGTAGGAATGCCATCCTCTTGCATCTCTTGAGGAAAGTGTGAAGGAGAGGTGATTTGGCGAACTTGGCAGCCAAGTCTGGTGTTGACTAATAACTTACTCAAAGCTGGAAATAAGCAAGCTGGGTGTAGAAGACTCGGGGTGGTTATGTGTGAAACTAGGCATCCTGAATTCAGTTCAGACGGGTTGCTCATTGAGAAAACCGGGTAAAGAAACTGCTCTTGTAAGCCTGTGCTTACCTATAACGTTGTAAGAGCGCCAGGAGCTCACGCCACGTACCATTTGTCCCCTTTTGAAACAGGCACTACTTTGCGCTGCCCACCAACCCCGGCGAGCAGTTCTTCATGTTCTGCACGCTGGCCGCCTGGCTGATCAGCAAGGCGGGGCGTCCCTTCCAGCAGCCGCAGGAGTACGACGACCCCAACGCCGTGATCTCCAGCGTGCTCTCCGAGCTGCGCTCCTTCGTGAGTGTCACACGGGCTCCCTTCCCGAGCGTGCTGCAAACACCTGCCTTCCCTTCAGAAATATCAGCAGGCACACGCTGCTCTCCTGCTGGGTCTGGTCCCAAGGACTGGACAGACTTTTCCTAGCTGTAGGTTTGTACTGTGTTAATTGACTAATTGGAAGTTTACGTAGGTTGCACCTACTTGCTAGTTGTTTTTAACACTACAATAATGGTCTTATAAATGGTTCCAGTTTGTTTTGTTCTACGGTCTGTAAAATGGATTAAACCAGGCTTACCTTTTGTAGTGCCACATCTGTGGCTCATTTATAGTAGCATAATTTTCAGAGATTTTATCTGGAAGGTTTACACAGTTTGTGATCCTGCTCCTGCCAAAGTCAATGACTTAATTTGTAGTGTAGGAAGTGGTTTAGAACAGTATTTATTATGTTGGGGTTTTTTGTTTGGTTTGTTTTTTGTTAAGGAGTAAAAGGTTGTACAAGCTGCCAGCAACTGTACTGGCATTTTTTTTAAAATTCTAAAACAAGGAAAACCCCAAACTGTGAAGGTCAGGAAACTGACAAGAAGTATGGTCTCTACTGTGTTTGTTCTGCAGTAAATTAATGACAGCAGTAAATGACAGCAGTAAATTAAAATATATTATATATAAAATCTGGAGCAGACAGGGCACTGTTGAAAAGTTGATAGTTAAGTCTCAAAACTTGAGTTTCTCTGCAGCAGTTCTTACCTTGCCTTGTCACTTGTGTGTTTGACCATCCAGATCCCTTGTGGCTTCTGCCTCTTCTGCTCCCTGGGAGTATCCTCTTACCATGTGCTTAAAGACTTCTACACTGCATTCGTTCCTTGGCTGCTTCTGCTTTTCCTTCTGTTGCCTCACTGGAGCTGCGTAGGAGAAGAATGTAAATTGTCATTAATAAAATCTTCATACACAAGGGACCTTTTGGCTTTAGTGTACAAAAGCTTATCTCCCTACAAGGAAATTTGAGTTGTTAGGCCATTAGTAAACAGCCTGTCTCTTTATTTTAGGGAAGGCCTGTGGATTTTCCTCCCTCAAAATTAAAAACAGGCTGTGGAGAGCAAGTGTGCTATGTTCTTGATTGTTTGGCTGAAGAAGCCTTGAAACACACTGGGTTTAGCTGGAAAAGGTACAGTACACTTCTAAGCATCCTCCCTTATGCATTGTTTTCTAGCAAACAGATGTAAGTTGTAGTGGTAAAATAAAACACAGGAATGACTAAAAACGTTTTACTTGATGTTTCATGAGGTGGAAAATTCAACTAGGCTTGAAGCAGGGTGACCAATTAATTCCTAATGCAATTTCACACAACTGGCCTGTTACCAGCAAGGCTGAGTTTGGACCTTATAGATTTAGCTAATTAACTGATGACTTTTTTTGTTATTTCCCTATACATAACTCCTTGTTAATCTGATAATTGAGTTGAAACATTTAGTCCTTTTAGGGTCTATAAATCAATAATAAATTCCTGGAGTTATGCACAGTATGACCATGTTACAAGTAGACTAGAGTAATTTTATTTAATCTGAAGGAAATCTTAGGACAAATTAGATGACATACAATCTCAAGTCTTGAAAAGTGTTCTTTATTTCATTCTTTTCCTCTTATGGGTTTTGAAATGGATGTAGCAAAGTAATTTCTGCCTTGGAAATATTTTACTGTTACTTCTCTTTAGTACACAAATTTGACTCTAGGCTGAAAATCAGCCTGTGCTGACTTGCACTTGAATTTTGAGAGCTTAGACCAATAGAGAAAAACCCCAAAATTTACTTCCTAGATCACTTTGTAGTGTGAATGTACTGTACTGCCTTTACTTTTAAGACAGTCCAAGATGAACAAGACTTTCACAGCTGACTGTATATTTATTTAAGTCATGAAACACTAATCACTGTCTAAGTATGTTCCACATCATCCATTTTTCTCATTAAATATTTTGTTTGCAGAGGTATTTTTAGTTTATTTTGTTTAAAAGCTCTGCTGTTCTTTGAATTAATTTCAGGCCAGCATACCCAACAGAAGAGCCAGAAGAAGAAGAAATAACAGAAGATGATGCAGAATTAACACTTAGTAAATTGGAAGAGGATGTTGTAGTAGGTTTATTTTATTGGTTTTGATTGTATTACTATTGGTCAACTACGAGAAAATTTTTATTCACTGTTCATTTTGTTTGGCTTTGTTTTAAGAAGTCTTTTCAATTAGTTGTTCAAGTTGTTTCCTGCAGCTGCATTCCTGCATTGTCAGATTCTCTGTAGAGTTTTTTATTGCTTTTCGGATAAGATTAGCTCTTCAAGACAGACCTTATGTTCTTATGTGCAGTGGAATCTAACTATGCATTAAAAACATGAAGATTCAGAATTGTTTCTTTTCTACTGCTAAATCTTCTCTTGATGTTAAATTGAAGGGTTAAGATAGGAAAACAGTCAGCTGTCTGCTCTTTTCTGTATCTTGTTACATCTAAGCTGCTTAAATTGGGAAGTGGGGATGAAACAGTTAACTAAAGCACAGTTGAAATCCTTCAAAGAACCTCTGCGTTTCCTTTCCTCTCAGGTATTGTCCTAGGCCATGATTTTCAGAACTAATGTGTTCTCTTAGCTCTTTGGAATGCATGTGTGTTAATAAAACCACTGAGGTATTCCTTTACAAGGTATTACATTACCAGGCAGTTTATACCAAAAGGATACTCACTTTTGAGAGCCCCTAGTGCTTCTACAGGGATTAATAACATGCTAATGTAAACTTTTTTTGCCCAGTCCATCGTTGGACTAATATCAATATGCTGGCATTGTTGATACCAGTATATTGATATTAGCTGTACCCATAATTGAGTTTAGCAGTATTTCCAGCAATTAAATGTTAATGATGAGGTTCTCTGGTTGGTCTTCGGTTTTGATTCTTCTGAATAAAAATGATGAGGCTGACAGAGACAAGGCTAGTTCTGTAAGTCTTGGGCAGTGGGAGAGCCTGTATTAGGGAGGCTGGGTGTGCAAGAAAATCTGCACAGTTTAGTTACTCAGTTCTGATAACCAGTCTTCCTGTTCTGGTGTTACATGCTTTTAAATGCTGCACAAATATGTACTGTCCATTTAGCAAAAGATAGATAGTCTCAATCTAGTCTTCATTTCTTGCAAGTATTCAGGGGACCTAGGGTCAAACACACCAGAAGAAAATACTGGTCCCTGCTAGTTAAAAACTGGGTAAAGTTGAGGAAAGAGGAATAAACTCCAAGGTTTTCACTGAGTCTTGAAGGATTTTATCCTAAGACCTGTGTTACTGCAGCTTTTGGGATTTGTATAGAAAGGAGGTGGATGATAAAATTTCACTTTGGTGGAAAAGACAGTCATGAGAGGGAAAAGGTGTATAAGGGTAAAGTGTATGGTGATAAAATGGCAGATGAAATACAGTATCGATAAATGAAGGTTAATGCACAGAAAAAGCATCTTTACTTATGGGTGATGGGCTCTCAGCTGATCCTAGTCACAGAAGAAGAGCATTTTGAGACTGTAACAGATTTATAGAGTACGTGAGCAGAGCATATGGTCTCATGGGCATGAAAAAAAATCAATTGCCTCAATTTCAATTGTGTTATTCTAAACACTGAAGATGTGGCATCATTCTGTAACTCCAAATATGTAGTGCAAACAACATCTTGAAAACTGTTGAGGTTGTGGTTTTTATTTTGATGGGGTTTTATTTTTAGGGTAGAACTTTAAGAAATACATTAAAAATTACAATTACCGTACAACTATTGATAATGAGCCATCTGATGTCAGAAGCTTTAGGTTTAGGGTTTGGGTTTTGTTGATTGGTTGGTTTATTTTTGTAATACTGTGGTGCTCTGAAGGAAATGTGAGGTAGCTTTGATCTTCCAGCTTCTCCCAGCTATTATGTCCCTTCATAAGGACCATATCATAAATTCTCCATGTCTTGTTTTGTTCAGAAATATGGAACTTAATACTCCTTGATTTGTGCTCCTGCAAAATAAAATTATGGAGAAAGACTGTGCAATACTTACTGAAGTCTTACTTTGAAACTTCTCTTAAGGAAGAAGAGTCAGATAATGAAGAAAATTATATTGACCTGAATGTTTTAAAGGCACAAACGTCCAGATCAGTAAGTTGTAACTCATCAATCCCCCCCTTGAGAGATTTTTACATCTGTAGCAGCAATTTTTGTCTGTTGGATTCAAGTCAAAAAATCCTTGTATAGTCATTTCTTGAAAAAACCCCCATCTGAAATGAATTGGATATTATATATTAATACTATTTTGAAATAACAATGTGCAGCCAGTTTCCAAACTGACATCACTGAAGGGCTGCTGGGAACATTTGCAAGAAATTTTTTGCAGAGACTTTTAGAGAAACATGGTATTAGTTTCATGAATATATTTTAATCTCACATACATACACACACCATTTCTGAAATGTATTATAATTTCTTAATATGTACATTTAATTGTCTTCAGTTTTAAGTATGATGAGAAGATGTATTTTAATTCCAAATCTTTATGAATTCAAAGAAAGTCATTAAAGAAATCTGTTTCATCAGTAATCTAGATCATTCTGAATATAAATATTTTTCTAATATTAACACTGCAAGCCATTATAGTGATTTCTAACAGATCTCACTGTGCATAACAATGACATTTTGTGTATAAACCTTGTGATTTTTACACAGAACATGAATGACAATGTAAAGCAAGAAGAGATTTTACAGTCCACAACAGATGCAGCGGAGTGGAATCTGGAAGTGGAACGTGTGCTTCCACAGCTGAAAGTCACAGTCAGGACTGACAATAAGGTATGGAAGAATGGACTTGCCTGTGTACATGTGGTGATTAAAATGTGATTTCTGTCGATGCTGTTTAGTTTCTGTTTGCAGTTGTTGTCTTTTGTCATGAAAGGACCTGTGAGTAATGGGCTCTCCAGGGCTACCTTGTGTGAACCTTTGTCAGTTACTTTGACCCTAGAAGCAATAATTTTCAATGAGGTGTTTTTTCAATGTTATATTTTTTTTCTGCTGCTTGTAAGGCACTTTATTTCTATGTATTTATTCAGTGGTGATTTTTTTTTCAGTTCTCTGACATTTCCAATGTATTCACACTTCTAAAAAATTATATCTTCAGTTTAACAACTATTAAAACATCTTCTTGGAGTACAGCTGATGATCTTACCTTTCAACTCTTCCATTTTTCAACCACATGAAAAGCTGGTTGTATGAAATCCTCTTGGTGAACTTTACATGACAGTCAAGTAGGTCTGTGCCCCAGTAGAGTCATCCTGAACTCTCCTTATGTTTAGTGAAAAGAAGTGAGCACTTCTTCAACTGCTTTTGTTCACCATATCCTGGTAACTACCTCAGGGTGAAATTCATCCAGTCTTAGAACTGTGTATTTCTCTCCATAGTCATTTCAAGGAGTCTAGAATGAGCAGCTTAGAAGTAGGCATCCATCTTTGGCAAGTCCAAACCCAGGACCTGCTCCTGGCATTGCCATAAGCATTCTTTCTAGGAGCTGGTGTAGCACACACAGATGAGTGCGGTGTTGAAATTGTTCATTTGCAGTGACCCAGGGAGTTGGGGTGTTGGAGCAATCTGCAGCGCTGATACAGCAATACAATACATGTACATGAATACAATGAAAGATAATTATCTTGCCAAAAATAGGGGAAACCTTCAACTGTCTGCTGAGCTGCTTGCCTTACACCATACTGCATTTTTCTGTGTGAAGAATTGCCTGGCTTGAACCACTCTGCTGTGATCCTCAGCAAGCCCATCTGTTGCAGAGAACATGATGCTTGAGTCTCACAGTGAGGAATTAAAACTTAATAAAGGCATACATGAAAAATTAAAGCCACTGTAGGATCTGAGGTTTACTAGCTTCCAGCTTAATGCACCATCTCTTGGCCTTAAGGAATATGTCAAAATGAACATGAAAAGAGGATTATTCTTCTTTTAGCTTCTTTCAGAAATAATTGGAGAGAAATGTTTGGTCTTTTTCCATCCTGCCAGAAAACATCATATTCTGTTTCCTAAGCTGTGCCTATGAACATAGTAGCAGGAGAGTATTAATGGTATAATCAATGGCACTAGAAACTAGAACTTACTGTAAAGTCCTGGACACAGGACTGGGGGTGGGTTGGGTGCCTGTTGTTTTTATTTAAACTCCAAAGTTTGGCAAACTGTGAGCAATTGTCACCAGACCAACAAGAGATCATAAGTCTCCTGCAAACCTGAAACACAACATAAGCGCGTTTTCTCTAGTGGCTCATTAGCTGATGTATAGTGCCAGTTCACAGCACCTTTTCTCAGCCCCCACCTGAGTCCATGTATGCTTCCTATGATCTTGAAGCTGGAAATAATTTTCCTCCTTCTAGTTGTATCCCATTATCAAAACCAAGTTTGGGTATTTTTGTCTCTTTAATTTCTTTCCATTCTTCTCCTGGTAACAGTAAGCACTAAAATAGAAAGGAAAGAACAGATAGTGCAGAATGGTAGGTGTTGGGCATTAAAAGCACCCATTTTGTTGAAGAATAAGCTGAACTAGTGCAGCTACAATCAATATTTTTAGTATTTGTGCCCAGAGTGGTTTCTAGCAGAAATAGTTCCATGAGGATCAGACTCTAAAAAGCATAGCTACTGTGGTATCAGTGAGGATGTCAGCGTTTGTTTATGGATCTGAGTGTCACATGTGACATTTAGGAGATTTATAAATTGTGTCACATCGAGCCAGTGCCCCTGGCTATGAACATGGCAGTGGCAGGATGATACATGGCAATAGTAGGAAAGAGAACTGACCCTACTCTGCATGCCCACCGTTGTTTAGTAACCAGAGAAACATAAAAGTTGTACTTATTTGTGTTCTAATTTGTGATTTTTTTTTTTTAGGATTGGAGGATTCATGTAGATCAAATGCATCAGCATAAGGATGGAATTGATTCTTCTTTGAAAGAAACTAGGGTATGTCTTGTATGTGCAGAATATTTTACTAATCTGCCAGCATTTATATTTTTTCTTTTGTTTGATATGCATTAAGAACTAAATGGTTCTTTTTTCCTTCATTTTATTTGTGCTAGTGCTGTAAAATTAAAAAGGGAAATATATGACAGTGATCATTAAGGACAGTGCTAGTGGCAGAATACCTTGTGGGAAAGAGTTGTATGTGTGAGGATTAACTAACCCTGGCTATCAGGGTTCAAAAATGAATGCATTACCATAAGTACATCCTGACTACAGAGGAGAAAATAGAACAATACAATCTGAAGATGCTGTTAAAAACACCCAAATACTCTCAAATGCTCTTGCTAGAATAACTTACCGATATTGATATTTGTGATTAATTGAGGAGGGGAGAGCAATGAAGAGGTAAAGACTGAAATAGGTGTTTTGGAGGTGGGCAAACCAGAACACATTGGGAATAATTTTTGTTGGCTAAACACAATATTTCTGTAGTATTTTTCTCTCTCTGTAGGCTCCCATAACCTTTCTTAACTACAGCACCATTTTGATACTCTTTGCATACTGTCTGTATACTCTCAACCCACAGAATGTGATTTTCTAGGGTTACCTTGACAAACTCCACAATGACATCAGCAGAACACTGGAAAAGATCAATAGCAGGGAAAAGTACATCAACAATCAGTTGGAGCACTTGGTTCAAGAATACCGTTCAGCACAAGCCTTGCTGAGGGAGGTATTGCTGATCTTTTGTTGTTGCCTTCTCCAGTATTAACTTGTTGTCAAGTGAGGGTAAAGGCGAAGACAGCATGGAGTGAGCTATCTATGAATTCTGCTGTTGGATATAAAGCAGGGGAAATGTTGATTGGCTGTCAAATTACATTCTTCCTAAGCTAAACCAGCAATTTTTATTCAACTGTTCTGCAGGGGAAAATAGATGGTTTTGCCTGAGTATTATGTCTAGCTATTGCCAGTCTTGAGCAGCTAGTAAATTGCTAGTTCTGCTTTCCCTGTGAAGTTCACACATCTGTCAGGAGTGGAAAAACGAGAGTCTCGGTCCAATATTCATCCCTTAGATTGAGTACTGGTGCTAACATGCACAAAGCACTCTGATTACTTCTTTGCTTCATTTAGTTTTTATGCCAATAGAGAGAGTGCTGTCTGAGAAGCTTTTTGATCCCCTATTTTGGAGGTGTCACAGTCTGCCATTTGGCAAGCCCTCCTGGTTGTGGCCATGCTGACAATAATGCTAACAAAATTTGAACCTTTGCACCTTCTCTTTGCCTTGTTGTTAAGGTATCTTTGAGATAGTAATTTACTGTTGATGAAGTATTATTCTGGATTTCAGTATTCAATCCTTTCTGCATTGTGGCAGATTTTCTTCATGTTTATTTCCTGATGTAAATGATTAGAAAGCATAGTTCTTACCAAGTGTGTATTTGGACTATTTCCTGCTTTACATTTTTGAAAGATAGTCATTGCAGGGGCTGATATTTCAAGCCTGTCCTCATTTGTAAACCTCACTGGGGCTTTGTGGGAGAGTTTCTGGAATTGAAACGAACGAGAGCAAGTCTTGGAAGTTTTCTCTGAGCTATCTGCATACATCACTTCAACTCTGCCATTACAGCAAAGACATGTTTCTTTCCAGGCTAAAGAGAAGTACCAGGAGGGAAGTGGAGGAGTAACTGAAAGGATTAGAGTGCTTTCTGAGGTAAAACACATCTTACTTTAAAACAGCCTTCAGAGAGTTGGCATTTAGTGGTTGCAGTTTAATGAAACCAGTTCTTTCTGATTTGCTCTCATGTTAAAGATTTTTCTTTGTTTGGGGGAGGTGATCTAGTCCAGTCCCTAAATTTTAAATCCAGGCTGCCATTGATTTTTAATTCATGAAGTGTGAGCTCAGTTTGTACACGAAGGTAAATGTTCTGTATTTTATAACCTGTGTCCTAGAATTATGGGGGATTAATAAGTCATGCCCATAAGTTCTCTGGAAGAAGAAAAGCTTAACTCTTATTTTAGTTAAAATTAAGAATTTGAGTTTATTATCTTCCAGGCACGTAAAAGCAATGTTTGACTATATAGTAATTTTTTCCGTACATCAAATTATCTTATTGCCTAAATCTGGTTTTCTGTTTTAAATTTTCTTTTTCCTTTATATTGGTGCTCTGGCAAATTTAAATAAACATTCTCCTGTCTCCTGACTGCTTCCCCATTTTGAGTGTTTCATGGCTTTTTATTTAGAATTACAGCCATACTTCCAACTCTTTATCCAATTCAGATTTTTTTTTAATGGCTCTGTTTGGGTTTTAGAAACCAACTTTGTTTATTATATGGTAAAGTCTCAGGAATAGTTGCATAAAATAGATCACAATGTGTTAGAAATTGTACAAGTTTGAGATGTTTCAGAATAGAATAGTTGAGTTGGAAGGGACCTGCAGTGATCACCAAGTGCAGCTGCAGTAGGCAATACAGCAGTTTAATGTGAGTTTTCTAGCAAAGTGTTCTGAGTGTATGAAATCTGCAGAACTAGAGCTGTTTTCTATTTCACTCTCAAGGAAGTAACTTCGAAGAAGTATTTTGTGAGGAGTTGAGATTTACAGTGTGTGCTTTGGGAGCTGATTGACTGAGAGGTAGTGGTGAATATGTTACTAGCTGGTATCCTTCCAACTACGTAGGTGCAGTGGCGCATGTCCGAGGTGAACCAGAGAATTGGATGTTAGTACTGATCTGTTTTCAGGCATCCAGTCAGACCTCAGCACACCTGGAATACCATTACCACTGCAGGTGTGCAGGAACAATGCAGCAATGATTCCTTTTTGTTGCTGAAAAGGCTTATTAAAGCCTTAATGAAGGGCTATTTTCACATTATAGACAAGAATACTGAATTACTATCTTGGCTGTACTTTGGAATGATATATTTTCTTTTTTTTTTTCATTTTCTGCAAAGGCTAACTGCTAGACAGTGCTGAAATGCACTTTTGTTCTTCATACATGGATTTTACATACCTGGACCAGTGCCAGCAGGCCGGACTGCTGCACCTTCTTTTGCTGCAGTGCTGTTTCTCAGGTTTCCAGTGTAACATGCTGAAGTCCTGATGCTTCCAGAAGGGCAGCAGGCATGGTTATATAATGAATCTTGATGTGTAGGGATATTGGTTCCTTTGTTCTTCCATCCAGCATCACACTGAAACATTTATATTGTTGTTTTTATTGGAGATGCACAGTTTTTCAATACCACCATGGTGTTTGGTCAAATTGTTAGCCTTTTTCTGTAATTTTTTACAACATTAATTTAGTTAAATTAAAAATCTGTGAACGTTTGAAAAATTGTTCCTCTTTATATAACAAGTAAGATGGATTAGTTCATTTTTTTAAATAAAAGCAGATATTCAGCCGAGAGAGACTCTTTTTAATTTGATATTCATCTGATTTAATTAAGAAAAAATCTATTTTAAGGTTACAGAAGCATTAGAGAAAGTAAAGCAGGAAACAGAAGAGAAAGGAAGCAGTATGACTGATGGTGGTGAGTACTTTTATGCTTCAGACAACACACCCTTTTTCTTGGTGCCAGTTTCATGATATGTACTTCATTAAAATAAGAGCAATTACTAGGAGGAAAATGATTCAGCAGCATCATATTGGTGGGAAGGAAACAAAATATAGACCACAAAACATTTTAATAGCTTTTTACAGGTAAGATTTTCACACCCTGCTGAAGGTGTCTTCAGTTCTCTACCAAACCTCAAGTCAGATATGGGGATAAGGCTTTCAGCTGAGCAAAACACTTCATTGAAAGACCTGTCTTAATGTTGATGCACATTTTTATGAAGCTCTTAGATGTCAAAAAGACAGCAAAATTGTCACTGCCTATTTCTGTCTTTTAAGTGTTTTACATATTAAAAATGATGTATCAGTACAGTCATGTCTTCAGAGTAGAACACCCTTTTGTTCATTCAACTCCTCAATTTTAAGGAGTGAATTACAGCAAACAATGCTTTTGTGTTAGGTGGCTGACAGAGTTGTACTGTTTGTCTTTTTTTGGACAGCTCCTCTAGTGAAGATTAAACAGGCCTTAACAAAATTGAGGCAAGAAACCATTCAGATGGACATACAGATTGGTGTGATGGAACACACATTGCTCCAGTCAAAGCTGAAAGAGAAATCCAATATGACTAGAGATATGCATGCAACAGTGATTCCAGAAGCCACAGTAGGTGCCTATTAAAATTGATTGAGCCTCACTTGGTTTGCCTAAAATGCAGTTTTTTACCATTTGCTTTTTTTCTGAGTTTAGAGGTTTTGGTTTTGTTGGGGTAGGAGGATGTTCTTTCTTCCTGTTCCTTTTGAACAAGACGCTTGGTAAAACATGCACTTTTTTAATGTGCGCACTTCAGACTCAAGAGGGAGCCGTGTTTAGTTTTGTGCTGTAAAGATTTACTGCATGTCTCTTCTAAATACACTAATAAATTCTTGTTAGCAAAGATGTCTCTGTCTCTTTGGAGAATGTTACATAGTGTGAAAGTCTGTAGAATGATGCTGACAGCCTGTAATCTCTGATACTGTGCAGTGCTGAAAGGAAATTGCTTGCAAAGGACTTGAAAGGATGGTAAAATGCCTGTCATTGCCACTTACATACATTTAGGTAAAGTATTTAATTGATGATACTGACATAATACAGCATTACCCTTTCCAACAGGCTGGGCCAAAACTGATACCAGCTGCAAGATTCCTTTAACAGCAGCAACAATATCAAAATCTATATAAGACCAAAGAAGGTGAAAAGTATTGTTTGGAAATCACTCTTGGCTTTCTAATTTTTTTTCCACGTGCCATCACTGTTTTAGAATCACTTTATATATTAGCATTGGGTCAAATGCTGCTTTCATTTATAGTATTTAGAAGAGCTCTGTGGACATAATTTGGATTATTCTTGTTTTCTGTTCTTGTGTCAGAACACCCACTTTTGATTACTGTGAAGGAAAAATGTTGCCAAATCTAGTTGAGTAATACAGAATGAGAAGAAAAGTGTAGGAGGAATGTAGGGTTGGGAATGTAATGGCAACAGGGAGCTTGCTTTGTCTTAGTAAATGTGTAGGTAGGGAGTGATTCTAGACGTTAGTGGTAATGAAGGAGTATGGAGCAAAGAAATAACCTTATTAAAGTACTAGTACATCCTTATGGTTCTAGTTGTTCATGAGCTATGAACGATACTGGTACGATTCCAGTGGCATTAAAATCCTTGCCCAACTTCTGCAGGCTATTCCATTCATCTGACAAATCATTTCTCTTATTTAAAGGTGAGCAGTATTTTGCAGAATCAGTGGATCAGTTCTGTGTCTGAAAGTCAATATACTTGACACCATCAGTAGTATGAGCCAGTGTAAGTTTGTGCTTCAGTATTTCATTTGCCAGAAAGAAAAAGCTCTAAACCTATTGGATTTTAATAAGTGAAAAGCTATCTGTAAATGTCGACTATTACAATTTACCTGTGCAAGCCACTGCTGAAAATCTCTATGAATCACACTGGAAATTGGTTTTCAGCTCCTTTTTCTGCCTACCTATATCCTCCCACATTCAGCTGAAATTAGAAAAGTTATTATTCATGTTCCCTTTGTTAGGTGCTGTTGCTACTGCATATTTACTTTAACAGTGGCTTTACTTCAGCTTAAGCTATAGCAACTCCCTTTTGCATTGCCTGCAAAGCAGCTCACTCATGCTTTTGGATTGCAATGTTGTGTTGTATAAATACTGTTTATGTAAATACTTCCCTCAAAATACTTCCTCCTTCATGCTAATACAACAAAAATGCTTAATCAAAACCCTTTCCTTATGAACTGAGCCTCTTATTCTATTAGAAGTGAATCTGTTAAGACAAGCATGGCCAAAACCCCTCTAATGTGACAAAAATCTCCGGAAGAAAAGCCTCTTTTGTGCCAAAGTAATTCTAAAATAGCTTGCTAATTATCTGGAATTGATCTATGTTATTTTTTACCATACTGTCTGAAACTGCAGTCATTTAAGTAGAACACTTCTCTTGTTATCTCAGGAGTGATACATGGCCTTTAATTGTCATCTGGCAAAGAGTGGCATTTTCCCCTTGAAGACAGTAAAAGCACTTGACCCTGCTTTGAAAGCAGCCTAACTGCTCTGGCAAGTGCCCACACCATCTTCCTTAAAATCAGAGGAGAGCAGTGAGGCCTGTCACAGCAGCCTGGAAGGCCCTTCTAGAGAAGCAAAGATCTGTGTCATTATTCCACTGCTGAATCAGTGCAGGAAGAAGAAGCCACATTAAAATTAAATCGCTTGGTTCACATTACTTCCTGCACTGCTCATTATTTAATGCAGTGTCAGAATGGAAGACCAAGAAAACAAAGATGTTTCTAAGTTAGCAGGATGCACGTAAAGCTGTTCTATAAAACAGTGTCTCTTCCTCTGGAGATGATTTAGGAAAGAAGGACTATTCGCAAGAGTTAACGTTTGTATACAGCTGGCCTCTTCCAAGGTCTCTAAACATTTTCAGTTCTCTGGAATGTCAGCATGGAGGCAAAGTGTCACTGTCGAGATTTTACCTAGAAGCCAAGTAGAAGCTGACTGTAGACAGACCTAGAAATTGTGCAGAGAGAGAGAAAAGGAACTTCATTTGCTCACTTTGGTTAGAAAAGCCATGGGTTTTGTCCTTGCCATGAGGACTGCAATAATACAGTCTTGTATGTGGCCCTGGTATGAGCTGACACTTAGCTCTTGGAAAGATGATGTTGAGGAAGGCTCATCAGTAGCCAGCTCACTCTCTTGCATGTACTCCTCAAAGTTCCAGGAAAGGAACATTTGCACCATATTACTTCTTAGGGTTTCTTCAGCTCTGAAATACCTCTGAACCTCATAACATGACCCAATGTCTTATTTCCCTTTCTTTTGTCTAGGCTAAGATGTAAGTGCGCTGCTGGGAACTGGAAATAGCCTTAGTGCTAGGCGCTCTATCAGAGGTGCTGTTTATAAGCCATTTAGGATATCTGAGAGTGATTACATGCATTACCTTTTTACTTTAATAAATATAATACCCCACTCCCTGTTGTCTTCTAATGTCAGCAGATAGCAGGAAATGCTGTGCTGATAAAAAGTGCAAAGGGCTGGTTTTTTATCTTAATCCGTTTCTCTCACAGAGAACCTTCTATAGAGTTGGTGACTTAACACTGAAAGTGCAAGAGTTTAAAAGTGGCTTCCAATCATATGCTGAGAATTTATTGTTTCAGCACTGAGACACGTTAATCATTTGAACTTGCATTGTTCAGTGTTGTGCAGGAAGCTGAATGAGTTCAGACGAGTTAAGAAACCACTGTTATAAACAACTCCCAGATCTGGTCAAAATATTCTCACTCCTGTCTGCTGATGGCGCTAAAGGCCTTCCCCTCTTCACCCACCCAAAAGAGGAACTTCAGGGAAAATTTTTTCTTTTCCTTTATGTCCACCTACTAGTAAACTTTGCCACTTTTTTTGGAGTAGAGCTCTACTGTGCACTATACCATACAAAAAAATCACTGTATTGCTAATCGTAAGTTACAGTAAGAGCAAGTAAGTCATCTGTGCGTGACCTATAAAAAATTCTAAGCATAAATGAGGATCCTGTGTGTGAACATTTCCAGCTTCTGTGCTCTTTGAATTTTGCATCCAAATTTTGCATCCCGGGCTTCTCTCCAAGTTTGACAAATGTTAATTAGAAGAAGAAGGAGTTGGTTGAGGCTGTGCTGCCACGCTGGCCGCGTGCCCGCGTGGGGATGTCAATGCTGCAGTGTCCCCCCACAAGGCAGCTGCACGTGCATGCGCACAGGCCTCTCCCGAGGCTGCAACCAGCAGCAGAACAACATGCCTGTGAAAACCCTGGCCTACTTCCTGCAGCTTCACTGCTTTCCATTTGCTTGTGGATGGATTCATGGTTTAGGAAATGGTTGGATGGTACCTGGCAAAGGCATGAAATAAAGCTCAGGAAAAGTTAATCAGTACCCGTGAGGTTAAAGTAAACAGAGGGTATGAGCACTGGGTTTTCTGCATGAATACTGCTCACAGGTAGGGACTTTCCACAGAAGGCTTGGAGTTAGCTAAGGTTATTTTCATCTGCCATTTCCTCCTCTCAGTGTATTTTTTCATTCAGCAAATGCCATTACCACAGCTCTCTCATGTATTAGCTGATACTTAGCTATTGCTCTGGGGCTTGGTGTTGCTGGAAATGTCTGTCTTTCAGCCTCCCAGTAACAGCCCTACCATTTCACAATTATTCCCACGCAACACTGGAATGAGCAGGGTTGAGAGCTTTTTATTGAGAGTAAGTAACAGTTTGAATAAATGCTAGTCTTTGACTTACTGCCTGGTTTTACTCTGTTCTTTTTCACTCCTGGTCCTAGTAGTTAGGATTGGCTGTATTTCAGTACTTCATCCCAGAAGCAGCTGAGATGTTCACATGCATCCTGTTGTAAAAATCAACAAAGGTGAATATTTTAAGGTCAGAAGGACAGAATAATTTTTTCTAATAATATTCCTCTTGATAACACGCAATTGCCATTGTTCGTTCAAAAATATTTTCCTGTTTCTGTGGTTTTCAAAGGATGACACTACTTTAAATGACACCTTAGTGTTACTCAATAGTAACACAAAGAATTAAACTGTGGAGTGTAGGCATCCCTTGGACAAAAAGTTTTCCATTCCTCCTCTAGTTCTAGGGCAGAAGTTTCTTCTTGTATCTTGGTAGGGGGGCTTTTGTAAGGTTTTAGAGAGTTGTCCCTATCCTTCTTCAGCATGGCTTGTCCATGAGCATTTTCAAAATGGATCCTTTCAAAGAATGCATTTGGGAAAGAATGCAAACCAGTAGTCAGACCAAAAGGGACAGACTCTGTGTGAAATTTTCCTAGAAACTAGTGCCAAAAAAATGGTGCAGAAGGTTTCAAAAGGTTTGAGAGCATCTGTTGAACATTGTTTCCTTTGTTACAGGATGTGCACAAGTTGCTAGTATGATGACAGGAGAAGTTTCTGCCAAGTTTTTCAAATGCTGTCTAACAACAGTAAAAACAATGAAAACTGATCTTAGAAGTATAACTCATTAATTTTGTACTAATTTATCCAGCAGCCATTTCATTACAGCCTTCTGTAGACTGCCTGTAAACTAAAGTAAAACATTCTTGAAGAGTTTCACCATCTTCAGCTATATAATATTGACAACAAAAATTACTGTTCTGGGAAGACTTTTCCCGGGACAGAAGTCCATACCCTAGGTGTGGGTAGGTGTGGCAGGTTTGGAGGGTTTTTTTCTGTACGTAATCCCGTATACTGACTTTTGTTTGAATAAGGACGTACCTGTTACTGTGTTCGGGTTTGTGAGAACTCTTACCAGAAAAAAAATAACTTGGTAATAACTTTGCAGGTAACTGTGTAAGATAAGATAAACAACTGAAAAAGCCAGTTCAGTTTTCTCTCAGTTGTGAACCGGATCGATACACGGGTAAGAAATTCATATGGATGGAATGAAAGAGCTTCCTTTAAAAAGCTCTTCCATACTGTCTTGTCTTAAATGTGCAAAACATGCCTTCGCTTAGTTATATTCCACTTGTAGCTTCTAGTTAATCTTCATCTCTTTGAAGTGCACAGTGTACTCCTCTGTGATGATGTTTCCCTCCAAATAACTGGAAGTTTGACAACATGACCTGAATATAACGGATGTGGTCAGTCCACCTGAGCATCTGCTAGGCTGGGTGGGACTGACTTGGTGTGTCTCTGTAGAGTGTCACCTGTGAGCAGCCACTGCTGACGCCGATCCACTGTGGGTGGCAGGAGAGGCAGGAAGCTACTCCCACTTCCTGTCAGAGAAACCGCAGCTTCTGCGCTGCGCGTCTCCTGTAGGGAGAGCATGGAAGGCTGGACAGACTGAACATGCTAGTACACCTACAGACAGAGGGAAGCTGAACACCTTGGTGCTTGTCACCCTTCTGCTAAAAGCAGCTAGTCAAAACTCAGCGTCCCATTGATTGCTCTAATCAGGGGGAGGAGGAAGTGGTGAAGAAGCCACGTGGTAACTTTTGTGCCTAGAACGAATCAAACAAACAACAGAAAATAAAACAGAACCTGCTCACAAATTCAAGTATTCTTCTTGAATTGATCTCTTGACTAGTTTTTGGGGTCAGGCTAAACACTCTGAGTAAGCATGGACTTTCCTTCCTCACCTGTGTTTTTCCAGATCTTCACCGCTTCTCTCTTTTCTATATGCAATAACATTTAAGCCTGAGGCCTCAGAATTTAGGCTGCATCATTTATCTCTGTCTGGTGGACTGACATTTTTATGTTGCACCTCTCAAAACCACCTGCTTCTGGAAAAAAACTTCCTTTTTATCTTCACCACAAAGAGTTTTCTTGATACCCAGAGTTTCAAAGCAGTTTAACTTGACCTCTGCCAGCATAAGGTTTGGCAAGGAGGAGCAAAGCTTTCGTTTGTGAAAAACAGTTGTTCTGTTCAGTGGTGGAAAAAAAAGAAGAAACGGAAGAAGATATGGCCAGACAATGTACCTTCTAGAAAGCTGTAATATTCCCTGTAGGACCCAGATTTTTATCCTGTGCCAACGTACTGTGTCTCTAAACACCCGCATTTGCCATTCCTGATTTTAGCAGAGTGACCCCAACATAAAGCTTGAAGAATACAGCAATGAGCAAGACCCATGGCATACAGGAAGATCTTTCAGTGCTCAACAGTAACTAAGTCTGCATTTGAGATGAAACGTCATTTATTTTTTAGAGACTCAGAATACAAAACACCAGTTTATCAGTGTGAGGGATCTTCTGACAAGCAGCAGAAAAAGCTTTACTGTGATGCAGAAAATGCAATAACAAAGTCTTTTTATGACAATCCATCCTATATTTCATTCCAGAAAATGCTGATAACTCCTTTTCACCAGATCTTAAGTGTGCCAGCTCTATTATACAGATCCCAATCTTTAAACCATGCTTTGGCAAATGTATCCTTTGTGGCACTTGCGTGATCGATTATGCTTTACTCAGTGCTGCGATTGTTTACAACACACCACAGTCTTCCACTTCGTGAAGACACATTTATTGCAGACAATGGTGCCAGTGCTGATCTGTTCTTATGGGCCATTTCAAAACAAAAGCCAGACAAAAAGGCATCTGTTTTCAGTGGTTGGTCAGGTTAGTACTGGAAGTCTCTTCTTGGTGCTTTTCACCCTATGTTGGAATACAGCTGCCAGTGCTCAGGGGCCCCTTTCACTGAGGGCCACCTCCCTAGAAGAGCTGCTGTGGACTTAGGCTAATTCTAGCACTGACCTGCCTTCCACAAGCTGTTCAGGCAAATCTTCACACTGAGTCATTAGAGCCCTACAAATGGTATACAGTTAAAACATCCAAGAGTGTCAAAATGAGTCATAAATTTCAAGTGGCAATTGCTATTTTGAGTGACTGTTTTGCATTACACTTACCAGGACATGCAGGAAACAGCAGTGTTTAAGCTTTCCTGCTGCTCGTGGTTCCTGGTACGTGACCAGCCAGGGCAGTTATATCACTGAGCCACACCTTGTGCTTACTCACCCAGAATTCATATCCCCAGGCATACATGTCACCTTATCAGCAATAAGTGACTGGACTTCTACAAAAAGTTGTTTCAGGCAACAAAGGGTGCTCCTTTCAGTGGCCAGGCTGACTTGCAGACCACATGCCCTCTGCCTTGAAAAGAGCTGAAAATGAGACCCTAGAGGTATCTGCAACAGTTGCAGAGGGAAGAAAAGCAACGTTAAGGACATGGTAGTAGTGACCATTCCCATGGATTGACTTGGAAGACAAAATCTGGGGAACACAGAGAAACAACTGGACATGCCTATGCAGAAGAAACAATCCCAAAAAGGAAATGGTACGGCTGCAACATGGGAAAAGTCACTAGTAGGTGGAGGAGCATGTTTCTGTCATGCAGAGGGGCAGAAGGGATTTCTGCATATGCATAGAAAAGGCAGAAAGGAAAAAAATAGTGCTGGAATGAGCATATTTGCTATGAGAGTGAAAAGTGAGCGAAAAGCACACAATAAGAAAAAGGTGCAGCTCATTGAAAGAGGTGAAGAAGAGGCATTGAGAGTGAGGAGGACAGACTGATAAAAAAAATAGAAGTTCTTTACAGCCTTAACGTAAGCTAACACAAATCACGGGACATTCCCACCAGCCTGTGCACACGCACAAACACCCCAAACAAACAAACCTGTTAACCACAGCTACCTTTGGTGTCCAAAAGCCACAAGAAGAAATGAAATAAGGAGAGGAGAAAAAACTGGGGAGTTAAAAGGTTAGGCGAGGACAAGAGTCTAGGCCACTTCAGAAACAGATACACATGCAAAGGAAATTCTAAACGGAAGAAGAGGAAGGGGGGAGGAGGAGGAAGACAGAAATCAGTGAGCTGAGTATGCAGGAATAGTGTTGGTTTCCACATAAACCTTCTTTGTTAGCAGCTCTTCCAGTTCTGATCTGTGAATAGCTGGAGCAGTTCCCACTGTTGTGCAGGGCGATAGTGCATTATTTGCTGCAGCCACCATGAAACAGTTAAGCGCGGTGTAAACTCTTGCAGTAGTACAAACAAGGCCCTACCCATAACAGCTACAGCCATGAGGAGAAGGGGGGAAAATTCTTTAAGTAACCCTTTCCAGGGCCCTATTTTCCCTCATGCTTTTTTTTTTCTTTCTCTATGGAGATGAGCTGCATTTAACTGCTGTTAATTGGTAGATAAACAGGATTGAATTATTTAATGTTGTATGTTTGGTATAATTTTCACAAGTAATAGGGAAATTTCGAACAAAACTAAAGCTGTTTTACAGTTTTTTTCAGTTGACCAGTAGTACTTCCAGTGGAGTTCCTGTTGAATACTTCCCTTTTTCTTTCCTGTTTGCAAGTCCAAATTTGGTGTCAAAGGGCAGAACCCACAACTATCAATTCATGCAGGTTTAAAGACAGTTATAGTTAATTAAACTTAGCGGAAAAAAATCTGTTGGACACCTGCTTCTTGAGGAGAGCCATAAGCTAAATAAAAAAGTTGCTTCATGTAACTCAGAAAATTAATTCCATCCTTGTTTCTTCTTTGTCCCTACTCCAAACTGAAGACTTGTGATGACAAGTTGGTTGAAAATACTCATGCATAACTAAATTCAGGTGGAAAAATGTCCACATGAGAAGGCCAAAATTCTGTACAAACCAGTAGCAGAGTTCCAGCTAGGGTTCAGCTGGAGTGCTGCCTGTCCCTGGCATCCTGCCCCAGAGCCACAGACCAACCATATGTCTGTGTGCCCTGGGCCTGGGCCAGTCTGCCTGGGAAGACTCCTGGTCCCACAGGGATCCACCAAGCTGGAGATGGCAGTGTCTGTGGTCTGCCTACACTGCCTCTGAAGGCCTCGGGGCAGCCCCAGCTCTTTAAAGCCGCCCGACTGTACAGGCAGGTGTTGGGATGAAGCCTATCCAGGGATGGAGCACTCTGCCAGACAGTTACAGTAGGAAAAAGCAAACATGGCCTTGGGACTCCAGCTTTGCTGCTGGGATAAACGAGAAGCTGCTGTGGGTGTGTTCAGCTGCACCTCATCTGCACGTTTCTATCACTTCCCTGCAAGGGATGCACTCAATGCACAGCAGTGTGATGAGCAGGAACAGCTCCCAGATCAGGCTCAAAACTAATCTGGTAGGACCCCCCTCTGCCCACCTACCTCGTGCAGTTGGCTCAGCAGCCCCTTGAGAAGACAAAGAATGGGAAACAGAGGAAAGGAAGGCATTGGGGAGTTTTCTGTTGGCAATGCACAACCACCTTCCACTGGTGGTCGAAGCTGCTGCCTGCAATGCCAGTCTGTGACTCTCCATTAGCCATTATTGGGTCCTACCAGTACTGAAGAGTTTCACCATGCAGGCAGGAAAACAGTACATCATAACTAATACTAAAATACTCTGCTAATTATTCCAGTATTTTTCTTACATTTGAATTTATTCTTGAGAGGTTCTGTCAGACACATGATTAAATGATCCTACCTCCACCTCACAAAAGCTTTTACTTTCAAGACAGAATAGATTCCTTGCTGGTCACTCCCCTCCGAATTGTCATGAATATAATTTTGAAAGACCTTCATGGCTAAATTAAATATTGGGGAAAAGAATGGCAGAAAGCCAGCCACTTTATCTCATACTATTACAATAATAATAATGCTAGCCATTTTATCTCATACTATTATAATGATAAAGATATGGTATAATATTATTAGCCTTTTATACTCATTTTGGCCTTTTCCCTGTTGTCTTGGAACATCTCCTTTGTCATTCATTGATTTTATTCTTAATAATAGCATTGCACTGAAGCACAAGGTAGGCTGAGGCTCGTGCACATAACCATACCAGAAGTCAGAGCAATCACATTCACCCACGGTGCTTTTCAGTGTAATATCTGTTGTCTTCAGTGCAGGCTGCATCTCCTCTCTCTCTCTCTCCATTGTGGGCTCTAATATATGCAGAAAACAGGAGCTCAAGGAGTCTGAGCTAAAATAGACTGGAGGCTGAGGACCCAAGAAAGTAAGGACTATTGCATATGTTTGCCATCGTCCCCAGGCACCCACATCTGAGTGCTGTCATTACAGAACATGGAGCCAAACTGTTTTTAGGGCAGACCCAGCACAGCCAGTTCACATATTCTACTGCAC
Source organism: Cyanoderma ruficeps (assembly GCA_008694505.1). Classification (NCBI taxonomy): domain Eukaryota; kingdom Metazoa; phylum Chordata; class Aves; order Passeriformes; family Timaliidae; genus Cyanoderma; species Cyanoderma ruficeps. The sequence goes on along the minus strand of VZDJ01000090.1, from coordinate 10,480,705 downwards.
CTGAATTTGGCCCAAATCTCACGGAGTTCTTGCCATTGACTGAAGCTTTGAGGCTAGCAAACTACACATCATAAGTAATTTTGTACACTCACTAGGGAAGCATTCCTAAGTCAGTTCAGTCTCCCTGTTCAAACAGCTTCCCGTGCTACCCATAATGCTCTATAGAAGTAGCATGCATGACATTACATGCACATAAAAAGTCTCAAAAAAATTTAAACATTTGCTAATCTTGTGGGGACATTGTGCTGAAAGGGGTGTATCCATCAGAAGAAAACCAATTCCATTTCATGCAAGCTTATCAAGAAAACATACACAATATGCAACCATTTCACAGCTGCCAAAAGAGATCAGTCTAATTTCTTTTTTTAGCTAGAAGGGGAAATACAACCAGGCAAAGCTGTTGGAAGCCAAGAAGACTATTTAAAAAAAATGTAGAAACCATCCACAATTTCATCCAAAGGCAGAACAGTTTGTGAAGTCAAGCACTTGGCCAAGTGACATAGTTGCGACATTAATGTGGCTGCACGTGAGGCATGTCTATTAGTGATTTTATTGGTGGACTGTCTGTAATCCTGAGAACTAAACCTAGAGAAAACATTTTGTGCAGTTCTGTTTCTGGTATTTCTCTGTCCTCATCTCTCCCTCATCTCTCTATTCTCTTCTCATCCCTCCCCCATACAACAACTGGTTGCATGCTAACAATATTTTTCTTTGTGTCTCTGCAAATACCATTAGATCCAAGCATGTCTCATGGAATTTGAGGCTATCATCTGTACTAAGTAGTCAGGACCTTCCACAAGACAACCATTCTCCTCACCCAGATTTCATTTGCTTAAAAACATCTCAGGAATTCTTATGAACTGTTTAATCATTTTAAATTAGCACCAAGAGAAGCCCTCCCATGTGCCTCCCCAATTGCACCCAACCTGAATTTGGATGCATTAAGAATGAAATCAATGAATGCCAACTTGCATGCCATTAGAAACCATTCAGGCCAAAGAGGGGCCAGATGTTAAAATAATTTGCAAAAAATGACTACTGAATAAAAGAGACTTTGTGTAGGGTGGGTTGATTATCCTGCCCAGTTGGACACTGAGAGCTGCTGAACCAATATAGAGGGATGACAAGGCAGAGAGTGTTGGGGTTGTCCAGCCTGGAGAAAAGAAGGCTCCAGGGAGCCCTTAGAGCAGCCTCCCAGTACCTAAAGGGACCTGCAAGAGAGCTGGAGAGGGACTATTGACAAGGGCAGGTAGTGACAGGACAAGGAAGAATGGCTTTAAACTGAAAGAGATTTACATTAGATGTTTGGAAGAAATTATTAACTGTGAGGGTGGTGAGACACTGGAACAGGCTGCCCAGAGAAGCTGTGGATGTGCCATCCCTGGAAGGGTTGAGATCCAGGTTGGATGGGATTTTGAGCAGTATGGTCCAGTGGAAGCTGTCCCTGCATGTGGCAGGTATGTGGTGGGAATTGGAACTCGGTGATCTTTAAGGTCCCTTCCAACCCAAACTATTCTGTGGTTCTAAGGGCTGCACAGTCCTTGCCTGGCTCCACTAGGAAGCTGAGTGAAGACGGCACCGACTCCTCCTGGGGATGGCATGTGAGCTTCCACAGGAAAGATGGTTCCAGGAGATTGTGCTTGAGAGACATAATTAGGAATCAAAATTTTCTGCTCTCTGGGAGAGGGTAATTAATGACTTACTCCAGGAATAAGTGATCCATGTCCAGCAATGGATCCCCATGCAAGGAGCCCTTATAGACACTATGTGAATATGTTTACATTTTTCTATGTTTGTGGTACAGTCACTCTTCAGGTTCTTGTGGCTTAATTATCCTCTTGGGACCTCAGTTGCTGCCTCTGAGTGGGCTGATATGTCCCCATCTAGGTACTCCTCAGACGAAAGGAGTGATACGATAATTACTACAGTACCATCGTGCTGCAAATGGACTGCTTGTGCTTGGTTACCTACCGCAGATTTAATCCATAGGCATAACAGTCTTCTCTTTGTGTTTTCACAGCCTGGATCTTCAAAGGAAGACCTTTTGTTTCCATCCAGGATGATAAATGAGTTTTAGCTTTATTTTCTCAGAGGGAAGCTTATGTGATTGTACTGTCTGTCATCTGTCTACACTGATAAGTTTTTAACTGCCACAGCCAATTATAATTATTTCCAAAGAAAAAAACTGCCAGAGGCAGACTTCTCCATAATAATTGTATTTCTATGGATTTTGTGAAAGCAGCAGACTGGGTTGGGGCTGAGAAGGAGGAGGAGGGAGAGGACAAAGCACAAGACCACACTGAGAGTGTGCCATGTCAAGGAAGTCTGGGAGGCCTCAGCTGATCCTCAGCCCATCCTGGCTGAAGGCAGGCAGCCAGCCAGTCTGCAGCACTGGAGAGTCAGTGGGCATGGGTGTCTCTGCAGACATCTCACAAAACGTACTGTTCTTGTCCACGGGTGTGATTTCACAGGGGACATCACTGTGGCTGTGGCTGCTGCAGTGCAGAGGGGGAGCAGGTACAGCCCTTCTTTCTGCTGGCTGTGATGTAGGGATCTTGTTGTTTTGATGCAGGCAGTGGCACTGGGTTGCTTCAGAGCCTGGGTGGTGGCTGGGCTGGGCTGGTAGGTGCTCTCAGGCAGGACAGATGGGCAGAGTGCAAGGCACGGTCAGCACACGCTCCATGCTGTGACTAATTGAACATAATGGGTGCACTGCTAACAAAGACTCCCAGTGTGGGGGACAGTGTGTTCTCTGTGTTCAGAGACCTGCCAGCCACTAATGAAAGCTGCTAAGGCCAGCTTTGTAAATGCATTTAGGTGACTGAGCCAGATATTTGAAGACAGGTAGAGTCTAATTCTCTCTGACATCAAAAGGGACTCTGGCTTGCACTGCAAGGGAAGTCATGTCTTTAAACAACTTCAAAGCTATGAGCATTTCCCTTAAATATTTTAGAAGAATTGACCGTCTCTCTGAGTGAATCTTGTGTGAAATGAGAGGTTTCTAGAACCCTGGAGAACCAAATAACTTAGCTGAACCTTTCCCTGGAATGATACATAGTCCTTCACCATTCCAGGACGTTCTTGGAAGGAGAAAAATGCCTAAGATGAAAGTGGATCACCATCTTCACTGCCTAGCTACCAGGACATGTAATTCCTCTCGGCCTGTCAATAATCTGATCCAGTTCTCCAGGTCTTATGTAAGTGGAGGGCAGCTGCAGGTAACCCCCAGGTTGCTCTACCCAGCTATCTCAGCTGTGGCCAGCAGCAGGGGTCCAGTGACCTGGAACACAAATCTGCTCTCAGAAGCCCTCATGGCAGGAGAGTTTCACATGCTGGAGCTTCACCCCCATTACCTCGCTGTTAGCTGAACCTTTCCCAGAGTGCTTCCTGTTGAGCAAGAGTGAACAGGATTTCTTGTCTCCCACATCCCCCACTAAGTCACTAACGTCACCAAGTTGCCTGATAATTCCCAGCAGCTACAGCAGAAGCTACAGCAGCAGCTGACGAAAAGAAAATGCAAAAAAATGCATTCAAATACACAACAAGAGTAGAAAGAGAGTAAGTGAAGAATGGGAGGGTTGGGAGCATGAAAGAAGCACTGTTTCTCTAAAATAGTTTGTTTTGAAATGGAGGACAAATGACTGCATTTTAGCCCCACCAAACATCTGTGAAAGGTTAACTTTTCTTCACAGCATTGCTTTATTTTTGCCTAGGTCTCCAGCAACTATTACTTAAAGTAAATTCAGGCTTTGGCCCTTGGGAACTTATTTAATGTGCTAGTGCTTAGAAGTCCATTAATATTTATAAATGTCACTTGAATTCCATTTTTACCTTCTTACCCAGGCAGGGGCACTCATAAAAAAAATACTGTCGCTTTTCCTTTTTTTAATTTTTTCCCCATGTTTTTGTTGGGTTTGGCTTTGGTTTATTTGGGGTTGTTTTTTTTAGAACTGTAGTAAGTTCAGGGTTGAGCCTGTTCTAAAAATGTCATATTCTATAGAGCTGTGATATACAGTTGTGCTAGCCTGCCTATGCCCCCAAGAAGGGCCTGAGACTTAGATGTTAGGCCTGGAAAAATGGAGATGGTGTCTATTCTCAGCTCTGCCACTGGCTAATTATGCAACCTTAGTCAGTTCATTTAACCTCCGCACGCTTGGGTTTGCAGATCAGAAGCGAAAGGGATAAAAGGCTCCTCTGTGAATCCTTTGTGGTGCCTGAGGGAGAACAAGGTATTACCCGTCACATTGCTGCCTTGTGAGCTCTGGGTGTGGGTGGTTTCTGTGTTAGGGTCGGGTACCTGTGGTGAGTCCAGGAACACAGATGGAGGCCTGGCCACTGCATTTCTTGCCAAGGGAGACAGCCCTCACAGTCGGTCTGACAAATCACAGCTACTGACACCCTTTGCTTTAGGCACTCAGGCTTTTATGTCACTCTTCAGCAGTTTCCTGCCAGCCACAGCAGTTGCTGCCTCCTGTACATCGGCTTTTGTATGTGACTCGTGCCTGTCACAGCTTGCTGACCCCAGAGAGTGATCAATGGCTCTCCAAAGGGCTGTAAACCAGTATAAAATGGCAGATCCGTGCCTACTAGTGGTAATAAAATAAGTTGCCTAATTTAGAGACCAGAAGTGTGCCTTGGAAGTTGTAAATGAGAGACTCAGGCAGTTTTCAAAATATATGACCTCTCACTTTTGGAGTACTTGGACTTAAACACAAGTCAGCATTGGAGATGTACTTTTCACAGCTGCTGAGATGTGTTTCTCTGTAGGCTTCTACAGCATGCACCGCTGTGCAAAACAAGAGTGATGTTAGTGGTTAAAAGCATGCAGCTCTTGTTTTACAGCAGGGGTTGCTCTGTGTTCCTGGTTCGGAACAGAAAGCATAGCTGCCCAGCCTTTGTTTCAGTGGTCATCTGAACAGCCTTGTGCTGCACGGTCCTGCTGCCCAACACCATCAGCAAGCAGAGGCACTGCAGACATTTCTCGGTAGCAGAAGGCAGAGCATTACAAGACAAAGTATTTCAGGCGCGCACCTAGCTGGATGGCACAGCGAGCTCCAACACGATCGGGGAAACTGCCCGCGAAGAGTTATCTCTGAGGGATTTGTGAAACCTGGCTCAGTAGTAGAGGAGGCAGCAGTACCTGAGAGAGCAGTGCTCTCCCACGCGAGGCTCCTGGCCCCATGAAATTTCCCATGCGCGCTGTTTTGCTTCTAGGCCAGCGTGGGTGTGATATGTGTTACCTTAGCAACAGGGACAAGTGCGTGCTGCAGCTGTAGCCTTCTCCGCTTTGCAGCAGCAGAATATCCCTGGGTTTCCTACAGAAAATGCTGCGCAGCTCCCCACAGAGGGGACCCCAGTGCCCGTGGCTATCAGCGTGCTGGCACGCAGGGCACAGACAGATATGAGCTACGGCTGACGCAGATATGTCTTCCCTGCTACCCTCTGCTCCAGCTCATCTCTTCTGGCCTCCAGAGAACATCATCTGAGTCAGTCTGGCAGGAGCAGGATCAGCAGCTTTGTGCCAGCCCCCTCCATCGTTTCTCGAGTCAGATGGCTCCCACAGCTCAAGGCTTTTTACTAAACTTGAATGCCGGAGGATGTCTGAGTGCTTTATGAATATCTGGAGGAAACAAACGCGGCAGTCAAGACATCGGTACCCATTAATCACTTAGGGAGGGCCAGGGAAGAATTTAAGAGAATTCAGGAAGGAAGGGGGTGTTTGTGGGGTAGACCCACCTAATATAAAACCAATATAAATGTTGCAACCCCCCCTAAATGCAGTAAATCCACGTGAGACATAAAACCTGTGGAAATCCCGTTTCTCACAGAATTTTGATTCTGCCCTGGCTTTCATCCTCTTTTAAACTTTGAGACTTGTAGCAACATTGTAAATATATGCATATCTATAAAGGTACATAAAGGAGTCTTCCCAAAATATATTTAACAGTCCTTTTTTTAATGTCTCACCAACATGTATGTTCGAGAACAAAGATTGAAAATTTTCACACAAATCTACATTAAAAGTTTTAAAAAGAGCTACTCCTGGAAAAAAAAATAACCAACTCGTTGAAACATTTGCTGAAATAGTCAAATGTATGTATTACTGCAAATATAGGGGAAAGGAGCATTTACCCTCGCTTTTAAATGAAATGCAACAACTGAAACAACTGATCACTTACAATTTCTTCCGTGTTTTTGAACACCTTGTTTTTCACCTGCACTCCGTGCATATAACTGCAACCAGAAACAAACCCCTGGCAAAACCAGTCTTCCACAGGCTTTTAGCGACAGGAAGATGCGCCCAGCCCTCGGCGTCAGCTGACTAAGGGGAAGGGACGGGGAAAACGAAAGCGCTCCCTCCGTTCCCTCCCGCCCTCGCCGGGCCGCGGCCCTCCCACCCCAACGGCGTTACTACTCTTCAAAAAATCAAGATCTTTCGTAATCAATAAAGCGGTGGGGGAGTCACGCTGTAGATGCTTCCCCTTTTATTGGAGTCGGCACCTTTCCCAGGCAGCCATTTTACCCGGGGCCGAAAGCGACCCTCTGCGCTGTGCGCGCAGGGAAACACGAGCCACAGCACCGCGACCCTGGAACTCGGGCGGGAGCGGGATATACGTCCTGCTAATCACTTTAAAAAGACGCAAAACAGCCCCACTAACAAGCCTTACGGCAGCTCCCCCCGCGGGCCGCGGCCGAGTCCGGGGGGGCAGCGGGGCCGTCCGTGAAGGCGGGCCCGCCCCGCGCGCCCACCCCCGCGCCAGCAGCCGCAGCCAATCAGCGGCGGGAGCGCCCCCTCCTCCGCCGCCGCCCGCTGCGGCGCCGCTCGAGCCGTTGTTGCGCCGGGCCGCTCCGTCGCCGCCGCTCCGCCATGTGGCTGCTGGCCGCCTCCGTGCTGCTCGGCGCCCTGCGCGCAGGTGAGTGCCCGCCGCACCCGCCCTCCTGCCTTCTCTCCCCTTGCCCTCGTCGTCCTGACTTCTCCGGCTGCGCCCGCAGCCGTCGCCCCGAGGCGCACCCCGTGCGGTCCCGGCGCGGGGACCCCGGCGGTGTCTCCGGTGGGGCCCCCGGGGTGTGAAGGAAGGGCTGAGCCGCCCCCCGAGCCGCGGGAAGGGCAGAGTCGGGGGGCGGCGGGCAGGGGCCGGCCCCGAGGCCGGCGGGGCGGAGCGGCCGCCGCCCGTCCTGCTGCCGCTCTCGGCGCTTGGCGAGAGGGCTCGCGGCGCTCCTGCCCGGAACTCCCGGCTCCTCCTGTGGGCAGCCGGTGCGTAGCGGTAGGTCGCCATCCTTTGGGAAGGAGCGGTCACACACGCTTAGACACACACGCACACACCACACGCTGTCATCCAGCCCCCGCCGCTCCCCACATCGTCCCCGGGGCTGGCGGTGGGCTGCTCCCCGCAGAAGTTGCGGGGGAGAGGGGAGACAGCGTGCCCAGAGCTTTGCTGCTCACCCCCCTGTGCTTTAGGGCAGCTCAGCCCCGTGCGCTTTCCTGAAACAGCCACGCTGGTCCTCTCCTGCACAGGGACTAGAGTCGACAGCGTTTCTTGATCTTTAATGTTAGATTTGTGTGCCATCGAAGTGCAGCTGACGTCGCACAGTCTTAAATTCTTACTTTCTCTCTCTTGAGAAGAAACTGGGTGGGGGGGCCAGGGGTGACAAAATTTCACCGAGGTGCAGGTGCCGTAGTGTTGCTCTGCTAGTAAGCAGCGCATCGAAACTTGCATGTTTAAATCTCATGTTGAAATTCTAGTCTGGATTCCGGGGTTAGCCGTACGCTGGCGTAAATGTCAAGTGCCCCAGCGTGGTTCGTGTGAGAAGGGCCGGCTGCCATCAGATGCAGTGACCAAACTTAACCAGTTTTGAATTTGCACTGCGTGTGCAGCAGCCTTTCTGTGGCAGCTTCACAACTGCAAGTTCTTCAGAAGCCCCCACGCTGCTTAGCGTAACGCTCTAAAATTGTCACCGTCATGGGACACCTCTGAGATGATAACCTACGAGAAAGTTGGAGGCTAAGAGCCCACCCAGTAATCCATTGCCTGCAGGATTTGGTAACTATTCGGAGAGGGTTCTCTTGGCTTCCTCTTCCCACCAGAATTATTGGGAAGTTGGTAGTGGAAGTACCATCTGCCGGAAGCCGTCGGGCTCCCTTCAGCGGGAGAGCAGCCACACAGCCTCTTCCGTGAAAGCAGCCGGATCTCGGAGGACAGAGCCCGCAAAAATGTAAATGTGCTGGCTCTGAAAAAGAAGAAAAAAATCCCAACAGTTATGGTTTAGTGTGAAACAGGTGTGAAATTTGTTTCACAAAGAGCCATTGAAGATTTTAATTGTGTACTTTTTTTTTTAATTAGGGCATAGGTTGAGGTTTGTGTATAGTTTCCCTTTGTTCTGCTTTTGTTGCTTTTATTAGTTAAAAAATGTAACACAATGAGTAAACCGGAGAATACTTCTTCCTTCATTGTGAAGTGCTGTCATGCGTAATATATACAGAGACAGTTTGTTTTAAGCTTTTGATATTCACTAGTAATCCAGGAAACAGTATTAGAATATTAAAGTGATATTTAAAACAGGAGTTTTTTAAATGTGATTTGAGGCTCTGATTTGATGGGGAAAAAAAAGAGCTACTGCAAATAGTGACATAACTTTTTTTCCTTTTTTTTTTCCTGCTTTCTTTTTTTTTTTATTTCTCCCCTTGCCCTAATTGAGTTTAGTCATTAAATACATATTATCATTCTGACCTGGTTTTATACATGTGAGTATCAGTAGTTCCCCTGAAGTCCCTGGAGCTATTCCAGTTTGTAAGTCTCTGCTTACAGTATTAGAAGATTGCCATATCCTTTCCCATATTTGGTTTTATCAGATGGATGTAGTAAAGCATTTTGAATTATTAATGTCTCTGGGACTTTGGGGAGCAATTACTATGAAGAAAGCTATTAAACTTTGTTATGATTTCATACAAACAAGGAAGAATAGAGAAAATAAAGTGTTAAAGCCTTCATAGCTTACAGCCAAGCTAGTTTAATTAACCTCTTTTTTCTGGTTCCTGATGTAATTTATATACTGCTGTTAAAATTTTTTATATTCTTAAGAACTGATGAATCAGTCTTCATTTCTGATAAAATCTTGGCATAGGGTTTAGGTCTTTCTTGAAACAGTGGTCAGTCAGTACTACTGTTTTAGAACTGTGGTGCTGTGTAGGAGAGAGATGTGAAAAGTCAGCGGTGGTAGCATAATCCTGTAAGGTCTTTATTTTTCCTTAACTGCATTGAATATGGTTGCTAGAGACATTAGGCACAGTGATTTGTAATACAGGTTGGTCATTTTTACAAATTCTCCATTTTCAATTCTGTTGTGTATGCAGTCAGATACTAAGTAGTAATCTTATTTAATACATGTTGTTTTGTGTGCACCTTCTCCACTGGAAAGGACAGGAGAGAGAATTTGCAAGAAATTATCTAAACTTTTGGGCGTTTGGCTCCACCTTCAGAGATAACAAGGAACAAGTGACAAAGCTGTCTTGTCTAAGCTGCCCTGCCTGCCTTCTCTCAGAAGTGGAGAGACTTTGTTCCCTGTGCCCTTAATGAACTGTAAAGGGCGTTTGTGTGGAGCTGATGCCTGAACCTCAGTTTCTAGATACTTGTGTGAAGAGCAGCAAAAAACTGAACATCAGTGGGACAGCCTGTGATTAATGTCTGTATGCTTTGCAGAAACCAGGCAGTATTTCCACATGTGAAATAGGAGAAGTGTCCAAGTAAATAAATGACAACTCTTTTTTTCTTTTTTTAATGTATGATAAGTTATGGTATCTATACATTACATGAATGCGAAGATGGCTGAGTTTGTGTAGAGGAGTAATTACAATTATAATAATGCCTTTTTTTTTGTCTTCTGTTGATCCCTTAAAGCATGATTCTCTTCTTATGGCTTCACAGGAGAGTTTGTTTTCCCAATTCACTGGTTGTAATTGTTTCTTCTTTGTTCTCAAGTATTTAAGAAATAATTCTGAATGTGTCAATTTTCATTTTTCTTTATAGGTTCTGCCCAGTTGATACTTGTTGGGACAAGTATAATAGAAAGAAATGACTGCAATGCAACTGTAGTTTTACCTTGTTACGTGACTAATCTAGAGCAGAACAATGAAAAAGTCATGTTTGTTACATGGAAAAAGCAAGGAAATACAATTTTTTCTTATCGTGGAGAAACCAAGAAGACTAATACTGATCCCGCGTTTTCATCTGCAAGATTTTTATCCCAGGTGGATTTAGTCAAGGGTGTGGCCTCCCTGGTGCTCAGCAGTGCACAAGCAACTGTTGGAAATTACAGCTGTGAAGTAACAGAATCAAACAGAGAAGGAGAAGTAAAAATGGAACTTAGAAACAGCTCAGGTGAGTTGCCTGCTATTGTTTCAGAACCTGTTGGGAGGGAAAGAGAAGAGTCATGAACATGGCAATGTATTCCTTTAAAGTGAAATACAAAAAATGTAGCACCCAGGCCTTCTAAGTTGATATGGCTTATTCTGGTTTAAGTTAGAGGAGAGTGCTTCAGTGGGAAAAATCTGAACACATTTTTTCATTCTGTAATAATGTCTGAGTGTGATTTAGGTCCCATGTAGGAAAAATCTATGCTTTCCCACATATTTTTGATTATATAGGTGCTGATATATTCAGCAGTCTCATGTTATTGCGTGACATGTTTCTTCATAGACATAGACATAGACTATGATCTTCATAGTACTGAAATGTATACATCCATCACAGTGGCCGCAGAGATCTTTTCTTGGAAGAATTGCTTCTTGCAACCTTTAACTGCTGAAAAAATACAGGTAGAACTAACAGAAATTCTGTTTTAAGAGCTCTTAAAACTCAGTGTGAAGGTAGGCAGTTTTCTAGCAAGGTTGAAAATGCTACTGCTAGATGGCAGCTTGTGGTTTTCTAGCATTAAATGTCGTCTTCAAAAGATAGCATTTGAAGTGATGTTAAAATGAATGAGATTCACTAAATGAATTTCTCATCTAGAGAGCTATTTTACTTTATCTTGTCAGTCCCAGCCCACGTTCTCCAGCGCCTCAGCTGTTGGATAATGGGTTCTGCTCTACATGTATTATCTTTCCAGTGCTATGCAGATGTGACAGTTTCACTGGACTTAGGTGTGCCCTGTTCATCTGTTTTGCATGGGAGACTTGGCTCTGGAGAGCTGTTCAGAAGCGTTGAGTGTGTTGCATGTGTGTAGCACATGGAGCCTTACCCATGCACTCTGGAATTTGTTTGGTTTTGCTGTTAGTTTTTGCATTTCACAATAAAATATTTGTGAAGCTCAAACAGGTGTTACTTGTGTCCTGCTGCAGACATTTGTGTGTTTCTCAGTTGGGTCTAGTTGTTGAGTTAACCATACACCATACCATATACCCTGCAAAGCAAACATGATCCTGAAAAGAAGGGCACAGCCACTGAAAGTGAAGATGCTAGAAAATCATTCATTTCTTAGAACGCTGCAAAAAAACAGGATGTTTCCTGTTTCCTTCATTCTCTTACAGCTCATTCAGCCTTTTTTGACTGTTTATGTAATTCAGTGTTACGCTCCAGAAGAGGAAGCAAGGCTTGAGAATGTAGGAGAATCAAGTCCCATTTGCAAGTTTTATTTTCTCTGTGTTTATAATTGTGAAATTAGTATAAAGACAACAGAGCAGGAAACTGATATAATTTTTCTAATTTCATTTTCTAGTTGTCAGTTGCGGCGATGAAACACCAGAGGAAAAATGTGGTTGGTGAAAAATTCCTAGTTTTGAGGTTGCATTAGGTTTGAGAGTATATGCTAGAAAATGTGAAACTTAGGTTTGAGGGTGTAGCTGAAGGAAACACAGTCGCTTGCTCACTCTCTCTCTCAGTTCTTCTGCACAACTTTTTGTTGCTTGCTCCTCCTCAGTGTTCTAGAGAAACTCTTGAGACAATAAGCTGATGGAAGAAAGTGTAGTAAGTGAGTTTTGAAAAGGGTTAATGGATAATGGAAATCCTGTACCAGTCTTCACTCGGTCATTTCTGACCAACGAATTCAGGCTTGCACTACTAGCACGTTCCAGTTGATGGTTTTACAAAGATCGTCATACAAGAGCCAGCTATCCTCCATCTAGAGAATTCCTGGATTCACCTAGGCAGTGGCTAGCAGTGTGAACAAGATTTCTCTGCACGTGCCCTCATCTGTGTGCACAGACACTCTTTCCTGATCAGGACAGTGACTGTCTAAGTTTCCCCATTTTCTTTTTCCTCTCTTCATCTCTTTTCTTGCTGCTTTTTCTCTTCTTTCCTCCTCCTCCTCGTTGCTTCTTTTCTTCCTTGACTTCTTCCCCTGTTTCCTTTCCCTTTTACTTCTTCCCTTCACTCTTCTTTCCCCGAGTCTGGAAGTCTCTCTTCTTAGCTTGGATCTGGCTGCCCTGTATTGGCTCTCAAAACACTGCTTTATGCCAGGAGTCTAACTGATTACTATGAAGCACCAGAGTAAGGGAAGTGTATTTCCAGGACAATGCACTCAGCAGTTCCTCTTCCTTGCATGTTGCATGTGTCTGCAGTATTGCAAGCACTTCTGCACGGGGAGCTCTTTCAGACTCCAGGACCAGCCCAGACGTGGCTCTGTGCTGCATGCTGAAGCCCCAGCAGATACCAGGCTTCTTGGCTGCTTTCTTTTGGTGACACCGGATCCTGTCAGCCGGAAGTGCTACAGAGGAAGCGAAGTGGTTCTCAGAGTCTCTGCTTGCAGTGACTTTCTTTAATTATTCTCAGTTGCACTGAACAGCATCGCTGGGATTTGGTTTATCTAGGGAGTGGCCGCTGTGCACTGAAGTTACTGTTCAATATTAGGTGCTTTTTCGATGTTGAGAATGAAGCAAAAAGCCTTGCTTTGAACAATTCAATAAATCACCCTTGTTTTGGTGAGTTAGAAGTTAGCAGCTATTTCTCCATTTTCTTGCCTTCAGCTTAGTGTTTGCCTTGCATTTCTGTTGCATGCACTGTATCTACCTCTGTGACTTCTTGTGGGAGGAGGGGAGGGAAGGGAAGGAGGGAAATTTGTGAACTTACTTAAAAGCTGCCCTCAGGGTATTTAATTTGCATTGAAAATTGTGAGGTATTGCTGCTTAATTACATGTTTCTGGAGCAACAGATACAACTTGATGGAGAAAAATGCAACAAATATGCATCTCAATGAAGATTAGAAATTTCTTTGGAAGCAAATTTGCAGGCAGAGGAATGGTGGCAAGTATAATATAAGAAATGGAGACTTTGGATTCCACTGAGTGAGCCTAAATGAATGTGTGATCAGAGATGCAAGAATTAACTGCATTTTCTAGTTCAGTGGAGATATTTTCAGAATTTTACGTTGGAAGGTGGCTTACAGGGTCTTAAAGCATGACTGACTGAGCAGCCTAAGGCATCCAAAATGCAGGGGAAAAACGTCTAGATGGATGATGTTGGGAAGATCTAAAATTAACAAGGCAGTGTTTCCCTTTCACTTAGGCTAGCTCCTGTATTCCTGACCACACATCTGGATTTCTTCCAGAGCTACTGCCATTGAAAGTGGAACAGAATGGCTGAGGAGCCATCAAACTGGACTTCTCATGTCTTTAGCCTAAATACTATTTTTCTGATTTACAGAGATTTTTGTAATTCTACAAGTTTAGTGCCAAAAATCAGCACCCGCATATTCTCTGCTCCAGTGGAAGTTGAGACTTCCAGTTGGGAAAATACTGGGATAACTGGAAATACTGAAAAAATAGGTTATCACACGGAGGAGTGGGGAGAGAAATACACAGGTAGAGGACATAGGTTTCTTAGCCTTTTATAATTCTTAGGGCTAAATTACATATAGAATTGGGCAATCTAGGACATGGCCTAAGAGGAATGATAAATATAAAGCAAAGAGCCTCAGTTTTTGCTCTCTTCCTACTTTTTTCTTTGTTTATTCTCTAGGATCATGGTTCCTTCTAGTGGAAAGGGCTGTCATGATATCATTGGTGTGCTCACTTGTTATTTTGTGTGCAGCTCAGTTAACTGTTATTGGTAAGTATTTACTCTTTAATTTTTTACAGTTACTAATTTGTCCTGAAATCACTTCCATGCATAAAGACATCCATGTAAAATGAAAGATGGTGCTAACATCTAAAAGATGTGTGGGAGTTGATCCAGATGATACATGGAGATGTGGTGTGTGTGAAGCTTTTCTTCAGTGTCGATTCACTGTGATATTATTGAATAATTCAAAAATGTTTCATTATATGGCCATAAAATCAATATGAGAGAAGGATGGTATGCTCTCTTCTTAATGTAAAACTTCTCATTAGTCTTTTTGCACTTAGGTAAGCACTTTGGCCTAGTTATAATTTAACACTGATATCGGTGGTTTTGTTAAATGTTTTTAGAGGCAATGCATTAATTCACTAGTGTAAGACATCCTTAGATGTCCTTTTTACACTGTTGTCCAACATCTCTGCAATGCTTTATTTCCTGGTCTTTCAGATGGTGCAATTTGTTACCTCAGTCTTTGGGGTTTTTCAACCTTTTTCAATTTGTAGACTTCTAAGAAATAAATTTAAAAAAGAAACATTTCAGCTAAGAATCAGGTCCATAAGAAATGGAAAGTAATTGCTCTCAGGGTGATTTGTAATAATCACATATACATTCAGCCATCTATATATTCCTTTATTGCTTTCCATGAAGTGTTACGTGATTCTTCAAAGGTCTATCCATGGCCCAAGGTTGAAAACTAATACATACTTTTAAAAATCATTTTATCTCTGATTTTCATATTTTTGTAATGGTATAGGAACCTCTGTCCAGGACTTGTCATTGCCCTGCATTCATAGCAGAACTTCAGCATTTTTAGGAAAGTAACAATTTCATGGAGAAGCACTGCCATTTTATAAGAGTAATTTTAGTGTGCTTGGATGTTTTTACACCTGGGCAATTCATTGAAAAGTCTTGGCCTCTGTGGGGAAATGAGGTGTTCTATCTCTAACTTAATAAATATGGGTGTACTTACTGTTTGTTGGGATTTTTTTGTGTTGGTGTGTTTATTTCCTACTCTTTTAGATAACCTGGGAATCCACCAGTGATACTTCATGCCCTGAAATAGGTTGTTAAACTGGGCATGATTTTTCTGTGTAATATTTGTGAATGTATGTTTTCTTGGTTTTGTGCGTTGGGAGATGTTGTATTGGTTTGTTTGAGGTGGTGTTTTTGGGATTTTTGTTTCCAGAACTGGCTTTTAGGATTTAAGTTCCTTTGGGGACAGAGGTGATGTGATGTGTCTGAGCTCACACAATGTCATGAGGAAGAGAATGAAATCTGGAATTTCTAAATCCCTCTCTGACACTCATGGGAGTAACAAATTCACTGTAGCATTTAAATGTCAGCAGTGCACGTACCCGAATTAACCTGTACCATGTCCCAAAGTTACTCTGATAACGTATCTGCTGATTTGTATGGAAGGAGAAGGTAAGAATTTGACTAGAACACTGATGCCAGGTGTCATTTTTCTGAGTAAGCCATGTTAACCCTTGTTTAATGATGAAAACAAATCTTGGGAGTGTATATAGTTTTAATTTTTAGGAATTTTAATTTTTAGGGGTCCGAATCATAAATCTGTGTATTTTAGTGGGAGAGTCTGTATGTCTGATTGTTTTCCTCTCTGTCTCTTTAAGGATTAAAATATGAAATTGAATCTCAGAAGAAAGTGTGCACTATTGTAGCACTTGTCATCTTTGCAGTTGTAGCTGGTGTAGGCGCTGCTCTTTTTATCCAAGGTAAGTAAGTGATTAAAATTGCTCTCTTAATTTAAGGGAATAAGAGTGGAAAAGAGTCTCTTCCATTCTGCAGTATGGAAGTTAGTACCACCTATTAATTGCCATCTACTAATTTTTAAATTAAAAAAATATACAGACTGCAGCAGAAAATGGCATTGGAGTTGTCAGGGCCTCAAGTGATCATAGGAAGATACAGACTCCAAATTAATGAATGTTTTTTATCCTCCTCTCTTGGGAGAATATTAGGGACTAAAGAGTGACTTCTGGTCCTTCAGTGGGATTTCTTTCTGAACCCAAGAAATGTGGTGATGCCAATGATTTATGTTTGTTGCTTTGTGCTTTAATCCACTTAACAATTTTAGTTTTACTAATTCCCACATAAATCTTTGCAGATGGCTATACTGTACAGAATCAGGCTGGTCTTGGCCTAATGGTAATCCCTGCTGTGATTGTGATTCCACTTCAGTATGTCATGTTTGGAATTGGTGAGTATTTCTTTACTCACTAACATAAAATAACTGAGCTCCTCCCATAATCTGCAAAATATTCTGATTTTTATAAACAGGTCCTACAATAGTATCATGGGCTCATCACATTTATTGTATCTTGAAACAAAATGTTTAGCCTGTGTTTGTTGGGCTGAGTTGTTTCCCAGAAGAAGTAGGAGTTACCTGCCTGAACAGTGAGCTTTAGGGTAGCACATGTGAGTGATTTCTGCTCTCCCTTCCTGGGTTTAGGGACTGGGTTGAATGACTAGCTCTGGGAATGTGGGTTCCATTTTTTCTGCTTGTGGTTTGTTTCTAATGCTATAGATGTAATTTTCTGTGTGTATATACATACAAGAGCCTTGACTTGCAGTAACTTACGGGTTTGTTATCACGCTGACTACCTGAACTTAGAATTTAGGAGAATCTGATTTCTAGATCCAGCAATTATCTGTCTTTTATGTCTCTGTAGTTAAATTTTATAATTTTGTTTCTTCTTTCTCCAGCTTTTGACAGTCTAATGCAGGCAACATTGGCTCTGATAGGTTTGAAACTTCTTGGTTTTATAATTGCTGTGGTTGGTTTTGCACTGTGTGTCCCAGGTAAGCAGTTAAGTCTTCTCTGAAAGTGTGCTTTTTAATCTTGTCTACACCTGATGTTTATTTCTAACACTAAAACTTTGTGAAAATGCCTTCACTATGTGGAATGTTAGCTAATAACTTCTGTAAATGTATGTTAGAACTACTGTACTAATGTATTTTAATCTGGTGAAAGAAGAATAGCCTAAAGGAAGCATTACATACCTCAGTTTCATGACAGCATTCTGTGAGCAGATGCTTAAAAAAAGTAAATTGTTTTAATTTTTCATGTTAGTTTTGGGTGGCTATTACTGTTAGTCTTACTGAGGCCTAGGGTATTAAGAAATTAAATAATAATTTTCTCACGTTCAGTGATTAAATCAGAAATTCCTTGCTAATCTCTGCCTGTCTGCAACTGAGCCCATGAATATTTCAGTGAATATCATTAAAACACATTAAGAAGGTAAATGTAGAAACAGTAAACTTGGAAGTGTTCTTGGGCTGTTGTAAGTGTGGTTGTGGCTGACACTCAATTTCATCACTGAAAAACTGTCACTGTGGAAA
Organism: Cyanoderma ruficeps; assembly: GCA_008694505.1. Taxonomy (NCBI): domain Eukaryota; kingdom Metazoa; phylum Chordata; class Aves; order Passeriformes; family Timaliidae; genus Cyanoderma; species Cyanoderma ruficeps. The sequence continues at coordinate 10,463,297 of VZDJ01000090.1, read as the reverse complement.
AGGAACACCAGCTAACCACCACACACAGTGACGTCCTTTATCCCTGCCCCTGGCCTCCCCTTGTCCCTGGCTGCCTTCCCCTGTGCCACCAGAGAACCCCACAGGAGAGAAAAGGCTCAATTTAGGACTAGTTATCCTTGGCAGTATATTTAGTAGGAGAATACAAGTTCATATTCCTTGTAGGCACTTTATGCTCCTGATTTATTGTTTTGTACAGATACTTTTAGTCATTGATTTGGTTGGGGATTTAAGACTTATTTCTCCTATTTCTCCTTGAAGTGGTTTTTAAAGATGTGTCTAATCTGGGTGAAATGATAGCCCTTTCAGTGGACTTGTGATTTGAATTTTATGCTTATTGTTTAATATTTACAGAAGTATTTGTAAGTTCTGTAAGTTATAATAGTAAAATAAACTGATGAGAGATATCTGGTAAAGCATTAATACAAGGATCTTTTGGGGGGTGTTTTATAATGCTTGTAAATGGAAAGTGTCCCTAGTTTTTTCAGGGTGCTCTTCTCCCAGGTCATACATGGTAGTGTTACTTGTATTGTCTGGGAGTTCAGCTGAGTGATCCTGAACTGTCAGAAGAAACCAGCACTCATCCTGGGTTGAGCTGACAGATAGTTGTAATAACAATAACAGTATTGTATTCTGTCATCTAATACAATTGCAGTCCAGAACAGTTGGGTTTGAAGATGTAAGTCTAAGTTTAAAGTACAGTGAATGAAAGGATGTTATCAATTGCAGTGAATGACAATGGAGTACCTAAACTAGTACTAAGCTAAGCAAGATAAATCAGTAAATGCCTCTGTATCACTTAGGAATGTATACAAAAAAAAGATGCAGGAGTAGTTCTGGGATAGCCTTGAAAGTTAAATTAATAATGTCTGTCTTTATCAGGTTTATTTATTTTACTAAGCGGTTATATTTGAAAATAAGAGTGTGGGTTTTTTTGTGTCAGTTGATACAGCTGTTCTATTGTGTTTTCCCAGTCTGTCCTCCGTTACATGGGTCTGTTCTGATTGCTGGCTTAGCTATTATGGCTATTGCAAGTTTGCTTAGTCTGGTTTACGTAAATGGCTTACGTATTATGGGTAAGTAGCACCTAATATTCTGATTTTCTTTTCTTTCAAGTAGACATAAGTGATTTGAGCACAAGGTGTGATTTCATAGTTCCATAGTTTTAAAAATTACTGTAAAGTTGTGTGTGTGTGTTGGCTTTGTTTCATAGAGCGTGTGGGGAATCTTGAGTTAAGAAACCCACAGTTTATCATCATAAACTGTTTCAAGATCAACATAACCGGGTTTCTTAAGTAGGAGGGATGTTGCTGTTGAAGTTAGTTGGCCAGCTGAAACTTAGAAAGAAGAGAGCAAAAGGGTGTCAAGGATTCTGTAGAGTGGGTTGTGGGATGGTGGTGACAAAAGCTTACCAAAACATGGATTTAAAGAAAATCTGCCTACTGATTTGCACTGGTTTAGAGGTAGGTTAAAAGAAGAGCAGTTTGAATGCACACCTTTCATTTTAATGAACCCTGGTTTTCCTCCTGCTTAATTTTAAAAACCAGGAGAAAAGAATAACAAGGCATTGTTTCAGAAACTGATCTGTTCATCAGATCTCAAAAAGATGTGAGATCTAAAGATGTGCTAAACAAACAAAACCCAGCAATGCTGTGCGATTGGAAGGCTGGCACACCACAGCATAACATTGTGGGGACTCTAGAGCTTGGGTCTGGGTGATTTATTTCAGCCTGTGCACGAAGGCTCTTCAAACACCTTGTTGTTGTCCACCTTCTGTGGACACAGAACTGTGCAGTTGAGGATATGTTGCTTCCAGACTCAAGCTGCTGGAATGTTTACAGTGAGTGCAGTCAAAAGTGTGCACTGAACCATGCAGTCTCCCAGGTCTAATATGTGCACACCAAGTGTGGGCATGGCCAGAAATAGTAGACCCTTGACAGAGAGAATTTCCAGAAGAGAAGAAATTAAGGCAGAATTCCTAATATTTGATATCCAAGATAAATGAAGATGAGTCAAAAATATGGCAGATGTGAATCAAGCTTTTTAATAACAACAACAAATTTATATTTTATTGACTTTGGTTTACTTGTATATACTTGTATAGTGTTGACTTGAATGCTGTGTGCTCATGGTCTACATAAATGTTGCATTTGTGGTTTGATTGTGCTGGCTGAAGAAGTCAAGTATGGCTGTTGGGGTAGATTCTAGCATGCCAAAATAAGCACAATGAGTAGTGAGTAGCCTAATTCACCTTTAGAGCTGAGTGCATGAGTGAGGCAATTCACACACTGTATGTGGTAAGATTATTTGGTTCCTAAACAGAAGAGTGCTTAGAAGCTCTACGAATTTCCAGATCCTAGAGCTAAGTACCTTTGGATAGGGGAAGCTTCAGTTATGTGTGTTACAACTGTCAGAAGTTTTATCAGTAGACAATACCTTTTCCAAGGTAACAAGATGAGAGGAAATGGCCTCTAGTTGTGCTGGAGGCTTACTTAGATTGGATATTAGGAAAAAATTCTTCTCTGAAAGGGTGGTCAAGGATTGAAACAGACTGCCCAGGACATGGTAAAATGATTACTGGAAGTCATGCTTAGGTGTGGCCCTTAGGTGGGGACATGGTTTAGTGCTGAAGGTGGTGATGCTGCTTGGGGTGGGCTTGCTGTTTGCTTGGGCCTGATGTTCTGGGAGGTTTTCTTCAGCCTTAACAATTCTATGGTGCTGTGGTTTTTTTTGGTTGATTGTGACATTTATTCATCTGCTTGGTCACTTTTTTGTAATTATTTTAGGTTCCAGAATGAAAGATCATCCTCGTCCGGGGGTAAGCTTAAAATTAATAAATTTGGGGTGACTAGATGGCTCAGGGGATTGTAGTGAGATACTGAACCTTTCTTCACTAGTTCGAATTCAGACCAGGTTGGTAGCAAGCGACAGTTCTGGCTGTGTAACAGATGTCTAATGTTGAGTGAGTTGGTGGTCTCCATTGTCCCTATTGAGTGTGTCTGTAGTCCTGTAATTGCCACCCTGACATAGGGCTACTCTGACTGTTGTGCCAAATGGAGTTTCCATTGCTGTCCCTGGAAGGTGGTGGAAGTTTGGCATTCTTTTGCAATGCACTCTTCCACCTGAATATTTAAAAGCCATTTTGATCACCTTATTAAAAAGCTTTTTCGTTAACATGAGTGCAAAACATCCAGGTGGCCTGTAAGAAAGACTTAAAAGGTTTTTTCCTATGGTCTTGTACACCAGAACTCTTTGGTATTCTGTTCAGTTCCTGGCTATACAGATGGCATAGCCTTGACCTTTTTTCTGATTTTCCTATAATGCCCCCTAATTTGATGAGACCTTCTGAAAAGGAAGTGCCTGTCTTTAGGTAACACAGAACAAATTGAAAAATACCTTGTTTTTTTTAAAGAAGGTTTTTCAGTTGGTAGTTTTGAGTTGTAGAGTAATAATTTCCAAAACAGTAATTTTCACAGATTACAGTGCTTTCAAGTGATCCATGAATGCGAACTGCCTGATTTCTGGTGTTTTCCAGAAGCAAGGAAAGAGGCACAGCTGTAGAATGCCAGTAAAATTTCCTTGTAGCTGGGGGATCTGGCGAATACTAACTCATCCCACCTCTTGGCTGCCAGCCATCATTTGAGACGTATTTTCAGGTCTCCAGTCTAGAGCCTGAGACCCAGCTGCTGAAGGAAGATGGTTTCTAACAGTGAGAGCTCACTGCAGTTAAGAGATTTTTAGGGGTTTTTTTAATTTCCTTTGCTTTTGCTCATCCATTTTCATTGTACAGAAGAGTATTTCAGAGGATTAGTCCTTCTTTATGGAAGGAATGTAAGTGCACAGAGTTTTTAAAAAAAATAGAAAGAAAAGAGGTTAAGAGATAATTATGTTACTAAAATGAGCTGAGAAGTGAATTGAAAATATGCTTCATTCAAGATGAAATCTTGCCTTTATCTAGCATCCTTGTGCTTACTTGTAGAATGGAAGTAAGCAGGGCAAGAGGAGGATGGTTTTTTTCCTTAAATTAGTTTTGGTTGTAAATAAACTTTGAACTAGAAACCAGCATGTAAAATAGCATCCTGTGATGAGAACTCTGTTCTCTTGATGAGCGGCTCTTCTCACAAGGTGGTCTTCCATGGCAGCAAGGAATTGAGAAATTAATAGCCACAGCAACACAGGAATGAGCATCATGTTACTCTCTGAAGTGGGGACAGAAATGAAATCAAAATAAGTTTTTAAAACTTAGAGGTCATTGGAAACCTCAACAAGTACAAATACGTCCTTTGCAGCTGCAGATGGCTGAGGGCTAGATATAGAGGAATTCAAGTGATATAATTTGTGTCCATGAACTTATGGTGATGCCTTAAGTTTCAGCTTTCGTGTTTTTCAGATTCTGTGCTGCCTAGGGGTGTAGATCTGAGCCTCATATTAAGTGTTAGTAAGTTCTCTTCACAGAGTAGGTAGACAAAACAAATCCTTTCCTGCTGAAGACCAAGGACAGCAGTTAGAACTTTCAGGCCCAAAAACAACGGTTGACTGAAGAGAGAAAACAAGAAGGATGAGGCTTCACAACCCGAAGCTGTAATTGGACAATTACACCCCAATATGCAAATGGACCAAAACTTCTAAAAGTGTAAGACCTTGTGACCATTTGTCCATTTTGTGACCATTTTAAGTCCACCTTGGGTGTAGCCCTGGTCAGGCTCTTGAGCTGCCCAAGATGTACCTTAAAGGCCTTTCAATAAATACCTACTTCATTCTCTAGCTCTGTTCAGTCTCTGTTCCAGGTCAGCCTTCCCAAGGCATCAACAGCTGCTAGGGAAAGACCTGGTGGAAATTGGAGTGTGTTAATATGCTGCTTGTTTCCATCAAGGGCTGTTCAGCCTATATTGCTGTGCTTTGAGGCAGTAAATAGGTGTGAAGTAATTTTAAAAATACACTTTGATTCTGTGTCATCTAAAGACCATGAAAAACATAATATTGGTGAAGGGCATTATTTTGACACTGGGGCACACTTAATAAACGATTAATGAGATTTTTCTGAGTCAGAGGGCAAAAAGATGCGTATTTTGAAATCTGCCATCTTAACCAAGTACTGATAATTTTTTTTTAGCATTTCTGTAGGTTGCATGTGTTGTTTCTGATGATTGTCTACCAGACTAAATGCAAAGCTGTCATGTATTTCTTTTTGAGGAGATTCAACTTGATTTGCTTGGCTACTAATTTTCTTTTCTTTTTTAGTCCTGCTGCTTTGTTACTAACCATTGATCAAATGACAGAAATAATCAGTTAGGTTTAAGAGCTTAAAAGTAGTATCTGCATGGCTTCCGCTGCCACCTAGGGGTATTTCATCTGGGTAAACACCACAGTAAGGGAAAAAAACCTGGAAAATGCAGCTATTGACTGATATAAATTTTTTTTTGCAGACCTTTAGTCATTGATTTGATTAACGTTAAGCTTTCTTCGTTTTTGTAGAATCACTACTTACTGTATATGTCAATTAGAGTAATTTAACTGTGGCCAGCCAGAAGTAAACATGAAGGCTTTTTATACATATATATATTTTTAAATGTTTTGCAGAAAGCTGTAGAAGAACCACTAAATGGTAGGTGATATTCAAGGTTTATCTTATCATTAAGGGATTAATTATGGATAAAGATGGTTCTAATTCCCAGTACCACAGCACTAAGATGGCTGATAAGTGTGGCAACTTACATGGCTCTGTGAGTCAGTAAGAGTTTGATTTCTCGATGAAATGTTGCCTGCAGCTCCAGATTCCCTGTTTTATGCCACTGTGCTTGCTAGCCAGAGGCACTGTTGGACTGTTTTAGGACAAATCTAGTATCTCACAATATGTCCACCCTCTTTACTTTGCAAAATGCCCGGCTTTTAAGGGAAGAAGAGGGACTGGTATTGAAAATTGATGTTAATTCTTTATAAAGATTTATTTAGGTGAAATACTTAATGATCACAGCAAAATCTATCCTTGCCACTCTATTCTTTTCGTATTTTCTTGAGTTGGGAAACTCTGATAGCACTTAAGGTGTGGGAAATTTACAGTGAAAAAGGGATGGCTTTGGTTTCTTTTTTTTCACTATTGCATTCGCTAATTGGCATGCTGAGTAGTAGCAAGTTCTAACCTGAATCTTAGAATTAACCTGAATTTTAGAACTAACCTGAATATTAACCTGTGAAGCACTTATTTCTGTTTCGCTCATTACTAATCCGTTTTTTTGACTTTTAAAGATGCAAAAGGAGTGATGCTAGAATGATGGTAAGTCTAACAGATATGTTTTAATGGCTAGGCATTTGAGGATTTTGATGTTGAGAGTTACCCAGGGCTAATTCAATGAAACTTGGAGGACAGGTTTCAGAGCAGGTGCTGTTCTTATTCAAATAATATTTAATGGAAAAGAAAGAACACGTCTCCTACATCAAACATAGGGGAATAATGTGTATTCCTAAACAGTGAAGAGGATGAGTCAGTGAGAGAACTGTGCAATATTATGTTTCTGATCAAATGTGGAAAGTCAAATAGCTTTATGTTTCCTTTATGCTCTTGTAGTATTTAAGGTGCACGGAATGTTTCCTTGATGGTGGGTTGTATATTTGGTTGGTGTTTGTTGGGATGTTTGTGTTTCATTGTTGATATAACTAAGCTTTCTCTCTGCATTTAATTGGTGATCTCCAATGGAAATTCACAGGAAAGTGGTTTAAAATTAACTTCCTCTCCCCCACTTTAGGTGTTACTTGAATTCTGTGGGTTTTGTTAGATTGTATTGCACTCAGATTTCACTCAAGTTATTATTTTTCAGATTTCTCTTATTGAAGAGCTTAAATTTTAGGCTAGATGATAAGGTTGGAAAATGATAACAGTATTATTGAGTCTTTTCTAAAAGCTGTACTTTTCATAGGAATAGAATAAAAAAACATTAGTTGATGCTATTGGTACTTACGTTTCTCTCTGAATACTGAGCAAGCTTGTCCTGAGATATCACTAGACCCTTAGCCTAGTGCTCCTGCATTCAATTACAGCATTTTGCTACTTGGGATAAAGTGTAAGGTCACTCCAAATCTGTTAGCTCACTTGAAATACTTGTATATTGTGCCATTTCTAGGAGGCATGGATTGACAATGAGCAAATGACAATGAGCTCTAATTGGAAAAAGGTGTATGAGTTTTATAAACAGGCTTCCTTACAAATACCATGTGCTGTTCAGTTTGTGTTACTTAGGACTACTACATTTGGTTCATCCAAATATCCCATATAATTATTTTCTAAACCAATAGGAATACAAGCACTTCTGCAGTAAAAAGGACAAGTGCATTGGTGTCTCATAAACACATTGATAAATGCATGCCAGTTAGTGTAATCTGAGCTGGATGGAGTGGAAGGCAGGGCCTGCTCCAGAACTGGCTACTGCTTGTTCTTGACAGAGTTGAGACCAGGAAACAAATAGATATTTGCCAATCTATTGCATTCAGACCACACCAGAAGGGAGATCAGGATGGGCTCTCTGCAGTTACCTCATCCTGCTGAAGAACAAGGCAGAGTTTTGCTTGCAGATCCAATTTTAAATAAGTTTCCTGTTAAAAAACAGGCTTCATTTGGGTCTCATTTAGGTTATGAAAACCGACCTTCTAGTGCTGAGGTGGAGCTTCCAAAAGCACAGAAATTGTCAATTACCTGTTTAATTTTAGTGTAGAGCTAGAAGTCTGTCTGCTTTTTCTGCTCTGGAGGATGGCTCCTAACCAGTGACAGAAGGTTTTACAGATGGAAGGCAAATGCTCTGACTCACACGCTGGAGGCAGTAACCTTCTGTGCTCTACCTGCTTCTATGTTAACCTTCCCTGGAAAATCCACACACAGACTGAAGCAGGGATGAATCAGATGCTGAAGCTGACTAGCTTACAAAACAGCATGTGAAAGTAAACTAGAGTTAGAATATATGGACAGCCTGTGAGCCACTTCAGCTTATTCAAATTCATGAGTGAAAGCTCCAAGACAGTGTCCACCTTTCTTCTGCGGAGAGGCTGAACTTGATGTTAGTAACACCTTATTCCACTATTTGAATGCTAAATATGCTTTCAGTTTTGAAATGAAAAAAAGAAAAAAATCTATAAGCTGTGACTTTGTGTAGGCAGCACAAAACATTGCTGTTCTTCCCAAACAATATTTCTTTTTCTTTCTTTTTAAATTCCCAGAACTGAAGAGCTATGTGATGCGGATATAAAAAGTACACCATTGTTGATACACCGTGGCCTTGAAGATGCACTACTCAACGAGAAGAAATTCAGGAATCTAGTTGTTTTGCATGTGTGGCAAAAGTGCTTTTGATATAAATGACATAATTTTATAGTCACAGCAGCTGTAGCAAGGAACACGTGTGTTTGCCCACATGTGATCTTTATTTTCTTTTGTTATGGTGTATATGGGATGGTTGAGAGTGAGGATATAAAAAGCACTTATTTGCCCAGTACAGAGTCTCCCTGCAGTAATCCTTAGTGGTATTATTTTCAAAAACTATCATTAATCACTGCTTTGATAATGGGCCTGCTGAGCCCAGAGATTGCAATACCATTTAGACTATTGTTTTCTTTATTTGTGTGCATGGACAAAGTATGGTTTATGTGTTTGATACAAGCAGGAAGTAGAGATTGTACAAATACATCTTTTCTGACATTCAGCAAATTTTTATTAAAAAAAAAATAAAATAAGAAGTTACACACAAAGTTGCATAAGTACAAAGTTTACTCCCAGCTCTCCTGAAATTATTAACAGAGTTCTACTTCTGTGAGACATTAGTATTCCTCTCTGTGGACAGTAGTCATGTGTGCTCTGGTGGCTGATATTTTTGTCCAGTAAGAGGGCTCCCCGTGCCTCCTCTGTATCCTTTGGTGAGAAACTGCTCAGCTGTTGGAGCCTAATTCAGCACTGGAATTACAGAGCACAGGAGCTGGTAATCTTAATGCTGAATGTGGTTCTTGTGTGTGTTCATGTTGTGCAGTGTGTGGAACTGGAAGCAATTTCAGGCTTTCTTAACTCAGTGAATTTGTGAAAGTCATGGATGCTTCATAAAAATAGGAGTTGTCCTATTTATTGTATTTTTGACAGAGTTTAAAACATTGTTTTCTTGAATGGAAAAGAGCTATATAATTTCTGGCCCAGGTTTGTGTTGCTGCCATTACATCACAAATACATAAAGTAAAAAGTAGGAGGAGTTGATGAGGAGTGAGGAAGCTCAGTTTTTGTATATATCTAATGGTATGGTTAAAAATCAGTTTACTAGGACTTGCGCATTCCATGAGATTCTGCTATGTTTTACAGCTGTTTTGAGAGTTGTTCCAGTATAGTGGGCTGCTCTTGGACTTTGTGTATGCTTTGTAGAAATCTTGACACTGTTTCCTGTTTGTACTAAGGTACTGTATTTCAAAGGCACACACGTTTTTCTCCTTCTAACAATTTCAAACTTGGTTTGGAAAGTTGTTGCCAAATAGTCACGTAATAAAATCCTTGTTTTTAAAGATCCTGCGTAATTTGGCACTTCTCAGAGTTGAATGTTACAAGCCAAGGTTCTTATCTGTGTTGTGGGTGCACGTTGTAGGGATTTGGGTCTCTGCACGTTGAGCTCCGAGTCGCATTAAGAATTCAACAAAGCAAAACTGAGGTGTCTGATTTTACAGTAGGTGCTGTCATAATAGTCCCTCTTGCCAAGGCTGCAGGATTGAGCCTTCTAAAGCAAGCCATGAGCCAGCCCTCACTGGGACCAGTGGAACTGGACACAGGGAAGAGGATCACCCATGGGATAAAATATGAGAGAAGCATGTAGGGCTCACACTTACTGTCCTGCTTTGCCAGTGGGAGTATTCACGTAAGGTTACGAATCTTACATATGAATCTTTTGGTGCAGGTTTTTCCATAGTCTCAGTGGTAACTAACTAAAGATGGGAGATGATTCTCCATTACAATTCAGTATAAAAAATGTTCTAATCTAGTACTGTGCAGTGCTCCCTGTTTGTAACTAGTGATTCCCTCTGGCAAGTTGAAAGTCTTAGCAGCAGAGGAATAAGAAACCAAATCAACTGGAGTTATGTTGAGGTATTCTGCCTTATAAAAACAGTTATGTATAAATAGCTTTACGTTAATTTCTGTAAAGCAAACTGCAGCAGAACCCCGCTGTCACCGTGGGATCAGGCCGAGCTGTTCCTAGGAATTGTCAAAAAGTGAGGAGCTCAGTGGCTGTTTATTGGCTGCAGAATTGTGGCCCCAGAAATGGGAGAAACCCACCATCCTGTTCTGTTAAGGGCTGGATTTCTTGTAGGTGGGAATTTAAAAGCAAGAGTTTAAAAAGTCATTGGTACACCCAGCCAGCCCTTTCCCACCGGTAATTTAAACCAAAGTTGTTCATAGTTGTATGCTTTCATTTGTGTGTGTACATATGTGTGTATATATAAACATATAGACATTTTAAATATCTATAGATCTATAGTCTTTACCCAAGAAACTGTTTTTATTTATGAAACATGAAATTATTTTGTAAATATTGTGCTAATATACTTTAAAAATAAAGTCATTTTAAGTTGTTTTTGTGGGAGATTTTCTTGTTGTTAGCAGATTAACCTTCTGTAGCTGCTTCCATGAATTCATAGTCATAGCTGCTCTTCTCCCTGTCTTTATGTATTACTTACTGGATCTACAGGAATGTTCTCAGTGTTGGATAGGCTGCTGAAGATGATTTTGGGTGGGTTTCTCCTTAAAAAGGTCATCCACGTGGCGAAGTGTGTAGGCTGCCTTGTAATAACCTCAATTGCGCTCTCCAACATCAGCCATCAAATGCTGCCCAGGTGTGCTCTGGGAGGAAATGAGGAGTAGCAAGCTGCTCCTGCCCCTGTAACTTCAGAAGCAGCAGAGCAGCACCTCTGTCCAGTCTGTCTTTGCAGCCCTGGAATGGTATTTCTGTAAGAAGAGGATCCCTTGTGTTACTGCTGAAGCACTGCTGGACAAGTTGTGGATTTCCTGAAGTTGTCTTTAATGTTCATTTGACTGCGGAGAGAGGAGCTGCAAGTCCTGCCTGGTAGGCTTTCCACTCACACATCCTCTTCAGTGGAGCTCAGCTGAGCTGATGGGAGCAGTGGAAATTATTGGCAGTTCCCTCGTTCGTTCAAGGTGACTTTAAATGTGACTGTTGAACTTCAGTGTCTCTTCAGAAATGTTTTGTGACTTCCTTAGACACACAATTTCCTCTCTAATGGAGCCATGAACCACAATTTGAGCTATTTAAACAGAATTTTAACAGTTTTAGAATTTTCTGTGCAGGGACCCTGCTGCAGGGTGAAGTACAAGCTCAGGAAAACTGCATGCTCGAACTTTGGGGTGAGAGAAATGGTGCTAATCTAAATGTATGTGACTGGAGAATACCTCAACACAGTACCATCAGCAATGCCCTGTACCTGCAATCCAGACTGCTCCAGTCAGTTCAACCATCCAACAGGAAAACCAACCTAAACCTGAACATCCAGTCCAGAAGCCTTCTGAAAGCACTTGATCAGAGCTTCGTAATTCAGCAGTGCCTACCAAGTTACTTGCCTAAGAGTAGAAGTGCACAGCCTCTGGCTCATTTCCATTTTGCAGAAGAATTTCTATTTCTTTCCAATGGAAAATCATTCTTTTTGTGCTCTAGTGCTCTGTGCCTTTGTCACAGATGCAGCCAGTACTGTCTTGGATTTCAGTACCTCTTGCTTTCTGTATCTAGGGCTCTTGCAAAGCTTCCACAATGAAGAAGTGTGAGCTGAACTTTGCTGGTTTCCTTGGTTCCCTACTGTGCCTGTGGCAGAAGCACAGCAGGGGTAGGGAGTTTCCTGGGAGGTGAACCCTGAACCCTTCACACTGCAGCTGGGCTGGAGGAAGAGGGCAAAGAGTACTCAAAAAGTTCAAGAAAAGGGCAGAATCAGACTATTTTTCAATGAAATTATGAATTGGCAAGAAACTTTAATACACAGATGTAAATAGCACGGAGACTAGGATCATCTGCTTTGGGGGAGGAAAGCTGCAGTGTTGAAACAAGTTTCGGTTTCCTTCTGTTCTTTTGCTTGCTTGTTTTTAAAGACTACAGAAAGGAGGCTTTTGAAATTATTGGGCTGGAGAGTGGGTGCTGTGAAGGGAAAAGAGAGTCTGCCATGAATACAAGTTTGGTGGGAGAATTAAAGAGCACAGGAACTGCAAGTTTGCCGGAAGAGTATGAACAGTTCATCCTCACATCGCTAAAATTGGTACTTTTGGACCCTCCAGATTTATGGCACTATTCCTGTTTCTTCACTGAAAGGGTTGTTAAGCATTGGACCAGGCTCCCCAGGGAAGTGGTGGAGTCATTGGATGTGGCGCTCAGTGATACAGTTTTGTTGGCAGGGTCGTGTTCAGTTAAAAGTTGGCCTTGATGGTCTTGGAGGTCTTTTCTGACCTTAATAATTCCGTGATTCTGTACAGCACTGCTGTCTGCATGTGACCACGCAGCTGAGCACGTGAAGGTCCTTGGGAATGTGCAGTTGTCACATGAAGTCAGACTCTACCCCCACACCTCAGTGATGTCCCCTGGGCACAGCAACTGCTGGGTGCAGAGTAACGTCTGGCACACCTTCAACTTGAATTAAAGTACTGAATTTTACTGTCATTCACAATTTATGTACCTGCAGATAGTGAAAGATTTTGAAACTGCTCTAGTAATTAGTCCCCCTTTCCTACCCTAGCCCACACCCCCTCAGCCTTTCTTTTAAGGCCGCACTATAGGTGGGGGCAGGTTAAGCTTGGAGTGGTTACCAGCCCTGTGGAAAAACAAAGGAGACAACATTTTTCAGAACTTGGCTTGAGGATACTTGTATTTGGTTGCATTAATTTAACTTTCCTTTCTGTCTTCAGAAGTGCTGCAGGAATTGCTTTTGGAGCAAGAACATTTGGTTGTATTTTGGGCAGTTGGGCTTTGTGGTTTTGTTGTTGTTGTTGTTTTGTGGGTTTTGGAGTTTTTTTGGGTTTGTTTATTTTGGGGTTTTTTTTCTGTGTCTTGTTAACAAACTACATCCATGGAAAAAGGAAAAAAAAACCCCAAACCAACAAATCACTGGAAATTCACTCTTCTGTTAACCAGAAGGTTCATCCAAGGACAGGAAGTTCAGACAGCAGTAAGAAGAAAAGGGATCTTTAAGATCTATTCATTCCAATTAATATTATCTAAGTTTGAGCATAGCCAGTTAAGATAGTTTCCCTGAAGAAAAAGGTGATCAGGGTTCTCTGACATTTCGTACTAGTTCAGCTCAGTGAAAAAGAAAATCCACCTATGGAAGACAAAGTGGAAGTAAAGGCACTGCGTTGTGGGCAGAGCTCTGCAGATATGGGAGTTAGCCTAGGTAGAATGGAAGCTTTGATTTGTCTCAGGTCAGGAAACACTGAGAATTTAAGGATTGTAACAAAATGATATAAATTGTAATTAAAGGAGCCCAGCATGGAAATAGATTCCTTTGTAATTACACTGTAATTACAAAACAGGTTTTCAGAAACAATCCCTCTGTAGCTGGAGTTACAGTTAAGGATGAAAACGCTGTACCAGGCTTTGACAGAGCCAGGCACTTAATGTTCTAGGAAGTTTGTGAGGTTTTGGCTGGCACAGATAAATAGGTACCACTCTAGGAACCTAAAATGTCCTCCCTTGACTCGTCTGTAGGTGGGGAAAAAGTTATTTTTTGATAGAGTGAGCAAGCTGAAAACTACGGTGATGTTATTTAATGTGACAGTGTAAAGAAATGTGGGTTAAAAAGGTGGTGATGGGGAGGAGGGCAATTGTTATTTAAAGTACCCCTTATCTGCCCTGTCCTCTGATGCTGTGACCACTGGAGAACCTCATCCCAGCAGAAGATGGGGTGGGGGGCACTGGGGCCTCGCTGCCTTTGTCTCCTGTTTGACCCTGGGTGACTCCTCAGTATGCTGCCACTCCTCCCAGGATGTGGGGAGAGGGGGACATACAGCTCCTCTCCTGCCTGCAGGGGAGGGGAAAGAGGCTTCCACGAAGAGGATGAGTGGGGATGGATGCTCAGTAGAGCCTTGGAGCAGGGTATTAGATGTGGCACCCTACCTCCCTTACAGCTCTGTTTATTTAACAAAGGTGATGCCTTGATACTACCCCTGGCCATGTTAGGTTGCCCTTCACGCTGCCCTTTTTTCCTCATACCAGTTCTCTGGGAGTGACATAAACCAAATAGTAATGGGCAATTGGGGGATAAAATCACCATGTCCTGAACCATGAGGCAGCTGTTGGCATTTGCAGTGGTGGTGCACCAGAACACCGAAGCATAAAGAGCTTTAAATATCTTACTGAACAGGAAATGAAGCTGGTTACAGCTTCAATGAGGAAGTACAATTAATGTGGGATATAATTAACACGTCATGACTCTGGCAGTCACAGGGAAGGTGACAAAAGAGAAGGTGGTTCCTGTCCCCCAAGGCCAGCTAAAGGGGCTACATCTATTTCATTGCTCCCAGGGTGAGCTCTTGACATGCTCTGTGGGTGAATTAATAGCGCAGTGCATGTCAGAGGCAAAGAGGGAAAAGATGCTAAAACAAAACAAACAGCACAAGAGAAAAGCCTCTGCTGAAAGGTACGAGTCATTACTTGTTTATTTACCCACCACAGAAAACAGCCCATTTACCATGTGCACTTGCTGAGGGACAGGTTCATGCCCTGAGCCTGCTCTTAATCCAGATTACAGCCTTGGGCTGGGAAACCTGAACAAAACAACCTCAGTGCATAGCTGGAACTGCCAGACCAAGGGCTGGGGAGCAGCAAAGAAAGTGCTGGGAGCTCACAAGGCTTTGTAGGGAAGAGCAGGGACTGGCAAAAGGGAGGAGGAGGGAGAGGCTCCAGCAGTATTTTCTCCAGGCTGAACTGGTTGTGGGGGGATCACAGCAGCAGATGTAGTTGGTGCAGTTCACCACACTATGGGCAAGGCCTTCCCTTGCCTTCATGCTGCTCCAGCACCTTTAATTTCCCTGGCACTGTTCCAGCAAGACACACCTTTGGCCGGTGACAGAAACCTCTGCCTTGCTTTGATACTTAACCCCTGTTGTGTGCCATCACCAGTTCAGCTCACGTTGGTTTCAGCCTTCCTGAAGACAGGAAGTGAGACCAGTTTTTTGTTGAGTTGCTTCTTAGTATAAATACCTTCATTTGGAAAGTGTCCCACTCCTCCCAGGGAGGCACAGCACAAGTGAGGCAGGGACCATTGCAAAGCTTGTGCTTCACTTGAATCCCATGGAACTGGAGAGATGTTAAACCAACGGGACAAAAGGGGAGTGTCCAAACTGCAAGCTCTGAAAGCATTGCCTTAGGGTGGTCATACCAGTTTGAAGACCTGTGAACCTTTCCCTGGAATAGTTCCTAAAGGGAACTACTTTCTGGATTTATAGGTAACTTTGCCAGCCCTGTCAATCTGTGGCAAAATTTTATTTTTTAGTAAAGCAAATGTACGTGCATTTGCTGTTGTAAGCATGTCTTTAGCATAACATTCCTCAACATGGTGATCTCACAGGTCTGAAAAGAAACCCAGTGAAAGAGTAGCTTTGCCAAGGGAAAGACTTTTAAAGCCATACATGTAGGTGACAGTCATATCTCATTGGACTCCAGGCATCCCTAGGTGCCAAAGTTCCTTCAGTGCCAAAGAGGAACTGATGACGTTTGAAAGTCCTTGAGGTCTGCATCATCTGGTATCTGGATGTCTGGAGAGAACATCAACGTTCTGAGACCACCTCTTATTGTCTGAATTCCTGAGAGTGTCCTGGTGACTCCAAAGGAAGCAAAACCCAATTTTGTCAGCAAAGGACTAAAGATGAGAGGAGGGCTGAGTGTTGCCATTGCAGAGGCACAAGGGGCTTGGAGGGTGGCAGGGAGCTGAGCTCCATGTCCTTCACCTTAGTCATAGCTCTGCACACCTGCCACAACAGGGTCTTAACAAAGTATAATAATGGCCTGCCTGACCCTGTAAAAAGCAGCTTTTAGCTACAACACTGAGGAGCTCTTCTTTATAGTACTGGATTATGCTTCCCTTGTCTGATTACACCAAAGTGGCCTTCTTTTAACTCTGGAGCATGATCAGGTCACCCAAAATAAATAAACAGGACCAGTGGGAGGGGTGGGGAAGACATCCGCATTGAATGTACTGCCACTGGGTCATGTGGGTGGTTCAAGGGCAGTGGTCATTCCAGTCCAAGAGAACACCTGGGAAAAAGAGGCAGTCCCTCTTCCTGGTTCTGCAGAGTTAATCATTAGTAGATTTCTCTCCATTCTAGTCTAAAATAGAGGAAGTGTTTTCCCCACTTCCTTTGGTGCACCCTGAGCCTCCAGAGTGGCTGGTGGAGCAGGTTCCTAGCTTAGATCTTGTCCTGTCACTTCTAACTCTCACCCAGAGCACCTCAGCCAAGCTGGCTGGATTCTGCGAGGTGCAGCCTCTGAAAAGCCAGTTCAAGCAGCGCAGACTCCCTCAAGACAGCAAATGCAAGGTTTCATTTGGGTTTGATTTAACAGCAGGCTGGCCTCTGTTAGCACCACAGGAGTGAACTGAAACTGCTCAGAAAGACAGACATAGCCTGTCCCAATAGAAGCAAAAGGTTGTTTGTGCTTTGGTGTGAAGGCAAATAAAGAAAAATCTTGTAACTGCATTTAATGCAAGATACTTAACAGCTATGACAAGAAATGTAGGTAAGAAGTGTAGAATCATCTGTAGTCCCATCCAGTGGTATAGTCCCAGACATGTTCTGATTTTGGGACCAGTGAGTGCTGTTGAGTCTGAAGTGAATTGTGGAGACACAGAGAGAGAGACTCACAAGTCACATGGAGGAAAAGGAGAAAAAAGGGCTGTGCCACAGTTGGGTTTTTGGAGCTGTGACTTTGTTTCAGGGCATCCAGGAGAGCCCAGAATAACAATAACCCTAAACCCAGGAAAACATGGCCTTGGAGGAACGTCTGGAACTAACAGGTTATTTAAAAAAAAAAAAAAAAATCTGTGACAGGGCATGAAAACAGGAGGAGTAAAAGGTGCAAAGGTGCAAGAGTCACTTCCCCAGACGTGCAGCAGAGCAGATAAAAAGCTGACTCTGCATAGGGATGGAGAGACAGACCAGATGCTTTTCAAGCTCCTTTTGCCGATGCTCATGTTAATGTTTTAACAACTCAAAAAGAGCAACCAAGGAAAAATTTTCCACCACGGTGGTTCCTTCACATCCTGTTTGCACAGGGAGCTGCTGCCATGAGCAGTGCTGGGAGCACACAGTGAGGGACCAAAGCAGAAGGTTGGCATGGACTGAACTCCTCAAACAAGATATCAGCAGAAGGGCCCCCCACTCTGGTGACACAGGGCTCAGGGCTGCACTGGCAGACCTCTCCATCTCTCTGTTTTGCAGTGCCCTGCTGCAACCCCACGGCTTTATCTCAGCCTGCAGGAGTCAGAGACATCTGTAAGAATGGTAATCAGACTGTGAGGATGGATGTTGCTGTTCTGGGAGCAAGACTGCGGGAAAAGCCTCTTGTCAAGAAGGCACAGACATGACTACAGCTGGGGAAGTGTGTGAGAAAGGATACAGTGACAGTCTGAAACGGAGTTTCATGAAAAGGGAAAAAAAAACCCCAACCCCTTGTGATTCCTGGGATGGGCAAGGTGTGCTTTTGGCTGAAAGATTGGGGACTTGAGGATCCATGCATGAGGGCAGATAGGCTTCTGGGTCATGAGAGATCATGAGGACAGTGATTTGTGGCTCCTTTTCTTGGGTACAGCCCGCAGTTCACAAAAAACGCTGTTGCTTCCTGGGAAGCTCTGAAAATCTGTACGTGTATGTCCTGTGCCAAAAAGGCCGACAGCCATCCTGTGAGGAGGAGGATGGTCAGCATTACATTTTAATGACCAGTCCATGCATTTGGGAGAGCAGAGCCCATCTTGCCTCTAGAGGCTGTTTGTCTTGGATGCTCTTCAAGCTGGCGTGAATTGTCTTAATGCACAGGATTGTATCTACTAAATAAATCTAGAAGAGAGCAATTGGGGGAAATGTCATGATTATTCATAAAGGCCCATTAAAAACTGTTTTTAGTGGTTTAATTCTTCCTTAGTGAGTGTGGTTGTCGGATCCATGCTTTGTTTGGATTCAGATGGTATCTGCATCACAGTGAATCATTTGAACAGAAGCCCTGAGCTTTTGAAATACTGCCATTTCTTTAGAGAAGCAGAAAAATAGAGCCAAAATTTAAATTCAGATTATTAAAACAAGCAGCTTAAAAACACCTGCTTAAAAGTTCTCATTTATTTTAACTTATTAAAGCAAAAAATGCTGAGTAACAAATCAGTCCATGATCTGTCCCACACCCCACCCTCGCACATAGGCACTACCAAGCTGATGCTAGACTGGAGAAGTGATCCAGATAAACCTTTTTAATTTTTAAATGGGACATGTGAGTGCTTTTTTTTTTTTTCCCCCCTCCATGTTTCCTAGATAGGCTCTGCACCACGCTGTGTCATTTTTCCTAAACGGCAGACCACAGTTCTTTTACAGCTGGCTTGTAGCAGGGGGAGTATTTTGTCTGAGTCACCAGAGCCATCTGGTCTAGGCAAATATTTTAGTGAATGATCTCTCTTTCTTACTTAGACTGCTTTTATTCTTCTGTTTATGTGAAGACAAAGACAGGGTGGTCTCTCACTGACTTGCTCACCCTCCCTCCACGAGCTGGCATTAAACCATGGCCTCACCCAGCTTCAACATTACAATGTCTGTGGGCAGATTTTCAAGCTGTGTTAGAACTATGAATTAAAGTTTTAAAAGAAATGTATTTTGCTTCCTGGGCATTTGCAAACAGTTCTCTTCAGTTCCCTGCAGATTGCTCAGGGTGTAAGTACATCATGTGGGGGTGGGGGTTCCTCAAAACGTTGACTTGTGTGTGCTTCCTGCAGCACTTGGGTATCGCTCTAGTTCCCAAGTGTTTCCTTGAAACAGCAAGTTTCTTCCCTCATTGCAAGGGGGTTTAGGTGGCTTCAGCTTTATCTCCTTCCCTTGGCTCTCACATTTTTGACGTTTGCTGGTGCTGGTTCATGGTGGTGTTAGACACTGGGTCTTCACCACCAGCCCTGCCATTCTCACACAACAAATACTTGATGTGATACAAATATTTGATCTGATAAAAACCTTCCACAGAGGCAGCATAAGAAAACCATTGAGCAGTTAGAAATAACATCTCTTCTGAACAGCAATACACCAGCTGCCAGAAAAGCAGCTGTTCTAGAGCCTGCTGCATTTATGGAGTTAGCAGTGCTGGAGACCTTATGTCTGGATGCAGCAGAAAAAGAGCCCAAAGTTGCAGCTGAAGACCCCTCAGTGCCATGGTCCCCATGGAGACACCACTGCAGCTGGTTTTGCCCAGCCCTTGTGATCTGAGCACACAGACTCAGCCAGGGGCCTCTCTCCCTGCTTGCACACCATTCACCAGATCCCAGCACATGGAGATGGGAGGGCCCTGGGAAGGGGCCAGAGAAAACACCACTTTTATTTTCATGGGCCGGTGTCTGCCCTCAGTTTTATCACTGCTCAAAGCCAGCTCTGCACACAGGGCTTTGGCTTCTCCTTTCTGCAGCACAGCCTGCACTTAAAAACTGAGATGTGTGCCTGTGTGCACCCGCTGAGGGGTGGCAAGGTTGGCCTTTCAAGTGTGCTTGTGCTCCTTTGCACCCATGGGTGACTGACACTGCTCTGGTGGCCCATGGCCCTCCTGGACAGGCTCTGAGCCCAGGCTGGCTCTCCCTAAGGTCCCTCTCCCTCCCCCTCAGCCAGCAAGGCAAAGCAGCATGACAAGGTCAGACATGGGTGATTTTTCAATTGACTCATTAGCGAGTAATTTCCTGCAATACACTAAAACAAGATAGCTGAGTCACTGCCTCTGCATCGAGGTTTCAGGGGTTTTACACACCACTGGGTGCAGTCTGTCTGTCTGTCCCCATGGGCAGGCACTGAAGGTCCTTGTCAGATGCAAGGCCGGAAGATGCCCAAAGGAGGATCCTGTATGTCCTCCTTAGAGCTGGCTTGTGTTTGGTGCATGTCCAACCTGGAGCTGCCAGCTCATTACATGCCAGAAAAAAATAATGCACATGCACCACCACCCCCCTGCCAGGAGTATCCAGCATGAGCCAAAGCATTACTGAGTGCATCAGTTTTGCAACAAATCTGGCACAATTTGCTGGTTGCAAGGAGTCCCTTGGATTTGAATGGGATTTTCCCCCCCTAACTGGGTGTTTTGGGCCAGGTCCACTGTGCTTGCCTATGATATAACCTGAATAATATCTAGTGTGGACATCAGGATAGAGCTTGTTGTGGCTTAGCTTGCAACAGCACGCAGTCAGTGTACACTGTGGGTACAGGCAGCTCTGACATCACGACAGGAGTGTACTCTTACAAGTATGTACTGTGCTGCATGAGAAGCACCACTGGCTTGTCTGGGTCTGCAGGAGACTGATAACCTATGGGCACAGAGTTTGAGAACCACTGAATTTCCTAAATAACTAAAAATTAAGAGAAAGCTTTGGATTGTGCTGCATTATTTTCCATGATTCTGCACTGATTTTAGTCTTTCTGAAAGTTTCTCAATAGCATTTCCCTCTCCCAGCAACACCAGGGTGCCTCCAGGAGTGACACACCTGATGTCTGATGCTGCCCTCAGAAGCATGACCCCTGAATCTTGGCTGCAGTGTCAAAAAGTGATGAAACCACAGCTGAGGCTCAGAGCTTGGGTTCTTTATGCTGCATGTACACTTCAAGTGTTTCACTTAGGGGAAGCTCCACTTGCACCCCCACTTCCTCCATAGGGCTGCTGCAAATATTTGCATTGCCACCAAGTGCTGGAGCCGAACTCTTCCCCTACCAGGCAGCCAAAGCCTTTTCATATCCAGGCAGTGGTTCAGCCTGCATCACCTCACTGGCTGAAACAAGTCTGGGGAATAGGGATGAGGGTGAAGTAAACTGGTTTACATGGATACGAGTGGTGCTAGTTTAACAGCTCTTGAGAGCTGGAGCAGCATCGGTGAGAAGTATCCAGCATCTCCCCGGGCTTATGGCAATTTTAACTGACTCTCATAAAAGTTTGATGAGCCAAGTGGGAAGGCTGTGTCATTGTCCCCTTCCCTCCAGTGCTCCAAGTAATGGAAAGTAGTTTACCTCTAGTGGCTAGTTATAAAAAAGAAAAATATAAGAAGAAGCTGCCTCAAAATCAGATATATTTTGGGAAATGCTTTGCTCGGCAAAGGAAAGCCACTGGAGGCGCTCCTAAAGTCAAACATTTTGGGGGATGAGAGCCCTCTGCAGGGACAGAGCCAGGAACTGGGTTAGACCTCTGCCATAAGGTACATCTCCAGGTAGGCAAAGCATGGAAAGGGTAAAATAATAAAAAATTAGCAATAATTAGTTAATTAGAATGGTGCCTTCGGTAACACAGTTACTGAATTAATAGAACCTGTTGGGTTTTATTTTGTTAGACCATGAATATACTCCAGGTAGCAGATGTGGTTCCTCGGCCTGTGTGAATTGAATTAAACTTGCATAGCACAGAAAGGCAGGAGAGTTTTCCAGAAAAGTACTCACAGACCCCTTTTTGACCTGACCTGGGAGAAAATGCTGGGGCTGAGAGCATGAGCCAGGGAGCAGGGAAAAGCAAGCAGCATTGTCCCTCATCCTAAGAGGCTCAGTCAGGAGATTAGTCCTGCTCTACAAGATGCCAGACCTTGCCAGTGCTCACACAGACACCTGGAAAATAGGGATAAGGCTTGGAACAGGGGCTGGCAGGAGGAGGGGGTGGCAGCACCCTGCAGGGGTGGGGGATTCACACCATTGCAGCTCTGCAGTCCCAGCCTTTGAAGGCATTAACCTTCCATCAGGATTACTGAAACTCCCACCAGGGATTTTTTCCCCCTTTCCCCTTCCCTATTCCTTTTTTTTCCCCTCGGGCAGACACTTCAACTGTGCTTCAGGAGATCTTCCCCTCCCTCTGAGTTTAATCTTCTTCATCATTGGTGTTTTCCCACCAAATACTGCACCCAGTCCTGGTGCTTCTGGAAGAAGAAAGCAAAGCACATTGGCAATAGGTGGCAACTCAGGCTGGGAGCCCTGGGGGCGGCTGCTGGCTTCAGCCTTTGCATCCCTGTGCTCTGCATGCCTCCCCAAGGGAAGCAGTGAGATTTTTCAAACATTTCAGAGGGATTAGCAGCTCCAACTCCTATTAAAATCAACAGGAACTAGACATGCAGCCAGCTGGGGGAAGAAGAAAAGGAAAAGGACATTAAACACCCAGTTAAAGCTGCAGTGATGAATCAACCATACTCCAGCCCCCAAAGGATGAATCAAGTATATCATTAATCCACACTTTTCAGACAACTAAAATTTGCCTTAAAAGTCCATGAGTTATGAATATACTGGGTCTTTTTCAGTAACATGCAAAGCAAGGGAATCATTCTATTACACATAAATACATAGGAATATTTTCCCTTGGCCTTTAAAGGCCCTGCTTATAAGAAGATCTTTTCTGACTGTCATTTACTTATACCAGTGATCTGGAGATTAAGAAAGCAGGGTCCAGGCCAGGCCAGTTTCTCATGTGGTGAAGCTCCACTGAGTACAAGTGTATTTAGGGTAGGAGAGTGAAAGCATCCCTCTCAGGAAGAACAGGAGTAAGAAATGCCTGGTAGAATTAAATCCCTCTGAAGGCTGCCTGGCACGCTGCCTTCTGCCTTGTGGCTGGGGCTTTTCCATCAATCCTGCCACCTCCTTTATGGTGCCTGTTGAAAAGACCCCACAGCAAATGAAGGACCAGCAGCTCCCTGTTGGACAACGAGATGTGCAGGCCATAAATCCAGGGCTCCCAACAGAGGGATGGATTTCTGTCACTCTGCTTTCACACAGGGGTGCTCCACACCCCTGGCAAAGTGATTCAGGGGCTCGGGGTTGAAGGCAGCTCTGCCTTCCTGTGCAAATCACAGACCTCTGGGTGGATGGTGGAGATGTGGTGTGGGCCAAAACATCCCTCTGAGAAATAGGGATGCCTGGAGAGGTGACAGGAGAGATGAGCATCAGCATGCTGTTGTCACCCTGTCATGCCACCATGACTTGCCTACATGTCCTGGGAGGTTCGTACACTTAAATCTCATTAACTAAAAGCAGTATAAGCACAGTAAGATGCTGCAGAGCTCCCCATCCCTCCTGCTGTGCTCAACTGCTATAGGTCCTGGGAGAAAAACTTTCATCTCAAGCTTTTTCTAGATTTCCCTTCCAAGGGAAGGCTAGCACTGAGAATATGTGCAGTTGGTTTTCCTTTCCCCAACTCGATCAGAAAAAAAATAATTGCTGAACGTTTGCAGGCAAATTTCCTCTCGCATAATATTTTAAATCTCATGGTGTGCCATCAGAACAGGGTATATATCAACCATTTATAGCACAGAAAGCTCAAGAAGGTATAATGAATGAGACATATTAGTGACAAAACCCCTTCTAGTTAACTAGGGAGAAATTAGGACAGAAAGGTGGAGCACTTTGGTTTAAGATTTAACAGCTATGAGCACCACTGACACTGAGGGTTTGTGTCTGTGTCTTGCAGTATCAGGCTTCTAATTAATTTAATTGTCCTTATGATGAGTAATTAAGTGCCAGCCCAAGTGTGTCCTCAAATCTATCTAAATGAAGAAGTAGCTGATGATATGCAGTAAGGGGGAGGAGAAGGATGATGATTCCTGCCCGAAATGGCTCATGGTCCCCAGCTTTATTTATTTAATTATTTTTTAAAATGACACGGATCAGAAGTTTCCCTTCGGTGCAAGCATTTCAACACCAACCACCCTGGAGGATCTGGCTGCTCCAAGAGGGCCTGGTTGGTCAGGAATGAGCCCCTGCCTCAAAGGGTCTGGTCCAACCCAACCCTTGTGAGCAGATCCACGAGCTGTGAGGATGCTCACACAGTTGAGGTCCAGGATTGCAGGCTGAAGCAGAGCCCACTTTTTGCCCTAAACCAGTTGGTTTAATTGAAGGACCTCTCCATAACCCTGCCAGTCACATGACTGAGATGGCTGAGCTGATAACCAACACTATTTCCTGATTCCACTGGGTTGGGCAGCCTGGGGATCATTCCCTGACTCACTGTTTTCACCCAAACCAAGAAGCTCCTCACCACCATCTGTCAGATTGCAATCAGCTTGAAAGCATTTCTTAGTTCTCTGGGGTGCAAGACCTTGGCTTTGGAAAGCTGTTCACCAAATGGTGCAACAAGTAACAGAAAA
Source organism: Cyanoderma ruficeps (assembly GCA_008694505.1). Taxonomy (NCBI): domain Eukaryota; kingdom Metazoa; phylum Chordata; class Aves; order Passeriformes; family Timaliidae; genus Cyanoderma; species Cyanoderma ruficeps. The sequence goes on along the minus strand of VZDJ01000090.1, from coordinate 10,438,949 downwards.
TCTCCAGTCTGGGGCTGAAGATGTGGGGGTTACCAAACCCCAGCTCTGGAGGAGCCTGGAGCACACCCAAGCCTTCCCTCCACAGACTTGGGAGCACCTGCTGCCCAGGGTTTCCTCTGAGGACACCAGCACAGCACAGACACAAGGTTCATTTTGTTTGTACAAACAGTCCCTGTGATTACCAGCTGGACTAATGTGGAGAGGAAGGCATTTATCTCCCCAACAGCCCTTCTTTTTGCACGTCTCATTTGTGCTGGCAAAAAAGCCTCTGAGGATCCAATCTGCCCTATGGGAAAAAAACCAACACCACCCAAACTGTCAATCATAAATATGCCATAATAAGCAATTTTAAAAAAGAAAAAATATACAATATAGACACATGCATATAAAATATGCTTCATAATTGAGAGTTCTCCAGTGCTCATTAGTTGCTGAATATAGATGTTGTGGGCTGCTGTACCCACTCAGAGCCACCAGCTTTGCTGCTGCCTACTTCACCAACTGACTTCTCCAGGTGGGATGTGCAAATAAGGCCAATTCCTGGCACAGGCATCTGAGGACACAAGAAGATTATTGAAGGGGGTCAAGGTCCAAGGGAGAAGTTCCACTACTTAAAAATGGGGGATGATCTTTTTCTCCCAGCATGCAGCAAGCACAGCAAGCTGAAGCCAGGCATTTCCTGGATACAAGTCTCTGGTCCATCTTCTCTGCTGATGCCAAAAAAAAACCCCACCAAAAACAACCACCAAAAAACCCCTAGATACTTATATTAACACAAAAAGAAAAAGCACATGTTTTTTCCCAGCAGGAGAGGTGCAGATGGTATGGGACTAAACTGGAGGTTTGTACTTTTCAAGGGGTCATGTGCAGCAGCCTGTGCCTGTCTCCTCTCCAAGAAACGAAGGGATCAGAGGTCAGAACCGAAACAAACAAACAAAAAAAATCTGTTTTGACTTACAAATGAGAGATTTCTACTGGTTTTTTTGGAAGCTTTTCCGCACAGGCCGTGCCACCATTTTGACTTTTGTGTCAGGGTAGAATGGGGCGAAACAAACACCAGAAAATGATGCTGACTGGTAAAGGCTGAGGTTTTTTGCAGCTTCATTTCCCCAGATGCCAAAGCTGTTTGTTTCTCAGTGGGAGGTGGATTTGCTCTGCTCCCTCCTGTCCCCTGAGCTGCCACACAGGAGCACCCATATCCCAGCTCCTGGAAAAGAGCTGGCTTTGTCGGGTGAGGGGCCTGATCACAGCCCCTCGTGCTGCACTAGCGCTGCTCAGGGGAGGGCAAAGCACAGGGCAGTGCTCTGTGTCCCCTTGGGAGGTGACAGGTGGCCTCTGAGCAGCCACAACTGAGGAAGGGAACGCAGTAGAGAAGGATGTGCTCCTCCTGCAAACACAGCCAAGGGTGCACTCCCACCAGGTGCATCTGGCAATGAAATTTTTGAACCACCGGAAAAAAAAATCTGCAGGACGTCAGGAGGGAGAAACTGCCATGCAGGACGTGTCTCCCCATTCAAAGCAAAGCAAACCAAAGCAATGCAGCCCCAAACAAGCAGCCCAGGCCTGTCTGGGCCATTTGACAGGTGTGTGAGTGTGCCTGGGGCAGTGTTTCAGCACAGGCTGAGTGGCTGCTGGAGGAGGCCCTGCCTTGTGTGCAGGAAAGCACAGACCGCCCCTGCTGTTACAGGACCTGAGCATGAGCACGGAGCTCTGCCGCCGCCCATTCCTTGGGCTGGAAACAGCAGCATGAGGCTGTCGAGAGAGCCAGAAGCTGCCAGTGCCAGTACTTGCCACTGCCACTGCTATCTGTGCCAGAGAAGTGAAAGGGTGGTTATGAGTTTAGAAGATATGCAGTGACCCTTGTGTGTCCACATGGTCTCCTCACGTCCTTAGGGATGGCTGAGGAAGCAAGGCTCAGACAGTTCCTGGCTGCGGCTCCCTCCACTGGAGCAGGAGGTGCCAAGCTGTTGTCCTGGTGCCTACCTGGGCCCTGGCTTCTCCAGCAGGAGAGGTGCCAGCCGTGGCTGCAGAGCCGCCTCCTGCCCCACAGCAGCTCCCCGCGGTGCACGAGTAAGGAGCACACCACTTGGCTTCAAAACATACAATATACTTTATTGCCTGCTAGATAATCAAAGTGAGGAGTAAACACCATAGCTGGAAAAAGCAGAAAAGGACCAGGAGAAGGAAAAGAATATCCAGTCACCAAACAAGTTATCAGGCAATAAACCATACACAATATAAATAATCTTTTTTTCCCAAACAACTAAATCTTTATTTTTCTAATGGCCATTATATGGTTAATTATCAGTAGTAAAATCTCTGGATTTCCTTTTCTACACAGCATTAGTAGTAAGAAATATATAAGGGACTCTGCAGAAAGCAATACAAAGGAGTTATATACACAGGCACCTTCTGTGGAGCAAGAACAGAACCTCATCTAATAAGGAAGGGCTATCTACAAACCAGAAGACCATGGTAATACAATATTAGCTCAGACTTAGTTTAGCTGCAGCCTTTCCACAAGGTAGGCTAGCCAACTTATGTATACATATATATTTTAATATAGATATATATAGAGATTTATTATTTTAAAAATAATGTGAACTACCTGTAGTTCCTAGACTAATTTTAAAGAGGCAGTGTACCTTTCTGAAGCTTCATTTCAGGAAGTATATTAAAAATGGTATATAAAAGACTAGCAGACCCAAGCTCACATATCGAGTCCTGATATCTTCCCTCCAACTTCTTTTTCTAATGCTATAGCTGCCACCTGCATTGACAGCAATGCCTTTAGTCATCTGGATTGCTATTTATGTTGCTGTAATTGCTACCACTAAGTTTACTGGATTATAGTGTTAGTAATTGTCGATTATAAATAGCAATAATGCTGCAGTACACTGTCAAAGCCTGCCGCGTTATGAAGATCTAGTCTGTATGTGCATGCAGAATTTTGTTGTTTAATCTAAAAGAACATTTCTCAGTCAAAGTGCTTCCCCTGTCAACCCCACCACATTTCTCAACCACATGGCAAGGGCTCCTCTCTCAACCCACACCAAACTCTCAGCAGCCATTCATCCCACTTTGTTTCCAGGACATAACCCTTTCCTCTCACACAGCCAGTGTCATTAAGGCTACTAAATATGACTTATTAAAATTAAAACTGACTATTTGAGGAAATGCTTTTAACACATTTTGGTCAAATCTCCAACTGAGCCACCTCATGCTCCCCACAGCAGGCAGGAAGCAGGGTGCTGCCTGTTGCTGCTGCCCAAGAGCCAAGCCCAAGCCACCAGCAGCAGAGGAGGAAGGAAGGGAGAAACATTTGCAGGGAGCATGATAAAGGCCCAGCCAGGCCCAGGGTGCCTTTTGTGACACCCTTTCCAAGTCTGCTCCCTGTTTATGTCTTGGGGTCCACTCGCAAAGAGGGAGCACGCGCATGCAGACAGGCAGCACCCCTTCCAGTGGATTTCTTCCTAAAAAGAGGGATGGAGGGATGAGGCCCCTCTTGTTAGTGGTATCACTTTGCTCTCAGCCCAACCCTCGCTGCTCACACAAGATGTCACATCACTTTTGTTCATTACACAGATGGCACTTAACACACTCCCTGCCTGAGGGTTTCTAGAAGCCTCTTCCCAGATCAGTGATCACACCCTGATGGGCAGTTGCTCTGCCTCAGGTATCACATCAGTGTTGAGGGGATCCCCCACAGCCTGTTGCATTTCCTGGCCACCTGCCAAACCAGGACCCAGCCCCTGTGACTCAGCATGGTCCCACCTGCACAAGGGACCACTCTGCTCCCCTGGAGCCCCCAGCCAGGCACACGCCACAGGCAGAAACAACCTCCAGTGCAAGCTCCAACATCTGGCCAAAAGCACACAGCACACACTCGGCAGAAGCCTCCTTGATACAGCACAAGACGTATCAAGAAAAGTGTGGCAATAAACAAACGGTTTCCCCTAATAGTTCTGACATTTTGATAGGGGAGCTTAAAAATAGATATCCGAAAGAAGGATGCCCTGATGGAACAGGATGTATTTGCAGTGGTAGGGAAGGAAGGATGGTCTGCATCCAAGAGTGTACCTACCACGGGCACTCAGCCTGGCAAACACATCCTTGCTGAATTGCGCCCTCTGCATCTTTGATTACAAAACAGTAGAGATGGAAAGTTCCTGACTGCTATTTCAAGTGAACTCAGAAGCAATCTTAGCTGTCCAAGCAGCAGGCATCCTTCTTTGTCTCATCCAGGTACCCACTGGGAACAGGTGGGAAAGTACCACAAGAAGAGGGATGGATACAAAAGCTGGAAGCTGAGCTTTATGGTGTATGATGTAAATTCTTCTGCCTATATCAGGAAAGCCACTGTGTAGGGACACTGCTTAAAACTCAGTCACTTCAGTCCCTGCATCACCACAGAGCATCACTTCACCTTATTTATGCCCTTAGACTTTGCTTTGCCATTGACACAGACTGTGCAAGCACAACACAAGAGAAATGCCCTTCTTTTTTGTATTTTGCTAAGAATTTTGTGCATGCAAGGGTAAGAGGATCAGAGTTATTTTTCAGTTCTGTTAGTAAGTCCTCTCCAGCTCTACAAGACTCAAAGCACATGCTGATACTCAAGTGCAGGGAAAATGCAGGAAGCACCTTGCAATGCTGGGAGGAAGGGGAAAAAAAAGGGCAAATTTTAAGTGAGAAGCAATTACACTGTAAAATCAGCTGAATATTCATCTGTACTGGCTGCTCTTGTGTTTTTTGAACTACTGAGTAACATGGTGTAATTTTGAAGTCATACTCTGGTTGATCTGCTGTAAAGTGCAACTTTTTTGGTCACTTTTGTCTCCACTGTAACTTGTTTTTGCTTATTCCAGGTAAGGTTCCCAGGGGCAAGCTGCACTGAGAAAATCAGAGAGAGCACAAAGGATTAAGAGTCTATGAGAGCAGGAGAAAACTGTGAAACATGGAGGAAAACACTTTTCCCTCCCCAGGCATCACTAAAGACTACAATGATGACGAAAGCCGAGGACTACTGAACATATACTGGTAAATTTGCAACTGAAGTGCAGCGTGATAGACATGCACCGTATTTCACAGTTTGTGTGTGACAACAGGAGCAAAACCTCCTAGCACTAAGCCAGAGTGATTATTGGGCTTGGGAAAAATAATTGCATCCCTCCCACAAGCTTGGTTTCCCCTTTTATAGTGCCAGTTCTTCCAATCACAAAGTTGTTGAGGAAATCGCATTTTCTAAAATGCTCTGTTGCCCCCTTTTCCTTTTTAAGCCATTAAATATTTCCTCTCTCGGTGCTTGAAGAATGCCAGCTTCTGCAGAGAGTTGTCTGTGGAGACACTGCCCTTCAAAGTCAGTCTTTGGTCAGTACAGGGATTTCATCAAAGGCTCATACTGGAACTGAACAGACCTGGGTGCCCCATCCTCCAAGCTCCTTGCCACATCCATGCTCCTAACTGGGGCCAGATGTCACCTGGAGCAAGCATCTGTAGGAAGCCTCTGTTTTGTGTCCTGCCAGTGGTACCACTTGTTTCAGCTCCTCAACACAGCACGCAGTCCCCGTGCTGCTTTGCTGTGACTCCTGGGTGTCACAGCTCCGTGTCACCACAAGGAGCAGCTCGACGGGGCCTTGAGGCACCCTGGCAAGCAAAGGGCACTGAACGCCTGTGGCAGCAGGGCCACCTCTGCCACTGCCTGCAGAGTTCCCTGCCGGGGCCATGGAGCCACGGCAGTGCAGGGCTGGTGCTGGGAGCCTCAGCAGCCCCGGGGAGCATCGCTGGCCACGGGCAGGGCAGTGTGGGGACACGAGGGGCGGCCGGGCACCCCAGGAGGCACCAGAGCTGCCCAGGCCCGGGGCTTTGCCACTGCCTCCCCCACCTCGAGCTTCCTGTGTCCATGCTGAAGAGCAGGGCTGAGCAGGGCTGAGCAGGGCTGAGCAGGGCTGAGCAGGGCTGAGCAGGGCTGCCGGGTCTGGGGCAGGGCCCCAGCACATGCCAGCGTGGCTGGGGTGGTCTCTGCCCGAGGCCTGGACCAGGAGAGTGTAACAGATTTGCTGACCCATTTCTTGCAAGCCTGCAACCTCTGGTGAGTGCAGCAAAGCCCTGCCCTACCCAGGGCACCAGGCACAGCGACCAGGAGTGCAGGCTGAGAGCCTCCTGATGAGACACAACAGGCAGAAAATGAAGGCAGCTGCCCAGCTTGAGGGACGTGCTCTCCCCTTTGCTTCCCCACTGGATACCTATTCCCAGCAATGGGCTCTCAGCATGGTCTGGCACCCAGAGACTCCTCAATAAACTGGCATTGCCCCAGGTGTACTGGTGCACAGGCAACAGGGGAGTGCACAGCTCTTGTAAAACACTGGCCCTCCTCCACTAGTCTCTCAAGCGTTTCAAAATTATTCCCCCAGTCCTATTTTGGAGCTGGAGAGAGCATTGCAGGCACAGCCGTGGGTCCCTGTCTCAGAGCAGAGACCTGTGGGTGTCCTGGTCCCTGCACTGCCAACACCATTGCACACAGCTTTTCCCATGTCTTCCAGGGAGAGGCTGCATCAGACCCCAGGCAGTGACCTTGCTGCAAGCACAGGTGATGCCTTGCCAGCAGCATCCCACCAGAGGATAGTTAGGAAAAAGGCTGTTTCCAAGGCAGGAGGCAGCGGAGAGAGGACAGCTGTAGGCCAAGGGCAGGCTGTGGTTCCTGCTGGCTCTCTGGCCTCTTGCTGTGCCTGGCACAAGCACTGCCTAACAAAATGGATGATGTTCTCCTTTGGTTTCCTCCTCAAAATATGGCTTTACTGATGGCCTTGTAGTATCTGAAAAGGGTACTAAGGAAAAAGGCTGGCAAGTTGGGTTGGTTTGGGGCTGGGGATTTTTTGGTTTGGCTGTTTTTTCACTGTCTGAACTCTGTAAAAAAAATAAATTGAAGGCAACTACTGGATAGAAAACACAGCATGAGGAGAAAGGTCTCTTTAAACCTTTCTGATATGGCTATTAACCATCAACCTGACACACCATTCAAAGAAAGAGGTCTTCAAAGGCATGGAAGAATCCTGTGGTGAGCAAAGTTGGGCTGGCACTCCTTGAAAATCTTGTCTCCAATTTTATGTGACCCTTATTTCTCAGGTTGTATTTATAAAAACAGCTAAAATGCTCCTCCATCTAATGTCATTTGAGGACACTGTCTTTTTCTCCTATACCCTAAAATTTTGTACTTAGGCACTGGGGGAATAAACCACTCTCAAAAAGACAATGAAACACTGGAAAAACAGCATGGGAAATGGTTGATTCTCCACTATTAGAGGCCTTTAGGGACAAGTTCAACACCCACCCGTCCACCTGTCAAGTCTGTGCTAAGTATAGCTTAACCTGCCTTGGAAATTGTCTAGCTGATGTCTCCAAGTCCCTTTTGGCCCTGTGACTCTGCACCAAGTAAATACTGCCAAGATCTCATTCTGCTACAATCCAGGATGTGTTTAATATCTGTCTGGCTGTTTGGTTCTCTGCCTTAGCTTGCTGTTTGTCCAGAAACACACACAAGCACTTCAGACATCCTATTAAAGAGTCAGCTTACACTTTCCCCACACACCACCAAAACCATGTCTACTTCTATAGTCACCCTGAAAAGAGATAAAAATGGGAGCAGCAAACCAAGAAGAACATACGGAAATGTCCACCCTGACATTCAAGAGCTGTCACAGAAAGCTTTCCTTCAGCCTTTTCCATCTTGAAAAATGCTGACTGATGTGCTGACAAGTTGATAATGAACAAGAAAACCCCACACTGACAAGAACCACTGCCTCTTTCAAATATTCTTCACTGGTTGTTGCCCATGGTTTTTAAGATCTGCTACAAGTAGCCCAAAGAATTATGTGGTTTACATGAAACATGACTCTGTCTTGAAAAAAAAAAAAAGGAAGAAAAGGAAAAAAGCCCAGGCCATTTTAAAACAGGCACTCACAAACATCAAGACGAAAAACCCTTAGGAAATACCAACACTGCTGTGAGGATGATGTGCAAGGCTGCATTCCACGTAACATGATTGCCCAAAGCTGACCTCCCACCCCCAGCTCCTCCCAGTTGGCTGATGGTGCACAATTAATGCAGCAACACAGCAGCAGCCAACAGCAGCAGCTGCACTGCTCTGCCACGCTCACCTACGGATGGCAGTGGGAATCCATCTGCTCACCATTTCTGCAGTTACTGCAGTTACTTTGTAAGCAAGTACTTTAGCAAGTACTTTAGAAACACAAGCAGAAAATGCAGAATTCGATTTATGGAGGTGTGGGTCTTTCCTTATAGGCTTGTCTGCACCCTGAGTTAATCCCCCCATCCCTATTTATAGATTTCACATGGGTGAAAAAAGACCATCTAGGGACAGATTCAATTGTGAAAGTCTGTGGCATCCTTCCCCAATTCACATTTCTTGATGAAAGCAATGCTCAGTAACAATAACAAGAGATAAAAAATGTCTTTACATCAGCAGTTACGCCATGTGCACAGAGCCTTGAGACAACCACCATCACAACAGTGTTTCAAGGAGATGGAAGAAGTTTACAACAGCAAGTATCCAGTGCTTCCACCACCAACCTCTGACTATAACAACTCAAACCCGCAGGGAACTGCTCCCAACACAATCTCTGTCATGAAAGTGCCTAGAACAGCTTTCAAACACAAGCAGGTGAAAGACACAGAAATTAAAAGCAACATTTTACAAATTGACAAGACATGCAGGGCAAGAGCCCTTGGCTGTGTGAATCCTGCAGGTGCAACTCGAACTGCAGTTGTCTGCAGCACCTGTCAGCTGGCATCCCTCTCCCATCCCTTTGGATGCCGTGGGGCTGCTGCCCATCTTCCCAATGGCCAGTGTGCCTTCTCTGGAGGAAAAGCCGTAACGCTGCATATCTGATCCCACAGGGTCTCCCCATGTGTGCCTGCTGCCTTAGGTGAGGTGTGTGAACAAGGTAACTGGAAAAGCCAATATTATGTTCATTTGAAGGTTTCTTCAGTAATTACGGAGAAAAAAGTGTAATTGTCTGGGGATTGTCTTTTCCTCCTTTCATAAAAAATTTAGAAATGTGTTTGAGTTTTATTTTGCAAGTTAAGGCTTAGCATGGGTTTGTGTGAATGTTATAGGTCTAATATGCAGTACTGAAGGAGATACAGTTTGGCTTAAAAAAAGAAGTCAATTTAAGCCATGCACTAAAAAATGAACCAGGCCAAATTCGCATAAACTGTGAATCTATTCTCACAATAAACTGTTAGGAGGAGGAAATAATTTATCAGGTTTCAAAAACCTCCTGTGTTCCTGGCTTTGGCGGGCTTTGCTACAGAGAGCTGGGGTGCAAGAAAGGCCTGGGGAGCCCAGCTTTGCTGCTCTATCCACCCCCTGTGCCTATCTTTTTTGCAGAAGCTGTGTTTGACACAGACAGAGCTCAGGAAAACTGTTGTTAAAATACTAATTAATAAAACACAGTGGGTTTTTCAGAGTTATGCAGTAGCTTGGGAAGGTGTGGGATACTGTCCATCCTACTGAAAATCTGTGGTATGTTTTGCTACTGATGTCTACCAAGTGTTCAGTCTTCCAAAAAAAGAGAGGAGAGAAAGGCAAGATGACTGAAAAGCAAGGTGAAAGATTTGCAAGTGAAGTTTGATCTTCCCAACTTCCTGCAACATAAAGAAAACCATACAAGGAAGAGATCTGTCTCTACCAAATGTAAAATATTTTCAGTGGGACAAAACACCCAACCAGTTCTTTTTAAACAGCTTTTATGCTGTTTATGTCCCTTGTATCTTGATGGAAACAGATTTCCAGCAGCTGAGATTTGTGGGATAGTGGTTTAATGCACATTTCAGGCCTGTCACCACATCCTCCAACAAGCACTGTCAGGTGTGACAGGCCAGTGCTGCTAAGGGACTCCGGAGTCATCTATGTCTTAGGCAACACAGAGCATCTCAAAAATTCCATTTCCCACTTTCTGTTTATCTTAAGACTGTTGAAATAGCTGTATTTGTGGTTTCATTTATCAAAAGTACTAAAAAATTGCTCATCTTACAAAGCACACTGAGTATTTTCTGAGTGGTCTAAAAGCCCAGAAATTTCTTATACGAATACATTTTTATCTAATCATTGAAGATCCTTTTAAATCCTTGCTGGCAACCCTTTGCCTTTAGCTAGAGAACCACAGTGTCAAGGTGGAACAGGAAATATCTATTTTTTTTGTCTCGGTTCTTTAAACTAGTTGTAGATTAAAAGAATCCATTAATATGAAGCTACTGCTTTTATATTGACTCTTGTGTATTACAGTGTTTTCAAGGTTCTTGCCCATGGAATGTATCATGAGTAAAATCCTCATAAATTAGTTATCTCAAAAAGGCAACCCTTCATCCCTAAGAGATTTCGTTTCTGGCATGGATTTCTGCATGAGAAGTAAGTAGTTACCTTCACTTTGAAAGATCCCAGAGCTCAATTAACTATGTCCTAAATGTGGTGCACTGCAGTTACTAGCAAAGATGTTTGGAGAAAATTATGTACCAAGATTAATCAGTCACACAGCAAATGCTTCCCTTCATTACTTTCCAGTGTAAAACTATGCCTTGTGCCAGCAAAGCACAGTGTATTTTCTTAAGACAGCAACAAGAATTTTTTTCATTACTGATTCAAATAATAATGAGCACTTGATCTTATTTATGATGTACTTGCAGGGAAGCACTCATTAGCAACACTTACACCATGTGCCAAATACATCTGTCATCTGGGAGTGAATGGGACAGTTTAGAACTGCAGCTCACACATTACTTCTAACAAAAAAGTTATTGCTACAGTCACTGAAGCAAAACACAGCATCCATTCCAAGCCACAGACTTGAACTGCAATTTCTGCTTTTTTTTTTTTTAGACTGCTTGGCAAACCTTGCTCTTGAAATTGGAACCTCTTGAAGACAAAGAATTGTCCATCTGCTGTGATGGTAATTTCCCTGCCACCTTACTTCCATTAGAAAACACCGCTCTTCAAAACAAAAGCACACAGTGCCTTGTTGCCACAACCTGTCAATCTCTGCACCGCCTACTGAAACCTGGAAGCTCATGAAGGTCCAACTTCACCATCGAGTTCTCAGCTGGGTTTGTTTCACTTTGTATTACAAAAATCTATCTATCTAAGCAGCTGCAGGCAAGCGCAGATCCCACACAAAGTTGTCGAGCCACTTGCAAACTTTTTGCCATCCTAAAGTGGAGAGGCTTCCCCTGCAAAGAACCTCCCCCTGCCAGAGCCTGGCTTCATGATAAGCACCACAGCTGGGAGTCCCAAACCAGATGAATCATCTCAGAATGTAACAGGGAATAGTCCATCTGTCAAGAGAGAGACGTGCAGTGAATTTGCTTCAAATGACATCACTGACCAATGGCAATGGCGTGCTGCAGGCTGCCAGAATCAGTGACACTGGTTTTGCAAGACTGAAAACACATGAACTACAAAGCCATTATTATTGGACATGGAAACCAAAACTAAGCATTCTAAACTATTGACAGATTAGGACTATCTGATTTCCAAATTCTCCTCAACTCGTAAAAACAGTAGAGTGTCTTAATAAGCCAGTGGTGCTGACCAGGTATTAAGGGAACCCACCCTTGGAAGGAAGGGAATTGATGTTCAGACTGGTCTGACTGAAGTCTGATGGTCTTCTCCAAATGGGAAGCTTTTGGTGGGCCATGGAACTTGTACTCCAAAGATGTATTCCAAAAACTTCTCTTGGATGGGAAGGACACCTCCCAGGACCTCAGGTTTTCTCTTTCCCCCCCCTTTTTGTTTTCTCAAATTGGATGTTGTTTGAGAGCAACACCTGCCTTCTCTCAGTGTGCTGTGATGCTAAGCCTGTCATTCTGACTCAACTGGCTTGATTTTTGAGTCTATTTCAATTAGTTCCTCTTGTTTCACAAGGTAACAAATAAGCTAAACTGCTGCTCTATATGGAATACATGTTTTGTATTTTGTACTTCATATAGGCTGGATTTTCAACTGGAGTTTCAGCTGGGCTTGCAGCAGCGACACTGTGGGCCAGTGTACTTCTGCTGAACATCTAATGATTCTCCAATCAGAAAACAACCAATAAAGCCTTGATGAAATTTCAAGTATATTTTAAATACAACTGTAGTAGAGCTCAATTTCTTACTGTTGCTGTGCCAAGAACAGTCCAAGAACAAAAAAGAATTTGACACTGGATAGATGGTAGATGTTGAATCTTATAGGTTTTTATTTCAGAAAACAAAACAAAACAACTTTGCAGCAGAGATAGGAACGCATCTCATATTTTGTTACAAAGTGCTAGTGTCCTACTGGAGAATCGACAGCCCCATGAGCTCGTGTATAGCACAGCTACTGTATGCCCAGGTACACTGTGTGTCTCACTCCATGCTGTCACATTGTAGGAAAAAATAGTCTCTCTGAAAGCAGGGTTAGCTGTACATTAAAAAACTCCGGGATGAACAGTGAAAGGAACCCAACAAATGGTATGGAGGGGAGAACAGCAGTGTCTAGCAAAGCGTGGTGCTTGAGGTGGATGATACCTTTCCACTCTGTTTTTTTTCCAGAAGTATTAGTGGAAATTTACCTTACCTGACAGTTAAGAGTCAGTGTAATGCCATGCAGTTGCAAAAAGCAACCTTAGTGAGAGATGGGTAACAAACCAGATCTAGATGCACTGAGAATTAGCTGAATTCAGCAGGTCTTTAGTTGGAAGAACCAAATGAGAGCAGAGGAGAAAAGATGGGACCAAGGAATGAAGATGACTGTTTTAAGGTAATTTTGTAATTAAAAAAAGTGAATAGTGACTTCAAGGTCCCTGACTGGGCATCTGATACTGACAGAACATGTATTTCTTAAAAAACTTCTACTTTTTTTGCTTACTGAATCAGAACTTTCCTTCCCCATGACCTTTACATGACCTTTAAGGCTGAAGCTTTTCCATTCCTGGTGTTTCTTTGCAGAGATACTGACGCATACCCAGTAAAGGCAGTGCAAGATTGCATACGTTTGTTCTTTCCTGAGTAAACAGCACATAGATTAAAAAAGCAACAACCTAAAGGTTTCCCTTCTGCTGCTTTTGACTCAGAGACAGGAGATCTGCTCCCATGTGAACAGCCAGTATCTACTGGCTTCATGAAGTCTGTTCTGGGGTCTTCTGAGATTTTCAGGCATTCAAGGACAGAAAAAGGTAAGATCTCCAACAGTTTAATTTTCAAGCCCCAAGAAGGTAAAATATATGGGCAGAGCAGATTCCTGGTTTAAACAAGTTTCCAAAGTAGTGGGAACCGACTACCTTTAAGTTTAAGCATTGATGTCACATGCTACTTATTTCTAAAAGAGAAACCATCTCTGAATAAGTTCTCTTATGTCCAAATGAATCATTATGAAATCATAGCAAGGGCTTCCTCTGTGGGACAACTTCTCTTTTATCTTTGTTGACAATCAACAAGCTTCCCGATTGTGCAAAGAAGACAAAATCCACAAACACAAGGTAGGTTCCTAGAAAGCTCAGAAGGAAAGGCAAACTTTTCTTCCAAAGCCTAATTGCACCGAGTCCTGGCTCTCTCTGTCCCACAATGTCCAGCCTCATGCGTTATAAGTCCACAGAATTCTGGGGCACCTGAAGGGATCTGTGGATCTTCTAAACAATGTCAACAGTGCTGAGCCAGTCTCAGAAGTTTTAAAAAATAAAATGGAAGCTCCCAATGCAGACACATGTAAGGAAGAACAATTGGGCAGAAGTTCTTTGTGAAGTAAATGACATCTTCACAGTCACTGTGTAGAAGTTGAGTGGATGATCTGACAGAAAACTACAGTTGCAGTTCTGAGGGTCCATCTCTGGGTTTTGGCATCTTCCATTTTCAGGTAAAAATGAGCTTGTTTAAATATAAACAACCCAACAAGTCCATACTGTAGCTAAAAACAAATTCTGCGAATACTGCTAACTCAGCCATATGTTAAAGTAAACAATCATTTGATGGTAAAGCAGGTGAAGTATCAAAGAAGCTCCATCTGAATAGTATTTATTTCTAATCATTAGTTTTAAACGGGAAACTGTTTACAGGCACAGACTAGATAACCAAAATAAAATGAACATAAAGAAATCTATTTGAAGGTCCTTATCAAATATTTCAAATACTTTATTAAATATTTTATTCAGTTTCATTATCACAGTTTAATGTACTTTAGCATGTTATACACATGACTTAACATGTGCATTTAAAAGTATCAAATTAGAGAGTTTTGAATAAAGTATGACATTCTATAAATGTGCTTATTGACTTAACTACACACGACTAAGAAGGCAGTAGCTCTGTTATACCATTGAAGGAGATGAACTATTGTAAGGCATGTTTCCACCAAACTTCAGAGAGAATAAAACCATATACTAGGTCAAAATTCAGTGGAAATACATGTGAGAAAAGAAGTTGAAGGATTGGGCTCCAAGAAGAAAGATCATAGCAAATCAGTTGTGTTGAAACTGTCAACAGATACTGGTTATTAAAAGCAAGCACTGCTGAGAAAGAAGGCTTTTGTAGCATCCAGGTCAGCAGGATCTGTGTTTTTTTCAGGTGTGATTTTTGAAACTCACACCTTATGGTGTGTAATGTGAAGAAAAGATACCAAAATCTAGCAACGAAGTTGGAAAACTATAATCTGAGAAACTCCAAGTTGTTTTATGAGCTAACACAGGAATCCTTTAGCACAGAGTCCATGCTGGAAGTCACCGCACGCCGAGGACTGTATGTACGTACACACACGTGCAGACACATGCACGTACTTGCCTCTCCTGCTTTTGTCACCCTCAAAGACCCAGCCACTGATTGGAGTATAGCAGTACTCAGGGGCAAACAAGGTTTCAGCTGTGGAGCTGAAAAGAACAGACTACACTAGACCATTACATTCGGGAGCCCAGTCAGTTTTCCTGAACAGTGTGGTTTTCCCAGTGGAGTACAGCACTGATCTACTGCTATATGCTAACAGCCAAGACCCAGAAACTACAATCTAATTCTTTGGAAGAACTCCACAAATGTTGAGCTATTTGCAGTCATTTTTAAAACTCCACCTCAATGAAGGCCCTAGGTCATGATGATGTGCTTCCCCCAGGAACATCACGCAAGCCCAAGCTTAAATCAAAGAGCATAGTGGTCCGTGATCGGGGCTCCCACACTGTCACAGTGCCAACAACAATGCTGCCCCTTAAGGAAGGAGGATTTCCAGCCTAAGCTTGGGTGTGTTGCTGAGTGGAGATCTCATGTCAAGTCTTCCTAGATTTCTGCCATCAGAGAATTAGTAGGGGGACATAAAATAAACATCCATCTCATAAGCATCTTCAAAGTTGTCAGTTCAGTACAGAATACTGAGTATATAAATGACTATGGTAGTACTTCGGTGAGAACATAAACCTCACTGTGCCTTTTTCTGGGGGAATTCAGGGGAGGAGGCAAGTAATCCTTTCACAGCCTAAACATGTACTTGTTCATGGCACTCAGTGTCCTGAAGTGCCTCGGCATCCCGGCAGCTGTAGCTGACAGTTCAAAAATATATACAAGGTAAGGAAAATGCCGTGAGTATTGCAAGATACGGCAAAGGAGCTCTTCAACCTATCAAACAAGCACAGCAAACAAACAGCATCTAATGGATAATGTAGGGTAAACAACACAAGCTGCACAGTTATGTTTCCTTGAGAAATCAGGACTGCAAATGTAAACTCCAGAAGGAAGTTTCAAGAGCAGCATGTGGCTTACTCAACACCTCTGGAAACATCAGAAGTCCACCACCCCACGAGCACTGCATCTTCTGTGTTACAGAAACTGATCTCACTGAACCGAGCAGGGCTAGTGGGCCCATGTCCCGCAACCCATATGACTGTGGCAGAGGTTAAACAAAAATGCTCCAGCAACACAGTTTGGCTACCACTGCATATTCAGCCTTTATGGTGTCTGCACTATATAAACATTGCTCTTGGAAAATAAACACACAGCGATATACAAATGGTATCAATGGCCAAAAAGATTACATGATCAAGCCTGAAAGCAAATGGAAGTTAACAAAAGTAGTCTTTAAGGAGAGGTAGCCATATTAGGCTCAGCATTCAAAAAAACGGGAGTGCACTCAAAAGGGTCAACATACATTATAGTGTCTTGTTGACCCATCATGTTTCTGGTTTCCTACATCTCTTTTTTTGCAGAATGTACACACCCAGGCACACACACATGCACGCACCCACACCCACACACCCACCCCTATATATATACACATCTAAATTCCTTTCTAATTCCCCCTTGCTGCCATAATGTTGCCACACTGAGAATAAAGGACAGCTTTCCTTACATACTCTCTTAGCTAGCTGTCCCACGTCTATAACTTGACTTCAGTTGGTTCAGTATCTGTACAGTAGCTAAACAGGCAGTGGAAATTAAAACTACTTCAATTAATATCCTGTTGCAAAAGACAGCATCCAAACTATAAGGCATTCCCTAGTACTGATGTGACTTACAACTCTCTACTTGCTACAAACTGCAGAATGCTGTTCAGCCTTGTGCTACAAAGGCAGCCAGCTTTCATTCAAATAATAAAGACCAAAGCTGGAATTCAAACACCACAAATCCACACACTTCTACCAGTCCCTTGTTCTTGTGCCCCTTTCCAACAATGCTTATCATTTTAATTTCAAAAGTCACGCACCAGTGCTATAAAATAGAAACCCAAACTACCAAGAAGTCTCTTGCTCCTGACTTTGGGATTAGTATAAAAGAGCATTCAGTCATCTTAAATAAATATATTCTTTTCTGAAATCACAGCACATTCAAGGGGTAGTTACTGCCAAAAGCAGAGCTTTAAGTAATCTCCATAGATGTTTTCAGAATCGTTTAGTCAGAAAAGACCTGTGAGATATGGAGTTTTGATTGATTTGGTCTAATACCTGGAAAATAGCCTACTGTGGGGATAAGAATCTGCATCTCAAATGTGCTGCAGAACGTATTTCCCATATTTGTATACAGTACTAGAACAATTAAGAAGACATTACAGTAAATTTCTCCCAGCTGCTTAGATCTGTAGCTTCAGCTACGACAATGCATTTTGTATGCCTCAGAACTATGAAATATCGAAGATGACTAAATAAATAAAAGCCAAGGAAAACTGGGACAGTACTGCATTTTACACTTGAGACAAGATTCCCCCCTCCCATGGATAAGTCACAGAGGACAACTACAGTAAATGCTTGTCTTTTTTTCAAAGAAAGATTTATACACAGGTTCAGATCCAGAAAATAATGTGAAATGCATAAATATTGATACCTTCAGCTAAGTTAAAATGGGTTCAGTAAAGTATGATACAACATATTCAGAATAAACAAAGCAGAAAAGCATCATATTTTGGTTTGCTTGAGATATACATAAGGTGCAACAATTTCTTCTCTAGAGGCATTTGTGGACAACGTGTTAACAGGTAACAGTGTTTGCTGGTATACTGAAGTACACACAATAGCATAAGATTTTCCAAAATGTAAGCAGCTGAAATTAATAAAAATTAAAACAAAACAAACAAGGAAAAAAACCCAACCCCAATACAGTAATATATTGGTCTGAAGTTTTTGTTGTGCTAACAGACTTTGTTACCTGAAAATACTGATACCCCTTCTAGTAGATTCAGGGAAAATTCTAGCTACTTAAATCAAGACATCACTCAGAGAACCAACAAAGGCAAATGCCTAGTGAACTATAAAGCTTTGCAGGATTTCTGCTACTCTCAGTGCCTAATCGCTTAAAAATTAAGCATATCTACAAAAAGGTTTAGTATCTGAAAACAGTCATATCCAGTAAACTGACCCAACCCTACCCCCTCTCTAAGGGAAAGTCAAGGAAAAGCAGATCAAGTAAGATATTAATTCATATAGAAAAAAGTAATTTTCTGTTTCTTTTAAAAAAGGTACCATTAATATACAGAAATATCTCCAGGAACAATATTGAAATTTAAATTGAGGAAGGATGGGGTGCTTTGACAAAAATATATCTACTCTAAAGGTTTCTAGAGAAATAAGTTAGTACCATTGTCAACGTGAACGGCCTGCACTGTAACATATTTGGATTTCAGCTAATTATAAAGTGGTCCAAAACTCCAACAGCCACCCTGCTGTGACCCACAAGTTTTAAGTCTTTTAAGTTTTTCCTGTCTTGTTAAAATAACTTATAAAAATTTAATAAAATCTTATTTAAAATACCACCATAGGCTGCAATGGCATTCTAGGGACTCTTAGACATTTATTCACCTGAATTTTTAGAAAAGCCTTTTCACTGACTCATTGGTTTGTAAGTTTTGTTGTTCTTCTGTTGTTCCCTTCTTTCAACACATGCATCCTCGATGGTGCTGTTTCAGTGACACTTCCCCAGCTACCTGCCTTCTGTCAGACGTTTAATCCTTTCTTAAAACTCTTATGGTACATTGTATCTTGTTGCCTGACACTGAACCAGAAACTTTCACTTAACTACAACAATGAAAGGCTAAACCTAGCAAGCATTAATAGTTACTGTCCATATGGCTATTACATCAAAT
Organism: Cyanoderma ruficeps; assembly: GCA_008694505.1. NCBI lineage: Eukaryota > Metazoa > Chordata > Aves > Passeriformes > Timaliidae > Cyanoderma > Cyanoderma ruficeps. The sequence continues at coordinate 10,420,369 of VZDJ01000090.1, read as the reverse complement.
TAGTTACAAAATAACCCCAAAACACATTATCAATTCAGTCAAGTATAAATAAGAATGCCTGATAGAATGATGTAAACTCGCATCATTTAAAGACTTAATTCAAAGAACTTCAAACTCAATCTAATACTATCAAAAGTTCAGCCGGTATGACGAAGACTAATAGAAAATTATTGCTGGAGTCCAATTTGGTAAATTGTTGTGCTACAATGCAAAAAGTAGGGAAACATCTTGTGCTATAGAAGAAGTACCCTGTTGAATTTGTAGCTTTAGATCAATTACTAGTGATCATTTTGCATCTATTGGTAGGAATCAATGCTTGGCTATACAATAGTGTAAGTCAGAATAGTGAAGGTAACAGGCCAAGTGATACACTTGGCCTGCTTTTGGGATGTATTTATGAGAGCAAAACACAAAAATTCAACACAAGCAGAGACAGAAACTGGCAGATGGATCTGTTTGGTAGTCTGAATTCAGTCAAACGCTACTCTTCAGTTGTAGCTGAACTGTATACAGCTTTCCACATCACCAACACAAACTGTAATTGGCCCTTTATGCAAACTCTGAAGCTGATTTGGACTGTGCATAGTAACTACAACAATGCCAGTGTCTGTAAAATGCAAAAGGTATGTGTATTGGTGTACACTGTATCGAAAAGTCATGGTTTTAAGTTTTTCAGAACTGTGAAATAATACTAAGGTCACTTTTGAAAAACGCATTTGCAGTACTTTTTGTTTACAGGAAAGTTTCACCAAGTCGCTCAGATATCTATGCAAAAATAAAGGAACCCTCCAAGGCATGAAAGACAAGTCAATTATCTGCAGTATTTTCTTTTCCATACACCACTCCTTTTTCTAATGCACATCATCCTGGTTATTCAAAGCTAAATTAAAAAGAAACAAACCCAAACGTAGCCTGTCAGAACTTCTCCCAGTAAACTCTACCACTCCGGTGGCAAATATAAAAGTGCAGAACATCTGGACCACGTGGCTGCCCAAACACCGCTAACAATGGTACATCTGTCCAGGCTGCCTTGAGTTCTCTGGAACAGGTTTTAAATTCATTCTACAATATAAACGTAGGCATAACCTATTAATATAAACCATCTTAGAACTTAAATCTTCACGTAAAAAATGACTAAGAATATCTAATAGTAACTAGTGCAGTGCGTCAGTGTTTTTGTTGGGTTTTTTTTTCTTTTTTTTTTTTCTTTTTCATTTAGAATAACTAGGTAATATATGAAACTAGTTGTCGTTCTCTCTGGTTGGTAAAAGAGATGCTGTGTGAGCTAACAGTAAAGGCAGCCTTTTTCACACCAACCACCTGTTTACTGTTTAAAAGCCTTCAATAGAAAGCAAGCTCTGGGATCATTCCACTCCATTTCAGTTCATTAATAGACAACAGCACCCTCCTACATACTGGGTTCCAATTTGAGGACCTGGCCCAAGTTGCTAACGTCTGGCTTCCAGTGAATTCTGGGCCACTCAGAGCAATAAGCACTTTATTGCAGTCTCTAGTTCCATCATATGGACTGACTAGCTTCCCTTGGTAAAGACAAGGCTAGGATATTAGGTAAAGCACAATGTTTTACAATAAAGTGGAGCTTCACTGGTCAGCGCAGGAAATAAGCACTGGAGCCTGAGACATTTCATTTGGCTGTCCATCATGTGGGAGAGGTGTGGCCCTCTGACTTCTGCAAAAGAAGAAAAGAAAATCCACCCATCAATACTTGGAGCACGGGAGGTGCTGTTAGCAGACCAGAAAGGACAGGAAGCGGCAGCTGCACAGTTTAGCACCCCAAACTGCAGCACAGTAACTCCTCACTGCTGCAGGTGCTCAGGCACATGTGCTTTCAGAGGTGTCCCTGCAACAGTAACAAAATATCCTGAGGACAACCTACACCACAATGCAAAGGCAGGAAAAAACAAGATGTGCTGGCATTCGACTACACAAAGCAAAATCCACAGCATAAGAGTAAGTTAAGAGTGTGCAAGTGCTGTGACTCATTTTGCAAGGGAGCTGCTGCAGCCCTCAGAAGCAGACCATACAGCACGTCTGGTAAGGTAAAGAAGGTAAAATGCACAGAGGCACAGATCATGTTAGTGCGAGTCAACAAGTAGCTTTTAAGCAGTATGGAAATATACTCATCAGCAGAGTTGCACTGGGATCCCTCCACGCTACATGACTACATCAGCCTAGCACATCTCTTTCATTACTACAGCAGTGTTGATTTAAAAACCTCTGTGCTAATCCCTTGGCACAGGGTATCATAAAAATAAACTGTACCAGAATTTTGTGCTGGAAATCAACATCAGTCATGGTACCAAATGGACTTGGGAGAATTCCTTTGCAGCTTGCCTTTTAAAACACATACGCCAAGCATGTCACTGCCTGTTATTTACTCTCATAGGTGAGGTTCTATTTTTGTTACAGTATTTGTCTTTGGTAGTAATGAAAATCTGGGGCCTGCTTCTTATTTACACCAGGGCCACTTTACCTCACTCTGGCCCAGCTAAGACCCCCAGCAGAGGTACCCATGTGCTTCACACAACTCGAGTGAAATGAAGTGGCCTTGGCACAAAATGCAGCTCAGACTCAGAGTGCTTAACCTGGGCATGCACAAGGTAAATAAAGCTAAGCAGAAGACTTCAAATGAAAACCACACTGCCAGAAGGATTCCACGTCCCAAGGCTCTATGACACTATTTAATAAATTAAATTCAGACACTGAAGAGACACATCAAGCAAACCTCCAATTCTTTTCTTCACATTTCTGGCTATTTGCAAATAAAGTGAGTTACAAAAGATAACAGCAGTTGACAGAGTAGAAAACAGAGAAGCATCTAGCCCGTAAGATTTAGGTTTGTGTTTTGACTTCCATTTGCCAAATCTGTGAGAGACATGGCTAATTTTTTTACTGGAAGAGTCCCTCCTGGGGGGGGACAGGGACTGCTATGTCACCTCCCTCAGGGTGATTACAAACTGGCATTTCCAACAGTTACGGGATATTTGCCCATTTGGTGTTTTCAGGCCTTATGAAAGGTGATGCACTGCTCGAGCCAAGTAACGACATGATAAAGATGGGATTCAAAGAGAAAGACCCAACCACAGTGCTCTGCAAAACATTAGCTCACTTCAACAAGGACAAGAGGAGGACAAGAACTCTTAAGAGGCGCAAGAAAGAAAAACCACAGCAGAGCAAATCCTGTTGCTTTTGTGCATTTCTGGCCAATGTTAGTGGCAGTACATGAAACCGAAACCGCAATGGTGTGAATAAGAGCAGAGCTTGGCACAGCATTTCCACAAGTCCCATTCTGTGGCTTATGATTACAGACAGGCTGACTGCAGTGTGAAAGCACTTCTCACCCAAAACAGTGCTGCTTAACCAAAACAACAGCTTCTGCAGAGAGGAACCAGCAGATCTGTTTCTTGTAGGGTTCCTGAGCTTCTAAAAAGCCTTTGAGCATTTGATGTGCAGTCTGAACAAAAAGGGCTGGGTTCATCAGTGGGGCCCACGAGTGGAACAGTTAATTGAGGCTGTGAACTACTGCCTTGAGGAGCTGCTCAGGCAGCCAGCAACCTGCCAAATGGCATCTGTAGACACTGTGATGGTTTCCAACTAGCCCAATGCTTCCTCAATGAGTTTCCACTGCAGGAGAGGATGGGGTTTCATACCCAGTATGTCCCAGGAAAGAGCAACACTGGATAATCAAGAGTCAAGGAGGACCTGCTATCTTTGGTTTATTCCCATCACAGGTCTGACCATGCTGAACTGATTCATAAGCCCCAAGTAACCTGCACATTCTCCACCTTATCTGTATGGATGGCCTCCTCAATAACTGAGAGGACCAACCCAAACTACCCTGGCTTTCCATCACCCAGAGTTGCTCTGCCCCATGCTATTCTACAGATGCTTTGCTTTCTACACAGCAAAGCACAAGAATAACAAGTTAGCTTTCCTCAGCCATGTTCAGCATAAAAATTCATCTCATATGTATGAAATTCTCTCCACTGTGTTAGGTTTTCTGCACTAAAAAATGCACATCAGCGTGCAGTAGCTATTTACATCTGCTATTATCTGATAAATAACATATGAACCTGTTTACATACAAAAACTGGTAGGTAAGCTTACTGGGAAGGATCATTTTAGTAACTCCTAAAGAGATTACATCATCGTTTAGGTGAAGACTTAACACTACTAAGCAAGTGAGGTAAAGCAGACATTCATAGAAAGCTGTGAAAGAGGAAATGCAGGCCAAATTAAACAGTCTGCTATTCACATGCTTTCACATATTATTTACTTAAGACAACAAGAAGAAAAGAAAACCATACCTGTGTACATTTTCCATGGCTGCCACTTCTGCCAGAGCAGCTAAGCTAAAAAATGCAGACACTGCTGGCATATCTGACGTAATACTATGATTTTCTTCTGTCTCTGTGTTTCTGGAGCATTCACTGTTGCAATCTGTTTCTGCACTTGATGATTTTTGAAGAGTACTTTGTGGCAGCTCTTTTGGCTTCTCCTCTGCAAAGAAAGTTAAGTGTACAGATGTAGTCCATAAATTCATTGCAGCCTATGGATATGTGACTAGCCTGGTGTTAAAAGAACCTTTATCTTTAGGGCTTTGATTCTGCCAGTGTTACCTGATTCATGCTGTAACCTCTTCTGACTCAAGCTACTGGGTCAGAAACACAGTACTAAGGTTTATGAAGCAGTTCACTGATTTTGCATTCAACTGAATTTGATCTTTTAGGTCAGGCAAGAGAGCTTGTGTGTATGCTTTAGATACAGTAGTCCTGAAAGATTCTCTTACTGGAGAACTCCAACAAGGACTCTGGCATTAACTGTCATATTATGAAATTCAGTTTTACAACCTACAACCAGATGCAGTGTAATTTCTTTGTTGGACTGGAAACAAATTAGGAAAGGCAACGATTTTCCATTTCTCTCTGCATCGGTCTCACAGTTCTGAGAGTGAAATACCCAGGGAGAAAAGACTAATTTGGTCATTCAAACAGAAGAAGTTGGCCATTATAGACTCAGTGATTTCCCAGTTGGTTGACACCTGTATTTTAAATAATGACCATTCTAAGCAGGTATGAAAACAAGCTAATTTAAAAACACTGCCCTGATAGGTTGCTTGTACCCTCAAACCTTCTCCAACCATTCAGTTTTAAAAAAATTTTGACTCCAATTTCCTTACCCAGTGTCCCGGCTGCTGGTGACACTCGCCCGTCTGCTGTTCGGACAAGATGTGTGATCTTAGTTTTCCTTGCTTTCCTCTTCTGGCTGCCAACTAAAGGCTCATGCATCATTGCTGGCTCTGGAGTGTTTAGGGCAGATATAGAAATTTTATTCTTCCAGGCAGACTCACTGGAATTTCTGTCTTCTAATAGTATGGCTAGAAGAAAATAAAACCACAACTTTAGATGTAAAGCAATTCAGCCACTAGCTACGCTCATTTACCATTTTGCATCTGTCTGCATAAAACTGTTCCTCACAGGCAGTGAGAGCATAACCCATGGCAAGATATGATCTGAATGCCACAGATGTTTGCAGGGAAGTAACAGAATCCACCTTAAAGACATACTGAAGGTTCTAATAGTTGCAAAGAAAACTGTGAGATTGGCAGTGGCACTTGAGTGGGAGCAGGGTATTGCTCTGTACAAAACATTCTGCAACAGAAGATGTCAGCAGGTGGCTAAGAGACAAAATATATTTAAGGAACAAGAAGGGTCCTCACATAAGCTTAGCTCAGCTCACAGACGGACTGACAAGCAGAATTCAGCAACTCCTGACTAAAATCCAGTCTTACCTCTTTAGTCACTCTAAGTCAATTCCTCTAAGAAAGGGAAATACTACCTTTTACAAAGTAACAAACCTTAAAAAACACCCCAAAGCCAGCAAATACCAAAGCAGAGAACTGGATCACAGTCAAAGACAAGCATGCCAAAAAAAAGGAAGTAAGCATGGGATAGAATACCATGACAGAAATACTGCCCACATAAAGTCAGAGAATGAGAAAGGAACAGTTTAAGTCTTTCTCAGCATCTCCAGTGTTGGCGTTCTGAAGTAGCCTTTTAACCTGAACAGGAACATGATTCCAAATTTTCACTTGACTACAGAGTTTACTTTTATCTTGTTCACAAAGAAATTGATGAGACTGCAATCACAAAACATATTTAAGCATCCAAAATGTGAGCTCAGTGCCTAGTCAATTGTTTGCAATTTGCATTGATTCAATAAGCCCTTCTGCTGATCCCATGGGGTATCACTAGTCCATAAAGGCAATCTGTGACATATTTTTCCTTCCTGTGATGAAAGTGTTATGAAGCCTGCCCCATCTGTGATCACTGTCAGCTAGGGTTAGAAAAGAGGTTACAGGTAGCAAATGGAATGCCCAAGTAATTTTTTACAGATGCCTGTCTAACCTGTTTTGAAATTGGGAACACTTATGATACCTGCACCAAGTTCTTGAGGTATTTTTTCCCAGTACACTGCCATCCTGATTGATTACACATTTTTTTCCTAAGGCCTGCACCTCATCTCCCCTTCTGCTGCATTTTCAACTCATTATTTCCTTTACTACCTGTCAGGTTACACCCCATCTCTTGGCAACAGCCCTTGGTATCATCTTCCACAGCTGTTACTGTGTCTACAGTTAGCTTACTCTTCTCTCCAGTTTCTTTTAATCTTTCTCCCCATTTTAAAGACTTGTTTAAGACACATTTCTCACTTTTAGGGTGGTTTGACCAGCAAAAATTACACACACAGAACTGAGGCCAGAGTGCAAAAAACTGCTCTTTCAGAAGGGCTAAGAACTGAACAACTCCAATTGTTCTCCTGCACTGAGACTGGTGGGGTCACACAGGAGCATCCAGCCCCACAAACTGTGCACAACAGCCTAACAGTCTGCATGGCCTTTGCCTTCTTTCCCATTAGTGTGTATTTCTGTTTGTTGCTAGTTTTGTAGATTTAATGAACTTTCTATTCAAGGATATAGCGAATAAAGTCTTTATCTTTTGCTGGCCTCTTTAACTGCTCATTATGTGAGGATGTGGACTAAATTAAGAGAATAGCTCTAACACATTTCATCTTGTTAGTAGTTGCCCTTTGCTCTTCTATTTGAATGGGAAGGACCTTTTAATGTTTTATTGTTTAAGAATACAATCAGACCTGGTACATACATGCAAAAACATTTGAAACTTTGTTTATGATCTTAATTCACCTATGTTCACTTGCAAACCATTTCCGAACTTGTGAATATTCTTTTTTCAGCTTCAATTAGCATTTTGAAGTGCTTAGCTGTAGCAGCCAACCTTTCCAGAGCACAGCTTTGCTGTAAAACTGATTTTTTTTGTTGAGAGTGCTCAAGAGAAAGCACAGGAAAAGATCCACCCTGTAACAGTCCAATTAAGCAGACACACCAATGACTGCAAATCTGACTTTCAAGTAACTCAACTGGGCCAACAGTGAGATGTTTAGATAAGCTTTGTGCATAAAAACCAGGATCTTAACTGGAATGTATAAATAAATAGGCAGCTTTCCTTCCAGATTTCTATTTTAATGTAATGGTCTGGTTGCAATCCAACACTACCTGTTAATTCTGATTTGCTCTAATTAGCACTTTGACACTGCTGTCTACTTCTAGCTTGACTGAGTTTATAATGCTTTTAATCTTAGTACTACAACTCACTTTCCTTTTTTTACAATTAATAAAAAAATTAAGACATGGTTTCAAACAATGAACAACATATAGCCTTGATTTGGTACGTGTTTAATTAGATGTGTCGTATGTCAGGTCACTAGATATCAACTTGACTGATCACTACAGCTGAGGTTGTTCTCATACCATATGTATCAAAAAAATAAAGAGGAAAAAAACCTCTTGAAAGGTAAAATAGGCAATAGTGGAAGATGTAAGGAGGATATGATGTTGGCATGTTTGACTAAGAAACAGCAGAAGGTGGCTGTAAAAGCTCATATGCAGTAAGTATATTCCCTCTCCATGTTTTTTTTTTTAATCCTTGAAATGAGACTTGAAAGTCATCTACTCTCCTTTTCTCCTCTTGCTCTAAAAGAAGCTCTTTATCACTTCAACATACAGTCTTGAAGAAGGAAGGATTGAAGGTGAACAATGAATACTTTGTGTGTGTGTGGGTGCAGGGTCAATGTTGAAGGGAAGAGCATCTTTTTCTCTTCTCTAGTAGTCTTAGTGGACACTGGGTTTAGAAGTCATTTCACTGACTTCTTTACAGAGTATTGTTCAAGTAGACATAAAACTCAACTTGGAAATCACACAAAGGCATCACTTACAAAACCCTTTGCACTCACCTGAAGAGGAGAAAGACCATTTCCCAACAACTCTACATCTAAACTATGTGCTCCTGCACCTCCTTCAAGAGGAACAGCACCCCATTGCTTCAAGTGACAAAGGTATATCCATACAGATGCTCCAAATCAGGACCTGGGTTTGTTCTGCAGGAAGGATAGGGCTGGCCAGGCTTAAGTCCCTGTAGTTTTCTTTAATCTATCTGACGTCCACCCTGCTTCCATGCTGTCCTGCATTCAAGAGCCATCCCATGAGGAGCTCAGGTAGTTTTCAGGGGAACATTCTCCAGACATGAAATGAGGTTCTGCAGTTAGTGCAGTCCTGCCAACAGACAGGTGCATCTTCAGCTCTCCATGACAGTGGCATGGGCAGAACTACTGGGTTATTTTTGCAAGTAGAGCTGAGAACATGGCATGAAGGTGTGGGCCCTTAGGCACGCCTACACCAGTGGCAGAAGTTACTCTGAGAGAGACATATCCAGAGGTCTATGCCAGATGGTTTCCTCAGCTAGGTTTGTAAAAGGTTTGCATGTACAGTTTATCCTACTCTGCAGAGTACACGCTGTCTTATTTCCCCCCTCTTTGTGAACAAGAAAAATGAAGTCAATTGAACTGACTGAGCGCACCACAGCTTTTCAGACAAGCTTTTCAGATCAAACCCCAACAAAACACAGACTTAAAACAATTGCTTTAGTGATGCCTGTTTTGAGAGAGAGCTGCAGAAGTTTAACCAAACTTAATGGAGAACAAATGCTCTGTGGGTCTAAGCATGCTGGCATCAAGGAAGAAAGGTGGGCTGTAATGATTTAATTGTCTTTATGAAGTTAAACAGTGAAAATCTAGCCAAACAGAGCATAGCTTCAAGTCACCAGTGTCTATGGAACCACTTCACCAAGGAAGTGATGCCAAACAGACTGACCTGGCAGAAATTCCAGCTCTTCTGACGGCAGGACACTGCTACAATACTGCTTTGGGGCCAGGCAGCACACAGAGATGCAGCAAGGACTCTGGACTAACAAGCAGAGATACAAAGCAGCAGATGGTCAAACCAGGTGTAGGAGACAGCCGCCTGGGCGGGAAGCTCTGCTGCAGGAGCCTGTGCTGATCCAGCCCTCCTCCAGCCAGAATGGTTGCCAAAGGCACAGAGCTACTGGCTCCCTCTGGGCTGCAAGCCCCACAAAACAGGGCTCTGATGTGTGTGGGAGAGCTGCTGTAGGAGTGGGTGCAGGGACAGGGCTGCTTCACGCCTGAGTTGGTGCTGAGACCAGTGTGTTCATTCTCTCTTCTGCCATTCCTGTGCCAAGGCCAGTGTTGCAGCTGGCTGTTACACAGATCATGCAAGAGCCTCAGCACAGCTCACTAAGAGTACCTGAAAAGAGGCAATTGCTGTGACTTGTTATTTTTAGTACTGCTTCCCATCAGAAAGCCTTGTTGGTGTGGCAGAAAAATAGAACTCCCACATGTGTTAACTTCCCCCAAAAGGCATGGGTCCAACTGTGCCCTCCTAAGGAAGAGATCTATCTCTAGGCATATTCAATTGCATTACTGTGTCCTCTCTGTAGCATTTCATTGGTGTTCAACTGGGCTGTACCCTGCTCTATGAGCAGCTGCCAACTCTTAATATGGTGACATGCACTGGTCCTTCCATGTGGTCAAAATTCACTCAGATTTCCATACCAGAGCCACATGGAAACACAATACAATCACAATAAATCTGCCTTTACTGCACTTACTTTCTTTCACTCCTAACACAGATGCACATAGGCACACACACTTTTCAAGATGAAAAAACATGAAGCCAGCATGACCTCTGCTGACAGCAATCCTTCCAAGTGTCTCCTCTGCAGCTATACAAACACTCAAGCTCTTTCCTTCTGTAGAATTAACTTCATAAAAACCAAAACCGCACATTATTTAGACTTGTGACTCACTACAAGTATAGACTAACCACAAAAAGGAGTAAAATTTTTCTTTTATTTTTTGATTCACAAAATGCTCAAATAAATATTCTCTGAATTGAAATGGAGATTCTGGGATTCCCATCTTGAATGCTGCAGAATATGGGACAGCTCAGCTACATGGTTTAGGGCCTGTTGCCTAGGAACTCCTGGATGGAGGATGAAGATCTGTAGGCAGCACAGGAGGGAAGAGGCTGTCCAGCACCTGCTGAGGCCATGCCCACACTGCACTTTGCTGATCAACACTGTGCTTTCAGTTCACTACAGGGTACACTTCAGAGCCGGCAACACTCCAGATTTTCTCCCCACTGTAATTCAGGGCAAAATGCAGTTCCTCATCAAGATACAGACATCCACTGCCTTTCCTCTGTTGATTATATGTGGGCTGTTTAAGTCTCCTAAGTTCCTTGTATCTTTGCTTTAGTCTAGGGAGAAGCTTAGCAAGCTGGCTCTGCCCCAGCAAATGCACAGACACATCTTTAATGTTTAGACACTATGACATTATTCACATGCTTAACTTCCAAGGACATGTCTCTGTGCTGTGCTGGAATGAGGCCAGGGTACTCAACACTTGCCAGGGTTGAATCTTTGATCATAGTGCACACTTCATTTCGTATCAAAACATGCTGGCTTCTTTTAAACAAATGCAGGGTTTGACATATTGTTTACCCACATTTTTATCTGCAGATTTTAAGGTAGTTACATTTTTTTACTCTTTACTTAATCATCTATTAAACACTTTCTGTTTCTTTTCCCCCAGGAGAATTTAAACACCCATTTCTCTTAATAATTTGTCTACACCGTCTATTAATAATTCAGGAACAAAATCTGAATGACGCCAAATAAAAACTATGCTAATGTATGATGCCTTTTTCCACCAACATGGAAGCAAGACAGTTACTTCTCATAAGCAACTCCCACAACATATTTGTTGTACAAATACAACAAGACAGAGCAAGTAATTTCATATTATTTGCACCATGGAATGCAGAAGAGCAGGCAGAGCCTATGTGGGAAAATAGAGCAGGTGCAACACAGATGGCAGAAAACACAGCACCAGGAAAGGAGAGGAAATTACATCTCACTCTTAGGAAAAGATATTAACCATAAAGGTAGTGGGGAAACTGGAGACGGGAACAACAATTTTACTATCTTAGAGATGAACATGGGTGGGGAAGAAACCAGACAAAATTAATTGACTTAAGTAAGCAGAACTAGAGAGGCTTTTCTACACTAGAAGAACAATGCAGGAGAGAACACCACTGTGGAACAGCTAAAGAACAGCCTGGGCATGACTTGAATGGTGTGGGCAACATGATGACCNCAAAAAAAAAAAAAAGGCCCAGTGAAGCAGGCTAAGCTATAATCCTGTACATACTGTACACTTGAAAATGCCCCTCAGAGTTGTGTGTTAGTAGTGTGCAGAATTATGATATTGTAACAAGAAGAAGATTTTAGAGAGCTAACAGTGGGACAGCGGGCAGACAAGCTCCAGAACGTAACTTAAAAAACTGTAGAAGGTATTTTCAATGTGAAGCAAACAGAAAGCTGGTTTAAGATTTCTACAGAGGCAGGGTTGGAGGTTGGTACTTCTGAGATTTGGTGTAGAAAAAAGCACCTACATCCTGACCAGGCTCTTATACCATGACCAGGCTCTTACCTTGACCAGCTGCAGTCTGCAAAGTTCCAGACAGCAAGAAATCATAGGAATAGGAGATAGGGACATGCAAATGTTCTGGCAAAATAATATGGTCACTGATACAGAAGGATGCAGATAAGAGCGACCTAAGGACTACAGAGCTGTGAGCTGTAGAAGATAAAACTTTTTCAGGGCCAACTGCAGAATTGCCCCTGCTTTGTCAGCTCTGCTGCATGGCATCTGGAACAGGGAAACTGTAATTAAAGGGAGATGCCAAGTGAAAACAAAACAGCAGCATACTGGAGAAGGTAATATCAACTGGAGCCAGGAGGCAATGGAATCATAGCAGACAGGGAAAATAAGGAAAAAAAATGATCAAAGACTAGACAGCTGAGGTGTCTTTGTCTAGAGGCATTTCCCCGAGACTGAATTGAGAAAGAAGGCAGCCGAAAACCTTAATTAAGCAATACACCAGTACCTGTGTCCGGAACATTAAGCTTCGTTCTGTGCTTAAATTTGCTGACAATTTTGTGGAATAAGTTCTTTTTCTGAGACTGGAATGAACCTACAGACAACATTAACAAATACATACTTTTAATTAGAAGCTTGGAAAAAAGTACAACAGTCACAGCATGTATGTACTGTACAACCTCCCCTTCCTGTAATACAAGTTGCCATTTGATGGGGAAGCACAAAACCTGACCTGCTGCCTGAAGGGACTCTGAAGGCTTTCAGCAAGATGTAGTTCAACCCACCATCTCCCAGTGTTTAAGTGCTTGCAATGCATTTTGGGGAATGAAGCCCTTAGGAAAGCTTAGCCATACAATAAAACAGGGGGGTTTCTTGCTTGTTTAAACATATGCTCTCTTTTGCACATATACTGGGTGTGGCTGGCAGGGAGTAAACTTAACAGTACTGGAAAAACATGCCACTGCTGAGCAGTATTTACAGAGCATCAAGATCTCTCTCTCTCTCACTCTGACACCCCAGCAAGTAGGCTGAGGGTGTTCAAGAGGTTGGGAGGAGACATAGTTGGGACAGCTGACCCACACTGGCCAAGAGGCATTTCACACCATACTAAGCACAAACCGTGGGGACAGTTTTTTTAACGTTGTCCATGGCCTCAGGTACTGGCTGGGCATCAGTTTGCTAGTGGTGAGTGCTGGCTTTTACATTACTTGTTTCCTCCTTCCAGGTTATGAAACTATCTTCTTCTTGACCCAGGAAGTATTTTTCCTTGTTTTTGCTCTTCCTATTCTCTTCCACATCCCACTGTGGGCGTGAGCAACAGGGTGAGAACCTACTTACCAGGCAGGGCCAACCCACCACAGCATGCAAGAGCTATCACTGCCTTTCTGGTGACCAGAAATGAGATATACTAAGTGCAAAAGTAAAAGCTCCCAGAGGAGGAAGGTGAGGTTATGTCCAGCTCATGGTATCATTCCTACTTTGCCAGCAGTCTTTACTAGGAGCAGTCAGAAAACATCTTGTGTGACACTGGACCACAAAATATGCCACTATCAGAGGTCATCAAGAAGTTAGCCTTTGCCTCATTAGGAGAGCAATCAGTGATATAACAGCAGCATAGGCCTAAGAGATGCATAATCTCCACAATGCAAAGCCATTTTTAGGGAGTTTACAGAAACTCAACTTCAAAATCTTATTTCCAACGACACAGTGGACAAATAAGTCTTCAGGCTAGTTCAGAACAGACCAGCCCAAACAGAAATGAGATGCTGTGCCCTTGACAAGATGATTTATAGCCTAGCAAGCGGGTGTCCTTCCCATCTCTAGCTCACCTGGAACAGGATTCTACCCACCACAAATACTGGCCTTTTCCACTCCTCCTCATCCTTGAAAGGAACCAGACACACACATTGGCTACCAGGACACAACTTCAACCATAGAGGAATGTGCATCAGGGTAAGTCTACACTATACGTCTGCAAATTGCCACCTCAGACTCCATATGCAAGGAAAGAGAGAGTAAAGTGTGTAGCACATGGAAGTATTTAGTCTTATGAAGTGAAAGCCATTCACAGACACTAGGCTGTCTGACCAATACTGAAAATTACTGAAAGCTAAAATCCAGCCAGAGGCAGGCATAGAAACTTTAACATCTTGCACACGTAGGCTTTGTGGCTCACTGCTACTTCTTTTTTAATATGGAAGAAACCAAAACTTTGGAGAAAGCTTAATAAACTTCCAAAAACCCAGAAGTCAAACAGCAAACCAAATAAAGTCCAAGCAAGAGATCATCTTAGGCAACATCAGCTTGAAACAGCTTCAGTAGAACCTGTATAGAAAATACCAGAAAGTACAATAGAAGAGACCATATTCACTCAAACTTTAGTGATGTTTTTCACTTTAGTGTTGTTTTTCAATTTTTACAACAGCTTCCTGAGTATCAGAGGACTAGTCTAATGTCAGTGCAACAAAAATGTAAAGGGATGAAAAAGCTTAGAGAGCTTGAGCAAAAGCCTAAGTGAAAGAACTCTGCTTTTCTTGATACCAAGCTCAAATACTTCATCCACATCAACAGAAACAAGTTTTCCCATGAGTTCCACAAGACAGAGGTATATAACTACATGATTCTTGTGACATTTTTATTATTGCTTTTTAGTTAGTTGATTAGTGATTTTTGCAGGTGCTTGGAAGAAGCAACGTTACATATCACGGTATGTACATATCACATACCTCAATTTCTACAGCTCAACCTGCACCATACAAACCATTTCAACTACTATCACAGTCAGCCAGCCAGTGTCAGCAACTCTAAGCAGAATAACTGAGATGAAAAACAGAAAAAGATGACAAGCACTGCGCAGAGGGGGAAATCCTTGTCTTTCATCTCTTTTTTCCCCATCAAAGGCACCTTTCTCATCAGCCGGTACCTGCAAAATGCCACTTTCCCACGTGGCAAATCCAAGGACTTTAGCAGGGCCTAAAGAAAAGCTGTAAGTAAGGAAACCTATTTCCTTCCTTTTAGCTGTTACTCCTGTGGGACAGTGGCCAGTGACACTTAGAACACCTTTGGCCATACATGCACTGGAAGAGAAGACTGGCTAATAGCTAAATAAGTCAACAGTTCATACTTGGACCTGACAGTGTAACTTGTGACTCCACCAGAAACTTCATCCACACTCTCTGCCATAACAGTGTAGGCACAGTCACCATGCAGGAGCTGACAGGCTGAGCTACACACCTGTTTCATGGAGACAACAGGCAAGTATTCCAAGACTTTGAACAAATGCCACTTGTCAACATTCAATCCAGAGAAAATCCATGACTAAAAAAACCAACCTAAAAGTCTTGCTGTTAGGCAATGGACCCTAGATGTTACTTCCTACAGAAAGCTGAAAAAAAACCTTTTAAGGTTAGTTTGCTTGACATCGTTATACAGCCATCTACTCATCTTGCTCTGTTAGAAATACTTTACACAGCTATTCCTCTCCTTAGCACTTTGGCAACTGCCACAGGATTTAATCCCTGGCTTGTCCATGGTGTTCACTGAAGCAGCAGGCAAGGAAACGAACCATAACTGCATTTTCTCCAAATTTCTGGGCATAGCTCTCATTTGCTCTCAAAAAGTTCCCTGTTTTTATTAAAGGATCTGATCCCTATTTTTATTAAAGGATCTGAGGATGTTTCAACAAGATCCTAAAAAAATCAGGACAGTCTGTGCATTTCTGCATCTCTCAGAGGAAGGCGCTGTATTTTTAGGTCATGATCCTTGGAATGTTACAGCATGAAATCTCCAAGCATCTGAATGCTTTGAGCTGAGCCAAAAAAACCCCAGAGCTAAGACCAAGAGGAATGCCACAAAGCAGTAGCCATTTTAAGATGATGCCTTCTTTCTAGTCCTAGAGGCCACAGACCAAAAAAAAAAAAAAAAAAAAAAAAAANNAAAAAAAAAAAAAGAAAAAAAAATGTATACAATATCTTGCCCCCAATTAAAGCACACTGTGCATTCCTCTCTTTGCCTTCCCAGAATGAAAGCTTTAGTGCAGTCCTTGGTGTATAAGTGAGCATTTCTTCACAGTACAAAGCAGAAATAATGACTCTGCCTGTTGCTCACTTTAGCATACAAGCAGATTAGTGACTCACTGCAGACAGCTGACTTCTTCGTGGTGGGATGTTTTGGCACATATGCCATTGGAAAGAAGAAAAAAAAAAAGGAAACAGTCAGAGCTCCAGTAAATGTCGGAGCAGGCCATCTGCACAGACTCAGTATAGCTCTATTCTTCAGCCATTTTGTGACATTATTAATGTATATGCACATTTCCCAGCTCAAAACACTTGATGTGGATTTTGACAAAGCTTTATGGCTTGTTCAGTCCTGCTCCCACTGAAGAAATTGCCCCCAGTCATTTCAACGGGAGCAGAATTTAGACAATTTGGAAACTCTGGGGAAAAACAATGCCTCTCCTTTAAGAAAACGTTCAAATTTTCATTCATTCATGTGCAGGTGAAACAGCTTTCATGTTACAGGGTTCTTCAGGTGTTTTTATGTGAAAGAACTGGCTGAAGTCTGGACTGGACATGAGAAGCACAACAGAAGGAGTCAGTGGGCACTGCCCTACTGGTTTTCCACTTCAGAGCAGGAAAGCATCCTGAAAAACCTGGTTGTGTGGTTAGGTAGCAGATCAAGCCTGTTGTAGGTATAGGCTAAGGACATTTGACAGAAAATCAATCCAGCACCATTTACTCCAAAATAAAAGTTATTGAAGCATACAGTTACAGTTGGGGGTGGGGAGCAAAGTAACACCCCAAACCCAACTAACAAACATTTCTCCACTTTTATTCACCCAACATCCTGGGGAAGGTTTAGAGTGCAGCACTCCAACATATTTTCTAAATTTTTAATCGTTAGTAGACACTGTAGACTTCAAAAATTAAGTAGTTAATTAATCTGTGCTGAGTGAAAATGAGTAGATAGTTTATTATCCTGCACACGCTCCATCAAAAAAAAGCAGCACATCATTTCAAGGAGTGTTTACTTAAACATATCCTTACTGATTTTTATCTATTTTTGGAAACAGCCAGAGGCCCCAAACAACTTGTGGACACTATTTGTGCTGGACAAGTCTTCTAATTACCTGACAGAGATCCAAGGAAAAGCCCCACAGCAGAAACAACTCCACGTAACAAAGTAATGCAGAGCACTGCAAAGTTAAGGTCTCCCACATCCCAACACAGTCACATAAAAAATAAAAATTTTTGCATAAAAATAGGATGCTTCTTTTGTTTAATTCTAACAGTGTAAAAAAGCAGGACAATTCAGAAAACCCATAACCATACCAAACCAAGCTCTATTATTTTGCATGATATGCCACTTTCATTTCCTGCAGTACTTGCAGTAGCCTAGCACACAGACCTGCTTGTGCTATGCTTTTGGAGGCCAGGGTTCTCTAAAAGTCTTTATCACACTTCACCAGAAAACAGCACAATGAGGCTCAACAGTCTCTCAGTACAACACAATTTAAATTGAGGATTCAGCTTAGTACCTGACTCAACTGGAACAAACTTTACCAAGCTAGTAAACTCACTTGTATACACTTTAGGTCAGATCATTTCAAAACACAACTCACATCCCGGTTTTACACATCCTAAGAAAACAGAACACATTTAAAAATGACTTATTGCCATGAAACATTTACTTTTAAGCAATCCTTCTTTTCCAGAAGAAAAATGATTTGTTGGAAAGTTTTTCAACTACCTCTTGAGAGCTGACTGAACCTTGCTCTTCAGGGAGTTGGAATGACTGACACACTGTCAGCTTGCCCAGCTGAAGTGTGTGAATTCAACATTTACTGGAATTAGAAGCAGGTATCACTAGCTCTGTCTGGGTTTAGTTTGGGGCTGTAGTTGGATGTTCACTAAAGAAAGAGCAGTGTTACTATCCAATATTCCTGCCCTGGGGCTGCCTGCTGCAACCCCACAGCTCAGTTGGTGGAAAAGTTCATGTGACTGTTTACCATCTGCTCAGTGTAAAGTCAGCTGGCTTAATTTAAAGAGCCCTTATTGTCAGCCAGGGGCAAACACTCCATGACTGTCTCTGCAGGGCTGTGCCAAAGCTACTCAGATCAGGCTTGTAACCAGCCTGCAGTTATGTTTTTGACCTTCCCTTGAGACAAGGCCGAATATATTCCAAAGCTCTGAAGTGATGCTAACAAAGATAAAAACTAAACTCTCCTGTATGAGCGTACCCAAAAGTAGAATGCAGTTCTGGGCTATCTGGCTTGAGGCAGAATTCTAGCCCACCATGCCCAAACACAGAGCCTGCAGAAGTTTTAAACATACAGATACTTAAACAGGTAAATACTGGTGTGAGAAATCCAACAAGCTGCTACTACAACTTCAATTGCTACATCACTGTAGTCAAGGATTTTCTTCCCAACAGATGTTTCTTAATTACTGGTGTGTTATCACACTGTAAAGCAATTCATTCATGTTCATTTAAGAAGTACTGTCAAATACATACCATAAAACAAAACAAAAGGCAGTTGAAGTCAGAACTAGCTTGGTATTAGCACAAGTCTAATTTTGCAAAGTGGCTGTTCCACATCTAATTACAAAAATCAATACCAAAATTGGCAAGCGCTAGGAAAGAACAGCTGCTCAATCCTGCACACTGTAATGTGATTATTTGTGAAGCATTCAAAAGGCATGGACCTAATCCAGGGTCACCTGGGTAAAACAGCCGTATTAAATCTTAAAACCTGTCAGTCAGCAGAACTATCATTGTTGCAGAAAAGGAAACCAACTTCACATTGCAAACTGTGCCTGATGAGGATCCTTTCGAACATCCCTTTGTCTCATGGAATTACTGATATATAATTCCTTCCTTTTGTGATGCTTCTATACTGTATATATGCATCAGTATTTCTGCCACAGTATAATAGCAGTTTTACCATAGCACATTGTCACTCCTCTACCACCTGTGTCACACGTTGTCTGTATAAAAAAATAGCCAAGTGTTTCTCCCTCCATGACCCTCAGCAATGGAGCTGGGTATGGAATTGATTTTCATGTCCTCTAACTTCTTTTTTTTAATCACATCAGGACATTTTTACTCAAAGCTTATGACAGAATTATGATCTTGATAGAAGAAAAATTCTAGATGTTTCATTCAGACATTTCTGGTATCTCATGTTTAAATTTACAGACCCTAAAACTACAGTGAAACTAGAACTGACATAAAACAAAGCTTAGAAAAATGTCAAAATGGAACCTTTGATCATATGCCCTTTCTTCCCCATTTTCTCCTGGGAAAACTTGTCAAATTCACTTACCTCACAAATATTCATGTTTTTGAAAAAATTTCTTGCTATGAGAAATACATTTTGTGTACCCACTTCTACTTATCATGAAAATCAGCAATCAAGAGTGAAAACAATCAGCCTGAAAACTGAACCAGGTGAGAACCAACTAACTTCAGTGCTAGGAAATTTCTTCTTTGACTTCACATTTTTCACAGGTAACAGTAAAGTAAGAATGTATAAATTTCTGAGGTTGTCACAGCGCTGCTGTTGTTTAAGAATGTTCCATACTTGGCAATTTACCTTTGTTGGATTTTGGTAGTTCACATGAGCTGCTTCCAATCTTTCGCTTTTTCCTCGAAACAGCTGAATTTTTCCTGTCAAAGGTAATAGGACTGTATTGAGGGAGGCTGTTGAATTTCTTTGCAAATTCTTCTTCCAATTTTGCTAAGCTAAATGGGAAACAAAACCATTCAAATTAAATGTAACTCTTTCTGGAGAAAAAAATATACTGTTTAAGAGCATGTGTGTGTATACACACACCCTTCTACACAGAGTGAGGGGAAAAACAGATAAGTGCACACACTGTAAACACCAAACCAGTATATATTAATCCAACTTTGGAATGAGAATGTACATTTCTGCCTCTGCACTTTGTAACAGTGCAAATTGATTACCTTAGTAGCATATGTTAAAATTAGAAAAAAAAATAATCAATGCCATACTGGTGACATTTAGCTCTGTTTGCTGCACAGATTCGTAAAAGAGATTTGTCTGTTCTGTGAGGGGCATGGACAAAGACAGTAAAAGCAATAAATAAACCAATAAAATAACTTCACATAAAAGTTCTTACACCAGAATGAAAACAGCACTTCAAACCAGAAGAAGAATGTCAAACTAATCCATCTTCTGTGGATATTCTGACACATGAAGCTTTGGGGTGGGAATTAGCTTTGTATTTTTTCTGGGTGATTAGATCTTCTCCTCTCATATTTTATTTGCTGTGAGATGAAAAATGCAACTAGCTTATGCTTTCATGAAACCCAACATGCCTCATACTGCAGCCCAACCTGAATGACTGTCAGCAGATTAACTACAACTCAAGAAATCCACAGACAGGCTATGATTGTTCCTAATAGCAGAAGAAAACAAAGCACTCAAAAGAGGATGGCACAGCATTTCCAGCTGTAATGACTACCTTGGCTTGCGTAAGCACCCTGTTCCTGCAAATTTTTGCGGCCAGGCACAAGTAGAAATTGTGTTTTAGTGAAAGGCAGTGCACAGAGTTAGGCAGGTTATAAATAGCACTGTCAAAGATAGCGGAACAATGACATTTTCCACTTGTTTTTAATTCTCCTTGCTATGAGAAACCTCAGCTTGACAGAAGTTGGCGTGACTGTTGGAAGGATGGCCCTCATACACTTGGAACTATCACAAGAAACATGGTACTTCTCTCTGCTTTCTGAAGCAGCACTTCAAACAAATTGCATTCTGAAAGCTTTGGTACACAGAAAGATACCTCATTTTTCCTCTGTAATTTATTACTTCTCTCAGTAAGCAATTTTCCATCTTAAAATACAGCTTTGGCTCTTTGCAGACCAGCTGCGTGGTGGGGTTTGTTTGATTGTGTACACATTTTATTTTGGCTTTAAATCACAAAGATACCTGACATCAGTAGTGCTTGGTACTGCTACCTTTTTCTCTTTGACATGGATGCTCCCTGACAACCACAAAACCATTGGATTTTCTGCTCTGACAGCTGTCATGCAATGCCATCCTCTGACTCAGCTCCTCTCCCACTGTCTGTTCCCACCTGCCTCAGCTCCTGCCCCGAGGGCATGTGAGGGGCTGCAGCTCTAATTGGGGAGGCCAAACCTCATCTGAGTGGATGTGCCGCCATCCTGGCTAGTAATTTATAACTCGTGAGACGTGCAGCCAACGGGGAGTGCTGCTAGCTCGATGCCAGAAATTAGCTATTTAAAGAAATAAAAATTATCCACAGTGTCATGCATTTTAACAGCCTCAGAAGCCTGGTTAGACACGTGTAGCTGAGCTGAGGCATTCATGGTGCACAGCCTGGTCCTGCCAGGAGATCCATGCAGGTAGAGCCCTGCCTGGCAAAGGAGTGGGCTGTACGTGGGGAAAGCACATCTGACCCGGGCCATCAGGGAAATGAGGGAAGCTACTGATGGGCAAGGGAAGAGGACACGGGAAAATGATGTGATTCTGAAGAGGTGAGGACCCTTTCACCACCACATCTACAAAACGAGGCTGAAATGTGATGCTGAAGGGAGCAGAGGGAGTTAAGTGGAGCAGGTAGAGGTAAAATCAGTTCTTCAAGTAGCCAGGTCAGGTAATGCAATGAAAAGGGATACAGGATACCTGCTCCAGCACTTATGCTTCACAAGTGCTTAATTCTGCCTTTACAGAGTTCACTAAATAATACTCATTAATGATGCAACTGAATAAAGGTGAGAGATTGGAAAATAAGTATTTCCTCATCCAGCCAGCTTATGAGGGTAGAACAGCATTGAATCAATGATTTAGACAATTCTCCCAGCTGCTTTGAATAAAAAATTTACAACTACTTTTTTTATGCTACAAGATGTGATCAGTTTTCCCACCATTATTTGTGAAAAGTTTTCAATCTTTCAACTTAAACTTAAAAATATTTCCAAAACTTATACAAAGCTATAAAAATACAAAGTGTTCCATTTTTTCTTGACTAATTTTTGTTGACTATTCCAATAAACAAGACTTGGTGATTCCCGCTGATTAATAACTTGGCTGAAATTGAGCTGCAACTAGATGTCATATAGACTTGGTTGTAAAAAGGGTACTGTAAACCTGCAAAACCAAACATATCATAATTTTAAGCACGAAATACGAAAAAACTCCCTTTTTAAATTCATTTTCCCATCTGCAAGAATTTGCAAGTATGAATGGCTACCCAGATTTAACTACTGCACCTTCAGCTAATTAAATCTGTAATACTCTGACAAAAATCATTACTTGGATACTAGGAAAGTAATTCTGTGCAGCCTTGCTAAATTTTAATGCATCTATACTCATAAAATGTTTTTAAGATATATTTAATTTTATCATGGTGGACATAAGCAGTTTAAGTATCTTTTCTCTACAATAGAAAATGACATATTTATCATAATTATTTGCCAGCATAAGAATACTGTTTACTATTCCCAGGTAAGCAATCTCTCCAAGTGGGCAG
Source organism: Cyanoderma ruficeps (assembly GCA_008694505.1). Taxonomy (NCBI): domain Eukaryota; kingdom Metazoa; phylum Chordata; class Aves; order Passeriformes; family Timaliidae; genus Cyanoderma; species Cyanoderma ruficeps. Next base: position 10,397,954 of record VZDJ01000090.1, on the reverse strand, counting down.
AGATCTATTTTTTTCTAGTCTAATCTGGTTTATGATGATTGAACACCTACACAGAACTTTAAACAGTGCTTGCAAAGTACTCTGAAAGTGTAAGTAACCCTCTCCACCACTTTTTGAGCAGGTAAATACTGTGTGGTTTGTTCACAACTGAGCAATTAACATCATTCAAATTCACTTACAGTCATATAGACCGGGGAAGATCTCAAAGGAATTACTTTGCTATATAAATGACAGGTATTTAGAGCATGACTCAGTCCAACTGGGTTTTTAACTTTAGGAATTGTGATTATTTGGGTGTTCGATGCAGTTCACTTAGCTGCAGTGAGGAGGACTCACTCTTAAATTATTGGGCTGACTTAACTAAAACACCAAACACTGTTAAGCCACAACTTACCCAAAAACAAACTCTTCCTTTGGCTTAGTCTTTTTCAGTTTTTTGTTCCCACTCGTCCCACTTGGGGAAAAGGCCCAGATTTCTTCATTCCAGCATCCTTCATGATCTGAGGAGTTACCTTTTCCTGAGCTTCTTTTTCCTGTGACGAAGGCAGAAAATTGTTTCCCATCTTTAGAAAAACATTCCAAAACAAAGTAGACTCAGAAGAAACTTGTGCACCCAGTCAGTACTGCAACTTACGAAGCCTGACCTTCTTGAAGGCAGTTAGAAAACATTTTTCATTTTAAACTGGGCAATGATGATATTGACAACTATTCTGCATTCCCTATCCCTGTCTTTTCCTGGACTACCTCAAAAGTCAGGATCCCTTAAGGTATAAAGAAGAAAGAGATGAACAGATACACAGTAATAAGCTTCCCTAAATTACAAACATCTTTTTTCTTTTCTGACTGTTCTAATTACACATATAAATCTACCAGTTGGAAAACTACATTTCCAGACATCTCAGCGAAAGCTTCCAGAAATTATCTCAAATTTGTCCTTCCACAAGATAAAGGGTTCTCACTTAATGCCTACAGCAAAACTAACAACCAAAGCAAAACCAGAACACATTTGCTTCTCGCAGGATTGAGAACTATGCTCACAACCACAAGAGTTGTTTATACAGAAACAAGGTAATTGTTCGGGGTTACATACATCACAAGTCCTGTACACATCTCTCAGCAGGCTAACAAATTAAACAACAAAGCCTTCAGTCAAGAGGTTAAAACTCAGATCACAAAAGACAAAAATAGTGCAGTTAGGAATTTGTGAGGTAGGCAGGAACACAGATCACTAGATTTCAGAAGACCTGCCCTGGAACACGGAGTCCAGCCACTCCACCTGTCCCTAGCATCTCAGGTGGCCAGACAGAACATTCCCACTGCACGCTGCTCAAATTCCAGCTTAAACATGGACTTTTGCTTTTCCTCCCACTCCAGGCAGGCTTTTGCAGTTCATGCTGGAAACAAAACACTCAAAGCCACCCACCTCTGTCCACATTAGCGCGCAGAGATGTGAGCATGCCCTCTGACACCAGAGTTTTATAAAGAGCACCTTTGCAAGATCTCTCCGATTTCCTGGAGCCACAGGTTTCTATCTTTTTAACACAGTCACTGTCCTCAGTTTTGACCTGTTCTGGTAAGCTTTGGGGTACCACCTCCTCTGTTGGGGTCAGTGGTTCCACTTTAATGTTATCAGAAGCCTCACAGGGTACTTCCTTGCTGGCTTCGATACTAAGGAAATCGGGAGGCTTTGATTCTTTGGTGGTCTCCATCGGTTTCTCTTTTGATGTTTTCTTCTCTTTCGATTTCACTTTTTTCTTTGGTGATTTTGTATCCAACATGCTTCCCTTCACATTTGAGACAGGGCGGGGTTTTTTGCGGGGAGTGTCCGCGAGTCTCTCAGCACCCCAGTCCCCCTTGGCCACGGCTTCAATTGTGTACATTACACTTTCAATGTCCGACTCGGAGGACTGCCTCTTTTTACAAGATTTCTTGGGGGTGGATTTTTCATTTGTGTGCCGGTCCAACTTATTTTTTTTCTTTTTCTTCTTTATCTTTTCTGGCTTTAGCCCAAGGATCGCCATGTCACTCATGAAAAACTCTGGAGAACGGCACATGTGATCCTTCGTGTTATCCTTTCTCTCAAAAGGACTGTTTTCCATTGCGAGACTAGTGAAATCTCTGCATTTTGCAGTTTCTGATTCCTCAGCTTTTGTTTCATCTGGGTTTTGCATTTTCTCTATCTCTGATTGTTCTACTTTTCCTTTACTGGAGTCTTTTAATGTTGTTTTCTCCAGTCCTACTTCCATGTCTTCTGAAACTTCCCCTTCCTCATCTTCCAGTGTTTCCACTTTTGTTTTCCCAGGTTCTTTCACTTTTACTCCTTCCGAAGCAAGGCACATCTAAAATAAGTTTAAAAACAACCCCATGAAATAAAATCAAATGTTAACATTACTTACTTACACTAACAAGAGCATTAAACAGGGAATGTCTCTGGCATTTTAGTTTAGGAAAGCAAACTGTCCTACAGGACAGTACTGAAAAACAGGCTGAAGCCCTGCTGAAAGTGATGCAATGGGATGAGGGCTAAGTGCTAGAATAAGGCTGGTGGGTTCTATTCTCTAATAGAAAAACACTCCAACTGATCTCAGTGGTGTTTCCTTTAAGGCTCTTTATATAATCTAGAAACCCACATTGTCAGAATATCCAAAATGCAACAGAACAGACTTATCTCTGACTACTGCCACAAACAAGCTACTTGAAATCTCACAGCCGCTCCCCTTCAGCTTTCAAGTGTACCTAATACAATTCCCTTCTCCGTTTTCCAAATGGCCTTGAAGAAGGGAGGGAAAAAACGTTTACTACTGAATCTCCCTAGCTGAAATTATTTTCTTTTACTTGGATGTAAGAAATAATTTGGAAGGTAGTACAAAAGCCTTCCAAATCTTTCTTCTCATGTCACAGACTTATTTTGCAAAGAACTGCAAAGCAGCAGTGGTTGCCATGGTTATCTCCTCCTGCAAATAACACTAATGGAAACCAAAATCCTCATACTATCTGAGGAACATCGATATTCAAAAAAAGAGAAGGCCCTCAAACTGCCATGTTCCTGCAGCACTGAATTGGGAGATCCTGTCTGTTTTGGATCACCTGTAAGCTATGTGGACACCTCTACAGAATGTAGTCCTTCACGGCACCAACCAACTGCCCTTGGGAAGACACGCTTTGTTCTTACTGTCCCCTCTCAAAGCCCACAGGCTGAATTCCCAGTGCAGTTTTGTTTTTAGAACAAATGCTCCAGTCACCTGGAGCAAAACCAGATGGAAGAGGCTTGCTTTGAACCAGACATCAGAAGGTTCCCACAGCTCAGCCCACAGGCCATGTGGTCAGTATGGATGTAACTCCCCCAGACACCTGGGTTTTCTTTAGGTCCATTTTAGATTTCTCAAACTGGCTAGGCTTTTTTTCCTTGCAAGCTAAAAACGTCTCTCATATCAATTTATGTAAGAACATAACACCAACGATTGGGACGTTTTTGTAGCAGGTTTCCAAAATTCCTGCTGCACAAGGTAGAAACTATTGATCTGGTTCAGGACAAGCTGGGCTGAGTACTGTAAAGCACCAGAGCTGGGGCAACACACAGTATTTACTGGGAAGCAGGTTAGACCAGGCAAAGGAGAGCTCCACAACTATGCTGATGTGTGTTCTTGGTACAAAGGTATTTCTGTGACTTTTTTACTACACTGCAATGTTAAGCAAGCCTGTGACTTTCAAAAGCTAAAGATCAATCTTTAATATGGAGTTCACTGGACTAAGAATATTTTGTCAATTCAACATACATCCCCTAGCCAATGGATTTTTTCCTTTTATACATTTGCTTCTTCTGCAGTAGCCAGTAGTACAGAGCTATAGATGTGGCTACAAAAAAAGTGACTTCTGTCTTGTCTAAATAAACTTGTAATTAAACAATCTTCAAGATTGGGAAAGCTTAAAAAAAGTATTTAGAAACAAAATAAAGGCAAAATTTCAATAAAGTGCCATTGGTTTTAACTGCTCCCAGAAGGAAGATCTGCTGGGAGTATCATAGCAGAACTTCTGTAGAAGTTATTGACCTGTTAGTTCACCTGAAAAATTAAATGGGCATGAAAAGCAAAAATAAATGAAAGCAGCTTGAGATCATTAACATGAATTTGTAACAGCAATGCCCGAATTTGATAACACAGTCCTCTCTCTCAACTATTTGTGCCTCTCACCCAAACCATAAAACCTCAAAGCCTAAAGTAAGAAACTGAATCGAGTTCAATTGCAAAGTCCTTTTGCCACCAAGAACTGGTGGTACTTCTCAGCTGAACTGACTCTTAGAAACCTCTAAGTTGATGGCTAATCTGGGGAAATCTTGACTTATGGCATCTGAGCCATGATGATTTATGGTTCTATAAGCAATGGTCCAATTCACTGTTCTGCCTTGCAGACTTTGGCAATCAATAGCTTTAACTTCTCCACCCCATTGCAACTGGGGCAATTAGTCACCAGTGTTTTAGTATTACCTCTGCCAGCTGAAATAATGCTGATGTTCCACACTGTTTCGTTAAATCAGAAGGCCCTGAACGGGATGTACTTGAAGAAATCTATGGAGAGAAAAACCAACACAAATAAAGCATTCTTTTATCACTACCAATTCTTTCATGTTTATGACACAGATTTAAACAGATTGTTTCCCCCCCTTCCCAAAATTCATTCATAGGAGTATATACTGAAAAAGAAATGCAGACCTGTGCATGCTGGTATGAACAAAAGCCCACTCCAATATTGCTCTGGTGGATAATGCCACTGTACTCTAAACGGTACTTGCAGATTTGGGGTTTTTCTTGTCAGGACTCCCTTTGAGGAAGAGGATGAACTGAAACACATGCCCTCTCACACAGGAACAGACTCCAGCAGTTAAGAAACAATCTACACCAGCATGCAACACAGCTGGTGGTGTTTTTAGAGGCTAAGCAGGACACTAGATTCTAAAATTCTTATAATTTCATTTCACTTCATTTTGTTTCATTTCATTTTGTTTCATTTCATTTAGTTTCGTTTCATTTCATTATCACAGGTTAAGGAGGCTATTCCTTTCAGGCTGTGCTATTGCCTTTTGACGTCCTATAGTTCTCATAGAAGAGATGCTCTGAATCCAAAGTTAAGTAGGAGCCCTCAAGTCTTTGGTAATCTTTAGTATTCCTCAGAGTAAAAGGAGGCTGTCATGCAAGCATGCAGCTGATTATCTTCCAGAATCTTTTTCCTGTAGCCAGGCCATGACCCTCTTCAGTACTTTAGAGTGGTTTTTATCAGTTTTGAACTAGGTGCAAAGAAATGATCTTCTTCTAAACAAATTTCAAGTATCAGTATCAGGATTGGCCACTAGTATGAAGAAAATGTTTGTTATATTTTTAAGGACATATCCATCCCATCATCTCTGACCAGGCCTGGGACTTTCTTATACCTCCTTCTTTAGTCTGCATACGAAAGTGAAGTTATAAAGGAGTGGGGAACTAAACTACTTACACCCTTCTGACTCTCCCTATCCCCACAAACTCACTTTCCATTGCTCTCAACCAACATGGGCCTACAAAGTTCATCGCAAAATTTGGCCTGTCACTGTCATAAAGGAAATAAACAAAAAACAACACTGCTTCTACATCTCCTGTGAAGGTGCAGCTGTTCACAGCACCTCCTAAGCTCTGACCATTAGAGATCAAGCCTCCACAGGCTTTTCACAGCCAAGTGCTGTTAGTGCTGTGAAGTGGCCTCCTTGCCTTGGTGAGGTGATGCTCACACTGCCTCCCTTCCCTCCCATGTCTCTGCACTTAGGGCTGAACACAGAGCCAGGGTCTCAGCAGAGCTGAACAGCAACAGGTTCCCAGCCTTTAGGATGCAGAATGGCTGCTCCAACCATTCGCAGAAACATAGAAATCCTTAATAATCCTTATTTAAAAAAGAATATAACCCAATTCTGCATTTTATCTTAATCACCATCTGGGAAATACTGTGAAATATCAAAAAGGAAGGGATAGGGAAGAGGCGGGGGGGGGGGGGGGGGAAAAAATATTAATTTTAANTTGTTTAATCCACATAACAGAGAGATGAAGGAGGAGGAGAGAAGTGTGGTGTGCTGAAGAAGACAGGCTCCCACGCACCAGGCACTTGCCATGCCAGCAGCATGGAAACAGTAGTCCAGTCCCCTCCAGTGCACAGCAAGTGCAGTCTGGAGTTACAGCAGCATACCACAGCTGACTGCCAAATCCACTTGCAAACATAAGACACCCCCGAGGTGATTATGAACACAATTTATTCGGGATGTTCCAAACCAAGTCCTGAACTGGTATCTGAAAACTTAAGCTGAATCTCTCACGTATCATTTATCCAACTATGATCCAACACTAGAGATCTCCAAAACTGGGGAAAAAACAAAGGAAGAAAAAAATCAATAGCACTGATGTCCTACAGGAGCTAGAGACATGGAAGATGTGCCTAGCACATCTGCTGTGTTTTTTCCTGTCTGAACCAGAGCCTTTAACGTCCATTTTGTGTATTAAATTAGGCTTGCAGGAATCCATCTGAGCAATCACTGAGAGACCACGGAAACTCGTCCAACATACAATGCTGCCAGACTTAGCTTCACTTTTTCTGCCACCTGCAGTACAAACTGTGCACTCCTGTGGACAAGCATCTGTCCTTCTACTAAATTAGGATTTCACAAGCTTCACAGACACATCACAACTTCTAATGCTGTCTTCTCAAACTCAGGCTGCACTCAGCAATAAGTCTCACTCCAGAACAGCACTATTCAGCCTCCTGCTGCCCTGTTAGAGGACATTAAAAACTCCTGGTGCACCTGAGTAAATACCACCAGCCCTTCTTCTGCTGTCCCAGAGCTGCAACAGCCGAATACCCTTATGGATCACTGATCACAGTTAGGTGTAATCAGCCTTGCACAGGCACTGCTGGCAATAGAACACATAGCCACAAACTCTACTACTGCCAGAGACTGCCTGTACAGTAAGGCAGATTTTCTTCCACTCATGTAAGCTCCTGTATCTTGCAAGACTATCCACAGAACAAGACAAGAAATTCTTTCATTTCAATGCTTCCTCTGCCTTTTTCCTGAGAGGGACTGACCTCACCAGCAATACAGGACTGGCTGCAACTAGACAGGATCCAGAGAATCATTTTCCTTACTGAAATAGGATGTGAATTTGAAATAAAAAACTAAAACATCACAACAAAAAAGCAACAAAAACTGTACAAGTAATGTGCTAGCATACTCCCTTATTTGTCTAGAATACAGCATGTATCTTCATCTTTCAAGCATCACAAAGAATAGTATTTGCACATCAAACCTCAGAGATTTTTGAGTGAATCATCCATATCAAAGAGGAGGTCTTTACAAGGTTATATTTAAGACTTACAGAGATTTTCTAGGACTTTGAGGAAACCTGACTCTACATTTTTGATTACTGCTGACAGCTGCCAATTTCAGAATTTAATACACTGCATCAACTTTCAACTCTTCATACAGATTCCTGATGACCTCAAAGTCTACTTTTCTTTTTCTATTCTCAGTCACCAATTAAGCGATGCACCTTCCAGTCATTACAACTAAAGCTTTACTTTTTTAATCCTGGTATCCAGCTCCTCATTAAGAAGCATACTGTTATCTCCTGTCTTTACTGTTCTCCTCAGCATCGTTTTTATTACAGTTATAAAGCTGATTTTCCTAAAAAGAAGTGTAACTTTCTGTGCTGGTCTCTAAGAAAATACACACATTCACAAGTGTTTAAAAGACTAGGTCCATGGGACCATAGCCACTGCCTACCTCTCTTGATATGTAATTATTTACTAACCTATGTTTCTGGAAATATCAAATTTGATACTAGAGCAAACCTTAAAACAATTCATACTTTTTTTGTGGAAAAGTTACACACATCTTCCCCTTCTGACACTACTGGGTATAACTTTACCTCTGCCAACTGGAAGAGTGCCGACTTCCCACAGTGCTTTACTGGCTCAGGACTTGGCAACTGGGAAGTATTTGATGAGATCTAGGTTACAAATGAACAGAGGAGAAAATATTTCAGTGGCATACAGGAAAGACAGAAAGGAAGGGAGAAAAAGAATGGAAAATAAGAGATTAGTTAAATCAGTTACTTTTAGTTATTTCTGGCAAAAGGCCCTACTTCAGACAGGCAATCCCACCCAAGAAATATTTAACAGATATGTAGAAAACAGGAGAATACAAGCAAACACAGCATCTCTTCCTTGGATTACACTCATGGATACTCTATGTTTGCACTGTCCACAGCTAATATTCTGTCATGCTGTGTGTTTTACGTCTGTTTTATGTGACCAAGTGAACAAATCATACCTCTTGCTTTAAAATACGCACTATTAGTTGTTAAGGTTAAATAAAACTCTCCCAGAAGGTCTGGGCAGTATTTCCCATTATTTAGACATAGAAGAGGACTATCTGTCCTCACAGGCAGTTCCTGTCTCACTTTCTTTAGTTAAGAAAAAGGAAATAAGACCTATGTCTGGAGATCAAATCTAGTCTTCCAAAGAGCTGTTGGTGTGCCAGCACCTGTGATTAGTCAATAACTACCATTACCACTTTAGGAAATTGCTTTTACATCCAAATTTTTACAAACCTGCTTTCCAGTGCAGCATTATTAATTCAGAAATGCAAGAATTATTATTTCTGATATGTGACCTTTTTCAGCATAGCACTCCATGATAATATTTTGACCTGGAAGCCTTTGAAAGCCTTGGGACAAAATCATCAATGTTTCTGTGGTATCTCCCTCACCACAAGCTGAAAGAGGGAAGGTTTATGGCAGTGTTATGAAAAATTCTTAACTCAGAGGGTGGTGAGGCACTGGAATAGGTGGCCCAGGGAGGTTGGTGTTCAGGGCCAGGTTGGATGGGGCTTTGAGGAAGGTGTCCCTGCATGCCGCAGGGGGCTTGGGATGAGATGAGCCTTAAGGTCCCTCCCAATTCAAACCATTCTATGGTTCTATGATGGTCCAAATGCAAAAATTATCATGTTTGCCTTTCTCCTTGTAATTAATTCTTTCTTTTGAACTAGGTTATTTGAAGAATTTATCTTTCAATTACCTGTCAAAGGATTTATTATTACACTCCCCACCGCATCCTGCTCCAGCAAAATCCAGGACATCCCATTTCACTTACAGCTATTTAAAATACAGTAAATAATACTCAAATGTGCACTAATAGTAATTTTTAATATTAAACTGAAATATTTTAACATCCTAGTTTTGCTCTGAGAACAGTTCAGTGAACCTGCTCAGGACCCCAGTTGACTAAGTGATCTTGTACACGGCACTTTGCAGGAAAATGGTCACAACTTCTTTTCTATTGTAACAAATGCTCATCTCAATGATTTTTTTTTCAGCACGATATGAATGGCAGAAAAAGGATAGAACAACACCCACACACACTAAATTATAACTTGAGAACATACAGGCGTATCTTCCCTGCTGATGCAGAAAGTAAGGAAAGAGTAAAGAAATTCTGACAAGACAATAGTTGATCCTAACAAAATATGAGATCTTTATAGTACTAAAAGAAAGAGAGGAAACAGACACTCCGTATCAGAAAAAAAAATCTTTTAAGAGGTAAGAAAACAAACAGCAAGCGACACAAGTGTGTAACTCATTCTGATGAAGTTACTGGCCAAACATCAGAAGGAAAAGAATGGCTGATCATCAGCTCTCAGTGAGATTACAGATCCCATTCCCTGTCTTACGAACATTTTCCAGCCTTAACTAGAAAAATCAGAACTGCCAGTACTACAACCACAAACAGTCCTTTACTTACGTGGAGATTTAACTGGAGGATCATTAGGATCAAGTTACTATCTTTTATTACAATACGGATGGGATTTTAGCTACTATATTACATTCTAGTTTGCAAAAGAAGCACGGTACTACTTCTCCCTCCGAGAATAGGCATTTTGTTTCAACACAAATATTTAATAATTTCAGTTTGTGGGCAAACAGCAAATACATTTGTCTTTACCTGAGAAGACTACAGCTTTACATATGGGAAAGCTGGAAGAAAAAATACTCACTGGTTTTTTACACTCCCAATTTCAAGGGAGTGTAAAAACTAGTGAGGGCATTTTGACCAGAAGTTTTGGATTCAAACTTCCTGCTTGGCACAGAAATAAACAGAGAGCAAACCTCAAAGTAAGTATTGAGAATGCAGCAGGAACAAAAATCATCCTCAGGCATGCTTTTTTCTTCTTAAATGATAGGAACATGCTGGACTAGGAAAAAAAATTCCACCTTGTTGCATGCTGCATGCGACTGTTTTGGTTTTTTTTTAATTAAATCACCTGGAAAAAAAATTTAGAAAAGCTGCTGAAAGCAAAAAGTTTGGTGGTTGTGGATCCGTTTTATTTTTAAGATAGTTGAAACAGCAATTCTTTTGCTTCCATACTGCAGAAGCCTTTTCTTTAATAATGAAGAAGAGTTTAGGAAAGTAAATCCAAGAGGTACTCATCTTTCCTCTCAAGGAAGCAATCACCACCATCTGTTCACATTTGCCAAACACAGATGCAGTAAGACCAAGAGAGCAAGGGGTCCCATCTGTTCTGCTTCCCTCCCATGGCAAGGAAGGGAACAGTGACCAGGCCCTGTGAGCAGCCTGCAAACAGCCACTGCCCTAAGGAACAGGCCCACTGCTCAGAAATCACAGCCCTTCCATAAAGGTTCAAATGAGAAGGACAAAAGCAGTGCAAACTACTTGCAAGGTCAGAGCAGCATGACAAAGCCAAAAGCTTAACCTGACAACAGTCCAAACTTCAAAAAGCTCTTATATGAGGATACCACATCAGTCTTTGAAGACCTCCAAGGCACTTGGCTGCGCACCCACAGGACCAAACAAAGTCTTGCTCCCAGGATTTTCATCATTTGTTGTGGCAAGTCACTGGGCAGGCCTCATTAGCCGTATCCTGAACAGCTTTAATTGACAACTATAGCACTTGGGCTAGACAACCAGATGAAAGACTAACTGAGGCTGTAAAGACAAAAAGAATCCCATGCTACTCTAGACATAACGAGCTGTTTCTGAGTGACAGGGCACTTGTACTCCTGGGGTAAAGGTGTCTGTTTTAAATGACAAACCTACTCAATGGGATCGCTGTCTTCACAAAGAGGCACTCTTACTCACCCTGCTGCAAAGGCGGTGAAGAGAAAGGCAACATATGAGGAACACCCAGCCAGAACCAAAACTGAGCTGGGATGACTGCCAGAAGTCTCCAGGCACATCAGACCAGAGCACACTTCACATTTCTTCACAGGTCTACTTGGCTACTGGTTAAATAACTACTTTCTCTCCCTCTCTTCTTTCTTTTGTAGCACTGTGCATTGCTGACAGCAGCCCACTGCAAATTGCCTGCCATAATTTAGCTCACTAAATGCAGTAATGCGTTCATACAGACAAGATGCAGTAAGAAGTGGCACAGTTAAGGAACAGGACTTTTGCCAAATTTGACAAAGACAGCCTGTGCAAATGAAAGCCCTTATAGCTGAAAGAGCACAAGCAGCTTTAATAGCAGAGGAGAAAGCTTAAAGAGGTTCTGTAACATGCCCAATACTTTCCCCAGGAGCAACCTAAATCAAATCATCAGGTTACAAGCTTAGGAAAACACGATTTCTCTACTGCTGTAGATAAAAAATTATGTTCATCACTGTCATTAAGGTTTCACAGGAAGAATAACAATTGCTAGTAGGGTGGATTTTTAAAATTTTGTGTTTTTTCCTCCTTTCCAGATTCCTGTCTCCTATTTCCAGGCACAGAACAAAACCAATCCCTCCAGACTGCATACACATTTAAATATTTTTACAAGAAAAAGAGATTAACCCTGACTCTACAACTGTCCTCAGTAAATCCTAATTAACTTTCTAAGCACCACTTCTACCTAACATTTGATGATTCATATGTGCACTCCAATGTGCCAAGGAAGCTCACTCAGCATAGTGGAATGCAACTCAACGCACTATCACATCCGTATGACAGTTTTCAGGTTTGTCATTTTGTTTGTTTAATTAGGAGAGGAAATGATTTTAGGTTCTGTGAAATTCTGAGAGTAGGGCTAAGCCAGGTTTTATGCGACAATTTAAGAATGTACTAAATGCAATACATATTCTGTTTAACTCTGCAGATATCCAGAATGACTGAGATTTTTGCAAGTAAGTTAGCAGATTCATTCGCAGTATTAGTCCAGTATTTTGCAATAAAATTAACAAGACATGTTCTCCAGTTTGTATTTTTTAACTTGGTTTAAAAGTCTGGCTTCAACACATAGTTTCACCCTGCTCAATTCTACTAATTTTGTCAAAAGAGCTTTGCAAATTGACTTCTAACTTTCAAAAATGTGGTACATATAAAAGCACCTTCATGATTACAACTATTAACTCTATTCCTTGGCCTGCTAAGAAAAACACAAAGGCCCATTCTAGCCAAGCTAAAAACACACAGACAATAAGCTCAAGATTTCACAGAAGGAAGTCTGTGGTATGTAGCCAAACCTCTGTAAATACACAGAATAAAAGAATATCTTTTAATTCATTTATGCTTCTCTGCAATAGTACCAGCTCCAATCCCAGCCTTTTCAGACACACACAAAATGCACCTGTGGCTTAACTGATTCTGCAAGCAGTATCAGACACCCCCAAATGGGCAAGAAGAGTATATGTGTAGAAAGTCAATTCACAGAGGCACATTCAACACACGGGAGAAGAAATTCCTAAAAGCAGCACTTCACGAACTCCAAATCTTCAATATGTGGAGGAAGGCAGAAAGGCTACTTATGGGAAACTGATAGGTTTGATAAGTCACCACCTAACAATGCTGTTAAATATCCTTGTGGCTGTTGTGATAAGCTTCCTTTGACCTGCAAGGATTCTTCAAATGACTCCTGCCTCTAGGGCAGTCACCATTCCACCCTGCCACAGCCTCTTCCCACAGGCACTGCACCGTGTCATTTCAGAATGTCTTTTAATTGCTGTTTTCCTAAATGTAAATTAAAAGGCCATTTGGATAAGTAAGTCTGCAGTGATCCTTTGGGTATGGAAGGCTAGGTAATGTTCATAAGCCCAGTATCTCTCAGCCAGTAGAACTGGCCAACACCTCACCCTATCACTGGTTTTCTCAACACAATACTGTCACGAAGATATACATCTCCTGATGGGAATCCCTGATAAGACAGGGTGCTTAGCCATTCCATGACAACTCTTACCGGTTCCTTGCATCCTCCCATCCTCCCCCACCACATTCAGCCATTATACCTCAGCAAACTGAAACCTCCCCCACCACATTCAGCCATTATACCTCAGCAAACTGAAACAATGCAGACTCCTCCGTTTGTTTCACTGCCCCCAGGACTCCAGGCTGTGACGTGCTGGAAGAGATCTGTCAGGAAAACAATTATGCTTGTATTACCTAACGCTTCAGTTTCAGTATCACACTTCAACATGCTAAATTTATAATCTGTCATAAACAGACTCTTGGTACTCCAGAAAATGCAAACGAGTCCCAACACACCCTTAGAACAAACAGTATCTGCTTTCCAGGAAACACATAAACAGGTGATCTATGAAATGGTAATCTTGAATTATTTTTCAGAAGGAAAATCTTTTCTAGGATAAACAAAACAGGCTTTTTTTGAAGGGCTTGTATTTGCCTGCTGATATGTCAAAGAAGGGTCAGCAACAAATACTTAACACTATTGTATTTCACAGTTCAGTGGAAGACCTGAAATTGCAGAATGGTGGTGATGACAGAGCACAAACTGCTACTTAGCACGGCAGGTAAGTGTGGACAGGAACACTATGTGTGTAGGTATTTTGAGATACCAGATCTATCCAACACACTAAGGTAACTGCATTTCATATCGTTTAACTTGTGTCCATTAGTTTTGTTGCAAATGACACCTCTGATTAATGTCAGACTTCACTACAATTACCACTTGTTTTGCCACTGACACACATACCTACCATGCACTGGTTAGGTGCACCCCCTCCACAAGCTGTTTAACATCCTTGAAAAATAAAGACTAGCTAATTTGCATTTATTGATCATCAGTAAGCTACTTCTAAACAATGCTTTAGCAGTGCAGGTGAGCTTGCTTCCTGGCACCTGCTGAAATTTTTCTTCAACAGGTAAGGAAAAGCCAGAGGTCAGAAGCCCTTAGCCAGGGCACATCTAACAGCACACAATTCCTGCCTATTATCACAGGAGTCTGGCACTTCCCTCCTCCAGCACTGTAAAATGAACTGAAACAATTAGGTGAGCTGGTATTTGTCTTACACTTTAGAAGATTCAGAAGAGAAATTCAATAAAAGACATTGCTCTACTGACAGTATAAACACACAGAAGCATCCCAGAAATATGGGAAGATGGATGTTGAATAATTACCACTGAAGTGTCATAAGTGATACTGGAATTAACCAATTCTAAGAAGCCCCTAAGTATTGCTTTTCATTGCTGGCACACTAGGCATTTCCTCTTCCTAACAAGGAAAGCCAGCAGGCTGTTTAAGAGCCTAATTACAGGTTATCTACTTCACTCTGGCCATTACCTTTAACCATTAATAAAGGATCTGTGCTTCAATTTAATTCCAATACATTTGAAACACTTGGATCTTAAGTTGGAACTCAAGGGCTTGTGCGCTGATGATAAAATATCCAACTGAAAAAAGTCCCATTCTCTGTGTGCTATGATTGCAATGTATCTGCTCCACAGGTGATGATCTTTTGAGGAAGAGGATGAAGGTGTAAAGGCAATGAATATTAAAGACACACAGGTCAGATTAACAGCTGGTGTGAATACAGGTCATAAAAAGCCCCTACTACAACTAAATTTCTTTCCATATACACTTACTTAAAAACTACCCGGTGTCCTGTAAAATCAGTACCTATACAACTAAATATTTTTGTGTTGTGTATTTCAAAAGTTGGAACAATACCAAGAAACAAGTGAAGCTTGCAGAGGGCCGGAGTTCCTTGCAATCTCATTTTTGTCATATTATTTACATAAATGGAACCCATTAAGATTTGGATGGAACTGCTTTCTTTCTTCAAAGAAAAAGAACAATACACACACCATAGTTGCACTTCTAGCAGTATCTGGAGTATGTTGACAAAAATATTGTACATTGCGCAATTAAAGCACACTTGCATAGAGCTGTTTGGTGGTTCTACAAGAAAATTTTGGAAATTTAAGAACTACAATTATTTTTAATGGAGCTGATGATGAATGCAGCCACACCAGATTAGAAACATAATGTGACACCCAAATACATCTTAAAACCTTAGTTAATAAGGCTCTAGTTTAAAACTAAGTGCAGGAATGACATATCTCCAAATTACAGCTTAAACCACAGCTCCATTATTGCACTTGAGTTTCCACCATGGTCCTTAACACTTTCTCTTGCACTTTAAGTCTGACCAACCTGATAAACAATTCAACAGCATAAACCCAAAAATGAGGGAACAAATAACAGCATCAATTTTAGTTAAAGACATCTGATTTCTTTTCAGCTGGACATCAGATGCTTCTTAAAAGGAAGCACTTAGAAAAAACTGCTTTTTGAAACTCACCTCTGCAAACTGAAACAATGATGACTTCTGACAGGCTTCTGTAGGATTAGATGCATCAGACTGGCAAGTACTGGAGGAGACCTGAAACAAGGAGTGTGCAGAGTAAGACCTCAAAGGGGCTTCTCTCAAGCTAAAAACAACAGTGAGCAAAACAGATAATTTAAGAGAAGAAGGACCAGTTAATGTTTCACAGTCCTGGAAAGATTAAATCATATTTATAGAGGAAAACATAGTTTAGTGCCCATTTTAATGCTTTTGAAAACTGTCTTAGAAAAAAGACCACAAAAATACCAGGGTTTTCTTTCTCCTTTTACGATCCTGAACTTCTTAGAATAGTTTTTATGCAACAGAATACTCACCGGATTATACTGGACTACACACATAACTATCTTGCATTGGTGACATTATCGACACTGCTCGATCTGTAACCTGTGCTATAATTCTGAGTAAGATTACTTAGAAGGTTAAAAAAAATTTTGAAGACACAGTTGATGAGAGGAATACTTAGAAAAATAATCTCCAATCATAACAGCATGAAAATAAGTAAATAAGGGTAGCACAAGCTTAAAATTTCTCAAATTATGTTTCTAAACATACATTTTAGGGGTGCTTTTGAGAAGTAGTGCAAGATAGTCATTATATCTGAAAATAAAATACAAAGAAAGGACTGCTCGAAACCAAAAGCCTTATTTGAATTAACACAGATCTTAGCCGTGGTATTCTTATTAGCTAGAAATATGTTAATCAAGCATTATTATGTAAAGTAATTATATCAAATATGATACATTCATTAACTGTCACATTTGAGTGTAAAAGATTTACAAGTGTAACTCCTAGGAGAATGAGATATTGTTAGTGTAAAATAAAGTATGCAACATGGTTTGCAAGAAATAGAAAAAAAGAGAGACTATGTAAGATTTTAGACAAAGCAACAGGATGGAATTTTTTCCCGTAACAACTTTTTTCCCCTCAAAATTTCAGTTTATTTAAAAGATTCAAAAATAAATGTGGGGCTTTTTCTTATTCATTACCTAAACAAGTAAATCAACAGCTTTTATTGGTGAAAGCACGTGAGATTTAGCTACTGACTGCACCTGTTGTTAGTAAGCACACAGCCCCACAGCACATGCAGGCCTACAGCACGTGCAGCTTGCCCTGCTGCTCCTGCTGCTGTTTGTCTGAGATCCTGAAACACTGCAATAGCAACAGCAGCATTTGCTTTCAGGAATCTGCTACCCACACTCCCCTGGAAACACTAAATCCAAGTGTAGCAACCTAAATGCAAAGGGGAAATACACCAATGTGACAATTTGCTTACATTACAAACAAACTTGTTTCTCCCCTGCCATAAAACTGAGCAGCAACAATGACTCCTGTGATCTATATTTCCACCATATTTATTAAACATTGAGCATGATGTCTTATCAGTGTACTATGGGAATACAGCAACCCAAAGGGCCACAAAGAATGTATTTTTAATGTCTATATTCTGCATTTTTAGTAGGTTGTGCCACTGTTTTCACTGATATAATGTTTATTACTGACTTTTATCATGTTTCTCTACAGTCTGCTTAAGGTGTCTGTGCCTCCTCAACAGTAGTCTGGACTATACCAGGAAAGCATCTTGCTGCTTTTGAGTGACCCATCTCTGAAGGTCTGAGATTCTGCAGAGGTGTTAATATGTAAGGTTGCTGCTTGCACGTCTGAGCACTCATTTGGTTATTTTAGGCCACTGCACTGGTGGGATTCTTAAAGGAATAACCAAAATTTAGACTTGTTTCCCATATTTTCTGCAGTTCAACCAGCTGCCTTATACCGCTTAGCTCTGAGTTTGGAGCCACTGAGCCATGGACCCCAGGAGCACCATGCTGGAACGGCAGTGCCCTTCCAAGAGGGGCTATCCCAGCTCAGCCCCCATAACACAGGTGCTGTCAGACACTCAGGATGAGCCTTCCTGCTGACTCAAAAGCCACATGCTGGGGGCTGGGCACAGCTTGCACACCTGGTGGTACAAGAAGCACTTGCTGTGGGAGGTGTGAAAGGTGTGAAGCCCAGTTCTCCACAGTTTTGTGTGTAGAGGACAGATTGCTGGTGCTCAGTAACTCAGTGGAGATCTTATGGTTGGAACAACTATGCTTTTCCTATCAATCCCTACTCCTCTTAAAAAACTTAATGCTGTTGCCTTTACTGGGCAGAGCACTAATTTGAGCTTGTTTCTTCTACTCTACTGCTCCCCAGACATTCTTGACCTGGGAGAAACTTCTCATCTCCAGGACTTCTAACCTTTGCCAGACTGAACCTGATCAAAGCATTAAAATAATTACCAGAGGGAACAGATGCACAGATAGTGTCATTTTGTACATCTCATTTCCTGCTCTAATAAAATGTCCTCAACATCCCACTTCTCCCTGTTTCTTCCTCCCAGCCTTCCTTCAAGCTGCACTGAGAGATTTTTCACTTCTGATTCACACTTTGCACAGACTCTGTATCACATGCAAGATGGCATCTTGTTCTTAAAAAGAAGGAAACCACAGGCATTCCTTTCACTGCAGGTTACCCCAACCTGCTCCAAAACGGTCGCGGAGAACAAGGGTGGAGGAAAACCCCTGGGACAGCCACACTCCGACCGCTGCGAGGCGTTAGGGCTGGTAGACAGGCAGGCTTTGGAGGACGCTCCGGATTTCGGAATTTCTGGGCAGTAACCTACAGAGAGTCCACTAGGTGCTGCTGTAAGGCAAGGAAAGGGCCTGACGGACGAGGAAGGAGATGAGCTGGGAGCCGAACAGGCGAGCAAGGAGCGCTGCTCACCCGGCTTCAGCCTTGCTGCCAAATAACCTGCGGCGAGGACCAGGCTTTGCCTGGCAAAACCACAGCAGCTGGAGCAGACCCGTCTGGCATCTCTGCTCAGGTGTTCAATAAAATATGCTCATACACCACTACCTTGTGTAACTGATGAAAACATCCAAATACAGGGGAAAACTCACTCCATATCCATGTCCTTTGCTGGCTACCTGTAAGGTCTGTAGCTTCTCTTGGCTATCTGCTTAGTAACTCCAGCTGCTGCCTAGAGATCTATCACCTACCAACACTGAATTCTGTTATCAGAAGAAAAACTCTCTAGTATTATTACAAAAATGAGAACATATTGGCAACATACAGAGATGGCAACTGAAGCCTCAAAACAATTTTCTAAGTATCACTGTTATGCCTCTTCCCATCCTCCTCCTACTAGCAGGTCACTTGGTTACCTGACATCTGGGCTCCTGGCAACCTGAAGATTAAATACCTCAATCGAAAAACCCCTATCCGTTCATTTAGCATACACTTGGCAGAACATCAGCAGGCGTTGAATACTTTTCATTGGATTAGCAGACCTCTATGTACAGTGCCCTTCACCCTCCCTGAAGTGCTGAGCAACACTGTGCCAGTGCTGCCCTCCCCTCCATTAACAACTTCTACATTGTAAGAGTATGTAAAACCTGTGCTTACAGGGCCAGCCAAGGCTGCATAATCATACACATGCACAGCAGTCAATATGCAAATTGACAGGTAATCCTGTGTCTGGCAGATTCCCAGTTTAAGAACCGTATATGTGTACATATATCGTAAGTGTAAACACACACTTCAATGAACTAGACTGTAGTCTGTTATAATTTATGTAAAAATTTAGATTACATGTTATAATTTATAGCATTCTTTAAAATATGACACCGTCTGTCCTTTTTTAAAAAATAGAAATGCCAAGGTTTTAGAAGTACCATGTGTATTTATATACTCACATGCATATAATAAAAAAATACATATATTCACTATAATAAAGCAACTTCTGAACCTCTTTCACTAATCATACCTTCTGAAGTCACCTTAGTACACCACATTCTCTCCCATGTAGATATCAACTTTAAGACAAAACAACTGACTCCTCTCCACTGAAGAGCAAAGCAGCTTCCCAACTCTACAATGAATTCTCGAGCTGCTTTCTGAGTCTATCAGCCTCCTAGCATGTTCTGATAACCTCCCAGATGCCGGTTTAAGTGTAAGACCATAAGCATGGAAACCCAACCACAGACTCTCCTAATGGCATGCAAAGATGACCATCTTACATCTCCTCTGTCTGCATGCCTGAGGGTGGGAAGACAGAAGAGCTGTTCAGTTATTCAAGTCTAAATAGGTTTCGGATCATTACTGATCATTTGTGAAACACATGCCTAAGAAATATTTGCTCTGTAGCTACTCACCACTGAAACATATGAAAATAAAGGGAAAATGGAAGACACACCAGGGCTGCCACACAAAAGAAACTGAGAAAGTCTCTCAGCGCCTGGACACACAGCTGGAGACTTAACTGCTGCTAACACGGAATGAGGAGGACTGAACTTTGTTCCTTTGGGTCCCTCTAAGAACATCAATCACCCCAAGTGATCTGGAGGAGGTATTTTACAAAGGGGACCCTCAAAAAGAATGTGAGATGTGCAGTTTTCTGGAAAAGCTCTCTGTCCCTTAACCACTTGTCAGATAGGGTAGGACAATTAAAATACAGTAACTCATTAGTAAGTATGGGATAAATTATGTCTCATCACAATTCTAACAATCCTCGAACTAGTTTTATCTGAGATGTATTTATGACAATTACTTTGTTCTACATTTTTTTTTGGGGAAAGCAGATTACACACCTTGCTTCTTTAATGTAGAGGGCC
Organism: Cyanoderma ruficeps; assembly: GCA_008694505.1. NCBI lineage: Eukaryota > Metazoa > Chordata > Aves > Passeriformes > Timaliidae > Cyanoderma > Cyanoderma ruficeps. Next base: position 10,377,652 of record VZDJ01000090.1, on the reverse strand, counting down.
AGGTTTCAAAAGAAGACTACAGGCCCAGAATAGTAGAGTGCAGTTTATACATAATGTGAGTATTTAATGTATCAGGAAAAATGGGATTTACTGAGGCACATGGGAAGCATGTCTTTTGCTCAAAATAAAGAAGTTCTGATTAAAAGAATTTCCATGCACTGAAACAATCACACAACATACTTTTTGACCTAACTCTAAATCTACATGTAGATTTTATACCTACACTGCCATCTGAAATCATACTACTGAGGCTCTCGTAAAATCAAGACACGTCAGCTCTCAAGGTCATAGCAAAGACCTTTTTTAAAGGAATGCAGTACCTGTGACTACAATATACCTTCCCTCACATTTAAATGTAACAGCATAGTAAAAGCAGCTTCTGTGTTCCAAGCTGAGATTACAAGTTTGAGAAGTACAGGACAGTATAATTTTAGCACAAAATAATGTATCTCTTTTCACTTCTCTGTCAACTTGGCTTGAGTATTTCTTATTTTTCATGCTGCAGCATAGAAGGCCAGTACCCACACAGCACAAAATTTCCATGGCTAAAACTGGTCTGCAAAGCACTGAGGAGTCCTGGTAGTACAGGAGCAATATAGCCCAAATGCATTACACATATAGATTAAGTTAATTATTAACTTTTTGTCCCAATAACAACAGCAACAACAAAAGACAGCTCTTTCCTAGACTGACTACTTATTATACCCAACAAAGCCACCTTTTGAATAATTTTCAAAATTGGCCTGAAATCCAGATGATATTAATAATCAGAAAGACCAGAGATCTCTGCACTACTGGAGATGTGCACACTTAATAGACTCCTTTGTAAAAACATAGAACGCATCTGTGATGGCAACTGAACTACAAACTCCTTTTTAGACGTAAGGACTTAGTGAATAGGAGTAAACTATACTTCAGTTACCTGTTAGCACTTGCATGGTTTCAGAATGCATATACACTGATGATGACTTTGTAGGAAATCATTTATTTATTCATCTGTTAGTGCCAAGGCCACAGTTGTGCGAGGCATTGCACAAGCATATAAAATCACTGTCCACAAAAGCTTGCAAACCACCTGTTTGTTAACACAGTCACTGTACTTCAACCCTTTTACCTCTGACAATGTCTCTTCATGGGGCAAGGCTTGACGGATGTTCTTAAGCATCAGCAGAGTTAATACTGAACTGTGCTCAACCTCTACATTCACAGCTGGGATACAAGACTCACACTTCATTCCCAACTGAGGTTACCTGAGATGTATCCTAACTTTCATTCCCTCCTGGTCAAATATTCCTCTTACAAGTTCTTTAAACTGAAAGTTCGTGGTAAGGGAGAGAAGACAGTTCCTTACCTCTTGTGCAGTAAGTGCATGTTCCCCTGCTAGAAGCAGCATACTCAGGCCTCCCATTTGCGTAGGATCTGTTAAAAGAGTAAAACGGAGTCTTAAGTTCATTCATTTGCTTGTTTAAAAAACCTACCACTTGCACCACTAAAGCCCCAGAAGACTACTTGTCACAGACACTCTCAGCAAGCTGCCATAAAAGGCAGTTCAAGAGAATCACAAATAACCATTTCTGTACCCTCTGGGAAGGCTTTCAAAGCTGTTTGAAGGATTTAATTGGATTTGTGTGCTTAACACCCCATTGCATGGATTTACAATTCTACTGCCAAAGGTTTTATGTACTGCAGAGATGAGTATCTTTAAAACAGCAACTGTAATGATCTCACACATAAATATACACAAAGATGCTCTAATGATGCACAGGTTTATAAGTCGGTGGATGCTCCTAATAAGGGAGCGGTTCCTTCCATGGTGACTGAACAAATAAAAGGATGGAACAAAACAACATGATCAAGCTCTGAAGCAAAATTTTTATTTTCATTTCTCTTTAATTTAGAGCTGTATTTAGTGGTGAAAAGTGCCAGCTTGACAGCTCTGAAGCATGAAGCCAGAACAGCACAAGCACTGGCCAGGCAAGCTGCCTGCCTACTTGTTGCCCTGCCAATACAATATATAATTGAGGAATGTAAAATGGAAATATAAATGTTCTTTCTTCAAGTATTTGATACTGACAGCTTTTCCCCTCCAGCCTTCCTGCACCTCAGGAGCTCAGAAAATGACAAGAAGTGAAAACAATAAACTCTGACACTGCATTACTCATGGAGTAGCTGTTCCACTCAGAACAGTGGTTGCTCTTCATCACTATGAAGACTAATTGTCTGATTTTGGGAGAATGCCTTGGGAGCAATGCAGGTGCCTGATTTAGCAGTGCCATGTAGAGACAGGGAGACAGACAGTGGCCAAATGTCTCACACAACACCCACAATGGGAGTGGAATTTTTTCATCTTTTCAGCTGATGTGGGCAAAACCTGTACCTGTAAACCTCCAAACAGTTTAGTGCTACACATGATGATAGTTCAATTCATGGAAATACTCATTGATGCTGTTTAATTCAATACCACAGATGCCGCCCAAAGTTTTCCTGCACACAGCATCTCTCACTGACACTCCCAAGGTAAGTTTTTCCAATAGTCTTTCAGAAGGGCATTAAATAGAAACAGAGGAAAACAATGTAAATAAACCAGGTTCATTCACTACTTCATGGATAGAAGAGTGACTTATTATTAAATAACATTAAACAGGCATCCTAAATAGCACCTAGCTTCAAACCCAATATTCAACTGGAATTAACTTTTTCCTTCATCATAATAAACACATATAACATGTCGGNGTGTTTGGTTTTTTTGAAGAAGTTTGCCTTCTTAACTAAAAAAGGGAAAAAAAAAAAAATCACACTTCTTTGAAGGAACAAGGCACTACCAGAGGCGTGGGATCTAGTAACAAGTAGAGACACAGAAAATGTGAAGGGCCAATAAGGATCTAGAGCACAATTTATAAGTGAAGTGATCCTGTCAGCAACAGCACTTTTTGCCATCCAGGCAGTTGATCAGAAACCATTCAGTCCTTCAAACCAGAGGACATCAGAGCAATTAGGAAGTGAAAAAATGAACACATATCTTGAAAGATAATGCCTGAGCAGGCAGTTAATTTGGAGGAAGCAAAGACTGGAAGAGATCTCCAGCCCCACCATAAACTTATTGAGTCCCATATTAAACAGTAAGGCCTTGGCTGGTTGCTTTCTACTTTCTTTACTCCCTTTGGAAGGCATTTGCAGGATTCAAATCTTCTAAGCACCAAGGACTTTCTTCCAGGTTTTAGCTTAAATATACACAGGGCCAGGTAGTACAGGTCTTTTCTGGTACTCACATCTCTAAGATTAGTAACTGCTTCCCTAAATACTATCTCCCTTTTCTGCATTTACAGGACTTGTCCTACTCTTCTTCCACTTGTTTTCCTGGTCTAAACAATTCAAGATCTCCCGATGTCATCAAGCACATCCATCTCCCATCCCTTCAGCAATTCCTATAGTTCTCCTCGGCAGTTATCCCAGGTGTAGTTGATCTTCCTGGTATATGGATGACCAGCAGCACAACAGGGGTTCCTGAAAACACTGTGCCTGACAAACTGCAGTATAGCACTTTCTTATGTTTGCATCACCTTGATGACTCCCAGCTGCTCTTTAGTGCTTTATTTTCATTACCTGTTGGTCCTTTGCCCCCTCCCCGGTTTTGGCCATCTCAAGAGCACCCAGTCTCTGACTGTGAAATTCTTGCCCCACTTCTAAATATCTTTATGGTAGTTCTGGTTTTCTGCCTTTCAATTAAGTAGCTTATCGTAAGAGAACAAAGACTGAAGTGTGGTTTAGTGTTTTTCTCCCCAAGTAAGCAAATACTTAAATTGTTTATTTAAACATAAAAATTAAGAGGAAGTAAAAAATTAAAGATGAATTGGAAATACAAGTTTAATGTGATGCTTAAACAACTTGAACACTTAGGCTGCAGCTGTAGCAGAGGGTTGGTGCTTAGATGTCTGTTCACAATAAAAACAGAAATCCTTCCACTAAGGTTTCCAATTACAAAATAACTTCACCTAAGGGAAGACGAAGTGTACATATCCAAACACTGCCATATGCCTACAGTGCCTTCTCAGCACAATAACGTTTCTCTTCTGGCACTAGGACCTTACTGGTACTAAGAAGAATTTCAAGGGGTTATTTTACAGAATTTATTCTTAAATCAACAGTACTGGGAAAACAGCACACACATTTGACTTGCAGAATGGCAGGCGATTCATGACTTTCTCAACAGCTTTTCATATTGATGAAACTTAAAACCATCTCTCTGTTTGGGAATGACATACTTTGTTAGTACTGGGCTGGTTACAGACCCAGCAGGCTGGCTTGTTCATCACAGCCATTTCTCAGTCAGAGGAAGCAACAAACTAAGGAAGTACTAACCAGGAAGAAGGCCAGCAGGAACCAGCCTCAACCAACTCTTACCTGGGTGCAGTGTTGAGCTTCTTTCTAAAAAACAGAAAATGTGTTTCTGTAGGGATATAGCCTACTCCAGAAGTGTCTTTCTTTCAGCCTTTGCCTTACTAAAAAGCATTTTGGCATGGATGACTTTCCTCTGAAGCAAAAATATGCAAGTACTGGGAATCTCACACATTTGTATGGCAAAGCTTTTGCAAACAGCAGTGTTCTTCCTACGCAGGTGAGCCATATGATGAGAAAAACACGCTCAATTACAGCTTCCAGGATGGATGATCGACACCACTAGTGGGTCTGCAGGTGAGAAGCCCAATGCTGGTGCCACACCTCAGCATCTTGACATAATGGTAGGTCAGCATGACAGACTTAAATGCGGCACAGTTATTCTTGTAAAGCCAAAGAAAGACAGAAACAGCCTGTGTGGGACTTCGAAAAACAAAGATCTTACTCTCTACATATTAGATTTTCCAAATTAAAATGTAATACACAAAAAGTAATCAAAACATGATTGGCAACGACCAACAAATGAAAGATTTCCTGGCATGATTCTAGACTCGTCTAAACCCTGTCCTGAGGAAATTACCTGTCTTGAAGATACAAGTGAATCAGTGGCATTTGAAAGGTGAAACTGTTTTTGAGGTGGTTCAGCTACATTTCAGTTCATCAGCTAGTATACAGCCTGGATTTTAAAGAGATTGCACTGGGTAGAAGAGTGAGCGCTGAATTGAACTATCATGTGAAGTCAAGCAGAGAAGAGTACAATAAACATATTTATAATGAACTGGTATGTAGCTGACAAAGCAGTAATCCATTTGGCATGGCACACTTGTCATGATGTGGATGCCGCTAACATCTCTGTCAGAAGCTGTCTTTATTTTATGAGCTATTCTCATACTCAAGATATCCCCAGCCTTCAACGGCATGAGGATTGGAGCAAGATCCTTATGAACTACTATGCTCATTGTCTCAGCCTGCAGGAAAAAAACCCATATAACTATCACAGGTAGCACTTAAGGACTTTCTTCAGAAATGAATGGCTCTATAGATAAAACAATGGATTAGTTTCTCATTAATTCTTAACTTCTCTGTCCCCTATTCTGATAGGTGTTGATTCAAGACCTCTGTACTCAAAATTAGGATAGCCCAGCAGGAGCACTGGGGGATGGATGACAGGTAGACTAAAGCTTGTTACTTGTTCTTTGTGTTAAGTCAATAAATATTTAAGGAGCATAGAAATGACTCCCCCAAAAGCAAAAGCAGAATGGTCTGAAGGGACTTGTGATTTTTGGAGCTGCTCTCCCATATACCAGAACTATGCAGAATGAAACACTTTTATTTTGATCACATTTCCCAGTTCCTTAAGAGCCAGAAGAAATTTCATTGCGGGAATTTTCATACCACTATACTAAGGTATACATCCCTCTTTATCCCTTTTCGTTCTTTTACACTTGTTCCATAAAACCATTTTCTACTCTCCAGCTCACAATCTCTCTAAGCAGAGAAGTCCTATCTGCTACACACTTGTCATAAACCAGGTAGGATATGACAAAGTTTCTAATTTTGTAAATACTGACGCATCTGAAACTTTAAATGAGAAAAAAACCCAAGCAAACAAAAAAATCCCAAAACCAAACCAAAAGCAAAACAAAAAACCAAACAAAAGACAAAACAAACAAACAAAGCAACAACAACAACAACAACCTGAAAACAAAAGGGAAAAAAGAATGGCAGGGAATTTTTTTTTTTTACCTTGACTGTGAGGTTCTTAAGCTGCCAGTATTTAACATTAATGTCCCTGTATTTCAAGGTCATGATTACAACAGTTCTGCTATTTATGGATATCAGTGAGAGATTATCTGCTTTTCACCAGTTCAGGCACTCCACCTACACTTCCTCACGTATTTCTTTTTTTTTTCTTCAAATGTTTAGAATTTGCTCCTCCAAGATATAATGGACAAAAGAGCACATTTAAGTGAAATTAAATTATGCTTCTCTTGATTTAAATATAAACATGTTAGCCCCACTGGTACACAAGAATATTAACATATCTAACTTGAGACACCCGTAAATTACTTTTTCAAATAGTAAATTATTAAAAAGAGTAGAGCATTGTATGACAGAGAAATAGAACACACACCATCAGCATTTGCCTTTTTGACCAGAGAATGGAAGTCTCTAACAACAGATAAGCTGGTATGAAAAATCCATCAAATCTGGGGCTTACAGGGGGTATGAGTTAGGAAGCCTCAAATCTGGACTTGACTCTTAAAAGTAAATAATGCACTATGGAAAATTTTAGAAAACTGTTACAGTGAGGTTTAATTACAGTTCTGGCAACTTAATCTGGGACACTACAGTACTGTGTGTAGTAAAGAAAACAGGCATCCCAATTCAGTTTCAATACCACATCCCCAGACAAAATGAGGATAACACAGCCTAGTACCATGGATGGAAATCTCACCTGCCATCCCAAAGTTAAGTTGTGGCATTTCTTCACTTTTGGTTACTTTCCTCGGGCTCGGTAAGTCTTTTGCTGAGTCTGATGCAATGGCCCATAGCTTTTTCCTGTTTGTAACACTGGATGCCTGGGTTTTCACAGGTTTGTTGGTTGTAGGGCACCACTTGTACCCTGGGTTTGCTTTCATAAATGCATCCTTGTACTAGAAAAGAAAACAGAAATTATCAGTCATGATATACTCTACACAGGGCAACAGAGTACACTGCATGTAAGATGATTTAATACAGTAACTAATCCTTAAATATCTTGATTTTTAAACAGTTTAAACACACACTTAGAGTCCAACCACCAACACAATTTGCTAAGAAATATTAAGATAAGGAGAGTCGTATCTAAAAAGTGGGTTTTCTCTTTCCTCTCCTGAGGGCCTATTATCCAGAGCAGGCTGAAGTTCTGATCCTGCAAACTGCTTCCCAGTGCTTGTACGCTCATGCTCTGATGCTTGAATTCTTTGCAGGTTTACTTTCTAGTCAGAATTAAATAAAAACTCACGTTTAGCAATAAAGGCAGCATGATGCCTTGTACTCATTCTTCTCTAATAGTTGTTTTTAGAATATTTGAGTATATGCTTCCCCAAACCAGGCACCAAAAACAAATTGCAGCCAGTATAATGTCACATTCAGTATCTTGTATCCAGTATCCAGTGCTTCTTCCAAACCCTACCATCCTGTATGGCTGCATAAAAAAACCTGTGACCATTTAAAACATTCTTTGGCCTTGAGCACCCAGCACACATCTCAGTTGTTTGCTGTGTTTTTGGCATGAGGCAGCAAAACAAAGGAAGCCAAACTACCATGGGGGGTGGGGGAAAGGGTCTGGATCCCAGTTTGGGGGAAAGGACCAGGATCTATTTTATCCACAAAACAAAACACCGTTTTCCAAGAATTTTACTGCCCACATTAAACCAAGGTTTTTGAATGTTAACAGTAACAGAGAGACTGCATTTCAGTATTTTACATGTGTTGCTATGCAAGGTTGAGAACTGGCAAATCAGAGGAACATGCCACACATTCCAGCTGCAGATGTTTGCCTAACAACTGATAGGGGTGTACAGCACTTGCTGCTGCGGAACCCTACCCAGCAAGTACCAGTGCTCACCGTGGGGGGAAGGAACCCAACACCCCTTCACGACTGGGTAGCTCTCAGTGGCAGCAAATGACCAAAAGAGCGGCTTTGTGCTTGGAAGTACATGGCAGGGAAGATGCAGGAAGTTTGTTCTGTGATTACACGTTCCCACCCACACAGCTGTCATCAGTCCCAGTCATGGCACAGAAAAGCACCTATGTCTCATGCACATGCATGCACAGAAACACAGAGAGGAAAAAAATCCCTTGGGCATCAAATACAGAAATAGCACTGCAAGCCTCATCCTCTGCTAGAGTCACTACAGTGTTTTCCCAGCTCAACAGTCTGCCTTGCAGCAGGGTCACCACTGCACGTGCACCGCTTTCTTTCATTGCTATCTTCACCTTGGAGCTGGCACTTGCTACCTCCAGACCGTAGCACAGATAAAAACGTTTCAGTTTGCAGGAAACACAACACTGTGTGAACCCTGCTGTGTGAAGTCCTGTATTTATAGAAATGGCTATAAATAATAAAAATCTGCAGGGATCACTGACCCACATACACACTGTATTTTCTGAATAGGGTGTATGTATGAAATCTGCAAAGTAAGGTCTCAGACACTGCTCACCTCACTCCTTTTCCCTTTCCCTCAGTTTGCTTTGGGAGCTCAGTATACCACAAAAATAGCCTGGTGGAGGGAAGGGATAGGAAGGGGAGGGTAGGGGAAGAGGAGGAAATACACGACAAAGCAGCTTTGCCTTCCATTGTTAAAGCCACAGCCCACTCACAAATCATGTTTCCAGCCTGCAGAGTAAAAAGCACATGAGCTAGCAATGAGCTACATAAGCTCTTCATATCAGCAATGCTACTTTGAGTAATTGAATTATTCTATTGAGTAATTTGACAAGCCGACAGGCTGCCCATCAAATGAGAGCTAGAACACATTTGTGAGACAAGGCTGCAATAAGCTTTTAATCAGTTTTCAAGAAGAGCAATTCAAGTGAGCTGGTCTATTAATGTCTTTTTTTTTTCTCTGCAAAGCCAGAAAGTGAACATTAACTGCAGTTTCTGAAGTGAAGGGAGCAAACGGAAGGAGCACAACCCATTGGAACGGTTCTATTTCAACACACAAGATTAAAAAAGAGAAAACTGAGAAAGTTAAACAATGACCAAGAAGTACTTTTTGTAAATGCATACAGGGGCCTGATCCAAATCTTAAAAACCCTTTTGGTATTGACTTTTGTGACTACTAGACCAAGGCCTAAAACAGATAGATTTTGCTTACCAGGACATGAGAAGATAACTTAAATGAGCTACACAGACAAGAAAAGGTCAAAGACAATAGTGGAGTCTGCTGCTTTCCTCCCTTTAGCTAACTGTGCAGTAAAGCAACTTAACACAGCCAGCTTAAGCAGATGCCTAAAATTGATTAAAAAAACCCCAAAACACAAGCAAACCAAACCAACCAAAGAAAACCACAAAAAATCCAACCCAAACATAAGTACCTAACCTGGAACACAAAGACACCACTTTATTTTTCACAACAAATGGCAGGGACTGCCCAGCAGGGTCATATTCTGAAGTTTGAGGTAAGAAATAGAACAAAATGTGTTTGTGGGATTGGTCTGAGGCCTTATTTCTGTTTTGTGAAAGCTTGGAGAATGTTGTGTTACGCAGCAGGACCGGTGAAACTTCAGAACTGAGGTTAAAAATTGCTGAGTTCCCAAGTTCCTTTCATCACCAAATAAAAAAAGATTTGCTTCCTCTAGTTGCGGTAGGAACAGGAGCTCACAAGTGGATTCCAGCTACACCTCAGGCTAGATGTTAGCACGTACTTAATTTTAAATGTATGCTATTAAATGTCACATGAATCCCAGAGACCTAACATTAAAAAAAATTCCTCAGAAAATACAGCACTCCATTTTTCACTTCTGAAAGATGCAGGGTTCACATTACACACACTACAGTCCATACGTCAGCCAGTGGACTTGCCAAACTCCAGCCAGCAAGCCAGGACATCCGTCCCCTCCCACCCTGAGGCAGCTGCCAAAGCAGTGGCACCACAAGGCCAGCATGCTCCCAGTCTGGCTGACTGGGCCTGAGGCACCACTGGCCAAGGACCAGCAAGAAGTGTTCAGTTCAGCCACTGAATGGCAGCAGAATGACACAGGCAGTGAGGCTGGAAAAGACCTCTGAGGTCACTGAGTTCAGCCTACAGACCTACACACCTTGCCAACTACACCACGGCACTCAGAGCCATGTCCAGTTTTTCCTTAAACGCCTTCAGGGATGATGACTCCACCACCTTCTGGGGCAGTCCACTCCAATGTCTAATCACATTTATCAGGCTGCTCCCTACAGGAAACAATCCTGACTGCCTGGATCTTGCTGATGCAGAGACATATTTAAAAATGAAGTCTCTTCTAGCAAGGGAATAGAGCTTGAACAGTAACAATCTCAGCAGATACTTTCTAAGGAAGTCCTGTAAGAGATAACGGAAGAACACTACCCTGATTACTGAAGTGAATAAAAAATGCTGGTGCATATTTATGGGTGACCAGATTAATTTCCCTCAGTGAAGGAAAATGGTAAAAAAGTACAGCAACACTTCTGGTTCCTTTTTGAGTATATATCATGTACTGGGCTTATATCCTAGACAATGAAACTTTCAAACTGAAACTGATCTAGGAAGTCTGCAGGATAGAAATAGAAAGCCTACTCATAAAGGTAGCACCAGCAAAAACAGACATCAAGCTCTGCAGGTGCAGCACCAGGTCTAGAGGGCAGCTGCTGCTACAAGAGGCCATAAACCACAAGATGGAAAATAGAGGGAGTGTGGGGCCAGTTTTTCCAGATAATTAAGGCACCCCAAGGTGCAGACAAGTACATAATGGAATTTTCCACAGTGCCGGAATGAACTAGAGACCTGATGAGCCTCTCAGTGGAGTCAGGGACAGATGTCCAGTCTGCTGGAAACTTCTCATAATTCCAGCTGGCAAAAAGTTTGGGCGCCTCACTATCTTCCAAAATGCTAGGTCTTGCATACAGCTAGACATATGTAAATAAATGTACAAATTCCCTGACTTGCATACTGCTGAGGTAATACCACTGCTAGTAGTAAGCAGGTAAGAAACTGAAAGCTTCTTGCATGGCACGTGATCTAGCCTAAATGATTTTGGGAGCTACAGCAACAAGTAGTAAAAAAACTACTTTCTCTATTCTAGAGCGCATAGAAGAGCAGAGACTGTAGCCACTGCTGGAGGGACCACTTTTGTAATGTGCACCTGTATCTCTGAAAGAGTGGTTTGGATGCTCAGGGTATACAAGACACATTTTAAGGATAGCAGATATGATAGAAGGTTCTCTGGGAGATCTGCATCCTGCCAGGACAGTGGCTACAGGCTGCGCAGTGAAATATGGAAGTCAAAGGACACTGAAAAGCTACATTTAAGGAACAGAAGATTACCCACTGTATCAAATCTCAGTGAGCTAATACAGGTAATCAAACAGATCATCGCTGGTACAACGGTATTTTTATCTTCTTCCAAAGGCACTCACATTCCTGATTTTTAAATAAATTCTCTTTAGGAAAAAGGAAATCACCAACAGGTGGTTCTCACTAAAGTTGACATTAACCTCTTTTTGACAGCAGTAAGTCTACCTACAGGTGAACCTGTGCAACCTGCTCTAGATGAACCTGCTTGAGCAGTGGGTTAGACAAGGTGATCTCCAGAGGCCCTTTCCAATCCCAACCACTCTGTGGTTCTGTGAAAAGCAAGTGTTAAAATAAAACAACCAATCCACGCACACAGAACAGGCCTGTTGGTGAAGAAGACCCAAATGTATTCAATAGCACATTATAGCGGCTAATTATTGCTGTAACATTACACTGTCTAAAGAATAAAAATTATACGCTCTCTCTCTTCTGCACATTCTTGGAACTACTTATAATGATGTAAACTACTTAGATTTATTGTTCCGCTTTGACATTGAATATTCAATTTGTTTTTCACACAAAAAAAAGAAGAACTACAGGAACAATGATTTCTATAACAATATGATGAATAGTTTCAGATCTGTCACTTCATACAGAAGTTCTGCAACTATTTTCCTTTCTTAATGGACAAGTTTCCTTCAGCAAGACAAAAGGCTAAGAAAAACAGTCACATTAGGTTTGTTTCTTCCAAAAATTATTTCTTTATTCTCATCTTTCTCGTCATCTGTACTGAATCTTCTAATTGCTCTTTCTCCAGACATTTGGAGAAATATCAGTAATTTGTAAGCGGGAATGCAGAACAAAACTGGAATTGTTGGACAAAGCTGAGACTCAAATGTTTCAATACTGTGCCAGAGATGAGGAACTGTCTTGGGTTTTTATAACCAAAAAAAAATTTATTCTATTCCATCTGTTGAAACCTGTTTGGGAGGTGTCTTTTCTTTATCTGTTGTAACTCCAGGAGAGAGGGGGTGACTGCCTTTCTGATAACAAGCCAGCTGTTAAAACAGGGTGGGGTATTGTTTCTTATCTCTGTTCACTCTTCCACTACCTCCAAGAAGATATCTTCTGTTAATGGGCCATTAAAGCTCACCAACGACATGACACAATTCATCATCCTATTGTGAGATGCTCCAGCCAGGGAGGAGGAGCCAAACCATTTCCACCTAGATAAAAAGGAGCCATAAGTGTCACCAGACATCCAGTGTTCCCACGGGACTCCGAAAGGAAAACCGGACCCATCTCGGAACCCTTGCCTCCACAGGATCATCTCTGCTTTCAACAGGACCACATCTGCCACTCCAGGAGGGCTTACTTTTGGACTGTTTCCAACACCCTAACCCAACAGGGTGTCAGGTTGTATTTCTGACTCTGTCAAAGTTTCTTGTTTGTTTGCTTATTCTTTTGTACTACAACATTTGTATTTTTAATATCCCTAGTAAAAAAACTGCTATGCCTATTCCCAAAATGTTTGCCTGACAGCCTTTTAATTGCAAATTTATAATAATTTAGAAATGGGGAGGGAGGGGCTTACATTCCAAGGGTGACTCCAATCTTCCCTGGCAGATACCTGTCTATCCAAACCAAGACAGCAACTCACACAGGTCCTACAGACCCAGCTTGAAAAAAGACCTGCCATGCTAAACAATTTGTTCTTCCTGTGGACTTTTCTTTGCTCACATGAGCTACTGAACAGACAGACCGTACATCCTGTTAACAGCAGCAGACACCTTCAGATCCCAGGGCAGGCACGGATAATAGTTTTCCCAACCATTTCACAGCTGTCTGCACTTCCCACAGTGTGCTAGCATACTCAACAAAGGAGAGAGATGTTTTTCCTCCTCACTGGTGTTCCTCTATTTTTATTAAGATTGAATTCAAAGGTTACGCACAATCAGTATCATACAGGTAATCAGAGGGATCTGTTTTGGGGTCAGGTTATCAGCCTAAGTAACTGGCTGTGTCTTTCTCACTCTACTATCAATAACCACAGCCTTCCTGGCAACAGCTTATCAAGAAAGCTATTTCTTCAAAAGGCTCATTTAAATTTTAAGTTGACACAAAAATACTTTGTGAAATATAGGGGATAAATTTCCTTTTCTTGCTCCTGGTTAATGGACTCTGATTAGGCACTCTCATTTGGTACTGGACTTATAAAATCTTGCTGTATCAGGAACTGGTTAATGGTGAATGTACTTCAAGAAACACTAGTAATTTAATTCATTAGCATCAAAGATAAAAAGGGACTACATTTCTTGACTGTGTCTTTGATTTGGTCCACCTGTATTACAGTAGCTGGCAACATGGGTCTCAAAAACACAGCTAAGTATCACTAGTTAGCTGACACAGAACTTGTATGTTGCTGTTTACAGTGGCCACTATCCTTGTGTTAATGCTTGTACTGCAGAAATTATCACGGAATACAATCACAAAGTGCATATATTTATAGCAACAACTACTGGAACCAGGTTAGTTGTGTACACAGACCAATTCCTTTCCATTCTGGTCCAAAGGATCAAGTGAATTAAAGCAAGAACAGCAGCTGCTCTGGGCACCATAATCCCATGGTGAAGCTGAGGAACAGAGGGAAGAGAAAGATCCCACAGAAAACATTTACTACACAGAGAAAAAGAAGACAAGAATGTAATGAACTCCCTTTACATCCACCATTCAGACAGAACATACCTCCTTGGCCATGTCAGTGTATTTCTGTTTTTCTTTTGGATCTAGAACAGACCACCAATCTGCCAAGATCTTGGTTGCGCCACGATTATCGAGGCGAGGGTGTTCTTTCCGCACAAGAGAGCGGTGCCGTTTGCAGAACAAGAGAAACGCATTCATTGGCCGGCGAGCTCGCTGCTCTGAGGACTCCTCATCTTCAGTCTCATCAGCATCCTGCTCTAAACCATCAGGGCCAAGGAGCGGCACCTGGCAGAACCGAAAGGGAAGGGGTGTAAGCTCAGTTATCCGCGGTTTGCACAAGGACTGAGACCATGTCAGCTGCGTGGGAGTGAGGGAGAGGCACATGGATGCACACAGCTGTTTCCAAAGGCCATCCATTCCATCTAGACAGGGCAGAGTTCTACATCAAACCTCCTCACCTGATGGTCCAAGGTTCATTCATCCTCTCTGCAAGACTTAATGCCGGCTTCCAAGTGGAACAATTTCTAAGCTGAGGACCATTCTCTAGTCCTAAAGGGGTGAGAGGGAAGAGATCCATCCTACTCTCCTTCTGACAACCTAGAAATCATCTCAGTGGGATAAAGCAAGCAGAGCTACCTTGGACCTTGATTATTCGTGTTTGCAACTACGGAGCACACAAGGAGAAACAGGGAACTGTTTGTTAGTTTGTCAGTTGTTTCCTCATCCCCTGCTATTCACTGCTCAGCCTGTGAGCAGCACAGCAGTGCAGCCACCACAAAGCTGCCCAGCAGAGGGCAATTCTCAACAGAATACACTGCCAAAATGTGCTCTTTCCACTTATAAGCCAGCATACCATTCCTACAAGGGATAAGCCACAGAATTTACTGCATGAGACAGAAAACCACCTCCTACCTAACTCCAACGCTGCTATTTTATACCATGCTGTGAAAGGACCTGTAAGGTCAACAGAAACCACTGCCGGAGAATCAGGCTCTTGCTTATCCTTGCCAAGGTGACCCTCTCTTATCAGTGTATGGCTCAAGGCAGTCTCCTCAGCATTGACCTTTCCATTCCTGCCTTAGGAAGGCACCAAGGAGATACAGATATGAATGTTATCCATGTGATGAAATCATCACATCTGCATGAACAGTTCCCATTTTTTGTTACAGCGAATGAATCTAACTGGAAAAGTGTGAGGTGCCACCTGGCATGAAAAAAGAGTAAGGTCAACGTCACTGAACAATACCAAAATACCAAGTGTAAAACCAGAGACAGATTACTTCCGCTGTGCACTCAGTACTCTGGGGGATAAATTGAACTTCACATGAAAATATAGTAAAAATTGTAGACAGCTTCCTCCTTGTTTTTTTCCTTTTAATCTCTGTAGTTTTTTAATCTTTAAAAAAGAAGAATGAAAACTTTTAGTTTGGTATGCACTTCAGAGCCACCAGAAGCAGATACCAAGCACAAGCCAACCTCATGTCTAAAATAAGCAATTAAAAACAAAGCACATCAAAAACCCGCTTTGAGCAATCAAGAATAGGATGTGCAACACATTATTAAAGGAGATAAAACTATTCCAGTCTACAAAAATTTACCCATTGTTTTAAAGGCACGATTAACAATTCACTTTCTTGTGTCACTACCTGCCTTTACAGCCTTACAAGCACCACATGACCTCACTTTTTATTGGCTGTGTTTCTTCACAGAAGAGAACAAGGCAATACAAAATAAAAAACACAGCTAGGAAGAATCTGATCCACCATTAACCATCTTGGGTCAAAGCATCCAATTAAATCTACCTTATCAATATCTTCCTCTTCTNGGCAAGCAGGGGATGCCACTGAAGACACTTCCTTTTTGGTCGCTTCCCAGTTCCTTCACCTTCTGTTGAGTGATCCTTATTCCTACTACTGCCTTTCATTACTGTGACCTGTCATGCAAAAATATTGATAAATTCACAACAAACCCTTAGGCATAAATCACCATCAAATCAGTAACAAATGTATGAGGCACCAATGCAATACTCTCAGAAATTTCGGGCAAAATATTAGATAGAGGTTTATTCCAATTATCAACATAAGCATGGGTGTACTTTATGCAATCTTAACACTTCCATGTAATGCCCAGAGTAACTAGCAATACACAATTAAAGAGCATGAAGGAAGGATGCCAGCTAGTCCAGCTCTCAAATGTGCCCCTGTCTGAAGGATGGCAGAGAAGTCCTTCACAAGCCAAGTGAGTGAGAGACTCCACACCTCTCTCAGCTTTTCATATTTTGCCACTGGAAAATATCAATGTCAGGACATCCCTCTTTCTCACAGTGAAACACATCACCAGCCACTTATGTGTTAATCATGCATTTTATACACCAATGTTGATACAGAGCCCCGTAATACTAGAAGCTACGATTTGTCCAGTGCCATTAAAAGGTGCAACAGGGAAATCTGAGTCTCTAAGAGAAGTGAATTTTAAAACACAAATTTGAAGCAAACAACCAGAGATAGTTATGCTGACATTTCCAAGGTACTGCACAGGAAATAAAAACTATGTGCTGAGCCAAATGCATGCAGAAGATAAATCATATTTAGTTGTTTGTGTGTCCTTATCTAAAAAATACTTCAGAACTACCTCTTAGTAAAAATACATGCTTAACACATCCAAAGTATCAGTTTAAGGATTGACTTAAAGAGATGTGCTACCCAGCTAAGGGACAAATGAATATATATGAAAACAAATAAAATCAGCACATTGCATCCAAGTACTGAAGTGCACAGCATGCAAATGCTGCTGGCACACAGTCTGGTCCCTTGTAGCCTTCTGTTAGCATAGTGTAGTATCAGTGGCAATCCTGACAGGAGCATGGGTTTCCAAGAAAACAACACAAACATCAAAACAAACTGAACTTAAAGAGTGGTTAGCCAGCTACATCTTAATAAAGCCAATAAATTTGATGAAGTCTTACAGGAGTTTCTCACCAGCAGAGAGAGCAGCTGCACTAAACCTTGGTTCCACAGGCAAAGCCAGAAGAAGCTCTGTTGCTGACTCTCAATAAAAGACCATGAAGAGTCAAACCTTGTAACTGCAAGGCCACCGTGCATTTTAGGATGCTGCTTTCTGTAAGATGCCTGGTGCAAAGATAATGTTTCAGCCTACAGTGGCACAAGAGGAAGCTGCCACACTTGCACTTAGACCAACTGTCCGAGTCACTGTGCCACCTCTGGGGCAAATGCCCCACAAGAACCATCTTGCACAGCTCCAGCCATGCTCCTACATTTAGTGAGCACTATTTCTGGTTTTGGATGATCTCTTCCAGGTGTTTCTAGATGGTTAACTCATTGGCATTTTGGCAGTGTGCCCTTGTTAGCACCAGAAACGTGCATAAGCAGCTGCTTCCCCTGCAGACTTCAACAGTGCAGAAAGCTGAAGGACCTTCAGACA
Source organism: Cyanoderma ruficeps (assembly GCA_008694505.1). Classification (NCBI taxonomy): domain Eukaryota; kingdom Metazoa; phylum Chordata; class Aves; order Passeriformes; family Timaliidae; genus Cyanoderma; species Cyanoderma ruficeps. The sequence goes on along the minus strand of VZDJ01000090.1, from coordinate 10,360,097 downwards.
CTGCTTGTTGAAGGAACAACTGAAGCTTGAAGGAAGAAGGTTCACATATTAAAATTGCATTTCCTGGATGTATATTGAAGTTTGTTAGATCCTTACCACTTGTCAGCAGTACCTGCCCCCCTACTAATTAAGGAAACCCTGTAACTTTGTAGTAACTTTGTCCCATTAAGTGACATACTTTACTATCCACATAATGCCACTTCTACCTGGAAAACATTTAAACTTTGATTTCGTATCACCTGCTCCTCTGTTCATTTTCTGTAACCAACTCCTGTGGGGAGTTTTATACAGCACATAACCATGCACCATTTCACCTAAATTTTCATCCATGACTTACAAAGCAGATCCAAATACACAAACCACTTTGGCAAAAAAAAAAATCATTAAAGAGTGGAAAATTAAGCCACAATCAAGTATCACAAAATGTATGTTTGAAATTAGTTTTATCCCACTATGACCTCTGCCACATACCACACTGCACTGTGCTCTCCATCTGTCTCTCTTCCTAAAGTGCTGAACACCATTTGCTTTTGTTTGGGGTATTTTCAGATACAAATCAACAAAGCTGAGTTAATGTTCAAGCAGGAACTTCAGCTCCTGTGGGCAGCAGAGATTCATTCAGAGATTGCTAAGTGATACAGATCCGCCTATTACTGCAGTCAATAAAGCATGTGGCCTATTTCTGAGCAGGATAAATACGCTACAAGTACAATGGGGAGAGCTACTCCAGCCCTCACCACTCACTTGTGTACCTGAGCTAATCATATGGCTTCTGTCTACAATCAGTCCTAAGTACGGTAAGTACTACTAGCAGCCTTGTACCTTGCAAGTGTGAAACTACATTAACGTTTGAGAAGTGCTCCATGATCCTCCTTTACAAAGCTCAGCTGAAGTCTCAGGGCTGTTTCAACAACAGCACTGCCTTAAGAGCTGGCACCTTTCTGCGTGCTGCCCTTAAAAGGATGAGCAAGGGAAGACTTCACAGGACTTAGGTGTATTTTACATGTGTCCTCCATCATCCCTGAGGCCCTGCCTACGCTCTGAGTTTGGCAAGGCAGCACAGAGCCAGGCACCAGTCACCTTGCAAATCCCAAAGGGGCTCTCAGTACCTTACGCCTCTTCACCACAACGGAGCTCACAAATAATTTTTGTTTTCCATGCATGAAGGCTAGGCATTAAACACCCGCCACTAAAATAAATTAATCAAAGCTCATCACATATCAATGCTAAAATAAAAATACACACTCAGCTTCAGGAATTCAAGGGATGTTCATTAGGTTGTTTTACGAACTTGTGAAACACTTTACAACACAGAGTAAGTCAGATCCTGGCTGTCATACAAGTACCATTTACCAAAGAAAAACACAGCCACTCTTTGCTTCTGCTTTGGGGAGAATCTCTGTGATGGTCAACAACAAAAACCCTCCTGATTTTGACCCCACTGATGGAAGGACTGAGGCCGCAGACAGACTTCAAACTTTATGTTAACATCACAGCCTGGAAGTCTCTCACTTCTTAAGTATGTCAAGCTACATACTCTACCCTCTATGGCTGCTCTTTCTTCCTCTAAAATAGCAGTAATTCGTAACACAAACACATAAAATTATTTCCTTCCCCTTAAGGGTGGCTAATATCCTAGTTTTACATATTTTTGTATTTCCAAATCCTCTTTCCCTATTTTTATTTATTCAGGTCCCCGTAAGTTCTGACCTACATTTCAGAGACATTATTTTGGTGTGCACTTTTTGCTGATGCCTCTCAGTCAAATATAGGATTGGCATAATTAAAAATGTTCTGATTCTTTATTACATCACATGTGACTTTTCCTGTTAAAAATGGATGCCAACATAGTGTGGTAAACGTGTTTTCCTCTGGATAGTTTCACCTTTTATCTTACTATGCCCCCACTTTATAGGCATTTGTGTCTTAATTGTTGATACATTCACATACTCACATAATTATGAGAGAAACCCACTAAAAAATCCAGGCAAATGCAAATTCAGCTAACACAGATGTGTACATTTTACTTCATGTATGATTACGATTAAACAACAGAGAAAGTTTTACTGGTATTATTTACTTCTTGAATGGCAGAACATCAATGAAATCCAGTTACCTGACTCTTAAGATTCTATTTATTTATCTGATTTTTTTTTTCCCTTGACACATCGTCAATAGCATGTTAGCTGCTTGTTTTATGTGAGAGACTGGAAGCTGGCAGACAGGAGCAAGCAAAAATACCACCTGTTTCTCTTTCAGGGATCCCCAAGCAATGGCACCCATCTCTACAAGCATGCTTATAAAGAAAGAAATGGATTTGGACCCTACAAGAACTAAAGCACACTTTTAAGCTTGGCAATTGAAAAGTTCCACATTAAGTCACAGAACAAGCCATGTGCAATCTTTGAGAGATTTGGCTTAAAAGTAGAGAAGATACACAACACCTGAAGTGCAAAGTTTGCAATAACTGGAATTTATGAACCAGAACACAAAAAAAAAAGTAATTTCTTCTACAGATATCAGTAAAAATATCATGTATCTTTTAAGGCAGATGTAATGGTTTTTGGATGCTTGCAAGAGTAAAAAGTATTAAAACCAGGCAACAAGATTTTACAAGTTACTTCTCAGCTAGAAGATGACAAAAATGAAGTGACAGCCAATAGTGAGAAAGTAGGAATATTTCAACAAGACAAGACAAACGTAATGGACAGCTTTCCTTAAAATAAGCCACATATGGTTTATAATGCCACTAGAGGATACCTGTCAAGGCTGACATTCATGATCCATTGACAGCAAGATATCTTCAGGGTGACATTCTACATCTACTTTTAGTACATATACAGATCAAATATTACAGAAATATTACATCAGTACAAAAACATTTAAGAATTTTCTTTTGTGTGTGCATACTGGCTGTCCTTCTGATCCTAGAAACATTCATCAATGAATCACAATCTTCTTGGATGTCTTATAAATATGTATGGCTAACAAATAGAGCTTCAGAGGAAAAAAAATATTCTTTAAGAAAATAAGTGGATGGAGGGAAAGCAGGGGAGAAGACGGTGTTTAGCTTTTACTGCCTATGTTTCTATTTCAAGTACATAACTCTTTACAAGAGTTTTAATTAACATTTTTTAAATGTTCATTAACAACAAGCATTTGATTACATTTGGTAATGTTAAGTTTTGTTTTTCTGCTATCTTCCTCTGTTATTTATAAAACCTTATACACACAGGTGACCAACTTCAGCAGTACTAATTTTGAGATTATCACATCCCAGTGTTGATCTGCCACTGGGAATGCTGCTTGTGCTAAGGAAGCTACACTCGATAAACTCCATCCACAAACACCAAAACCCTTTTAAAGGTCTTCAAAAGCAGCCAAGTGCTCTAAGGCACATGTTGTAATACTGGTTAGAAAGAAATGAAAGACCTGCAAAAGCAGAACCCCATAGATATGGATTGTGACTATGGCATACTCCCTCTGTTGGAAGATTCTCCACAGAACAACATCTGAACTTCAGCAACTCTTATTTCCATGAGGACAGTGGAAATGAATTTCAGATTTCCTGTTACCTTAAAACCCTCCCACATTTCCTGGAGCCCAGCTGGGCCCTCAGTTGACTCAATGAAGATTACTGGTACAAAGGAGCAAAGGTAGAGTTTCAAGTGGACTTTCCACACTTTCTGCTCTGTTTTACACTATCTCAGTTCTCTACTACACGATAAAAACAAATGCTAATAAGAAAAGAGAGGACTGAACTATGACACTAATAACTTGTTTTGGTGACTACTGACTCAGTGACTTGAGCTGTTTCAATAAAGAAGCAGGAGACTGGGAAATGAGTTCATGTTCTCAGCAATCTACTGGGCTGAAGAGGTACTGAATTTTCACATGAAACCAAAAGGACATTGCTAGCTGTAAAACACACCTATACAAATACAAGAAGTGGGTTTCTTTAAAAATAAGTTTCTTTTAGCTCTGGAATAACTGAACCAGAATATTTCTATAATGTAAGACAAAAATTAGTTGACACTAACTGCTGACCAGTCAGTGAATTTACTCTTTATTGCTTCACAGCAGAAAGCCATTAATGAGCTTTCTAATTTTCAGAGATGTGATGGTTTAATGGGGGACATGCTGAGACTCAGTGGGGTCCTGTTCGCCAGTGGAGGTTTGAGAGAGACTGTCACCACATGAAACACTTAGCAACACAGCTACAAGTGTTAGTTAATTTTTAATGACACACTCTTCTATCTTCAGAAATGATTTTAAACTGTTCCTTATTCTCAAACTCAGATATCAGTTGCTTGCTTTCTTCATTCTCTAACACATAAAATTAAACCCCAAGATCATGGAAAAATGTCAACAAACAACACTTTTTTAAAATTTTGGGGTTTTTTTGAAGTATCCCACTCATACCTGGTGAAGAGGAAGAAAAGCAACATGTAACACAAGTCAGCAGAGTTTAAACTTCAACTCTACTATCTCTCTTTTTATTCAGACATGCAAAATAGGAAATATTTTCTTTGGCATTTTTTGATGCAAAGAAATCAACTAAGCTTTGTCTAGTATGAAAGCCACTTTATGTTGAACTACTGTACTCACTGTAGCACCTTTTGCCTCTGCGAAGGCAAAAAGTTCACCTTCGCTGATGCAGATGAAGGAAAAGAACTGATGGAAGAGTCTGTGTTGCAGACAAGGGTCTGGGGCTGCAAGTCACTAACATATTTATTCAAACAGAAGCATATTAACAGGAGCCTAGAGTCACTTAGGTAAAAGCAGTTCTCTGAAGATTCAGGTCTACTTTGTCTTGGATTTAAGTTACAGTAGGACATTTGCTATTGTAGGACTCATTTTAGACTTCAGCAGCTGCAGAGGCAGAAACACAAAAACCAAAAACCCAGTAAGTCACAGGCTACAGCTATACTTATGTCACCAAGCAAGACTCCACTGACACATTCTGCTAGCCAAAATTTCTGGGTCATAAAGTGCAGAAGACAAGCATTTGTTAGGATGACATCCACCTTTCTGGACACCAGGTGGTAACCACCCCATGTGCCAAAAGATCACCAGCAGGTGTGCCTACAACCCCATGCATCTGCTGGAATAATGCACCTGGATTATCAGCCTAGCAACTTCCTTTGCCTGGAGCTCCTGGAGAGCAGGCAGGGGGGTTCTCTCACTGTGCAGTGCTAATGCAAAGGAACCACAAACTGGGGAGCAGGGCGAGGCCTCCTGCACATGCAGGTGAGGTCACTCACCCAGGGCAGGGACACACTGGGACACCTGCACTACCAAACCTGGCTCTGCTCCTAGGTGAAGGAGATGTAACCCACAGAGCCTGAAAATTCCGGCAATCCTTTTGCTCCAAGGCAGCGTTTCTTTTTGTGTCTATATTTGCTGCCACAACAGGAGAGAGCACCAAGAAACCTGGGAAGGTGAGCAGAATAAATGCCTGAAATTCAAAACACAGAGGCAGCAGAGCCCAGCCTACTTTGCAATACTTCCTCCCACAGAGGGGAGATAATAACAACAACAGCTTCAAAGCCCTCTACTGACAGCAGAGTAATTTATCAGCAGAGCACTTTTCCTCCAGGAACACAGAATAGACTGCAAAATGCAACCACCTCTCAGACAGGAGATGAGTGCTTGTCTGCAAAGCATCACAGACCATAGCAACAGCATAATCCAAAAAAACTACTGACTTTCAGCGAGTTAAAACAGAGAGCACACCATGAAAAATTTGCTTTGTGTTCCTATGTGAGCAGGACTACCTGAGCCTGCATAGGGAGCAGCTTTTTCAGAAAGACATCTGTCCTTTCTGCACTTCCCATTACTTCAATGCTGCAAAATTAAAACCTTTGTGATTAGTCAACTGGATCACCAGGAGGTCTAGCTCTCCAGCTTTTGCATGTCACTAAATGCTTAATCTCAGCATAAAGAGTTTTTAGAACCAGTGAGCTCACAAGTAAGACGGCCACAGGAAAAACTTAATGAATTTCAGTGCATGGACATTCTCATCAGATCATTCCCAGGAGGGGATCTGCAGTTCAGCAACAGCTTCGTCACTGAAGGGCCTATCAGATAAGAAATCAAAGTCAAAATGGAACTTTATGTGAGCAAGAACGATGGCCTGGAATTCTGCTCACAGCCTTCAGAGGATGAGACCCTATGAATGAAAGAAAAAAAAAAAAAGGAAAAGTACATGTTCTAGACTTGCCACTCCCAGAGCTCCGTTTTTGTCTGTGATTAGCAGGCATTCAAATTGTTGTAGGGTGCAGTCATGGCAGAAACACAGCCAAGTGCTTTTGTGCAGGGCAGAGCAGCACAAAGAGGAGACGTTCCTGCAGCAGACATCGCAGGGGGAGGACAGCTGAATGGTAAAATTGTTCAACTCTCTGTTTCACCTCTTGTTGATTGTGTCCCAGTGTCTTCTGCAAAACCAGGACAGTGCAGCTGTGTCCATCACTACTGTAACCCATTCTAAGGTTTACCATGTGCGTAAAGGAGCTTTCATAATAAAATTCACTCACAATTACCACCAGTGTCAGGGGAACCATATACAGCTGTATGAGCAAATGAGAGAATTATTCCCTTAATACATATTTAACAGGCCATAAAATATCGCTGCACAACCCCATATTATACTTTGTCTACTTCTGCTCTCTTCAATTCAAGTGCAATAGGCTAAGGCAGTTGTCTAAACATTCCCTCGTACAGCTACTACCCACTACTGCTATGGAAGAAGAATCAAATTAATGGCTATGGAAAGTATTTACTCAGCTTTGTGCATTTTCAATATAAAGCCCATAAATCATGGTAATGTAACTCTTATGTGTCTCAGAAACAACCATAAAGAGGCTAGAGAAGAATTTCAAATAAAAGGGGTTTGTGCCACGTTCAGTAACAGAAATACTGCAAGACTGACTTGACAGTAAATTCCATATATTTAAAAACTTCAGAATCACATTGTCACAAACACCTTCCATCCTCTTCCCCTACCAAGAAGAGAAAGTGTGTAAAGCCAAAAATGAGAAGTGAAACCTTCTGAATCTGTTTCCTCTATGAACCCCTCTCCACCAAACTGAGTTAATTTCCAAGCTACTGACCATATTAAAGAAGCAACACTTTGGCAAAATACATTGTATCTCATATTAGGCATAACCCAAGTAGGTAAACAGAATGCTAAGGAAGAGCAGAATTTTGCTAAAACAAAGGGCTACAAATCATTTCTCCCAAACAACAAGAGGAAACAGCCTCAGGTTTAGAGTGGCTATAAGGAGAAACTTCCCCACCAAAAGGGTTGTCAAGCATTGGAACAGGCTGCTCAGGTTTCTGGTTGAGTCACCTCCCAGGAGGTCTTTTAAAAGACATGTAGATGTGGCATTTAGGGACATGGCTTAGTGCTGGACTTCAGTGATCTTCAAGATTTTTTCCTACCTAAACAATTCTGTGATTCCATTAAAAGTAAGTGGAAACCAAACTAATTTGCACACATTTATCAGTTATATATGTATTTCTCATCTTGCTAAAGGCAGCGTTTTAAGACTCAGGAATGAGCTTTTAATTCAGACTAGATTCCTTAACGCAGCAGTTTAGTCTCATCACAGAAAGAGATACTAAAGCTAAAGGAATTTTCATTCTGGTTTTGAAAGTATGACTGTCTCTCAGAACTATGCAGATCCACATAAAAACCTTTTGGGTCTATGAACATTTGTAATGATTTTGAAAGCAGATGTATTATCTTAATAACACAATTTTCAAGTGCCATCTAGTGGTTATTTTTTTATTTCAATTTTGAATTTAAAAATAAAACTTTCCCTTTTCCTTATCTTTAAAATTTTTTACGTTTGTTATTTCTATCACTTCCTGTTATTTTATGATGTGACTCTTGACCATGCAATGGTAAATAGATACTTGAATAAAGCCTAAATTTGAGTTTGAGCATTCTGATGAACTGAATTTGGCCCAGAAAACAGCTGATTTTAGAACTAAAGAATTGAAATAAAAAGGGCAACCCCCCCCTCAATCGTATCCATCTTACCAATGGAAACAAAGCACAAATGTCAGTTCATTATATAGAGTTTTTTCAGTACAATTTAATGACTTATCATGAGAAAAGTCTGACTTGTTTTAAGTCTGTAAATAACTAGGGTGTCAACTAAACACACAAGAACATCCTGGAGAAAAAAGCATGTTCCAAGCACTCCTCATACTGCATAAAGCAAAAAATCCACAGTGGCATATCAAAAAGCTTCCGTTTTACACTCAACCCAACCTGTGATATTATGCAGGCCCAAAACTTTAAATACTCAGCAAAGTCTGGCCACTTAACATATTAGCCTCATAATGGGAACAATTACTTCATGTGTTCTGTGTCCCATCTCAAATATCCTCTTATCCTCCAAGTGTAAGGAAATGGGCTCACCAGGTATCCCAAAAAATGGCTAAATGCAGTAGTGTGCCCAGGGCAGTGTCAAACCTGCAGTGTGTACCATGCAGACAACTTGTGTGAAACATGCAGAGCTTATCAAATCCTGAACTTAATATGTATGGCAAGACATGTTATGTGCATCCATTCCACCTGGAAATTTACGGAAGACTGTGTCAGGCAGCCAGTCAATCAAGGACAATTTCTGGGCTTCTTCACAATGAACCTCTGAGAGCCTAAAAGTAAGATGATTCTATTTCTGATATATGATAATGATTTCTATTAATGATTCTGATAATGATTTCTATTTCTAATATACTTTTGCAGAGCTACGGTAACATACAAATAATTTTCCGCCCACCTATGGCTATAGAAAAAGTATTAGAACTCAGAGTCTGAGATGAAGTCAAAGTTAAAACAGACCATTAGCAAACATCAACTTTGTTATTATTCCATTGAAAGACTTGTTAGCTGTGGCAGAAACAAATTCTCTAGGGAAAAGAAAACAAGAATGCTTAGATCTTATTAATTCTGTCTTGAATTCAAAGCACTTTAATAAAAACTAGGAACATAGCTATCTTCCTAACTTTTGCAGTTTGGGAAGAGTCTAACAGAGATGAAAAACTGTAGACAAAAGGTCAGAAACAAATTAATGGCCTAACTGGAAAGAGAGATTTTAACTCTGATCCCAGTCCCCGCTCGTGCCATCTCTCCCTTCAGAAAATGAAGAAACTGAAAAGAAAACCTCCGCATTCGGCAATCTTTTGGTGCACTTGCTCCATGGGTAATCAGAGAGGCATTACACATGCCCAGCAAGGCACACTTTGGATGCAGCTCCAGGCGGGCGTCCCCGGAGCTCAGAGGATGCGGTGGGAGCAACCGGCAGCTCGCTCCCCTGGCAGGGTCACACTGCTGCCCCTGCACCCCAGAGCCCCTGCTCAGCCCTTGGGGAGCCAGTGGCGTCATCCCACCATGGCACCAACAGCAGGGAGCAGCTGGGCAGCCCCATGAGCTGGTGAGACCCAGCACTCCAATGGACAGCCCTGGGAGCACCTCCCTCGGGATCTGAGCCCTGCCTCCCACTCCTCGTGCATACAGCCCCTTACACACCTCTGGACCAGCCTGATCCAGGGCTTATCCAACGTCCTCTATGTAATGAAACACCTACAGGTCCTGCAAAACTTACGGGATAGTGCAACTAACCCTGAGCAATTGGATAATAAGTAACACAAAGATCTGGAGATGCAGGAAATTACAAAGCTCCCCCTGAATACAAGAACAGGGCACACATAATGCCTGAAAGAGTAAAAAAAAAAAATTACATAACACACAGATAAAAGGAAAGGAATAAACAATGTTACTTAAAAAGCCCTCAGAAGGTAGAATGCTATCTTAGTCCACATATAACCTCAATAAAGCAGCCTCAGCTATTTGGCGCATTAAACTCCCCTTTAAACACCTATCAAAATAATCAAAACAATTTAAAGTTCCATAGTTCCATTATCCCATTGCGTAAATTGTTGTACTCGGCTAATTCAGTTAACCCACTAAAAAGGCATGGAAATTTTGGCCTACACTGCTTCGAGTTCTTTCTAGGATGAGAGTATTTTGTGTATTCCCTCAGGTGTGTCCCCTCTAAGAGCCCATGTGTTAAAATGATATGAGCCAAGGCAGGTCCCCCAGGATGCCACATGACACCAGTAAGTCTACTGCTCTTTCTGCAGGTGAAATGTGAGCCAAAATTCTGCAGGGAGATTCACAGTACTTCACTTGATGGAAAAGGTATAAAGATCAAACCCACACAAGCTTATAAAATTAAAAAATATAATTTTACTTCGGTATCACAATTTTAAAAATTGTTTTAATTGACAGCTACATATATACCAGTATGAGCTAGAAAGCCCTGTATCGTGGCAAACACTGTGTAAGTGTGTAACTGAGTAGGCCCATATTTCACTGATGGCAATTCACTGTAGCATTATGGCCACATTCTCCTGAAGATCTGTGGATATTGAGTATGAATGATTTCAAATTCCTGGAAAAAAACAAGCTACCATGAAAATGTGCTCTTTGCCAGGGAGGTAGCTTGATGCTAGAAGATACTTTAGAGTTTTTTCCCTAACAATCTCTCTCTCAAATAAGCTTTGAACTAAACCACCAAAAGTAAGTGGGGCTGTAGACAATGCTCCCATTCTCAAGCCATATGCATGCTCATATGCAAAAATGCATCACCACCTCGAGTTCTGCTGAACATAACGGTCTCTTTTAAGGAGAAAGAGACTTGGCTTGTTTTTAATTCATAGAAAGACAATCACAGGATTCAGCAACGTCCACATCAAAAGATCTAAAGCTAGAAATGTGACATGAGCTGCATGTGAAAGATTTAGGAAAAAAATACTTTTGCATTGTTCCTGTCAAATGCCATAATATAGTTACTAATTTTCATGCACTGACAAACAATTATTTCAAGAAAAGGGCAATATTAAACACTAAATTCAGCAGCTGGGGGTCTCTAGTCCTGCCCAAGGCAGACCTAGCTTCAAAGCTGAACCACGCTGCTCAGGACCCCATACCCAGGGATGGAGAATCCACCACCTCTTTCACCACTCTCACAATGGAGGGTATTTTTCCTTATGCTCAACCCAGATTTTCCCACCTGAAACTTCTGACAATCACCTCATGCCTGTCCATTCACTATGCACCTCTAAAAGGACTCTAGGTCCCTCTTCTTCATAATGATCCTACAGACAGTTGGGAGTCAACCAGAGCATCCCCTCAGCCTTCTCAGGTGAAACACAAGGAGATCTCACAGTCTTTCCTGGTATGTCATGTGCTCTGACCCAACCCCCTTAGCAGTCCACAACCGTGCTCATTACAGTCCCTCAGTATGGGTATTCAGTCTCAGGAGCTCAGAGCAGGAAAACCCTTCTCTCAACCTGCTGTCTGCACTCCTGCACACACAGCCCGTCCCACTGTTTGCTTTTGGGCATACAAGGTCTTGCTGCGGAATTATAGTCAACTTCCTGCCCATTAGGATCACCGGGTCTTCTCTGCAAAGCTGACTTCTGCCTTTCTTTTTGTTAAACTTTTTGGGTTCCCGCTAGTTCACACAAGTTTTATCAAGTTTCTCTGAATGGCAGCTCCTCTAATCCACTACTTCCACCAATTTGGTGTCCCCTTTGATTTGCTGAGGGTGCACTCCAACTCGTCATTTGTATCACCAATGAAAATATTAAACACTGGCACGAGTATCAGCCCCCCAGGAACACTGCCAATAACCCTCTGCCAGTTCAGTCTTGGCTCAGCCAATTTTTCACACACTGCAGTCCATCCAACAATCCATCTGGGGGGAATTCAGTTTGGTTCCAGGGATGTTAATGAAGGTGTCATACAACTTGGTATCATCAAAGTAAACGAGGTCCTCTGCTCTCCCTTTGCCAACAGCTTTTTCTCTCCATCACGTCTTCACTCTCAGGAAGAATTTGCCCGTGGTAAATTCATGTTTGGCTGTTTCCTGTCCTCTTCTTGTTTTTCATGGGCCTAGAAATTACTTCCAGGAGGACCAGTGCTGCAGTCCTGTCAGTTACCAAGTTGAAGTCAGTCAACCTGCTGTTTCCCAGATGCTTCTTAGTGCCTTAGAGCACAACTAAACACCTCAAAGTCTGATTTCTTCTGCCTGCATGATCCACAAGAATGATGACCCTGTTTCATTTGACCTGTGGTGACCTGAGATTAAAGGCATGCTACCTGTTTGTCAGCAATTCCAAATGCAGAAGAGCTGGAAATACTGGTATCTGGAGAACAAGCAGCATAGCTAGTTTGCCTCAACCCTTCCTATTTCTTTCAAGAAGCTACCCAATACTACAAACCGAAGTTTGCAAACACCTCTGCTCCACACAAAAATAAAATTTAAAAATCCATGAAATCTAAACACGGCAAAGCATTTTAATTGTGCTTGAAAATATGAGTCTAGTTTAGTCTAACCTTTCATTTACATTTAAATTTTTAAAAAACTTGTTTTTCAATAGGGGGAAGAACAAGAAGCTACTGTGATTCTGAGGCAAGCTCAAAAAAAACCTCAGAAAGCAAGAGAGCAAGAGGAAGCAAGTGAGCTTCCTCATCAAATAATGTGCGGCACCTAATGAACAAAATCTAAAATCCAGATGTTTGTCATCCTGGGAGGTCTGCAGTGACAGGTTATTCTCAAGTCTGTTGTTCTAGGTTCAAGGGTCTAAACACAAACAAGGCTTCCCTCAAAGTCCAGGTCCCTGATGATCTGATAAGCAACTGGACAAAAAACCGCACGTAATTTGCTCACAAAAACTACCAGAAAGAGTGAAGATTCCAAAGGACATCAATAACCTTGGAGAGGACTTTCCAATCTAATTTTTGAAACAATGTGCTCTGTTTGCCACCTTTTGCAGTTTGGGAGAAAACAGGTGGAACGCCTTTGTAATACTCTAGGAATTACCACAGGATACATTAATTTGGCAGCAATCTCTGGGGCACACAGGTCTTTCACAAGCCTTAAATGGTGACACAAAGAATCTCACTGCAAGAGACTCAACAGCCCGCTCAAGAATCCAACGCTTGAAATCATCTGAGACAGTTCCTTCTATGAGTAGTCCAGGTTTGCACTGAAACCTCCGCAGGAAGCAGGGACAGATTTTTCCTTTCTTTTTAAAGAGATTTTAACTGGAGGGGGACTTTGGAACATAAAAAGCTCTCAAACAGGGCTGTGGATCCTCGCTTATTAAAGGCTGGGCCCTTAACGAAGCCCTCTCAGAATGGGTGGATTTCATGCGTATGTGAACGCAAACACATACCGTCATTAGGCAGCAACTCAGAAACACTGAGTGATCCTTTGTCTTCATCTTCTGATGCCTGTTCACAATGCAACACTACTCACAATGCTGGACCCCTTTTGTCATGTAATAAACAAATTTATAAAAACCCAGACCCTATTAATAAAAAGTTTTTAAAATATGAGCCAACAAAACACAGCTCATTTAGGCTCTCACCACTCTGAAAAAATTATCTCCATGTGTATCAAACTATTTCAAAAGATTGGGGAAACAGACAGTTTCTCCTGAATACTCTGGGTATCAATGGCAGGCTTCTGTACACAAGCAAATACTTGTTATGCAGTTTACTATTCCCTGTGCTCCTGGAATGAGCACATCCTACCACCTATGGTCATTATCTATGACCCAAGTTCCTCTGCTGACGTGAACTGCAATGTTGTGCGGAAGGAAAGAAGCAGACTTAACTGTGGATGTACCAGGTTATTTGATCAACCCCACCTTCTTCATACTACTATATGAACTTAGAAGAGAGACTCCTTTAGTTCAGTGGGCTCTAAGGACCTATTTTTCCATGATCAATATTAACACTGTCCTGAATTCTTGCCATTTGGGATATTCATGAAGTTACAAGTTACAGTGCAAACAGCTTAAAATTTCCTCCAGATAGGAAAACTTTTCCTCTGGAACATGTAAAGTGGAAGATGAACTCACACGTCTGTGCTTCAACATCTTTTCTGTTTTCATTGCATCAGATTAAATGACTCATCCCAGTCCACAACTAAAACTGGATTTGTGAAAACTGGCTCTTGGTAGCTCTTTCTGATGTTGGCATTAAATATCTCAATTTGCTTTATATCACAGTTAAATTATGACAAGTCAAACATTTAGCTAAAGCTTAGGAAGTGCAAATGAGTTCTCATCATTGTAAACATGCTCAGTACAAGGGCAAAGTCAGCTCACGGGAAAAAGTACACCACTTCCACAGTCAATTACCTTTAATTCACACTTCCAGTGCACAGGCCTATTCCTGCAGGAGAAATCCACAGACATAAGACAGCAAAGGCCGATTCCCAAAACATAAAGGCAAAGTATTCAATATAAAACATTTATACGCTGAATATTTTCTTGAAAAGAAGGATGCCTCAGGACCACCCATAGAAGCAACAGCAACTTCCAGTACAACACAACCAGCCAGAGCGATGATTTAAGGAAAAAAAGCAAAAGAAAAAGAAAAATTGTAGGAAAACATTTGACGTAGGCATTCCTAAGAAACACTGAGGTCTGGAAAGAGAGCACTAACACATAAAACACAGGTTCCCTCTGCTGCCAAGTCCCATGGTCTGTGACTCAGCTCTTTGAGCGCATACGAAAATGTGTGAGCGAATAAGAAAAGTGTGGAAAACATCTGCCTTTTAATTTGGGGTTTTGTTTTTGTCAGATATTCTTTTTTAATAATGCCTTGTACACCTCAAAAATACCAAGTAAAACTGTAAACTGAAGAGCTGTAGTCAAAAACAATGCTGCCACAAGTAGAGGATATTGGCCTGTACAGTTTCATTAGATCTTCTTTTGGCAAGAACTTCTGGAGAACCACCAAGAAAGTACCAGAGGCCCATAAAAATGAAAGGAGAAGTTCTCTTAGTAAAATGGATTATTTAAACTTTGGGTTCTCATTTTGTTTACATTATCACCTATTTAAGACTCACATTTCTTAACCAACAGTCAAAGAAGAAGTGGCTTCATGAAAAAAACTCCCAACAGTCTGGCTCCAGCTGGATGGTGAAAACTGCTCCTGTAGTTCTCCAGCAGTGAAAAACCAAAACAATAAGCCTCCAGACACCATTAAAAAGCCACTTCACAAGTAAGCCACACCTCAAACAAGATTGGACAGTTAAGATTACAGGTAAGCTTTATGGATTTTATCTTCCTATCTTTATAACCACAGAGAAACAAAGATGGAAATATTGTTTTTCTCAGTTCTTTTGATCACTACTGGGAATCTTTGCTGATTGTTTAACACATATAGAATTTAGTACTTGTGAATGCCTCCAAACTTTAAATGAGCTTTACAAACTATATTATTATGCTTACGCAGATATCCCGAGATGGAAATACAGATAGAGGTTTAGACAAGGTATATCTACATCTAACTGTGTATACATGTCAGGTCATAAACTCAAGGTTTTGCATTCAGCTGCTCTGCTACAGAAGAAGTGGCAGCTGTGCCCGCAGACTAGGCAAAATATAGTTTACTGAAATGAAACTACCAATACAAAACTATTCATGTAAAGAGAATAACTGCTGATGAAATCCCTTCCTCTACATTTAAGGAATGAATCTCTTTTGAGTAGAGGAGAATTTTCCATTTTTTTCTGTTAAGGGGTCCAGCAATGTCATTGAGGCTTATCTTTTTAATAATGATTTGCTACCAAGTTTTCAATTAAAGAATTGATCATGTCCAAGTAATTGTAAATGATACAATGAAATCACAGATCACAGGATAGTTCCTATTTGCTGTAAATTTGGCTTACCCAAATGTGGCAAATTTGCTTACAGTTTTTCTTGAAAGCTGATCAGACTTCCTTTTCCGTTTGCATTAGGAACCACAGCAGAGAGATTTAAACTACAGTGCAGAACAGTAACAGACACCTTCCACTTTTTTACTTTCCTGCAGTGAACTCACTTGTTGCAGAAGGAAAACCATTTGCCCATCAACCCTCCCTCGAACTTTGCCTTGCTCAGAACATTCACCCATCACCTGGAACAGAGGGGAGCAGAAGCCAGATGCATGCAACACTGACCACCCAGTGATGAATAAGGAAGAATGAACACCCCACAACGCACCCAAACAGTAACTGCCAAGTCTCCTTATTCCTGCCATGCTCTTATGAATGCAGCTTTCTTTGAAAACACCCCAGTCAATACAGCAGCTGCCATCTCAGCATTCCTTCAATCACACTACTCCATGGCAGGTGAGTGGCTCTGTCACCCAGATCCCGGCCTGCAGCTACCACTGGGCACAACACACTGTTAGAGACACCAGCAGGGCTGAACAGCCTCTTGGGCCTTTCCTTTCCCTGCACAAGGGACTGCAGGAGATGAGTGTGGGCAAACCTCCAAGTGTCCAAGAGGGACATCTGCACAGCAGGGCTGACAAGTGCTTCCAGCTACAGCGTCAGCCTCGAGGCACTGGGGGTTTTTATGCTGCAGATCCCTCACAACGTAACTCAGTACCCATCCTACGTCACTGAAGTCAGCAGAGATTTCACTTGAAACAGGCTCAGCTGCCTCCAGAGCAATGCCAAGCTTGGGGCCATACACGGCCCTGTTTGCTCCACAAAGCTCACTCTCAGTGCACTGTGGGTCTTCTCTCCAAGGGCTTAAGGGCTTCTGCACACCTTCCCTTCTGCAAAACTCACACCTGCAACAGTGGTGAACTGACTCTTTGCAAAGCAGCCTAAAATCATCAGGAGAGAAGAAGCTGCATACTAAATAAGCAAACCACTCCCCCCCTCCCAAAACAGAAAAGGCCCTAAAGACTAACTCCTTCCAGTTATTGTTTAGATGTTTGCTCTGAAATTGACAGAAGAGTGTCTGTGGAGAGGTGGGATGTGACTAGATATACTGGACAGCACACCTTGGAGATAACCTTTTCTGTAATAAAAGCTGCCGTCAGTTATTGCAATGCAAGTAACAGCACACCAAGTATACTCATATCTGCAAGTAGTCAGGAAAACTCCAGGCATAACTCCAGAGGCTGTCCCCTGAAGACCCAGGATCTTGTTTGGTCTTTGTGCTACAGAGCAATGTAGACTTGAATTTAATGTGTTCCACTTCAGAGACATCTTTAGAAAGCGGTGTGATGCATGAGAAAACATCTCCTTATTAAAAAAAGTCTGTGCTTTTAAGTAATTAGGGTTTTTTTCCTAGACATTCATTAAAAGACAACAGTATCCTCACAGACAGGATTATAAACAAGGTGAGTGCGGTAATCATCACATACAAAAACCCAGACCCACAAACCCATCTCTCTGAAGAAGAGAAGCAACCAAACCAAACAACAATCCCAGGTTAATTTCTTTTCCACCTCCCAGTCTTGTCTTGCTAAGGAAACCCCAGAAGTCTCTATTATGATACCAGAGAAACCATGTACAAATATATTAAGGTTACACCAAGCTTAGCTTCAAAGCTGATTTAAATCATCATGGATGAGAGGTAGGAATACAGACCATTACTGAACCACTGACACCATTGTATTCTAAGGGTTTTTTTATTCAACCTCAGACAATTTGAGATTGTGCCTTCCCTGCTTCATTGGAAAGCACCCTTAACAATGGAGATAATGACCTAAAATACCTATACCAGGTTATGGAAATAAAATCTTACAAAAGGAGAAAGATCCAGAAAGAGTGAAGGCAAACTGACAGCTTATATAATGCTTGAACATCTCTACTGAACCATTCTATGACTTTATTCTGGAGCAGCTCTTCACCACAAAGAGTCCCCAGCAAAGCCAAAAATAAATAAAATAGATAAGTCAGGATAAATAAATACATTCAGGTTTGTAATTTCATATTCTGTAAACTCTAACTGAGCATCCTGTATGCATTGTTATCACTTTGAATGGGTGTTTAGTGAAGTAAGACTGACTGTGCTGCTTCTTTAACTGCTATCTGAGAAAGTTCTAATGCAGTTCTTATTGCTTTGCACAATAAAAGCATACTGAGATGCAGGGTATTTTAAAATGGTCTCACTGGAGAAAGTATAAAATAAGTAATTTGCCAGAAATCATACTTTCTACTCTGTTGTATTATACATACAGTGAAATTACTAAACTGAAACAGTTGGGATACAGTTTAACATGTACAACTTTTACATTCTGTACCTCTATCAAACTTGTTTATTTTACTGTACACACGTATTTACAAGAACTAGGAGAGGGGAATTTTACCCTTGGGGAGAGAAAAAGAGACTCTTCTGAATTATGAATTGCTTTATGACATTAAATCCTAACAAGATGCATCTCAGAAGACCATTTATGCTGGAGCCTGCTAGAGCTCAATGTTAAGATGCGCTATACGCAAGCTCCGTATCAGATTAGAAAGCAATTACATCACTCCGTGAGTGTTTGGTATTTGACATTTTGCTTTCCCTGGGTTACCTGTGTCACGTAACTTTTCACAGGCTATTACAGAAACTCACATCAGCAAAGAGAATTTATAATTTCCTACTTTTTAGGCTATGGAAGTTATCTTACCTATACAACAACAAGCCCTTATTTACAAAGGAACAGTTAACTAAAATTAACTCAGATGTTTTCAGTTCTTATTTCAGGCAGACTTGTTTACCCTCAGCTTAGGCTTGTTCCTCAACACCACAAAGCTCAGAGGATGCCAGAGGAATACAGCTGTACCAAATGTTGAAATTTACAGCCACGACATGTAACTGTCAGTGTGTCACAAAACCCAGGCTGATTTCTGATGAAAGAATCCACAAAGCTGAAGTCTCATACGACAAATCATTTAGAGAGTTCACGATTTTGATTTAAGTTAAATGGATTTATGACCTTAGAAACAGGACTAAGTTACTGTAATTTGAGCAGCTGAGCTGCGTAGCTGACTATACATGAGCACTTTGGCCTACAGCAAAAGCCGGGCCAAGCACATTTTTGCCTTATGAAAGTCAAATGATAGGAGGTTTTAATGGAGAAAATTCAAAGAAAGGGGATTTATGGAGTCAATTCACTTTACCTCACCACTGGGACAACACCACCCCCAGCAGAAGCTGCAAATATCCAAACAACGAAACATCCTTATCCAGCAATCTGCTGCAAGGCCTATCCCACAGGAGCACCAGGCTGGTGTGCACACCATAACACCCACCAGGTGTCCACATTCCAGAGAGCACTGACCATCAAGAATTCTCCATGTGTGAAAATTCCGCATGGTGTGTCCCACCACGTGCCTGGCCATGCACCTAACACAACAGCCAGTCTTAATGCACTTCTCATGATGACACAAAGGAGGACACACTAGCACCTGCTAAGTGACTGCAGTAGGCTGCCCACTGCCACAGAAACAGACAGCTCTCCTACTACAGCTGAAGTCTGAGACACAGGGTTGCAGACCAGCGACACATTACACAACCCATTTGTTCATGACTGAACACACTGTTAAAAGGCTCAGACACATCATCAGATGGTGGCCAGATACTGATGATCCAATTCATCCTAACTCAACAAAGTTGTTGCCCAGAGTCAAAAGCAAACAAGGATTATCTGGAGTTCTGTCTGTGTCCTGCACACCTCAATTTATGCTTAAAGGAGAATAGCACAATACTGGATTGGCTGAGGCTTAATTTAAGACAACATTAAATATAAGTTACAAGCTTGAGTTGGAGGAAAGCGGGGAAGCAGGCATCTTCTTGAACAGAGAGAGTATTAGATGCCATAACTAACCACCACACTCCTGAATCTTGTTACCTATTTTAAGTCACAGGTCACAACCCCAGCAAGGCCGCTTTCGCCAGCTGACTACACTGATTCACAGTACCTAGAGGATCTGACCCCATGTTATCAATGAACACCTTGTGCTCCCTTGGCTCTAAAACCATTACCTCTGGCTTGACAGGAGTGAAATTTACCCACCTTCTTTCCCCCCATCAGGAATCTTGGATGAATGGCAACTGCTGCTAAAATCCAGAGTTAGTTAGAGAGAAGTATTTCAAGATTTTGAGGTATCCATCAACCTCTAGCAAAGAGATTATTCTTGGTGAAGACATTATAGTCTGGAAATGCTGCAAGCCAGAGATGCCTGCTCAAGGCTGGAGCCAAGTGCACAGGAACGCCCCCAGGATGCAAGCAGGTACCCCCTTCATGGGAAACAGAAGTGCCACAGAAATACAAGTAACTGTGAACTGAATGGCCACTCCCAAGGCTCATCCGGATGCTCCTCACCTGTTTGCTTAGCATGAAAGCAATGACCAAGCCTGATAATGCTTCAAAGTAGATCAAGTTTGAGAAAGAAATGCGGTCAAACATGTAGGAGCTGCAAGCAGACCTGCAGATAGATCCCTGTGGCTCACAACAGTTACAGCAGAGGCTCAGGTTCATTCAATAGCTCACTAAGAGCTACTGGTGCATCAAGCATAACCCCCCAGGAAAAAGCTTTTTTCAGTAGAGAGTTGTACAATGCCAAAACTTTCTACCCTTCACACACAGTCTTCTCCAAATACTCAAGCAACAAAACTCTTGACCTAAGCATCTCACAGCTTAAAAAGAATATCTGACACAGAAACCAACCTCCAACTGGAAAAGGTTCTCAAAGAAGCCAGAGAACTCTCCTGACTC
This sequence comes from Cyanoderma ruficeps, assembly GCA_008694505.1. Taxonomy (NCBI): domain Eukaryota; kingdom Metazoa; phylum Chordata; class Aves; order Passeriformes; family Timaliidae; genus Cyanoderma; species Cyanoderma ruficeps. The sequence continues at coordinate 10,339,510 of VZDJ01000090.1, read as the reverse complement.
AGCACAGTATATTTTATGATACTGGGCTTAGCTCAGAATTACACAAACCAGAAAATGCGGTTCCCCCATGAGCTTAGGGGCTCATCCACACAGACTGTCTGAAGATAAAACAGAGAGTATAGAAGTGAAGAAAATGAAATGCCCTTCATCCCCCTCCCCCTCAATGGATCCCATATCTTGCCTGGTAACTCCTGAGATATTTTAAATCTAAGAGGGTGAGGAGAAAAAAAGAAAAAAAGACGAAAAAAAGAAAGTAACACAGGCATAGCAACACATCTGAACTCTCATTGACTTGCTCATGGATCTACCAGAATTAATACAGGTTGTTGCTACCTGCTTTACACTTCATCAAGACAAGAGAGTGAGAAAGACTGAGAAGAAAGTGAGTTTTGAAAGAAATTTTCATCCTTTCTCCACAGCTTCTCCCTTAGGGGAGAATATGATCAGTAGTAAAAAAGCTGCTCAGATACCTAATTGATAATGAATTTCTCAAGAAAAATCTTGAGTTTCATAGGTTAATTCTCTCATGAAACAGAATTGTTCTTTCAGACAAAGCTTGGCATAAGGCATATTAATTCCTAATACTATCCATTCAAGCAGAAGTTACTTTCACTTGCAGGTTGATATAGCTTGGACATGCTTAGAAACACAGCTGTCAAAAGGAAGTTGAAAAACCACTCCAATTTCCCTATGTGCATTCCTGGACTCTTTCAGACTATTCTGAGCTCCAGGGCCAGCCTCTTTGCCCTGCCAAACTTCCCCAAGCCAGCCTAGGGGCTCCTCCCAGAGATGCAAGACTCTTGTGGTTGACACTGCCTAAGTCTGCCTGTACACTGGGCATAACAGAGCCACAGAATTGAGCCATTCCCTTAGGTGTTGGATTTAATGATCCTTGTGGGTCCCTTCCAGCTCAAAATGCTCTGGCCAAAGCATGACAGAACCATGAAGATACAAGCGGAAAGACATTGGAACAGGTTCAGATTTTACTTCTATAAGCTCAGCACCTGGAGGGGAAATTCTCAAGCCTCCTATCTAATATGCAAGATGAAAAATACATGTATAGTAAAAAACTTCACATATCTTTTATGTATATATACAAACATAACCTGAACAAACAAGAGACCAGAAAATAAGGAAATCTAAGCTTTCTGTGAATTTTTTATACTGCTACTTTATACTTCACGAGAGCCATCTTCTTGTTAAATTTCCAAGCCTTCTTATTTTCAACAGCAACCTACATGTTATTTTTATATATGCATATATGTGTGTGTGTATATATATAAATAAATCAATATACTGATGTCTCAAATTCTGCAAACAGTAGCAATGAGAAGCATTTTAACTCCAGCACGGATACACATATATCCTTTTATTATTCTGAACCATTTCAAAATCTCACCAGGATTTATTTAACTACAAACATTAAGTGAATTGTTCCAAATTAAAAATTCTGCACTGCCAACCTGCCATTTACTAGTAAATCTGGAGAAAGTGTATGTACACGAAATTGCATTAGGAATAAGTAGCCTTTCCCTCAACAGGCACTCCTAGAAGCAGTGATGCAAACCTGACATTTCCTGACTCAGCAGACAGGCTCCCTGTCAGCGCTCTGTTAAAGGACAGAAAGAGTCCTATTAGTTCCCAGTCCTATTCCCGGGCCGAGCCAGCAGAACAACAAGCGGATAAACAGATCGCAGCCTCAGCTCTGCGTCACCAAAGCTGCCCACCAGGTTTTGTCTGCAAGACCAGTTTTTCTGCGCATGTGACCCATTTTCCCTTTCTCCCACACAGCCCAACAGGATAGCAGAGCTGCCAGACAAGGCAGAATCAAGCCTAAAATTAACTTTATCAAGCACAGTAAAACCGTAGGAAGAACCCAATTAACTCTGCTCCCCCAGCTGAATTGTGCAGGACAAACAATGCGCATTCCTGTCATTCTTCCAGCTTTTGCATTCAGCAGATTTGTCACAGAAACCGTATAACCAGTCTGGAGCCAAACCTGTCTATTTTTTTTAACTTGATTTTTGCCAGGAATTCCTGAACATTCTCTTCCACCTCCCACCAATGTGTTTCTGTAGTTACTCCACACACCAGCCACCTTCAAGCCACATTTCTAGCTCAGCAGAAGCATTTTGGCAGAATGGACAGACAGGTGACCAAAATCACTGCAGCATTCCCATGTCTGGAGCTATAACCACAGCATTTAATGGCCTAAAGTAACTGTGATTCCAGGTGGTTAGTGCTTGGGACCACAATATATCTTTCGAGGTCTGCTATGTTCAGCTCAATGGGATCCTTATCTTGATCCGATTTTCTTTTAATGCCAAAAATAAATTGGAAATGAATACGCTCTCATAACAGAAAGAAAGAAATAAAATGATAAAATCTTCTCCATTGTTTTGTTTTTATATAATCTGACAAATTTTAGTATTAAAAATTAAAGTTCTTTTGCAAGAGACTGGAAAACATTACAGAAAGGAGAAAAATTATGACTATTAATTCTTCTTAATACTACAGAACACTATTAGATACTGAATGATGATGCATGAGGGGAAGAAGGAAAAATCCATTAAAAAAAAGTTAAAATCTCTCTGGACAAAATACTGAAACAAAAAGGAAACGACATCCGAAACACCAAACCAGAAAACCTCCACCCCAAAAACCATTGCATAGCAAAATACTCAACACTAAAATAGTTTTTCTAAATTGCACCTGTCAGCTTCTAAAATCAACTAGAGTGGCTACATCTATTTTCACCCCTTGTGATTAAACAAACTATAAAAGGTAATCTAAGTAATGGGCACCAGATATTAAAAAGTATCTATGTACACACACCTTCAATTTAGCATTAAGAAATTATTTTACCCACAAACATGCCGCTCCAGTATTGGTAAACGGTTTTGCAGTCTCTTCTTTAGTGGTGTACAAAAATAAATAAAATCTCAGAATGGTTTTTCTAACAAATTATCTTCAACTTCTATTGGACTGACTTCCAACAGTAGCCCTAGAGTAGGAAAAAGAAGTGAAAAACTTACACCCTAGGCAGCCTGAGAATCTGGAAAAACACAGAAATATGCATACATAAAACGCAGAAAAAATATTTTTCTAGTTAGTGCAGACAAGACTTGTTTTTCAGAAGGTCTACATTTACCCACACTGTTGTGTGAATTTTAGAAGACTTTATGCATTCCCTCTATCAGGCTTTCCATAAAAGCCATCCACACTGAGAGCAGCAGGATTAACCCATATACAGAAAGGTTACAATCAAGGTAAATGATCAGAAAAGAAAACAATCCTTCTCCAAACTTATCTGGTGCATTTGTATCCATATACATTTTCAGTATATCAGCTCTGGCAGAGTCAATGGTCTTACTGAAAAACAGTACCTGAGCGAGATTTCTCTTTCAAACTAATTGGAAGGAAAACAGGGACTCTCACAGGGAGGCTGCCACCTTCACAACCCCTTCTCCAGTCCAATTTTGCTTCAAAATGTGAAGCACTGCACTTAAATTCAAGAAATTAAAGATATGCCAGGTATGATTGCAAGTCCACGCAGATGTATTTAAAACTAGACTTACAAGAGTTGATTTCAGGTAAAAACAACCCTAGTTGGTTTTGTTGTTCCATCTCAGGAATACAGCATTAAAACTATTAAAACTAAAACTATTAAAACTGTGGTACCAAGTTTTACAAACAGATTACATAAACCCACTATAAATGTGTAAATTTGCAATGCTTTGGGATATTTGATAATTTTGATCAGAGTGTGCCTTCAGTACATTTACATTCCTATCCTTCCTCTTCAGCTTCATGGAAATTATGCAGAAGAGGTCAAAGCTCAACTTTCGAGGCAGCCCTCACATAAATTTTGGTGTGACAACAAGGAAGTGTGCTGGGATGGGAGCATCACCTTACTGTGGATCAGATAGCAGTTTGCTGGCAAGAAGACAGGTAGTCCATATGCCTACATGGGCCTCATGGCTTTCCCAAGAGCTTTTCCCATTTAGATTTACAAAAACAGACCTGTTTGGATGTTGGTTAGTGACAACGCTCACTCTTTTGCGAAGAGTGAACGAGGAAAATCTTCCTAAGACTGGAATCTTTAAGGAAGCATGCCTATCAACAGGAACCATTTTACAGTCTCTCCCAAATTCTGCATCTTAGGGAAGTTTGCTATGTTTGATGCTGCAGGTCACATTGACTTTTCCTGTAAAAACTGAGAGACCATGGAAGACTGAACACAGCACTGGAGGTGTTGAAAAGGTTCTACTGCATTATCTATCTAGTTGGTAACCCAGGACACATCCATTCCAGCTTTCTGAAAAACAGGAAACAACATCTATTAACTACCCTGTGAAGAGTCATAGTAATGCAGTACAATAAGGAGCATTAGGCATCATGTAGGGATTATTCCCCCCCAGTGCCAAGTCATATATTTGTTTCTGTACTATAGGGCAGAAATCAGATTTAAATTCACTGCAGAAGTAGCTGTTTATGATGTAAAAAATTCATTGCTTAGGTACTTGAAATTAGTTGCACCCTAACAGCGAGTGGCCAGTTACAAGCCACTTGAAAACCAATCAAACTTACAAAGGGTGAAAAACATCCCCACTTTTTTTAGGAAGTGTTGATGTCTTAGGTGCCTACTTGCTTTGTGCAATCACTCAGAGGTGCAAGTATTTATATTAATATGTGGTAACTAAAAGCGTCTGTAAGCGAACGTAAGTACCTTCTCCCCACCTCATAAAAGGCATTTACAGATACCACAGAGCTGTTTTCTAAATATTATTAACTGGAATGCTGACAGAAAACCAAAGCCACTGAAATGGCTGAAGCACAGCACTGTTTCCCCCTCCATCGATATCACACACAGACCAACTCAACCACTATCATCCATCAGCCCTGCATCTATCAGCCCTGCATCTATTCCTCAGCATAAATTCCAACACCATGAGCATTCCCAGCATTGCTAAAGAAAACAGGATAATTATGACTGCCTTGGGAGCTTGATGCAGCAGGTGGTCATGACCCTGACAATGATTTCAGTAATTACTTTTTTATTTAGAGCTTCAGAAAAGTTGCTTTTACTCTGAAACAGAGTTAAACTACTTAAAAATGGATGCTGTTTCCTAAAATTTGTCCTTCAGTACCTATAAGCACATAAGAAGAACTGGAGTACCCACGATGGGTACTTCCTCATGGGCTGGCAAATATGCCAGTGGAGCCCCAGAAGATCCCCTTTGGGGCAGTGCCTGGACAGTAGTCAGATCACCGGGATGGGCAGTCAATAGCCTGGGAGAAGGAAAGTGAATGCCCCCCACCACAGCAGTGCATTTACACCCTGCCTTCCTGCTTCCTCTTGTCACCAACTCGGGAGCGTTAATATTTGGGCTCCATTTCAAATACACAAGTCAGCCCTGAGGTCAACAGAAGGGAGCTCTGGTGGAGAAGTTATGCCTACACATAAATATCCTCAGGATCAAGACTTGAGAGATGTGGCCTTAGAGCTCCAACTTGCTGCAGTACTCCTGCAGACCTTGTGAAACTTTGGTGAGATGGGTTGCACACTGAAGTCCCTTGTCATACAAGCTGGCTTCTTTTTAGAATGTGACTTTCAGCAAAAGGTGCAAGCCAAAAATAATAATTATTATTACTAGTAATATTATAAAAAGGATAAAGACTATGGGATGAAGAACAGATTAATTTTGTCTAGATGAAAAAATAACCTGAAAAGCAAACTTTTTTCCTGACACAGCCTCTGATTAAGGGCAGAAAGTAACGTAAAACTGGCTATAAAAATCCTGATTTCACAGAGGCTGCTCCAGAGGAGTCAGAGGGGAGCACAGCACACTCTTAAATATCACATCTTGGTGTCCAGCCAGAAGATAGATATGCAGAAGCCAAAACATAACATGCTAGGAGTTGCCTTAAGGCAAGTCTAACAGGGACAAGTTTCAAAGTGATTCCAAAAATCCACCAGGAGAAACTACCTTTGCTCTATGGGGCCAATCACAGGTAGCAAACCTCACAGCTGGGCATGTTGTTACCACTGCAGTTCAAACAGAAATTGATTAATTTTTCTTTAGAGATGCTCACTGAAGAATACAAGCCTGCGAGTTAAGACCAGGCAGGGCTGTGAAGGTACTGTGGTAATTTTTGTAGTGAAGAACGGTATTACTGTCCTAAAATGAGGTGGTAATACCCAAATCATTTTCCTAAAACACACTTTGAAGTTACAGTGTGTTCTGAGCACATTGCACAGCAATGTGCTTGGATCATCTCATAATTAACTGTAATTAATACACAATAATTTCCAGACTTAAATGTAGTTAACCATTACCTTGTATTTGTAGACTGTATTTGCTGAACAGCATGATATTTTCCTTCATTCCTCAATGCTCTGTAATCATGGAGTTACAGAACTTATCAGAATGCTCAATTAAAACAGTGTTTGTGGGGGTGGGAAGAAAAGTCACAAAGATCTTGCCATTATTTTAACTTCTTAAAATAAAAATGACATTTAAAAAAAATTATGAGGAAATTAAATAATTGAATGTGGGACTGCTCATTTTCTCCAAACCCCACTTTCAGTCCTTGTGCCTACACCTGCATAGCAAAAAGTGGCATCCAGACAACTCTTCAAGTTTCCACCAGGATTTCCTTACTATGCCTGATCCGTGTATGTACATGTCTATTAGACAAAATAAGAGCATACTCTGAGTCTCCAACTTAGCATAAATGTCATTTAGCTGGCTCTTACATAATAACAAATGTATTGTTACCACGCTTTAATGCATATGCAGTAATATTCAGCTGTGAATAAATAATAATACAAGAACAATGCAATGTAAAGAACACTATTCAGTATTTTTTACTCATTCTAGCAGCAAGACAGTCAACACCAGAACATCAAAGATGATTGGAAAAACGCTGTATACACAAAATTATGCATATTCATTGTTGGCTGTTTGGGGGAATTTTTTGGAGGGAGGGGCTGGGTTTGTGGCACTAGGTGTTTTTAAAGTTTAGATTTTTTTTAAAATTTGTTATGAATAGCACCTAACAGATTTCTGCAATCACATCTATGGATGTTGCTCTGTAGTCTACCACAAACCGAAGTGATACAGATCTCTACCAAATTAAAGCAAGTGCTTGATGCAGAAATAAAACACAAGATAAACAGATGTAACCCGTCAATCACCTGGATGTAATGGCTATTATAAACAAACAAATATCCAGCATTGTATTAGAAGTCTGGTTTACTGCTTCTTTACAACTGAGAGGGAAAAACAGCAACACTTCAGAAATCCAGAGTAAGTTCCAACTAGTTACCATCAGCATCCCACTTTCACACAGATCTGCCCATCTCAGGCTGTAAAAGCTGTGCCACAGACAGTCCATCTCTTTGGAGACTTGATCCACATTCAGCTGCTCTAAGAGGACTTGGCCAGTGTGAGCTGTTACTTGTACATCTCTAGTACCACCTCATGTAGAGTTTCTGCCACAACTCAGTTAGGGAACCAAGCCTTATTAAATAAACACAGATTCTTTATCACCTCCTTAATTCACATCCAAAAAATTACATGCCATCTTATCCAGCATGACGCATTGGCACAAACCATAAAGAGGTTGCTTAGTTGCACATTACCTGGAAATACAACACAGAAAACGAGACAGACTGAGATTATGACTGACTTCAGAGGATTCCCAATAAACCAGTGAAATTAGCACTGGTTTCATACCAAAATGATGCATTAATACTAACAACTGCAATATAGGCATTTTAGCAGTCTTTTTCCATAGGTTTCCTGTTCTGAGAGCTAGGACAGGTAAAGAAGACGGCAGGAATTCGGTCACCATGGCTGGGGAGGATACTTGTGCACCGTCTGGTGCCCTACGCAGTTGGTACACAATGCACTGGAACAGGCTTTGACGCCAAATCCAATTCTCAGCAGTACAAAAAGCATTCTTCTAAAAGCAGCTTTGGGAGGATGAGGAAATCTAATCCTAGAGGGAACCCTGGTGCCCATGTACAATAGAAATCCCACCCACAACAAAACAATTTTCTGGATGCACATCAAAGGATATACCCTCTTCAGAGTGAGCACTAAATACACCCGAATCACAACTGTGTCAATATTGGCACTAGGGAATGAAACCTGACTTCTAAAACCGATGCTGGGAAAGACTCCAGGTGACAGAAACTTTATGAGAGCACTAGTGCAATGTTCCCTGTGCTTCAGATGATGGTAATGGAAGTACAAACCTTTTCAAAATACAATGTTAGGGTATGAAGACATCCTGAAGTTTTGCAGGACAAAATTAAAACTTCCAGGAGCTCTTGTTTTAAGACACATTCAGCTTACAGTTATGTAATTCAATGTATGAATGAAGAAGAAAAACTTTCTGCAAACAGTCCTCAACAGGATTTCAAGTTCCCAGTTAAATCTTGCCTCACAATCAAATGCTTGTATTTGAGGTGAAAATAGGAGTGGGTAGGAAATACCTGAAGCTTTCATTCTTAACCCTAAATGTAGTAACTTGCTTAAGTAAAATTGTCACATGACCTTGCCTCAAACAAAATTCTCTTCATTTTAGAAGCTTCTCATACTCTGAGAGAGTTTGTTTTGAGTTTAGGCTTTCTTTCTTTTCTTTCAGTGCAATGCTCATTATCTGTCTCTGCCTGGCCATTCTCAGTACTCCCTTCCCTCGGTCCTTCTACAAGACATAACATTATGAAGTATGCCTATTCTGAACACTGACTATGCTAAGGGCTGGGACAAAGAAATATCAAGGGGACTGGCTATTCCATCACCAGATCAGTCAGTGAACAGGGCAGGCAGGGAGGGAAGCACACCAGCGGCCTGCAGGGAAACATCAGTGCCTTGCTCAGCCTTTTCCCTGCTGCCTGATTCAGCTCAGCCACTTCAGAGAGGAAGCTGAACATAAAATATGCCATCATCCCTTGTGCTTCCAACTGCTGCAGCAGCCCAGCTAATTCCTGAAATGCCAGATGCGCTCAGAACTGATAACCTGTATGTCCCAGCATGCCACTTGGGGCCGGACAAGGCAGAGGCTGGGGGAGAGAGGACCCGCACACATGAACGCCTCTCCCTTTACACTGCTCTAAATAAAATTAAGCTGCTCGTGTCATTTCCACTGGCAGCTTAGCTCAGGCATGGTAAATTTCCAATTCAGCTCATTCACCTCACTTTGATCCATGCTACACATGCTGCCTTCTATTCATATCTACAACCATCACTGACAGCAGCAGAAAAAGCACACATCCAACAATAAAACACTTCTTAGAGTGAGAATCTAATGGGAACTACAGGATTATGTATTTTTTTCTTTTAATTTTTTTTTGCATTCTATTAGCCTGATCTTAACAGGGTGCAGCACGGTTTTATTTCTCTTGCAGCACATAAGAGAGCAACACACTAAACACACCCAAACCAAGTAAGTTTAAATAGAAGGCCATTAGCTTTACTCCTGGCCTTGCTCCTGAATCTTCCTTCTTGACCTTTCAATTAGACCTACAGCTTTTAAGTAAACAGATAAAAACATGGACATCTCCAAAAGCAAGTTAAACAGAACACTTAGTGTATCAAAATAATGACACAGCAACAAGACAGATGGAAATTATTACAAGCAAATGCCAAAAGTCAGTATCTTTTTTCAATATTTCTCTTCATCAATTCTGTCATAGTTTATTTACAAATGATTAGTCTAAATTACAGGTCATGCAGCTTCCCTTTAGAAAATTGCGGTATCGCACCTTTTAAACAATCTCAAAAACAGGGTCTTGGGGCAGAAAACAAGGTAGGGAGGAAGGGAAGGATGCCTGTGCATACGTGTCAAGGAATGCATATTTGGAAAGCAAGAGACAAGGGATGTTTGCATATATTCATACAAAAAAACCCTGTATTACATAGATATCCTACATGCATAAATAGAAAGTAACTGAAAATCTCATACAACAGCTGCTTTTATATCACGTCTTTGTGATACATCCAAAGAACTAAATCCCAATATGCCACTGGGTAAACATAACCCCCAAAAGAGACATGGTTTGGGTCAAGAAAATTCTAGTCCTGGTTTGCAAAGACTCAATCCAGAACTGCATTTTTGGAAGCTAATTCAGAAGACGTTTTGGACTTACCAACAGGTCTTATGTATTTAAGAGAGAAAACAGAAAACTTTAGCTGAAGAAAACTTCCAAACATGATACTCTCACTGTGTATCCAGTTTAAAAACAAGATTAGTACTGCGCTTACCACAAACACTGAAGCACTCAGACTTCACGGTTTCAAAGAATAATAGAAAACCTCCACAGGCCAAGTCTTATTGCTATAAGATTCTTGGCTTACAAAAACAGTTTTGAATTAAAAAAATAATCAGCCATGGGCATTATTGTTTTATCCAGCGCATACTTTGCACCAGGAACTGGTCACATTTAATGGCAACTAGTGATTCATTATTACATCTCGGAAATAAAAACAGATGTGAGCAAATACATGGAGCAACATCAGAACCATCTCATCACCTAATTACCTTGAGAAAGGGACTACACACCTAGCGCAGACATTGGCAGATACATGTTTATGAAACTAAAGCATTGTCTGCACTCTCTCTAAATGACAAGAAGATTATTTAATCCTAAGCATCATTAAGGTGAGTGAACCCTCCACATACACAAAGAAATTTGTAGTGAGTTCGAGGGAATTCTGTCAAGATCTTAACTTCAGTAGAGTCTGTTTACATTCCTCCAGCCTAACAGGATCTGTCTTGCCCATCTACAAGATGCAAAAAAGAGGCAAAGATAAGCAATATGTTGGTGCTGGTTTGGATGGAGTGTTCAGTGAGTTTTCTTTTCATGAAAGCTTGTCAAGTAAGAGCCAGAGCCCCTCACAAACCCAGGTTTCACTTGCAGCCTAGTCAACAAGTAGTACACCTTGCAAAATTACCTTTTCACATGTTCACTGCCTCAGTGAACCCAGCCTGACCTTATGGAGGTTAGGACCTTTGTTTTGAAAATGCAAACTCATTAACAAGCATCCCAAATAAGTGATCCGTAGTTTTATTACCATGAACTACTTTAACTCAAACTAAAACCCATGTTAACACTTCCATCAGTTGGGAGACACATAACCTGTTTATTTTAGTGCAACTCTCTCAGAACAGACCCAGAACAGCCCCTCCTCCCTCCACCAGCTCTTCAGACTTTTTTTCAGCTCTGAGTTTATCCACCAGCAGGCTGAAGGAGTCATCTAGTGGCCACAAACAACTCCTGCAGCCTCACCAGCTTCTGTAGTCCAGCTGCCAGGGCAAAACAAGGTATTTTACCCCTTAAAGCACACAAGCACTGCCAAGAGTCCACTGCAGGTCCAGTATCTGAACCGTGACACGGTCCTTGCAGCCTTGCTCATTACATTCCCTGTTGATGTTCCTTAGCGTGCCCTAGATATCCTACTTCCAACCCACGTCAAGGCCAAAATCAAGTTCTCTCCTTAAACATGCTTGGGAGGAGACATGGCTGTGTTATTTCTGACCCTTGTGCAGCTGCCTGCTCCTCTTCAGGAACGGGCAAACCTTTTCTGAGTAGCTACCCCAGGGAAGCACCAGTACAGGTGACATGGATTAAACTGCTAAGCAGCAGCAGGGCAAGCCAAGGGATCTTCCTTGGCCCACATCCCTCCTCTGCCAAAAACCTGCTGTGTAGGCTTGGACAAAGCACATGGGTACCTGGGTAAGGTCTCCCAGCCATGGGAGAACCATCTACCTAACATCATGCAAAAGAAAGAATCATAATAGATGAAACAAGTCTCTGAAGTACGAGTTAAAATAATGCTTTGATAAACACTATTAGCATCTATAAAAATCTTATTAAGCTTCATAAATATTTGCCGTGTGCTACCAGTTCTCCGTACAACCTCTCCAGCCAGATATGCTCCAGAAATTTAAGTGTGTAATTTTATATAAAAACATCAAATATTCATTCTTCAAATGAATGGCCATTTCAGCTATGTAAGAAAGTGAAAAACCGGTACTGATTTTTCCTATCAACACCTTAGTTTTAAAACAAACTCAGATTCATTTTTTTTACTCTGTGTTCATCTGTGTTATCTGTTGAGTGACTGAATTGCAGACACCTAAACACACCTTAGGCAAGATTGTCTTAAGCTTTTTTTTTTGTTCCTGGAAATCCCTTTGCTGCCACACTAATGCCAGACTCTGGATGAACATGTTGCTACTCTTCCTTCACAGACTAGTGATTTCTATTTGCATACTTTCTCTTTGAATATTTGCACTGTTGATCAGAGGTGAATCTAATACAGTGAGCATCAGGTGTTTATCATCACACACACACATAACTTCCACACCATTCTATAATACATCCCTTTACACCCTGCCATGAGGTTTAACATCCTATAACTTAATCCAAGCAGCTGCATCTTCCCCTCCCCACCCCCAAAATAAGGAGCCATGGGTTCTCCAAACCTTTCAAGGAAGCCAAAAGACTTCCTTAAATTCATACTTAACCTCCCTGTGATTCAGAGCTTCTACCTGCCTTAATCACCTCAGTCACAAAGGTGTCACCTAGCTTTTTCCATCAATCCTATACATCATTCAGGTAAAGCAAGTGAAAAATGCTATAAAATGCAAATTATCATTCTGGTATGGTTAAGGAGCTCCAACCTATTTTTCAAGCTGCTGATGAAGGTGGAAAACAGTGGTACCACAACAATACAAAGATGTGAAAGAAAAGAAAAATGATCCTTGCAAGCCCTAACGTCAGAATTAAACAGAGAAGATTCCTTCAAAACAATGAGGGCATGAGCAGCAGCTAAGTGATGTTTATAGCTCTGATCCCAACAGGCAACACTTCCACCTTGCTTCACATGTTTAACAAATTAAGTGTTGGTCAGATTTGCCCTTTGGGGAGGACCTGCAGAAAGACTGACCCTAAATCATATTTATTTCTCCAAGATGGGGGACACTTTATCCTTTTAGGTCAGTATATCACCAAGAGCTATTTCTTGCTCAGTGGTCCAGTCACAGAGGTATCTGCAAGTGAGACTACCCAGATCTATTTCTCTAGCTCTTAAACAGGCCTAATTTGTATTGTCAATAAACGTAATATCAGTATTTTGCAGCCTTAACTGGCCAGAATCATATGAAAGATAAGGCCACTGTTAAAACTTTATTTAACATTGACTTTATTTGGATTTTTATTTAGACACAAATTTAACTCCCTCTAACTTTATTTCTTTATCTATATATTTAAAAAAGAATATACTCTTTGGTAATAACAGTGAAAGAGTGGGTTCACTACTGGCCTAAAACAGCATGCCAAAAAATGTCACTGATGAAATGAGTAGCAGACAGCACCAGAGGTCTGCTCAGGTCTACTGTGTTAGGCCAAGTCTCGTTGCCTTGTCTCACGTTTCCAGTGAACTGCAGGAGGGAATGAGGATCAGGAATAGCCACCAAAGCTCATTTTGTCCTGTTACTACAGCAAAGATGCACATACTTTTTCTATTACATGCATATTCATACATACACATCCACATGTGTAGGTACCTATACACACATTTCTGCAGGTACATGCAAGATGAAAGCGAACACCACACAGTCGGTCTGCTTTGCAAAGGCAAAGTGCAGAAAACAAAATTAGTGGCGAACTTGATAATACAAGAAATTGAAAAGTACCACAGACACTCTTTAAGCCCCTCCCTCTGTGCATTAAAATTAAAATGGGAAGCTCCTTCTAAACCTCCTACTACTTCTTAATATGCAGATCAGTTAAAGCACGGTACTTAGTACAAAACATGTACTTTGTTAGTGCTGCAAATACCTAGGTTGGCATACTTTCTTTCAATAAATGGTTTATGATACTGACCAGGCTTCTATCACTCCAAAAGACAGCCATAACATGCTTTTTCTAGAGGTCTTACCGCAGACTACCTGGGAAATTTGGTTAGCTGGGTAGCTGCCTGCCCCCTTGCTTTCCACCACCTTTGACAAAGGGAGCGAGCATATTATGCTCCTTAATCATCTTCAAGAGATGGCACAGTGTTCAAGAATTAATTATTTCTAGGTATAAATCAAGGAAGCTGACCATCTTAAAACAAACACATTAGTGACTGAAGCCTAAGCATCTCTACAGCCTCTATTTGCACCTTAATTACTCAGCAGAAATGTGCTAAAGAGTTATCAGTCAACTGAAGATGTCTTTCTCTAAGGACCTACAGAACAAGCTGAAATACCTCTTAGAACTGCCAAGAGCAAAGGATTTATCTGCTTTCATGCGCATTTGTCAACTCATACTGCAGAAAATTTAGTCACAAGCAACAATGTAAATTGATGATAATATTTAGAGTATTCACTTCCCATGAAAGCTCACCCAGAAAGTACCTATTTTTCCTCTGCCTAACCACCACTTCAACACATCAATTTGGATTCCCTGTCTCACTAGAGGTCCACCAGAAAGCATATGCCAGTTCTTGCAGCAAACATTTCCAGGTGCAGATCCAGAATTCACAGAGCAGGGACTCAAGTCAGACATCCAGTGGAATCCCAGCATCTAATTCAGAAAACCTCTACCGGAGTCTTATTCCTGTGATCATTTTGAATAAACCACGAGCATGGCTGCAGATGGGAAGGCCTCATTCGTGTTGTTAGAACATACCACTGTTTTTTTTTCAAATGGGGCCTGGCTAGCTACCTGCCTTATTGGAGCCTTGAAGGAAGAAGGAACTACCTGAAATCCAGAAACTCCTTACTGCTCCTGACTAGGAAGAACCTGCTTCTTGAGTGAGTTTCACCAAAATTCTGCTTACTGAGATTTTGTCAATGCACAATAGGTCCATGTGGAATTTGCCCGCATCTTTACAGAAAAAACTTCAGGTGTTTACACACCTGATTGCTACTTCCGAGCTACTCCACACATTAACAAGCTTTGAGGGGCAGCATCAGTTACAAAGGAAAGCAATTTAGTAAAGTATGGAACAGTTACAGATGTTACTATAACTTTAAATTTACAACACCTTTATACATTCCCGTAGCTAGCTGGGAACAGGAAAATTTACATTATTTTCATTTCTACAGACAGTTAAATTTTTTAATTCTTTTGGGAAAAATATTTTGCTTGAACATCTGCATAAAGATATCCCTTTAATTTGAAAGTATTTTAACCTCCTGATAACATAAACAGCACTGTACTGTACAGTAGTGAACTAACAGATAAAAAGGGGTGGATACATTTTGAGTAGCTTTCCCCTGCAGCAGAGCCTGCCCATCTTCAGCTGAAATGCACAGGTTTTTCTGGCAGCACCTTTTGTGGCTGCTTTTGAAAAAAGAAGTAATCTGTGAAGTATTACAAAAGTCACACCCTTCCATACTCAAGTTTCGCATCTAAAGAATTTCAGATGCTGCCAGGGGGTTCAACTCTGGCTAGGTGGCCATCAGGGAAGACTGTCCCAAAGCAGCACACGACCCCAGCTCCCTGCAGAGTCCCTCCACTGCTATGACCATGCTTCCCAGCAAGGCTCTCCCAGCATCATCCCACACAGAAGTCCAAGGAGAACGCTCCAAGCTGCTGCCATTACACCATGTCCGTGAGGAGGGTGGACACAGCACTGTTAGAAGGTGCTGCAACAGGACCAGCACCCCTGTGTCCTCCCCAGCAGAAACTGTGTACTTACAGAGCCATGGTCATGGCCCAGCTGCATCAATTCTTGAGGATTTAAGGTCCCTTGTATTGTGCCATAACTTGGCTACCAAAGAAAGCATTATTTTTGTGGTTTACTCTTAATAGGTACCTTTTCCGTTTACACCAAAAAGAGAGAATCTTGTTTTTCCATCTGAAAGAAAGACACAATCAAACCAGGTTGCCAATTTTATAATTTTTGTCGTGTTTGTGTTTCTAGATCCTTGTTTTAGTCCTTTTGGCCTTAAAAAACCTGTGCAGGCTTGACAGGGATATTAAAGTAAGTTTTTTTTCCTCATCCTGAAACTATTACTCCTCTTGTTATTCTCCCACGAATGTAACTTTAGTTTGTATAAAATTTTCATTAGTGTAATTTTGCAGCTTAAGGTACCCTAAAATATTACTCAAAAAATCTGAAGACCACATTTTTCTGTGGTTTTCAGTTTACTTTCATAGGGCAAGGGAAGGAGCAGAGACTACATTCTCAGCTCCGAACTCTACCATCTCATCAGTTTCCAAGCAAAGTAAACATTGATCCTTTTATCCCTTGTCAGAATCCACTAGCATGGATTTCTTCTGTACTTGCATGAAGTCTCACAGAAATTAACAAGGCCCCAAACAAAATGCAGGGGTCTACTTTCCCTTGGGACGTATCATTCTATTTCCCTAGCCAAAAAACAGCCCCACTGAATATGAAAGCATGCTAAATACCTTTTGTTGGTTTTGCCAGCACCTAACATGACAAAAGCTTGAAAAACACTAACAAAAACTTCCTGAACTCCACAAATCACACTTGAGGAACTAAAATCACACTGCTATTTAAAAAAACAAATAAAAAAATTAGAATATTGGCCAGAGAAATGTACTCTTTTTACAGGCCACTTGAGGAGAAGCTATCATGCTCTTCTTCAGGTAGTCTACCACTAGTACCTCAAGAGTAACTAATGAAATTAACACTTCACAACACCAACATCAAAAACGATCAGAGGAGAAAGATAAAAACAACATTGCAATTAAAGACGTGTTATCTTCAGCATCAGTAACCAGCTGATGCTATCTGCTCTGGAAACTATCCAGATGGCAAAATCATGTTTAAAAGATACATGCAAGTCCCCAGAAGAGGAAATAGATAGTAGTGCTCTATTTCTGGAGATACATCCTCCTCTTGTACTTTACTTAGCCTGCCCTTAAGGCTCTAGCTTGACAAGCAGCAAGCACAGGCCAACTCTTAAACCAAAATGAGTCGTGTCCCTGTCCTGCTTTCTACTATGCACTCCTGGACCTCTTTTTAGGGGGCAACAGAGCTGTGCAGTTCTTAAGTCTGATTCACAACGTATTAGTTGATCCACCAAGTAGTGGTCAATTCTATCTTTAGGCAGAAAGAGTTAAGCTAATAAGAACCAATAATTTTAGCTATGATCATTCCTCTAGCCCAGTTCATTATACAACAAAAACACTAGCATGGCCCCATGAGGTAAGATGCAAGTGTCTGAGGCTGGGACTGTTTCTTTCAGTAATAGTGTTGCCATTGAAATATGGTGATTCACTATTACTTCTGTCAAATATGTCTTATTCCACTTCTTTGTCAGGGAGCTGTAATTCAAATAATGTCTGTATCTTCTATCTACAATGAAGATAGAGTCAACATTACACATGTTGAAGATGAAAAAAAAATACTCTGGGAGCCATTCCCTTCATTCTTCTCTTCATGCCTACAAATACAGAGCACTTACTAGTAACCCTTGTGATCTCTCCAATGAGGAACTATCCAGCTTTCAGACACCCTTACCCAGCTTTCATCCCCCTTTGGTGGATTCCAAAATACATTAACCAATTTCTACAAGCTAAGAGAAAATGAAGTTGCCAAAGTATAACAAAGAAGCAGCAAATGCTTTGACTCTAGCTGTCAGTGAAACGGGAAAATCAGTTATAAGAACCAAATGTAGAGCCTCTGGTAGGAGCCCTTTATTGATACAAGTTGGATTTTTCACAGCAGCCTCCTATCAATTATAACCGAAATGTTGAAAATAGGTACAAACTGAATAAAACAGCACAAAGGTCCAATAGTTGCTGCACTTGATGCTTCACATTAAGCAGAGGTACTCAATGCTACAGTTTCTTTACTTGCAGAAGACAAGTAAAAAGGTAGTAACTCTGGCAAACAAGGGTTGATACTTGGGCCCACATAGGAAATACATCTGCATCTACAGCATAAGCACATTTCCAACACATTTCTTGTGAAGACATTAGCATGTAGAATTATCTTCAGATTCAACACACTGAAGCAAACGGGCTGGTGTTGTCTTTTTAACATACTGATAAAATGCGCACAGCACATAAAATGTCTTTAGCTACTGTTTTATCCCTCAGAGTAATGACATAACACAGGGTTAATTTCTTGAGCACCAGTCTATAACAAGAAGTAGATTTAGCCGCAATGAATTTAGAGATTGCACAGAGGCAAAACCATGCAGTGTAGTATACTCAGCACAAGAAAACAAATACAAAAGATGCAAGGCCACACTTGATTGAAGTTTTATTATTACTTCCTATACAATGCTCTTCCACCAACACTCAAGTGAAGGCCACAGACTGGGCTTCAAAAGTGGTCTGTTTTTTTCATTTTGGCCTGACACCTTTACCTACAAAGCTGTTCAACTACAAGCACTAAGTGTGAACATACAACACCCTTACGACTTCTACTTGCCCTGAAACTTGAATAATCACAGAAGCATAAAATCACAGAATGGCTGGGGTTGGAAGGGACCTTGAAGATCATGAGGCTCCAACCCCTCTGCCATAGCCATGGACACCTTCAACTAGACCATGTTCCTCAGAGCTCCATTCCATCTGCTCTTGAATACCTTTCAGGGATGGGTCAACATGTCAGGGCAACCTATTCCAGTGCCTCACCACCAGTGAAGAATTCCTTCCTAATATCTAATCTAAACCTACCCTTCTTCAGTTTAAGGCCATGCTCCCTTGTTCCATCACTAAATGCCCTTATAGAAAGTCTCTCTCGAGCCTTCTTGAAAGCCCTCCTAAAGTATAAGGCTGCTGGAAAGAAGCAGAGCTAAATTCTACCAAAAGAAAAACAGCAAGTCAGTCATAACCAAAAATATTACCAGAAATCAACCCCCAATTTCTAATTTACTGTACCTCTCATTTTTCACCCAAATGCATCAAACTTTAAAATATGTGTTTCTCCATAAGGGCTTTCAGCAAAGCTACTGGAGAACTCCACAGTAAGATCTAATAAAAGATTCCATGTCTTTCATTTTATAGATCAATAAATTAAACTTGTCAGAACAGAAAGCAGCTACTCAAATCACACACTGTTGTCTGGACCAAGAGCACAGGCAATTCTGGTTAGGCCTCAGATGATCCTGATCAAGATCTTTGACTTGTTACTACTGTCCCCAGTCACCTGGGAGCAGCTCAGACCTGTGGCAGTGCCCTGTAGCTGTGGCAGCATCCAGCACCAGGCTGGCCCACCACAAGCTGTGTGTTTGAGTGGCTTCTCATGAAGAGTCCTCTGCAAAATCATTCAGGGCATCACAGCCAGAACAAATAGAGTTGTCCTGTTAATCTGACTGTAAACAAGCAGTAATAAAAAGACAGCAAAAGCAGAATATGACAACACAAAGTATTTGTGTAACCTACCACCAGTTACAGATTAGCAATTTCAGAACTTTATTTGAGGGAATACTGAGAGTGGTGCTTATCTGTTCAAAAAGCTGAAAATTGATTAATGAACCTGTGATATTTACAGTCTTCACTCTGTAAAGAAAAATAATTAAAAAAATCCAATGCAACAATGTAAGAAGACACCTTTCCATAGAAGCTGCCCATCTGTTGCAACTGAGATTATTCCAAACACTGTTTTCTCTCAACTAACCTGGCTTCCTCTCTGAGGGATGCTTGGCAATTGTAAAAAGTATTTTTTCTTTTTTGCTCTTCATGTCTATAATTTTATTTCCACGTTATAACATCACATCACGCCCTCAAATCCATCACACTGTTCTAGATCCACAGTTACTACTAAACCATTGTAAAGTTTCTTCTCTTGCATTACTCAATCCATTCAGAAGTTCTGAAACAAAGTAAGTGGGTTTTTAAAGTTGCTTAGAGTAAACCTTACCTTTATGGCTGTATTTGTGTCATAGCTATTTGTACTTTTCAATGAGAAAAAAAACCAGACATTTACAAACTATAAACTTTCATTGACTACAGATCTTCGCTACAGCAAAATACATCATTTCCTGAGTATACTCCATTATAGTATTAGTAGGAGCAAAACCATCTAATCAGAGATGGTAACAACATAATTGCTCGTTTCTTGTTATTGAGCTCGGCTATGTCGGTTCCTGTTCCAGCAGCTGCCCGGACCCACGCGCGGTACAAGCGGCACTCACCTCCGCTGCCTTCCCGGTCCCAGAGCTGGCACACCAGTGTTGTCGGTGCAGCACTCTGCCATCCTGCCTACAGCCCTGGCGCTCTGCAACACACCACGACCGCCGTGATACCGCTTCTCCAGCCCGGCGTTCGCCTGTCACAAACAGAGCCCGCAGCCACACACAGAAATTAACTCCAGACCGATGAAAATAACTCTTTCGGGGGAGGAGTAAGAGCGCTGTTCCGAGGGAAACGAAAAGCAGGAAGCTGATCTCAGCAGCGCGGGGAGCGCGGACGGGGCGGAGCAGAGGCACGGAGCGAGGAAAGTGGAGCAAAGACTCGCTGCTTATAGCTTGGCTTTGGCAGTATGACCAACCAGCACGGCATTACTGAAATACCAGCGCCGGGGCTGACACGGACGCCAGCACCCCCTCGCCCAGGGGCGCAGGCCCGCGCCAGCCCCGCGCAGCGCACTCGCCGCGCAGGTACCGGCCCTGCGCAAGCGGCCCCCACACGCCGCCCGCCCGCCCGCCCGCCCTGCTGCCGCCGCTGCCGCCTCTGCCCCCGGCCCCGCAGCGGCCCTGGACGCTTGGCCCGGATGCTTTCCTGCTCGCCCCGGCCCGGGGTGAGGGCTGCCGTGGGCGCCGAGCCCGCTGTCACGCGTGAGCCGGTTTGAAAGGGCACGTCCTGCGGGACGGACTCAACGCTCCTGCCCTGCAACTGCGGGAACTCCTCTGGCGTGCTAAAGCAACAGATGATGGCATCTTCTAAAAGACTGAACTGCCGTGTCTGGCGCGTAAATAACTTCTTCTGATGAAGTTTAAAAGAAAAAAGGGGGGGGGTGGGGGATTCTTTAGGAAAACAGCTTCAACAACTGAGAGGCTTTTCACGCTAAAACTGACTCCAAGCAGGGCTTAACTTCGACAACAGCATCTCCCACCCTGTAAGAACTTCCTCTACCTCCACGGGGCTCCCGTTCCCACGGGAAGGCAGGCCACGGAAGCTCGCTCCCTGCAGGAGCTGGCTCCCCCAGGAAGGCCGGTTCTGCTCCTGCAGCAAGGGACACGCTGCCGTCCTGGCCCCTGCGAGAGTCGAGCTGCTTCTGCTGCTTCCCTGTCCCCCACATTCCTCAGCAGCAAGGCTGGTTTGTGTCATCAGAACAGCGTTACAAAACCCCACAGAAAACAGTGATATTTAACGTTCTAAATAAACGTGAGCTTGGAAAACAAAAGCCAAAAAAATACAAAGGAGGGTGGACTGACTACCATGAGAGCCATCAGCCAATGTTTCAAAGTAATAATTAAAATTCATAACAGGAAACAGCACGGCAGTGGATCTTCGTAACACACCCACACCCAGGATCTGATCTGTACCTCTCAGCCAAAAGGAGACAATCCCCATGCATTTAGGGCTTTTTTAAATGAGGCTGTGGAGGTAAGTAGGAATACAGCAGGGTTTTTACATTTGTCTCACCCTCTTTCAGTTCTCAATGTTTTGCCCCATTAGCTGTGTATGGCAAGATGCAGAGTGTTTTGGTGTACTGGAGTATACTGGTGGTTACAGAGCAGATACAAAACAGTAAGTCAGTTTAAGTGAAGTCCTTAAACTTTCAAACCTGATGTCCTCTACATTATACTGACAGGAAAAGGGAAAACAGGCAAGCTGGCCAATCAGTTTTGTTTTTACCACTTCTGTCATATATTTTCTCTTGTCAGCTCAGTATAGGAGCCTGTAGCATGTCTAACTCACATCTGGAAGGTTCTGTTCCAGATTACGAAACTCAACAACTTCTAAGAAAGCATTTAATGACTCCTTTTAAATACACTGTGGCTTGTTCACTTTTTCACGCTGTTTCAAAGTATGCCCTATACTCAGTCTGCAGACAAATCCAGACTGAGCTAGAAAGAGAATCGCACCTCTCTCCTGGCCTCTCTCCAAAGCCTGTGGCCTTCACTTCCAAGAGTGGACAGCCAGGACCCACGCCTTTGTCCCAAGGCTTCCCAGTTCACAGGCTGCCCGTGGTGACTGCAGTTGCACTGAATCCTCAGGCTGTAAGCTGAAGGTCACTGATGCAGACATACATCCCCATCCACAGCTCCTCCAATGGAGCAGTCAGCTCCGACAGAGCGGATGCAAAGCCTCATTGCAGCAGGATCTTCAGGTGCTGCAGCAACATCACAATAGCCACAAGGAGACTAAAGGCAGCCTAAATCTCAGCATGCAGGCTAGGCCAGCCAGCGTATGAGCAGCAACACACCACATCCTATCCTCCTTAACACCAATGCCATTTCTGCACTAGTGTCCCTGTAGCTTGGCAGCTTTAACCCTTTTCAGTCATGAAGTCAGACACTAGTTTCACTCCCCTGAGTACTTAATGAATCTTTCTGGGGAAACTATTAGCACTGGAGAGATATACAGCTGCTTCCTTACTAAGGAAACATACAGCTTAAAGCCAGAACTATATCAACACTGCAAATGTGATTTACACACTAAGCTGAGCAGATTTAATGAGCATTTAAACCAAGAAACCACAAAACCTGCATGGAATATTTTGCTGTAGTGGTGTGTGGAGCAACAGCAGACAAGGTGAAAATACACGTAAGAGCTCTTAATAGTAAACAACTTAAGAGAAACAGCAAAGATACTACCAAAGCTCTTCTGATACAATTATTGTTACATAAATACCCGGGCTTTTCTTCAAAATCAATGCTTGTACCGCATTACCCACAGTTCTGGGAGTCCACAACACCTGAGATAAATGAGCTCACAAGCTCATCACCAGTCTCAGGGTTATTGTGTGTATTTCAGAGAAGCTGTTTCCTATCTGCTATACAGAAGAGATTCTACAGCAATGAGTGTTGTTTACCCCCGGCTTCTCACTTTGATACTCACTTTTCAAAGGGCACTTCTTAGTCCTCACTGGACAGGTATGTGTTGCTGCAGTGTACAATGTACAGTGCACAGTGCAGCCTCCTTCCTCCCCTCTACTTCTTCAAGTACACAGGTACACCTGAGAGTGTTTCATTAGATAAAGAGCAGTCTCTGGCACTCCTGACACTACAGACAAGGACAATTTATTTCAGCAACCTCAAAAGCAACAGAAGCACCTTTTTTTTCCCTAAAAGAACTTCTAGTAGTAAATAAATATCATTGACCATTGTTATGAGGTTAACTAACAAATCACTTATGGCACATCTTTAACAACTAAGGCACATCTTCAGTCTATCTTGACTTGGTAACAAAATAAAACTTTCTCACATCTTTTTAAGTAACCTGCTATTACTTATTTTGCAAATGACTTTAAACTATTCTGAAAGACCCTCCACTACCAGGCCACTTCAATCTTTTACTATTAAAGGCACTTCATCCTTCAGATGACAGGTCATACAAAGAAAAAGCTGGAAAGACAGGCATTGTTTTCAGTATGAAAAGCTCCACTTCTTTAACCCTGCCTTTCTACGCAAGAAACTTCCTTGAGAAACTAGAGTAGCATCTGCTTGTACTTCGAATAATTACTCTCTGCTCCTTTGTCTCTCTTAAGTCTCCTTGACTGAGGTCAAGAAAAGAACAAGTACATTTTAAAATCAAAGTTTACCATTTCAGTAGGATTTCACAGCCAGGACTGTTAAAGTCATGTTATGCCACCGTTCTTCTCAAAGCAAAACAGTTTGTGCTTAACACTACCAAACAGTCAGACTTCTGTCACTATCTTTGCTGACTAGTGTTATTACCCTGTCCAGAGGTCTCCAACTGCAGTACAGATACAGCAGTACATGAGCAGTTTTTAACACTGCACTCACTGCACTCAGACTGCTTCACAGGTCTGCAAAAGGAACTAAGAAGATTAGTAAACTGGCAGGCTTACATTCATTTTTCAGGCATCCATATCATCTACAGGACAACGTTTTAATGTCTTTAAAGTAATCCGGGAAAAGTTGAAAACCCAAGATTTTAAATTGTGTCAGCTTTTTTCGTATAGGGAGATACACATTTTTTTAAAGCTTGAACATGGTCCAAAAGGATCATCCTTTAGCTATTAGATAAAAAACTACCTCAGAAGAAGGCATAAGGAAGGAAGTAGCAAGCACTACAAGGGGGGGTATGGACACACTTAGAAGTCCAAGCACTTTCAGTCAAGCAGTTACTGTTTTAAAACCATCTTGATGTTTTGTACTGCTTAAACTATGGTTGTTAAAATAAATTTCTATGTGACAATTTCTCGCCTCTCATTCTCAATATTAATGGCTAGTGGAGATTAGGCACCAAACTGTCTCTATATTTATTTAAAACAAGCCAAGCCAGAGGTAGTTTGATCACACATTTACTCATTCCAGGAGTTTATCTATCTTGTCCTGAACTGACATGACAGGATGTTCTCCTGGCTTGTTGCTCTGGTACTTTATGAGCATTAAAATTACTTAGTAAGTGACCAGGATGGAGCAGATCTGGTCAAAGATGATAGAAAAAGTAACACTGATTAATCTTGCCTGGGTGAAGGCTTTCTCCTGCTATATAACAAGAAAATACAGCAGCAAACAAAGAAATTAATGAAACAAACAAATATGTTGAAAGTAGGCTTAAAACACTCCAAACCTTAACCTGAAAGTGACTATCAGTGAAGACATCCAAACAATTCTCCAATCAATTCTCCAATTTCAGTCTATTGTAACCCTGCCTTCCTTGTAAAATTCAGACCAGAACCGTGCTCACATATATAGAGTATTGCAGCAATACTAATGAAGTAGCATCTCCACTGAAGCTCCACATTTTATTCCAATTCCATGAAGAAATACAATTTTAATTACTAAAGCTAAACAAAGTCACTATTCATCTCAAAACAGATGCAATCTTCCAATCCACTGCAATACCACACACTTAATATAACACTAAACAGATACATTAATTCATAAAACATTCCAGAAAACATCGACAATCTGTGTATTCAGAAATAGCAGAATTGCTGTTTTTATGATTCCTGGATCTCAGCACCTCTTAGAAGTTGTATCAAGTATTTTCATATATGCACATGTACGCAGCAGTGCTCTCCGAGTTCTGCAGTGCATTAACAGCTCAATTCCATCACAGAAAGGCACTGCCCTGTTACCTACTGCACACACCCACACATCTCAAACGTCAGAAAAACTTCAGGTACAAACGTCATACCTAAATAATGCACGAAATACCCAAGCCAAAAATCCTACCAACAAGCAGCATGCTGTCTCTTCTTATCCCTCCCCCGCAGTGTTATCCTGAGAAGGTGAATCCCAGTCCTTCCCTGCTACAGGTAGAAGGTACTCAGATACTAAATACAATGTGGCAAAATAAAATCCTATCACTGTTGTCCCCTTTTTAGAATTACGACAACAAGTTACTGGGAAATTTACAGATCCAGAAGTTTACTTCTCACAATGTAAAATCACATATTACTTGTAGCAAAAAACCACCAACACATTTCCAGTATCAAAATTTCTTAAAATTAGGAGGGTTTTGTCTAGTTTTTACATTAAGAATAATCACAGCTGTTCTCCAGGAGGTTAAAATGCAATCCAAAGTTTTATAAAGCAACTTTCACTAGTATAATCTTCTCTATTTTCTAGTTCTATCAAAAACAATTTCTTAGGACATACACTTCTGATTTCTAAAACAACCCAGTTTTCTTCCTAGATGTACCGCTGCAATATTTTCTAAACATATTCTTAGAAGAGGTGCAAAGACTCAAAGAGCAGTTGAAAAGAAAACTATTTCACTCTGCTAATTTGCATCAAGCTTTATAGCTCCTATCCTCCCTCCTAAATGGAAAACTAATTGTGATAAAACATCAAGCCCAATTAGAAACAGCCACTCCACACAACTATTTATTTGAATGATTTCCTTTAGAGTATGTGCAATTGTTTTTTACAGAATCCTCTAGTGTTTGGGCTAATATTGTCATCTTTTCTCCAGGGAAAAAAAACCCCACTCCCTCCAGTTTCACATCTCATTCACTAAGTACTTCATTGAATTCAAACCCTAATACATACAAAAATAAATCTTTCAGATTTAACTTATTTTAATGAAATGCGGAAAAAACATTACAGCAGCTTGAGTTCTGCTTTCAGGATACATCTGCAACTTTCTTCAGGTTTCAGTATTAGCTTGCACATTAGAAAGCCCAAGTTGGGCACCTATTTGTATATTAAGACAGTGATCAAGTGCCATGTGAGACTCGAGCACCTGAACTAGAGCTCAGATTTTTGGAGCTTAAACCCACTGGTGTCACTTTTGCCAGAATTCTGAAGTTTAGCTTTGTTTGGGGATATAATCTGTGACCTTTAGATTTCCTTTTACATTTAAGGTCCAAAAATCTGACAGACCTCTGTAGGCAATGGGAAAAGTTAGAGAACAAAGTGGGCAAGATTCAGAAAAACAAGGAAGTGACTTAAAGAAATATATTTTGTCTGCATCTGTAGACAGCTGCCGGCTGCGGCAGCCACGGCAGGAGATGAGATCAGTCTCTCTGGCAGCGCTGAGTGAGAGGGAGCAAGCATGGAGGAGAGGTCAGGTCCCTGCAGGTGGGTTGCCATCCCGTCCCTGGCATATTCAGGTTATATTTTCCTCCATAAACACGCTTGCTGGAAAAGCGAGCAGGGCAGCAAAAGCAGCAGGGAAAGAATTTTCATTCAGTTTTACTTAAGAGCAAACCCTGCCTGACCTTTAGCTGTCCTTATGCTGCTTTAACCCACGGCTGCTTTCCCACCTCCACAGCCTCCCCTGCCACCCCTGCCCTCTGGCAGAAGGGCCCAGGCACCCACCCTAGCCCAGGGTGCCTTCAGGGGTATATCAGCACACATCATGGTTTTGGAAACAGCTGGCCTGGCACAGCCATCCCTGGGAAGCAGAGCTGCAAGGAGGATGCCTGGCCCCAGCCAAGGCCATCACAGCTGTGAGCAAGGACAGAGGACTCCTCCCTGGAAACATGAGGAAGAGGGGGTTATGCCAGCATGAAAGCACCATATAAACAGAATTAGCCAACAAGGAAATCTAGTGGAAAAAAAAATATTTCAACTATCCCTATGGATTTGTGAGATGTCACCCAATCTTTAGCTGTTCTTTTGTTTTACCAACAACTAATTCCTCTGAATAACTGCAAACAAACTGAACTCAAGCTGCATCTGCAAAAGTGAAATTTGCAAATTGCAAACTCACTTAAAAAAAATAGCATTAGTTCATCTCCAGTAGTAAGTGCTGCTTACTGTTTCTTGCAGAATAAAATATCTGCTGTAACATCCCTTGTGATGATGTCTCCTCTTGTCTAAAGGCCTGACACCAAAGCCGGATGTGAATCAGTGGCTATCATATGGTCTCCTCTAAAAGTTTCTCTACATTTTGAATGCATACTATCTAAAACTAAATGTGAAATTTTTCTCATTCAATTAAAAAAAGGCATTATTTTATCCTCTGCTCTGGAGTTTTCTCCACAGTGCTTGTGTGGGACTCAGGGTTAAAAGAAGCTTTTACTCGGCAACACTTACTTTACTGTAAGAGAACACAAAACAGATTACCAAAAGTCAAAATTCATATTTTATATCAAAAATGCAACTCTCTCCCTCCTCAAAAAAAACTCCCCCAAACCAATTTTTTTTCTTTCTACATTCTAGGTTCACTCACCAGAAGTTAATGCAGTATGCAAAGTCATACATACATACAAAGTCGTACAGCAGACCTCTTAATCAAGAAAAATCATACAGGTTCCTTGCATTCAAGTCAAAAATATATGTGTGGGACACCACAGGAGAGGGTGGGTCTCTTCCTGCCATTCCAGCATGAATGCAAGAAACACAGATTCCAATCTACATTTTAGATAGCTGCCCCTATAAATACAACATTGTAACAGCATTAATATATGCAAGTTTGGGGGTTTTTGTGGTTTTTTTTTTTTTGGGTGGGTTTTTTGGTTTTT